>CM042190.1:17629853-17703901 GCA_023539305.1 Ilex asprella | reverse complement strand
CTTTGTCTTTGAACTACTACTTTACTTTTTTTTTGTATTGATTTCTTTACTTTTTTTTCTTGCTAATTTTTTAAAATAATTATTAATTTATTATTATATTAATTTTATTTAAACGGGTAAATGTATGATAAACGAATTGACAAGTCTCACCTGAATATGACCCGTTTATTAAACATGTTTAGCATGTCAACCCGTTTATCGCCCAAGTCCGTTAAGATCTCACCCAAACTCGCTTAATTCATGTCGATTCGTTTCGGTTAATCGTGTCGTTTCGAATTTTGATAGCCCTAGTGATATTTTTAAAATTGATTTGAATAGTGGCTTTTGGTAGATTCAAATTTGATTTGAAAAGTGACTTTTGGCAGATTCAAATATCCTCAGAAGACAGAAATAATTGAAAATAACTTACAACTAGTGTACTGAAAGAAAATCTCTTGCTGTATTATA
The DNA here is from genome assembly GCA_023539305.1 of Ilex asprella. Classification (NCBI taxonomy): domain Eukaryota; kingdom Viridiplantae; phylum Streptophyta; class Magnoliopsida; order Aquifoliales; family Aquifoliaceae; genus Ilex; species Ilex asprella. The sequence continues at coordinate 17,703,454 of CM042190.1, read as the reverse complement.
TGAAGACTTGGATACAAAAAAAGATATGAGAGAGAAGAGAATAAAATTTGCTTTGATCCCAAATGGGCTCTGGTTTGCTAAGAATGACTGAAGTCCTTATATAGGCATAAGGATTTTTGGAGAGAATCTTTGAAATGATTTCTCTTTTAATTTCTGGTGCTGCTTTAACTCATGTAACTTACTTTTACTTGGGTGAGATGTTTTTCAATTTTGCTTTTCGATGGAAAAGGTAAAGATATATAGAGAGAGAGAGGGCTATAGGCGTTTAGACCCTCAGCCTTGTGAATTAAAAGAACAAGAACGGAAGACGAAGAGGAGGAAGAGTTTCAAAGAAGACATACCAGGCTGACCGTATGGTGAAGCAGAGATTGAAGAAAAGATCAATCGGTCAGATACCGTATCGCTCTAGTATTCCTCCGGTATCGTAATTTTTTTTCCCGACACTTGTTGAAGTGTTGGGCGCGTGTCTAACCATATTCCATGCGTATCCGTGTGGCATCGCCACATCGACCCTCACCAGAGTATCCGTGCTTCCTAGATGCTAGCTGATGTCACGCACCATTTTGAATGATAAAGGTTCTTAACTGCTAAAAAATAAGTTTTTTTTATAGAGCAATGTTTCGTTTAAGAAAAGATTCAAATGTCTGTATTGTGTTGCCATTTGTCATCTATGACTGTATTGTCCATTCGATGGAGTATTTTGTATGTGGTAGTAAATAGTAATATGTGAGTGAAAGAGAAGTTCGAAAAAAGAAAGAAAAGCAAATTCTGGACAGAAAATAATGACTGAAGAGAAGAAATATAGAATAGGTATGATACAGGAAAGGTGGGAGAGCTGGAACTCCCAAGTGCTAAGAATGGAGAGACATCAATTATTTTTTTCATGTGATGCCAAATGTTTCAACATTTCTACTTCCCATCTCTAGCTTAAGTAGCATTAGAGTACTTCATTGGTTTGGAGATTGAAGAGTTTTCAATTTTGCATACTGCAAACTAGAAGAGAGCAGTAGCATTTGCTCTAGGAACTCGTCCCAATGAAGCGAAAACTTGAAAGTATAGGCAATATCTGCATTGCGTTTCCCGAAATTCCTTATGTTCCACTGGTTGTAGGATTGCTTAAGATACCTCAGTTATGGTGGGCACCCATTACATGGAGTTGTTTACCGGTACCATAACGTGAGTCCGTGATGCAACTCGGCCCTGCACATTTCCTTCCAATTCCTACCAACTAGTGAAGTGTTGACACCTTGCAACTCTTAAGCAATAGAAGCCCACAAGGAGAACACACTTTGGGTGTTCTCATTTCCTTTTCCTTAAGAAGGAAAGCATCTATGACGTTACCTTGCCTCCCTTCCCTTAAAAGAATCAAAAAGTGAAAATATAATGCAAAGTGATAGAAACTTTTCTAGTTCAAATTCCCATTCCATGTATATCAGTCCAACCCAAAGCTTTCACTTTGTGAGATGCTTTTAGATCCAAATAATCTTGGAGGAGAATTGGAGAGGGTTTTGGTTTATAAAAGTGGTCAAATTATGGGAAAATTTTCAACAACCAAATATACTGAACTTGGTAACCTAGTATCTAGTATCTTGGTGAGAAGGGAAGGAGCTCTTTGATGCTTTAAAGAGAGTAGCATGGACATGTCTTTAATAGTTGCAATTTTTGAGACAGTTGAATTTTCACTTCATTCAAGTTCAAAGGAGGTGCAGATTTGGACTTCTACCATCTCTGACCAACGATTGTAGAAGAGATTGTGGCATGTCCAAATAGTGTTGATACTTACTGGGAGATTGAGGTAAGAATTTCGTCATGAATTCCTCAGAATAATAATGAGTCTGTCTTGCTGCTAGATTGGAATACCAACCACTCTGGTATATGCTATATTTGCTTAATGAAATTGAGTGCCAGGGAAAGGTATTCTTCTGTGGAACCTTAACCATTTCTTTGAAAGAGTCTTGTTTCTAAATTTGGCATCACATTGACCGAGCTTAGGTCTGTGCCTAGGCCCAGGTCTAGTGCCTTGCCCAAACCAAGGTGAGGCCACTTCAACAAGGCAAACACCTAGTGGGCTTACGTGCAAGGCTTAAATCGCCTATCAGGCGTGCTTCATGAACCATTTTTTGTTTTGCGTTGTTCTCTTCTAGATTGCGTGTGGGTCATTTATTTTTGTGCAGGTACACGATGTCTTGGGTTTGCATGATACACAAACCAAATTATAAAATTCAATCTGACTCAACTCAATGTCAAAACCTTAAAAGTCGGCTCTTCTCTTTTCCAGTGTCTTAGAAACCATCGGTTAGATGCTTGAAGAAATAGTGGACTAGCCAGATGCATGTCCAGGTCATTTTCTCTTCTTCCTTCGTTCTTCTTCTTCATCTCTTTCTCTCATCATCTGTCTTTTCTTTTCCATCGTCATCAGCCTCTCTCTTTTCTGTTTCTTTTATTCTTCCATGTTTCATTTTTGTCTCTATTTCTTCTTTCTTTTCCTTTCTTTCTCTCTATCTCTCTCTGTATTTTTGCGTCTCTCTCTATCTCTTTATGGGCCGGATGTGGTTTGAAACCAAGTTACTATTTGAGCTCTGGAAACAAGTACGCTTTTGCTCAAATAGATCGACTGTTTGCACCTGGAGTTACTTTTTTTTTTCCTTGAATAATTCAGTTGTCATACTTGTCTTAATTCTTTGGATTCAATTGCTTGTTTTGCCTCTGTTTTAATAAGTGATATAGGTATGTTTTTGTGAGTTACTGAACTAGTCATGTGAAATTATCAGCTGAAATGCTTTATCATTGTCATGGTTCATATGGGTGGGCATTGCACAAATTGAAAATTTGAGATGCAAAATGAGCCTATATTTATTGAAATTAGCCTATTTTCGGAATATTTGGGAAGTTGGATGCTTTCTAATGTTTGCAATTTCTTGAATATCTATATAATTAAACACATAAGAAGTTGAATTTTATCCCCTACATAATTTTTCTCCCAAAAACATCACATCAGCCAATTTTATCACATGTTTAATGATTTAATATTTGATTAATTGAACATAATTTTGATTTCATTCTTTGTTCATACATGATAATATATACATTCTGAGAAAATTTGTCCAGTTATACATTTTGAGAAAATTGATGTTATTGTGATCAAATAAACGAAGAAATAAAAATTTGCTATTTGGTATAATATAATCAATTTTTTGAACGCTCGAATCTTATGTTTCATTGTGCCTTCAGGCACAGTTATGATTAGTTCACTTATATTTTGTGTTGTTTGATGTTATGTTATGTCTTCAAAAATTATATGCACGTTATCTATGACATGTGCCTCATTTCAATGAGGTTTGGCCTCGCCTTGCGCCTCGTGCCTAGGCCTAAGGGGACCTTGGCATCTTAGGGCACGCTATACATGCTTAATGAAATCTAGTGCTCGAGATAGACATGCTTCTACAAAACCGTCATAACCTCTTTTTTGAAAGAACCTTGTTTCGAAAACTTGCATCACTTCTACTGAGCATGATCCTAACCGCAGAATCCATTAGATGGTCATTTACATATATTTTTAATTTTTTTTTAGAATTATTAACTAGATTTCACCATCAATTTGAGTTAAAAAAATCTGTTGGTGCTGGAAAGTGAATTGTCTTCTTATGAACTAAGAACTACAAGTGTTTATACGAAGGTGATGTGTTCGTACATCATCAAAAAATGATGATTTGCATACTCTACTGAACACGTGTCCATCTATAGATATCGGTATCATAGATACCTAAGCGCCCCACAAATTGGAGTCGCCCGATTTGATATAGAGAGGGTTTGTGACATAAATTGCCAAATTTCAAACCTCAAATCTTGGCTTAATTCACAATTCGACCCACGATTTATGTAATCCCATATTTCAACCCTAACCCCAATTTTTAACCCAAATTGATTTTTTTTAGTTATCTTGGTGATCTTTAAACTTATATTTTTCGCAATATAAATATGCCACTCCTAGATTTTGCTATCTAAGACCATAAGTTGATATGTTGATTATTGCTTGCTTTGAAACTTCTAAAAGAAATATGACATAAATATCAATTCACAACGGCTGTACAAATGGATAATTTTACATCAGTTTGTAAAATGGTGAGAGTGATCTTATCGAAGTTCACAATGGACAATTTTAGACTAGTACATAAAATAGTGAATGTGATCCGGATAAGATATACAAAGTGAAACATGACATAAAAGAGCTTTCCAACTAAGTTTACTCTCATCGCACATCGCATTTGAATTAGTGTTGTACTGCTTATTCGTACTTGTACTGCATGCTAAAGTAAATATTTGCCTAATTTTTGTAGATTTCCCAAACACAACCCAAAAAATTTCCCGCATTTATTCTTATTGATGCATAAATAAAGAACCCGGGTTTCCATGAGTGTTGGTGGGTTTTGGAGTGCTTGCCAAGGTTCTAGTGCATATCCCAAGATGACCCCAGGAGCCATTTTGTCTAATACTCTTTTTGCCTTTTTTTTTTTAATAAAAATAAACTTTTCATTGTGGACATGTTTCGACTGGTGTCGTAACACATGTCTACGGTTATTTCTATGGTTAAAAGATTAATATGTAGACGAAACATGGACACTTGTCAACACGCAACGTTAAAAATGTGAGATATGATTTTTTATGCAAAAAGGTATAATCATTGTAGCAGAAGATATGACTAAGAAAGTATTGTTAGTGCACGAGGCTCACTCCATTGTAGGGTCTTGGCCGGGTCAGATGTGCACAATATTACTCATACATGTGGGAGACTATTTCCACTACTCTACCAAGTGGGCTTAGGAATACGAGAAAAATTATTATAATCCTGTATGCTTGGAACACCTTGTCTATAAGAAGTTTGTGATTGTTATGATTTATTAGTTCACAAATTCATGTTAGGCCATTAGGTGTACGATTTTATTATTATGTAATAACGATTTTCTTTAATTGTATAATTAAGTTTATCTATATATTCATAAACTTTATAACGTGATTTATAAAATAAATTTTTTGTAGCATGTTCTAGCTGTGTCAGATTTCTTATTTTTTAGGGTTTGCCATGTCGTGTGGCATCTTTATCCTGTGTCCATGTTTGTTCTTCAAGCCTAGCAACACTTACTGGTATAAAATTGATGCACTTAACGTAAAGTTTATTGGGTGAATATTTAGTTTTATCTGCACTTATTCTAGATTCTCTTAAGTTAATGGAAAATCATTTTTCTGTTTTCTTTGTTGACTGTTTATTGTAGCCTGAACAATTAAACAAGATATATGAGCTTTGCGGAGCTCCTGATGAGATTAACTGGCCTGGAGTTTCCAAGATTCCCTGGTATAATAAGTTCAAACCAGCAAGGCCAATGAGGAGACGAGTTAGGGAGGTTTTCAGACAGTTAAGCAGACACGAGCTGATGTTTTACAGAATGCTGTACTATTTAGCCCCTAAAGTTTGATTTTCACAATCTTTAACTTGGTTTGCAGTTTCGATCGCCATGCTCTGGATTTACTGGATAAAATGCTTAGTCTTGATCCATCTCTGGTATTTACTTATTTGATTTACTTATATTTGACCATATTTTATCTGTTAGTAGGGTTCTTAGTTCTTTATAAAATTAGGCCGTCACCATTATTCTCTCCATATTGTCTTATCTTGAACCAAAGCCCATATTGGTGGCGTAACTGGTCCGTTTTCAAATTAGTTACCCGTTCTCGAATTAACACCTCCTTATGACCAAGTCAATCACTGATCTCCCCTACAACGTGCATATGAATATCTAGACTCGTAGAAGTTCTAATTTCATCTTTCACACTGGTAACTTGCTAATAATTGAACAGCACACCTTTCATCTATTTGATTTCTTCTTCAGGGCTGTGTTTGTCGAACTTGACAAAGCAGAATTGAAGAATGTTCGTCCTGCATCACCTGGAAATAATCTGCACAAGCTAGATACTCAACCACAATCTGATTAACCCTATGAAGTTTCTTATCTTCACTTCAACGAAAACAAATAAAAAAGAGTAGTTGCTTTAAAGCAATGGACTTCTAAATGCACACACTAGAGTCCCATTTGGAGAAGGAAATTGTTTTATTACTTATGGATCAGATTGATTACGGATGTTCAGGTTGATGAATTACATCATCTTGAAGTAGCAGTTTCAAGGTTTCATGGCTTGATTAATGGCTCAACCTTCAGCAGAAATAGATAGTAATATAGTTTGATCTGTCTCGATCTATTTCTATTTGCTATGTTAAAGCTCAGGCTGCAGCTTTTTTTGGACTCAACCTTGCATTTTCACACATCACCTCCTGAACCCCTCGTATATCATCAAGCAATGAACCGTTGCCTTTTGCACTCCCATTCTTCACATGATCTATCAATGGCCAGAAAAGTAATGCACATATTCAGCAGATTGCCAGATTGTATGCAGTGTCATTTATTCAACTTCCTTATCTTTTCCTTTATCTCAACCTGTTTTACTTTAAGTAACTTTCCTTTTGAATTGATTTGAAGACCTATATTCATTTCTTGATTCATTTTTCTGTTCTTTTTATTTTTATTTTTTATTTTCTGTTTCACCTTGATGATATAGAGAATATCTGCAAAGGATGCACTTGATGCTGAATATTTTTGGACTGATCCCTTGCCTTGTGATCCCAGGAGGTATGTCTTGTGTCCTCCTAGTTTTCCAATATGCCCCCGCAGAGTTCCAAGAAATCACCTTATTCAGTTAAATAGGGAAAATGATCAGTAATGGTTATCCCTCTGAGGGTCAGAACAGTTGTGGCATGCCAGGAGTTGTAATTATTTAAATTCACTTGTTTTTGTTAGGCCCTTTTATGGTTGACTTTCTGAAACTTGTTTGTCAATATATTTGCTAATCTCTGCTTGTCATAAAAATGCCTCAAGGCTTCTCTTCCTTGGTTGTATGACAATGATATGTCCTGTTCTTTTGATCAAACAGTTTGCCTAAATATGAATCCTCGCATGAGTTCCAGACAAAGAAAAAAAGACAACAGCAGCGACAAAATGAAGAAATAGCAAAGAGACAGAAACTGCAGCACCCACAGCAGCATGCACGCCTGCCTCCCATCCAACAAACTGGGCAAGCTCCTCCTCCATATTGGTCCGGACCTAATCATCCCGTGAACAATTCCCAGCCTCCACTTCATCACCAGTACGGAAAGCCTCGTGGTCCTCCTGGAGGGCCTAATAGGTATCCTCCAAGTGGAAACCCCAGTGGTGGGTATTATCCAGATCAAGGGGGTCAAGGTGGGGGGTATAGTGGTGGGTCATATCCATCTCAGGGACGGGGACCATATCCTGGAAGCAATGTGCCCACTAATGGTCCCCAAGGAGCCACAGGTGGTTATGGAGTTGGCCCTCCTAACTATCCCCAAAGTGGTCAGTACGGAGGCTCTGGTGCTAACAGAGGTCCTAATCCAATGGCCGGTAGTCGAAATCAGCAGTATGGTTGGCAGCAATAGACATTGTGAACCAATACAAATGTAGATGATACACTGACAAATAGTAGGTGATCCAATGAGAAAAGAAAGCGTTGTTGGAAATTCAGCTTTAGTTTCGAGGACTTCTCAGATTAGGAACTTGTGAGTGGACATGTAGACTTGGTAGTTGAGCTCTGATACTGAAAACAAAAAAAAATTCATTTGTGACATTACAAGTTGAAAATGTTGGCAATGTAAAACTGCGTGGCTTTGGTTTTCTGAATCCTGGTTCTTCATTTGACAATTAGAATGACAAGGTGATCTTGATGTATTCTTTTATTTAACAATTTTTTTTGTACTTTTATAATCTTTTACATTTCTCTTGTCATGGTGTGATTCTTATTGCATTTCCTTTTCCCCCTTAGGCTTGGATCCTGGTGCCTGTATCACTACATACATTATTGCCAGGTATGTTGCTTATCAATGGTGGTAGAGAAGTGTTTCAGTTGAGCAAAGTTTTTCTTCTAAATACGTGACATTACATACGTACATTTTCTTGGTTGTCGTCGGACCACGACAAGTGGCAATGTGTCTTAGGTCTTGAAGTGATAGCGAGATTGTTTGTCATTCATCTCTTTCAAATCTCATCATAAACAAGAGCCGCATTGTACACTTGTTATGATTGAGTGGACAAAGTTGCAGGAGATCATGCATTTCCGAATTATTTGGCATGGCCTCATAACGTAGAGTGTAGGTGCAAAAATTTATTATAGGCATGGCAACAGGCTGGTCTAGAGGGGACATGTTTGTGGTCATTCACAAACAGCTCTGATGACCCGACCCGACCCGAATCCCATTTTAATTTTCCCAAATGGATGCTCCAACTGGCCAACCCATACAGCAACCAAATGATTTTTGTACTTATGATTCAATGAGATAAAAATTACGAACCAATGTTGTCAAAAAAATTGGACAAATTCATGGTCCTTTATAGTATGTTTACAAAAATTAGTGAGGTATTGGTAAATTCAATTTTTGACTTCAGTTATCTTTTAAAATTATTTATTAATGGCCATAAAATTGTAGCAGATAAGATTATGATATCGAAAAATAATTTATGGCCACAGATCACTGATCGATTCATTTGTAATCATTGATCATGAAAATAAGAAACTAAACTAAACTAAAATGATATCTTAAGAGAACTTACACATGTTATATTCTTATTGGTTGAGAAATTTGGTATGATAATGAAAAGTAATTTTTCGATACCATAATTCTTAATTGCATTAAAATGTGTTATCATAAGATATGAATAGAAGTAACTTGCATAGTTAAATCTTATTTGGACACATATTGATGTAATCACTTGATGATAGCTTACCCTACCATACCATAAAGAAAGAAAGAAAGGAATGATCACTTTGATGGTTTACCCAAAAACAAATCATACCATACCATGTCCATCATTTTTATATTAGTCTTGAGATCTTATGACTTTTTTAAAAACCTATTTCTCTTGTATTTTAAATTGTCTTTTTCTCAAATTTTGAATTATTTTTTCACTCGGGAAACAAAAAAACAATAACAAGCAAATTCGTAAGAAGGGATTGTTCAGAAGAATACAAATATCGATGTGATCTATTACCCTCTTCATACCTTGCAATGCCTAGAATGAATTAAGGAGGTATTATCTGTGAGGGTGTCGGTGAAATTCTTTTTTATGCTTAACTCAACATACTAACTGATTAATTATTATTACTTAAGATTCAATTATCGGTTGATTACCTGTCGGTGAAACTTCTATCTCATTTTCTATCTTCCAAGCATTTAAATCGGTAAGTCCTTGAGCGGATCCCATATTAGTCCCAAGACATTAGTCCCTAACTAGAAATCAAAGGTCAGATCCAAATCATACTCCCTGGCATGGCATGGCATGTTTTTCATCAGCAAAAGTAAAAAATTATGATGCCTTTACAATCCACATTACTCCTTTCTCAATTGTGCTTCTTTTACCACCAAGTGGAGTGATTCAGTACCAATTGAACTTCTCATCCTGAGATTCGAAATTTAAGTCTTAGAGTATATATTGAGGTTCGGTGGTTAACCACTATGCTAATCTAATTAGGAGTAACGAGCACAATCAAGAGCCTCATGATTTCACTAGTGAATGTCTATTGGAGTGGTCTCTGAGTGTTTTCTTTTATTCCTAACCCTTTTTTGATTAGCAAAAAAAAAAAATTGTGCTTCTTTTTATGACCTGAGCCAAAAAAAATGAAGTCATATTGAACGAACCATTGTAATGACAATATGCATTATGTAATCAATAAAAATTTCTGCTAATAATACTTAGCAACCCTAAATTATTTGTCAAAAATGTACAATTGACAATATTTTTTGGGTTCATAACACTTTCAGTATCTAAAGTATGTATTTTTTGTCAGTTAGTACTCATTGTATTAATTTTTTTAATTTGATCCCTAATAAGACAATCTGTCAAATTTTTTAACGGAAATGATCGCATGTCATTTTTTTAAACGGTATTACATATCTAACACGTGATCATTGCATCAAAAATTTAACGGTCAGTTTATTTAGGGACCAAAAAGATACGAATTAAATGATTTAGGGACTAAATTAATAAAATTAATACAATGAGAACTAAATTGACAAAAAATAAATATTTTAAGAAGCAAAATTGCTATTAACCCAAAATTATATTTCTTTTTAGATTATCACTTCGATACCGACGGAAGTATATTAACGAGGTTGACCACATTTTAGTTCAAAATACAAATTTTATATTTTAAAATAAATTCTAAAAAATAAAATTGGTGGAATAAAGTTATAACAATCCCTTTCTTTTTTAACCCCATGTGAAAAATATTTTCAACAACCCCACCCACCAACAGATGAAGTTAGTTCATGTCGCAGGAGTCTATTTTGTAAACAGTGGCAACAAACCACCCGTGACTCCAAAGACGTGTTTGATTGAGTTGTCTTCAGTGGAAAAAAAAAGCCCTTTGAAGTCACATGCAGCTATGTGACAACGAGACAAATCTTGTACATATTACCGTTCTAACAAAGATTCACCATCTTACCCAAAATACCCTTTCCTTTTCATGAATAATTCCATCTTATATTTCTTTTCTCTTCTTTTTTTATTGGTAAAAATAAAAAAAAAAGCTTTTCAACATAAACTTGTTATCTTTTGTCACTAACATTTCGAATTTCAGACCAAAATTTCAAGAATGAAGCTCATTGTACAATTGTAATGTGCAAAACAAGAAAAATGGGGGATGATGTACGAGAAGATATAATTGGTGGGGTCAATGTATAATTTGATCAAACATATAAGCTTAAATCTTAGGATTTTTTGCACCTTGTACCTTGAAAGATTTTAAAATTTTTATTTTATATTCTCAAAGATTAAATTTTTTATATTATACCTTCAGTGTATTAAAAGTGTTACAATGCGTTCATTCTGTTAGCTTTCGTTATTTTTGCTGTCAAAAGTCAATTTATTAACACTGACGAAAAAATTAATAGAAAACTAATAGATGAGTCACAATACAATACTTTTGATACATTGAGGATAAAATGTAAAAATTTTAATTTTTGAAAATGCAAAATAAAAATCTTGACGTCTTTTAGAATGCAAAATGCAATTCGTCATAAAATCTTATTATTGAATTCTTTAATCTTTTTTGGTAAGTTTTATTGAATTCGTCCTAAAATCTTATTCTTTTATCTTCCTTTTTCGGTAAGTTTATTATTGAATTCTTGCTCCCTGTTTACATTACCCAACGCTAGAGATGGAAAATGGATGAGCAGAGTTGGTTATGGACTGGGTTAAATTGGGCTAGGTTACAATAAATTCAATCTATTTTTTACTCACGTATTACATGAGTTATAATGAGTTTACTTAATAACGGATTATGTTAAATTTATTAACCCATAAAATAATTAAAATTCTTAATAAACACATACTAGTACATCAAAAAAAATATTAGTATACCAAAATATAAATATACACTAAAATACACACACACACTAATACATAAAAAATACACACACATACTAACACACAAAACAAAAACACATTTAATAAATAAGTCAAAATACACACAAATAATGGGTCCCGGTCGACTGTGGACCATGGGTCACGGATCGGTCCGTGGGCTCATGGACTATGGGTCACATGTTAACCCGGGGTCATGGGAAAAACCCATTTAAATCTAGTCTCAAACTTGTTAGGCTAGGAATATATTTAGAGAGTCGAGTAAAAAAAATGTCACATAATCTGTCACACACCAACTTAAAATTGTATGAGTTTTAACTTTGAGATGACTAGGCTTTAGATTTTATTGGTGTATTATAATAAGTTTATTCTAATTCAATTACTTTTAAGAAACTATGTTTTAGATTCAAATTTATGATTTTTTGGCGGTTAAGATTTTTTTTTCCCTAAGCGTGTCGTTTCTAAGACTTTCAACTAAGCTTTCTATAGCTTTATAAGTTCTCCTCTTCTGATTCTTTCTTTGTTTTCACCGATTATTTCTATCTTTCAAAGAGAAGATTGGATTCTATTGAACTATTTAGCTATTCCAATAAGACAATTTAATGGTTTGTGAATTTTGGAAGATTATTTGACTTCCTTAATTGAGTTTTGGGAATCAATGCATTCATGATAGAATCATGGAGTAATAAGAAGTCATTATATTATGAATTTTTAAATAAGAGTGTTACTTTTAAGGAGATTATAAATTCTTGTCTAAATTATTCATTAAATGTACTTTCATCCATGTTCAAAACTACAATAAATACAACATTAACAAGTGACTAAATGCAATGAACGACGTTCACTCGAGTTAAAAATGCATTTGATAATTTTTTTAATTTCACAAAAAAAAAATTATAGAATTCTTTATGATTTTACCAAAATTTATACTCAGTGTAAAAAGATATCGATTACTCTGGGGATATACGAGAGGTAAGTGAATACATAATTTTATTTTTATTTTAATTTAGCCATTTTTTACTGAATGATCAATTGTCCCTTCAAGTTCTTTTTTTTTAAGGTCATGTTATTTTCAATTGTATTATTTTTGTGTCGTAGTTATTTTCTGTAAGCGTTGGATTCGTGTCAATAGAAGTTATTTAATTTTATAAAAATTCATATAATACTACTTAAAAAATAAAAAAAATTATAAATTCTTATTTTTTGTATACAATACTTGTTAAATACTTATTTTCTATTTACAGTGCCGGTTAATTATGTTATTCGTATCATACTTTAATTTGACTTATTTATTACTCGTGTCAATTAATAATTTTATGAGCAATGCTATAAATCCCAAATTTGTATCCCAAATATTCATCTCAAATCAATGAGAACCATTAGATGAGTTGGTCCCATCAACTTTTTTCATTGGTACCCACTCATCAAATGGTTCCCATTGATTTGGAATGCACATTTGAAATATAAATTTGAGATACAAAATATTACTCTAATTTTATTTTCAAATTGTAAGCCGAATTGAATTCATATTAATGAATAAAATTGCCACCTCGGAGAACCACGAAATTTAAACCCTACCACCTTAAAGTCTAAGCAGTGGGGGAAGTAACAGTCGTAATTAGGCCAACAACTAGGCTCACTGTGTCTTCTAGTTTAAAGACAAACATAGCTATCTCAACCTGAAACACACACACGCACAATGGGTACTCAAAATTAAATAAGAATGTCATTTTGAGAGAGAGAGGGAAAAAAAAAGTTTTTTATTTATTCAAATAAGAAAAAAAAAAAGATATTGAATGCGTAGTATAGAATCTCGAGGGTATTATTGTCCGAAAAAGAAACAAAAAAATGTTTTGTCTGTATCATTTATGTCGTGATCAGGAGCTTTCCTGGCAAAGGAAATCGTGCCCAGTTACAAAAGGCCCCTCCCGATGTAACGTTCTGAATGCAGCTCTCTCTCTCTCTCTCTCTCTCTCTCTCCATTGAAAATGTTATTTGTATATATGTAAACATCCATTTGCGGAGAAAATGCACATCACAGACTAGAGCTCTGTCTTCGAATCTCAGAAGTTTTGAGGCTCTCTCTCCTCTCCCGGTCAACATTTCTGCAATGGCGGTGAATTCAGGCGACGAGGTGAGATCTAAAAGCTTCATTCAGTTTACTATAATTGATCTGTGTTTGCAATTTTACTTCCACATTTTGCATTTGTTATTGTAATTGTAGCTGTAGCTGTAGCTGCATTGCATTATGTCGAGACATCTGTATCAGTATCAGTGTATCACTACACTCAAGTGACAAGACACACAACCTCTACTACCTTAGTTTTAATTCATTCTGCAATGGCAGTGAGTTTTTACCGAAGATTTTTTATTTTATTTTATGGACTACTAATAAAAATAATTGGTTTCTTGAGTAATAGAGCTATTCGAAACTGTGATTCTGTAATTTGAACTGCATTTTAACTTTATGTAAAATTTTGTTAGATTTTTACATCTCATTTCAAAGCCTACTTCTCCGAATCAACAAATCTATTCCATCATTTTGCATTTAAATAAATAAATATAATGTATTTTTCATTACGGGCTTGCAATACTGTTAGAAATGCTTTGTATGAATGCAATTGCAGACCATATATTTTACCAGCCTCTAATTGTTACCTTTACAGGTCTACGGTCCTAATTCCTATCCTAGTGGGATGAATGACACATCCCACTGGTGACCCTCATAGTTCGATTCCTCTCCCCAATTCACTCCCCCTCTCCTGTATCGACATTACTTGTGAAAGACAAGAATTTGAGAAACTATTTTTCACTTCACTTGAAATAAACACAAAAGATAAGGAGCAATTTTATTGTAAATAGGGGACCTAATGCATTATCATGGTTGGATTAACAATGGGTCCAAGAATTGAATGCAGAGTCTATTACTAATCCAACAGTTACAATGTATTAAGTCCCCAAAATTGGTAGAAATAGCATTGTCCAAAGATATTATTCTACTTGAAGCTTCAGATTTATAGTACAAAATGTACAGATCATCTTATTTAGCTAATCACTCATGGTAGCACAACCATGATTTGGAGGGTGCCTTTTGTCAATCCTATGTGCCATTATGTTATTTAATGGTTCTTCATGCATGAACCTCATACGCAAATTAAAACCAGATAAAGATATTTACATGAGATTGCAGATGCATGTTGCTCTTCAACTGTTGGTTGTTCATTTTTTTAGTTTCCCAAGGGACTCTTAGTTAGTCAGTTCAGCCTGTTCTCTTGGTGATTTTACTCCAGTCAAAAGTGTAACTTGATTTAATTTACCTATCAATTTTCATTTATCAATGCCCCTTCAGAATTTACACATCTATATAATAAAATACATAACAACTTGAATTTTTATCCCCTACATATTTTCTCCTCTAAAAACATCACATCACTCTTTTTTATCACATGTTCAATCATTTAATATTTGATTAATTTATAGTTAACATAATTTTTTGTTTCAAACATTATCCATATATGATAGTATACACATGTTAAAAAAATTTAATATAGTGAGATCGATTTTTTAGGGGCTCAAATTTTATGTTTCATCGTGCCTTCAGGCACGGGTTATGACTAGTAAGTTCATATGTCAAATGTTGAGGATTTAGGAGTCAGACCTAGCTTGCACTCTTTTATGGGGTTTTAAATTACTTGAATAATTGTTCGTATGGTTGAAGAGTTTTGATTTTGGAATGACCTGAACCACAACGTACATTTCCATGCTGTGGTAGACAGAATATATGAATTAATTTATTGCTAGGCCATGAGGTGACAAACTGCTAAAACATGACCTGCTGCCATAACATTTTAAGATGTGAAACCATGCACCGCTTTAGCTTTGAATCGCGTGTTTAAACTCCTGATGTCATTAACATTGAATCAACAAGTTCTCTTAGTGCAAATGGGCTGTTTCTCATTTTGGTTTTTGTTAATATTGTCATAAATCCACTGTGATCATATTCTTACCCATACCGTAGGAATTTACTGTTTTCAGAACGTGGTTGTTTCATTCTGGATTCTTCTCGAGTCCAACATTCCTGCTCCACGTTCCCTCTCTGTCTCTCTCCCTCTCTCTCTCTCTCTCTCTCCAAATTGAAATTGACCTGCACATTTTCCACACTGACAAAGTTTGGAGGAAAACATATTTAGCATTCAATATTGACAAGGTTATGCTTAATGTTCCACTAGAAAGTGTCAGTTAGTAAAGTCTGTAAGCAGTCTTAATAAAGAGTGAGGACCTAAACTCAATTTATCGGTGTCTTTTTGAGCTGAGCTATTAAATGCTCCCTGCCTCCTGCACAGATTTTCCCATGCACTATGTAAAAGATATTGTTAATGCATTCTTTATATTAATTACATAGCTCATATAATCATTTTGACTCCAACCCAGATTGGTTATGGATTCAGAACTCAGGAGATTCTGTGTTGTCTGTTTTTGCAGTGCCAAGATGCCTATGATGTTGCAGTGTTGCCCTGTGAAAACCCCACCAAGCAGCCATGTGAATCACAGTTAGATATCCTAAGCCTTTCCGAAGTTCCGAATTCAAATAAATCTCATATGTACTTGGATGCCCAATCAAACCACCAAAAGCACATCAATCTTAAGATGGAAAATGTGGATCTCTTTACGCCACACATTTTGGATATGGATATTGAGAAGGGAAAGTTGGAGATACTTAAATCCAATGACGAAACAATTGGGAATTTGAAGATTGAGGATCCATTAACTGTAAGTTCCTTGTGTATAATTTCTAATTTAGCTTCCTTAGTTTGAAGCCCAATACAAAGTACATTCGGGTTGAGTGCAGATGTGATGTCTTAGGTGTCTTATGAATTGGATATTCATGCAGCATATGTTTGGCATGTTAAATTCCCAAATTTTATGACTACTTGACAGCATTGGCAGAGGACATTACAGAGACAGCTTAGCTTACAGATAGGAGGGAAATTCATGCAGCTGTTAATGAACGACAGTCTTGTGTTGCCCAAGTTCATTTCTAGAGGTATCTAAGCATCTTTAAGCACAATCACTCTCACATATAGTTGTAGTGAACAATTATTTCATGGGATCTTTGAGCTCGTTCTATGTTCTGTGTGGTATAATGTTTGCCTGTCCTAGATGTTTTCTGCCTATTTCTTTCCACAAAAATGGCCTGGATACTCTTCCTAGCCACGTAATCATTCAAAAGTAACAGAAAGGACCAAGCTATGATGGGGCACCCTAGGTGCTGAGAATGTGGTGAGCACCGCACTGAAGGATATGTTTCCTACTGAACGATATTTCAATGTCTTTTCTCCTGATAAGGAATAAGAAAACATGAAAAGCAACAAATTTTCATGGAAAATTTTCTACACTACATCTAGCTGTAGCTACAGCAATCAATCATGAAAAATAACAAGCACAACCGAGACTCCTCAACCAGAACTCTGGCTGGGAATCCGACCCCCCAATCTGGCATGAAGCATTGACATGATATAATCCAAACAAGATGCTGGGATGTAGGACATGCTGACAAAGCCAAGCCAGTTGGCCTGATGTTCAGATGATTCAAATGAAAACAACTTTTTTTTTCTCACATTTCTCTTCAATGTTTCTTTTTCCTTCTTTGAAAAATGAAATGACCATTGTAAGCTGCAGTACTTCATACGTAGGGAAATTGAGTCTACTCCCTCCCCTTATTTAAGAGATGTTTACTGGTATATTATTAGTTCACACTCCGTCTGGCATACCCTCAGACGGTATTAAGTGGAGCATTTACAGTTTCATATGTAGCTAGAACTGTACCTTGTGAATTTACTTGTCAGCTGTCGTTTCTTATGTTTGCAGATAAATCTGGAACTGAGAGAGTTCATGATACGGCGAATAACAGGTCGAGGAAATATAAACGTTCTGCCTCATTCAATTCAAGAAAAGTTGTTCTCCTCTTCTCAGTATTGTAAGCTCACGACCCATCATATCGTTGATTTTACTCATCTTGCAAGTTCACTAGTCCTTTCTTTTTCAGGCTGCATAAGTGCATCACTCTTCCCATCACTGAGTTTTTGGGCATATGCAAGCAATATTACACATAAAATAAATTGGAGAGAAGAACAGACTAATAGTACAATATCAAGTAAAATTGAGCCTAGGTATGGATCAAATTTTGATGTCAATCGCATCCAAATTCAAATCCCATTAACGGGCATGGATTGATACTTTAGACCGATTATACGAAATTAAATTCGTTTGATCAAAAAAAAAATCATTTGATCAAAATTCGTGAATTCAAATTGGGTTATATTAATATCTGATCCAATTGTGTTTCGATCGTAATATCACATGTATATAGTAAAATTAAGTGGTTTGATGAAATTGAAATGGAATTCATATAATCTGCTAGAATTCTAGCCATCTTGAGTTACTCTGATTAGATCATATATTTGGATCACAATTTTGACTTTTAACAGATCAGAAATGGATTGTGGAAACAAATCCGTTGGATATTGGGATCGGTTAAAATCCGATTTTAATCCAATCCGTTGGCATCTATAGTTGAGCCTATGCTTTCTACAGCAAAATATGTATCAGCTATCTCAATATAGCCGTAGAGAAGAGGTGTTACCGTAGTGAATGTACTTCCATGGTGATATAGCTTCAGTCAACATGTACCGCTGAAAAGTGAAATACTCTTTTGCCTTTAACAAGAAAAGTTTTAGCCAACTAGATTCAAGTAGTGCAGTTCTTAACACCTTCAGGAAATGCTTCTTTTCAGTGAGTGTGGTAGCTCTTTCAAAACAATCATAAATTAGACACAGCGCACAATGTTATTCTGACAGTGGAGGTAAAATGTAGGGAATAGAAAGAATTCACATACAAAACATTCCATACAGAAAGTCAATCAAGTACACGAGTCTCCCACTAATGTGGGAATTGGGTGATGAGTCAGATATGCATAGTTACCCCTATGAGGGTTGTTTCTATACCTTAACTCTTTGGAGTTATTTCTATGAATCATTGTGCAACATTATGATAAGAGAGAAAAAATAAAAATAACATGAACACCTGTAAAAAAACTGCCATAGGTGAGGCTTTTAATGTATTTTCTTTTTGTTTCCCTTTTTAAATCTTGACATGCTAATGGTTGTTGCAATCACTAGTGCCCTTCACTTTGCTGTATTTTTCGACCATTAACTTTTATTTTCTTTCCAGGTCGAGTATTGGGACGATAATTTTGATATATTTGACACTGAGAGTAAGGCAGATGGGTGATGGATATGCTCATGTCTGATAATGCCTAACCTTTTCAAGTTGCCAATCTTTTGTGAAAGAGTGAGTATCTCTAGGGTTCTCGGGTTTTCTTTGATTTCCTTTTTTTTTTTTTCTGATTTTAAATGCATTTTGGGTATTTTTCTTCTTCTCGTGTACATAAAGTTGAATTCACTCACCCTTTCTAGTTCATGCTCCCCGTTGTACAAACTAATCGTTTCATGATACAACTTGATTCTGGTTACACAAAGCATAAGTTTCACCCTGCTTTTATCACTCACTCTGATGGCAGGTGTTGACCCAACGGTAAATTTCTTTTGTTGTGACCTAAACTTCATAGCGTTGAGTCACAAAAACAGTTTTATCCACTTGTGGGATAACACTGTTTAGATCTATCTGAGTTTTCCTAAAACTCTCGACAGCTAGAGGCTACCTTGTATTTTATATAGAATAGTTGACTCTAGTTAAAGGCAGAAAGCGGGTTGTGTTAAGTTTGTGTCATGCCAAAATTTACTCAACTTCTATCCGATTCACTAATCATGTATAATCGAGTTTTTATATAGCCAAATTTGCGTTAATTCATTTATTTGATGAATTTAACGGCTCTACACGTTTATTATTTGATTTATTAACACTAAACCAAACTCTATAAACTCTATATTGATTTTGTGTCTGAGTTTATAGGTCCTGTGCAGAGCTACCACACCTACCTATAATGCTGAGAGGCTTGTCTACGACACCCTTTGTTTTTTACATGGAAACCAATGCAACTTGTCATATCAGCAATTTAAACATTACACAACAAATTTTCATTAAATGCATTATACTCTATTTTTGTGGTACGTGGGTTGATTATTCTGAAACAAATAATCTTTGATTTTATATTAATGCTATTGGGACATAAATTAGAGAAATAATTTGAGGACTTAATGCATTATGACCATTGGATTGATAGTGTTGGGACCCAGTGATAATTTAATGTTGAGACCCATTGACAATCTAATGACCTCAATCATTAAGTCCTCAAATTATGTTCCAATAATATTGCTCTTGATTTTATGAAGCGAGTCCCGGGATGGTGTGACATGGCAAATCGAGCTGAAGGTCATAACGCAAACCAAGTATGTTTAATCCAAACACAATAAAAATGAATGATCTTTATAGATTTATTGTTTACCAAATTATCCAAACAGAATTGAAAAATGCAAGTCTATAATAGGGGTTGATGGATGACTCAGTATTGTAATATTTACTCACCAAAATAATAAGTATTTGTCCTAAAAAGACTCCTCGGAGGCCTGAATACATGTATAGAAGTCGAATCATATAGAAACAAGTGAAAAAGGTTAAACATAATTTTTTTAAAAAAAATCTAATTAAGTATAATAGTAAAGAAGTAAACAGAACATGATCCAACTATGAACTGTAGCATCTTTAGGGCAGACCATCGCCAGTTTCCTTTCTCTCAAGAATTGAAGAAACAACTTCCTGGTATATTGTCAAGAAACAATCAAAACTGCTGAAACCCCACTGGACATCGGAATTATCTAATAATACTCCTTTACTCAATTTCGGTTTAGTATCAGGTGCTTCAATTGTCTTCTTTCTCTTTTTCTTCATCTTAAAATACATTTTTCTAGCACGCGCAACCTCCCCCTTGTTGTTCTGTGTTGGATGTATTGACCGTAGGCTTCAAATTCACGTCAACCATGTCTTCCTGTTTTGTGGAGGAAAGTGTTTCCATCCCCGGCAATGCAGCAGCAATCTTACGAAATAGAGGCTGCAAGTTTACATTCACATCAGAACACGAAGCTACAAACTTTAAGCAACCAAGGCAAGAACTCACTACTATTCAGCAAGATTCATAAAAGGATCACAACAACTCAAATTTGTGACACGGGAGATTCTTAACAAAGGAATACAACTGCATTTGGTTCAATGGTACTTCTAGCCTCGAGGTCAAGGATTCAAGTACCTCTCTCCTTTCCCCTCCAATAAAAAAAAATGATGAGTCAAACTTGAGATATGACTACGTTATTGAATTCCAAGTCCAAGAATTCTCAAAAGACAAAATGACATGATGCTTTACTACCTTGATATTGAATCCTGCTTTCGCACTGGTTTCTATGAACATGATCCCAAACTCACGAGCCTTGGAATCCCCTTCTTCTATTGAAACTTGCCTATTTAATCATCACAATTGCACCATCAGATAAATACTAGAAGAAAATGACATGAAAACTTATAGGATATTTGGACAGTATATAGCTGCCGAAGTCTGATTTTCATTCATTTTCTTACTGGAGAAAAACCATTATCTGAAAAGATTTACATAAGTTTACTTGCAACTACAAGGATATGGGAGGACAAAAATTTTCTTCCTCAAAATATGGACACTTAAACAATCACCCCAAGTTGTTCGTAAACCGTTAGTACGCAGTGTACACAAAATCCATGAGCTGCAAGAAAGATATAGCTCTACAGCCTCTACCTTAATCCTTCCTCAAAAGAATATGTAGTATTTGTCTTTTACTGGAAAAAAAGGGTGTTTCTTTCGGGAAGGGGGAAAATTTCACCAAATAAGGAAGCAGCACAAAAGAAAAAATGGAAACAAAAATATTGTTAATTCATAGCGTCAAGTTGTCAAGAAGAAAATCCATAACCACGGAAGGGGTAAAAAAGATGCCAAGGGCGAAGTGACCACTTGATAAAGTTGGAGGTCCTGGTCCAAGACTCACTTAAAGCCATTCCTTACAGATTTGTCCAGGTAATTATTTGATGAATATGAAACAAGAGAACTAAATGTACAAGGAGGATTAAGCAGGTGTTGCCGAGTGAACATGATTCATATCTAAACAATGAGTGTTAAGAGTGAGGTTGTCAAATACGAAAGGAAACCCAACAGTTCATTCCCTACCTTTTATCAACAAGATCAGTTTTATTCCCGACAAGAACAATGATGACATCACTGCCTCGTTCTGTATGTACTTCTTCAATCCATTTTGACGTGTTCAAAAATGATTGTCGATCTGCATAGATGCAATTTGGCATGACATTAACTAATACAGGAATTATCTGATTCAAAAGAAACAAAAATTGCAACACTAATAATAATGGAAAATGAAATATGGTACATATGTTTGCAAGCATGAATACAGGTGTGTGCAATTAATGCATAATTAAGTTCTCTGCAAAATATAGAATCTATGTATTTTCTAAATGAGTCTTTACCCATATATCAGCATCTATTTCTTAAAAGACTATCTTCTTTACAATAAAGAATACCACTCACTAGCAACGTCATAGACAATCACTGCTACGGAAGAATCTCGAATATAGCTTGGAATAAGACTCCTAAACCTCTCTTGGCCAGCTGTATCCCTGTAAAGTTGGATTATTGGTTGTTAGAAATAAAAAATGATAAAAGAAATGCATATGAAGTATATATTGAATACATGATTGAAACAACCGACATTCAAGAACACAATATTGAACATTCTAATAAACAACCAAACTACCCCTTATCCAACTGCCCATTACAACCATTTGCAAAACATCATCAATTTGACTCCAGAGAAAAAAACATCCTGAATTTGTGAATCATTTCCTTTTAATAAATATTGCTAGTCATAGGACCATAAGGTTTTGTAGAAAAGTTCACATTTGTATCTTTCAATAACTGATTTTTTAAGTTTCACAGGTAATATTTCATGTGACTCAAGGCAACTCTTCAAGTTTCTGCTTTAAAAAGTCAACCAATTGCAAAGATTATAGGAAGTAATACCCACTCAGGAACAGTTGCCTATCTGGTCTTGGAAAGAAAAAAGAAAGACATCCTACCAAAGCTGCAGGCGTACTGTTCGATCTTCAAGGTACATTGTTTTGGACAGAAAATCAATGCCAATGGTAGCCTGCATATCAAATTGCTAAAACGTAAGCAAAAGCTTTAGTCTGATTCAATAAATTAGCTTGAGGAAATGAATTACCAAGTTGCACCATATTGTAGAATGGTGACAGAAAAGGCGCACAGCAGTGTAACAGAGCAATTTTTACATGAAAAAAAAAAAAATAGGAACAGATTCATCCATTCAAGGAGAACTAGAACTGCCATCTAAGGATTCGGAATTCTAAAGTTATGTGCATATTGCAGGCTTACCATCAATATGTATTAACCACCCCCAGAGATATATCTGTGTTTGGAGAAGTAGGTGAAAGAAATGATCTTCACATGGAGATGAAAGATTCTGAGGTGATTAATTAACAAAATATTTCTGAAAAGTAGCTCTAGCATGCAGTCAGATAAATGAACCTCTGCGAGCCAGTACGAGAGTTGGCCTGATTCTCTCACAGGAACTGACCAACAGGATTTTAAAAATTCAGCTACCAGATTTAAACTAGTTTCCTCTGCTGAGAGAAAGAAAATATCAAATCCTACCATTACTCGTGTGATGTAAGTTGACCATACTGCCAGAACCCCATGATCATGTACATAGCACATATGGTTGTATGCTCGCCATCACTTTTTTGCTCAGTATCATCGTTGAATAAAAAACAAGTTTCTGGACATTTATGGAACATGTGTAATCATCTTCATGCAAATATGACATTGACCTAAACACGCAGTCAATTATATTTCCATTGAACACAACTATATTCAAATACAAGACATGCAAGGCCTATACATACACACCACCAAAATTAAAACTGTATTTTCAAGAGGACACCATGGAAATCTATATAGGAATCCCAGAACCTTGAATTATCAACATAAATCTAAAGATGCAATAATGAAGAATCACATTGGGAAACCAAATCAACATATCATCACATCAACTTTAACAGGAATTACACAAGAATTTTGAAAAATGGATGAAGATAATGAAGAAAAACATGGAATTGATTTATTGCACAGTACCTGATAGGTAGTGTCGAATTTGTCATACATGAAGCGAGTGATGATGCTGGTTTTACCGACGGATTGATCGCCCAAGAACACCAGCTTGTATTTCGCCAGAGGTGACACCGCTGCCATTTTGATTCCTCCAAAAAATTACAGAGTTGTTTCTCAATCTCTCTCTCGCGTCGCGAGGTTGGCGTTAGTACGATCAGATCTGAACAATTTTTTAAAGGTTTGGAGAGAGAGAGAGAGAGAGAGAGAGAGAGAGAGAGAGAAGGGACATAACAAACGACCAATGCTATTGCTGGCTTTGAATGGGATTTACATACAGTGGGAGAAGAAACCGCCAACGATATGACGAGGACGCCAAGTCAAATCTTTCAATATTACTTATGGACCTATTTTGCCCCTACTTCTATTTGGAATGACCTCCATGTCCTTTCCAATGGAAATAAAGGAATGGGTGTCAATTTTACACAACCCACGAACCCGACCCGACACATAAGATTTTTAAAATATAAAACAAATAGATTAAATTAGTGGTAGACACGAATGATATATTTAGTTGTTATTATTTGTACAAAATAAGTATTTTTTTTAAAAGAAATTCTGTAACATTATATGAGTCTTTTAAGAATTAAATAATTTTTAATTAACGTAATGACTCAAAATATCGTGGACACGACACTAATTAACACCTTCAATAATCACTGCGTATATAATAATTTTGATCAAAGATAAAGAACATTTTTCCCATAAAAATCTTAGATTGAAACGGTGATCTCCATCAAAATCAAAATCTTACTATAAAAGGCAGAGATCGTTGCCTCAACTCTTTCGTTTCATATCTATTGCACCTCTCTTTTGGGCTTTTTTTTTTAAATATATTTTTTTGAATGTTTTTTTTTTCTCTTCATTGTACTAGTAATATACTGATATTCATATTTAAAAAAAAAAACTTACAAGGATTTATCTTTTTGAAAGAGCTAAAAGTCATGACTTATTTTATTTACGTATTACCAATATCTCGTGGCTAAAGACATTCTACAATATAAAAAATGAACATTAATTGTATAACATCTATATTTTAAATAATAAGATTTTAATTTTTTCTTTTCTTTTTTTTTAAAGATTGAGGTAGGGGAGATAGAAGACACAATAAATTATGGATTAGTGATGTTGTCTGAAACTGGGGATTGTGTAGAGAAAATGATGTTTTTGAGCAAAAAATAAAATTTTGGATTAATTTTAGCCATTATTATACTTTTATAAGTTGAGACTTCAACTTTGACTAATACTATACAATTGCTACACTAACAGCCATTTTTCACCAACGTGCAGGGAGGGTTTGGAGTGCTTGGTGAATCTGGAAAGCCAACATAGCATCCGAGCAAGCTATACGCATTTCCCCCTCACCAAAAAAAAAAAGTGATGGGCTACTTTGATAACAATTATCATGCTATTAGATGTTAGCTTGATAGTTTTATACATGACTTGCGAGCTTGGTTTGACTTGATAATTTAAAAGAGTCGGATATGAGTTGAATATATTTTAATGTGAAGTATTTTAAATACAACATAATCTATTGACAACCTAGGTAGATGTGCTACAATTGATCAAGCAAGCTTGTGGGATTGTCAACTATGTCGCATTTGAATTCTTTTTTTAAGAGAAGTTGATAAAATCAAAGAAGTGCTGGGTTTATCCATCTTTTGAGATGCAGCTCCATCAAGCAACACATTTTTTTTGGGGTGGGGGTGCTTGGCCGGAGTCAAGAATTTACATATGGGGCACTAATTATAAGTTTAAAAATTTGCTTTCTTAATATTAAAGTTAAAGACAAATAAATTTTTTAAAATTTATATAATACCTAAAATTTCATTGACAAAAGAGTCAAAAATCGATATACATGGAGTACAAAAAAAAAATTTGGAAAATAAGGTTTTAATTAGATCCCTTTTATAAAAAATGAGACTAACTATAGTCTTTTACAATTGACAACAACATAATTTCATATTTTGAAAGTGTTACATGATAATGATAGCATTATTATCATTGCAATATAAAATGTCATTTTCTATGTATACAATCAAGTTATTTGTCATCTATTGATCGCCTATTTGATTATACAATCGATTTTTCACAATCTTTATAGTCGAAAATGCTATCTTTACTGTGGCAGTCGCAAGATCAATGTCAATATCACAAGTAAGTAGCCCAATGGATATGTCATGCATTTTTTTGTCTCAATAATTTTTTAAGCAAGATTTTCAATCCCTAACAAATTTGAAAACTTAATATTGGAGCACATATCAATAATATAACTATCCAGCTGATCAGAAAGTATCATGAGATCTAGTAAAGAAAATTCTTTCGGATAAAATTGGGCAAGACGAACCAATTTCTCCTTGTCAAAAGCTAAGCAGGAATCAAACATGCCACACAGAGAAGTAAATTAGTGTTTGACTCGGCAAAACGAGTATTTAGCTCTTAAAGTTGCATATCTAAGACGGTATAAAATAACTCAACTTGATAGTGATGCAAATTGATCTTTTCTTGAGTACGCCTTGACCTCTCTCGAGCTTTAAAGATATTGTCCATCTCTGTAACAACCATCTCATGTTTTTCACAAAAAGATGTGACATTATCAGGAAAACAACTCTAACCAATTTTTCTCATCATTTGAAGTCGTTGCTTGGATACTTAAACTAATGTTATGACATTCACGATATCTCGATATTTCCTTTGTAATGCCTGGGACAACTCATTTGTGATTCTCAATATCCTTCTTATCAAATGAAAATTAAATACAAACTCAAAAGATTGTAGCAAGTCCAAAACAACATTTGTCTCTCCTATTTGTTATGCATTTATACTATCTTCTGAAACCATATCAAACACATCAATCATTGATGATAACATATCAATCAAGCTGATTAAAGAATAATAATGTGAATCCCAACGTGTATCACAAGCAAGTATAAGATTAGTTTTCTGATTTAGACATCGCCCACTTGAAAACACCTCATTATTGAGTAATTCAATAACTTTAGTCGCATGTTTCTTCCTAAGAATATCTCGCCGTTTACATGAGGCTCCCACAACATTCACAATATTAGCAACCAAGTTGAAAAGAGTAGCTATTTGAATATGATTCTTTGCAACGGCCACAAGAGCTAATTGTAATTGATGCGAAAAACCAATGGACATAATATACATATACATTCTCCTTCATTGTAAGTGTCTTGAGACCATTAAACTCACCTTGCATATTACTAACCCCATCGTAACCTTGCCTGTGGAATCTTGACAAGCTCAACTCATACCTAGCAAATAAATCTTCTATAGTTGCCTTAAGTGAGATAGTATTAGTAACATGATCAAAACCTAAAATTTGTTCAACTGCATGTCTTTTCTTGTCCACAAATTACAACACAATAATCATTTGCTGCTTTGTTGATATGTCACGTGATTCATCAATAAGAACAGAAAAAGTGCATCACCAAGACGGGTCAAAATAGCATTACATGTTTCAGTAGAAGCTTCATTTACAATGTCTTTTTAAATTTCAAGCGAAGTCAACTTGAGATTCTCAGGAGTATTTTTCAACACAACAGTTTTAATATCCTCATTATGATCAACAAAAAATCTAAGAAGCTCAAAGAAGTTTCTTTGATTAGTTGAATTCTCATATTCATTGTGACCACGAAATGCAAGACCTTACCTTAGAAGAAATCGAGTACAATCAATAGATGCATTCAACCGGGTTTTGTACTAACTTCGAGTTTGGTTTGACTGTTTGAAGAAAATAGCTTAAATGCTTTGTTTTGGATTTAATAAATCTTGATATTTTCTCTAAGCTTGGTTATCAGAACTATTAATGCCTCCAACATGTATTTGAAACTTCTTTATTTTCTTTCAATTTGAAAAGCCCGAGCTAATAAAGGTTTCGCCATCCGATTGTTCTCTTTTATCTGATTTAAAAAGACAACAACACAAGCAAAATGTTGCATCTTTCACCACACTATACTCAAGCTAGTTATCAAACTGAGAAAACCAAACTTTGTTAAGTTGTCGTAGTTTAATACCAAATCCTTTTTGTGGAAAATTATGGTCGCAGAGTTGACAATGACCTTTTTGTAGATAAGCTTTACGAATTTGGTCCCGATCATTTGAATTATAATCTATAATCTGAGCCCGTAGTCTAAGATCTGATGAAAGATTCGCCAAATTAATATCTGCATGAATTTTCTTTGAAGAATCATCACATTTGTTTGGAGGAAGTGATAACTCTGACTTAGACTTTCTCTTAAAGTACTTTTACATGACTGTTTCAAAAAAATGAGTTTACCAATCCACTTTTGCAATTGATTAAACAAACTATTTTTGTCAATTTTATCACTAGCATTCTAAAAAAGATATTGTATTAGGAAGCAAATACAAATACAAATGCATAAAAGTATCCAATTCATAATTTTAATAAATTCAAGTAATATCATTCAAAGTATTAAAAATAGGTTCGGATTGAGAGTTACTAAAAGAATACTTTTTACTGTCGACTCAATAACCGTAACTCATGGTCTTCAAGGCATCCCTAATTACTAATCCGAGCTATAAAAAATCAAGAAAATAATTAGGGCAAAATGCACAAAAAAACAAATAAGGGAAAAATGCATAAAAATTCAAATAAGGGCAAATTGCACAAAAATATAAATTAGGGTTAAAAATTAAAATGCACAAAATTAGAAAATTATAAAGACTAATTAATTTAAAATTTTAAAAATAAAAAACTAATTTATTTTGTGTGTTGTGTGCAGTCTGCTTGTGTCAGCGTGTGTTTAGAAAGAGAGAGAGCGAGAGTATTTACTTTCGCATTGTCGCATGTCGGTGGTGGACCTAGCGGGTGCAAGGACATGAAGGAACGACAAAACTCAAGGACTATCTGTATTTCTGGTGACTGCTTGGGCATGAGTGAGAGAGAGAGAAAAAACAAAGGAAAAATAAGGGTCTTGTGATGCCTCTCAAGTGGGCTAAAAAAATTTGTTTTTTAATGGTAGGCCAAAAAATTTGTTATTTAACGGTGGGCAAAAAAAATTATTTTTTAATAGGTTTGAGTGGATTGTGATAGGTCAAAAGATTTGATTTTTTAATAAGTTTGAGTAGATAGTGGTGAACTTAATTTTTTTTGTTTTAAATGAGCTTAATTTTTCAATACTTTTGAGTAGATAATGTGGACCTAACATTTTTATTTTTGGTTTGAGTGGACACAAATAATACATTATTCAAATAAATAATATATATAGCTAACAAATAATTTTTTTTTGAGAGGGGGGGCACTTGCCCACCCTGGCCCATGCCTCCCTACGCCTTTGTTGGCCTCTAAGCTACGGTTCATTCTATTTGACAAGTCAATCTTGCATAATATATTTTAGGAGGAAATATCGAGAATTACAGTTATCGCATGTCGCTACATTAATATAGTGTAATCATTCAATAGTAAATAATAAGTGGACAAGTGAATTATATACAATCAAATGTAATGCAATAAACTGTCCCATGTATAGAAATAAGATAGATTTTGTCCATTTATTTTTTTCCCATTAGATGGTGTGACGTGGTATTACCATTATAATAAATATTTATTTGTGGTGGAGTGAAAATGGAACAATTGAGATTTATGATAATATTATGCTTACGAAATACCTCCGAATTAGGAAAAAATATTCAATGTAACAGTGACGTTGCATTATTATCGTAACGTGGTGTTACCATCCAATTATAACATACAAATGAACAAGTAGATCTCATATAATTTAACAATCACCTTTCATGTCATTCAATAATTATCCTATCTAAAATAAAGTACAGTCTATATTATGTTGTTAGTTATGAATTGAATGGTGATGGCACGCAACATTAATGACATAATACTACTTTTATATTAAATATTTACTAACAAACTATATAGGCACATCAATGCAAACTAATGGTTCGCCTGTCCAAGATTGTCTTAAGAGGAATTTGGAGGCCGGTCCCTAAGTCCAATATAATTCAAAAAAAAAAAAAAAATTCACTCAGCTAATTTTCTTTTGGATTAGGTTCTTGCGAAAAGTCAAAGTAATTGACATAATTACAAAAAATCGCGATAATATCATCACCTAATTTAAACACCTATTCTACAAAGCTACATCACCATAATGTATACTAAAAAAAATATACTAAAAAAATGTACGCAATTAATCGTAAGGTAGATACACTAAAAAGAAATAGGTATGAAATTAAAAAAATAACAGGTAGGCAATACACAAATAAAAAAAACCAATAAGTAATAAAAAAATCTAAAAAAATAATAGCTATGCAATAATAGTCAAACAGGTACACTAAAATACACATCGTTAATATACTTTATTCTCCATAAACACAGATCGTCTGACATATACACTAAAACACAAATCGTTAGACATGTATATTAAAACACAGATCGTTAATGTACCTTCTCTTGCATAAACACATATCATTGAACAAGTACATTAAAACACAAATCGTCAAACGTCATCACAATATCCAAATTATTTGGTTCGCGAGTTTGAATTTCAGGATTTGACTACAGAACTGCCAAAAAAATTTCAATGTCATACCTTCAAATTTTACTATTTTAAATGGAGTTTTTACAATTTTTGTGGGTCATTTTATAATAAAAAAAATTTATCACTTTTAAGAGTATTTTTACCATTGTTGTAGATATTTTTACTACATTTGTAATAACTATTTTTATCACTTTTCTTAAGTACAAAAAAAATTATCACTTTTGTGGGTGATTACTATATTTGTGGGTGTTTTTACCATATTTGTGGATTTTTTTTACCACTGTTGTGATTGTTATTTTTACTATTTTTTGGGTACCACAATAGTGATACAAATCTATACTACTTATAAATATTAGTATCTGCAAAAAAAATTTTGATTTTCTATTTCACTCCTAATTATTACCTTAAAGATAATTATTCCCACAAAATATTAGCTAAATAAACTTTATTTGTATGACTTCTAAATTTTTTGCTAGATAAACGTTATCATTAATATTCCAAATTTTTTTGCTACATAAACTTTATAACAGTATATTAGATAGATAAATTTTAGCTATATGACTTTCAAATTTTTTGCTAGATAAATTTTATTACTAAAAATTCATATTTTTTAGATAATAAACACAAATATCGAAAATTCATTATTCATTGATATATAATAAAATACTATAAGAGTAAAGAGTCAAACCATATATTTGTCTTTTTTTTAATACCTTTTAGACTTTCAAAATATTTTGAACTTCTTTATTAGAAGCATATATAGGTAGATAGACTCTTATTTCTCTAATAATTTCACTAATGTATTTGATCTTATATCTTTACAGTAATTTTTATTTCAAAATCCATTAAAATTAGTGGTCTTGCATCTCTATCCCTTTGAGGTTAAGCATATTGTCGCTGTGAAGATTTGTGGGTCGACTATGCTTGGTGTCGGCAACCTATAACCTTTTTTTTTTGTGTCGAGACATGTCTATTGCTGATATGACATTTTCTTTACTTTGCTTTCTATCTGTTTGTGTATGACCACTGCATAAATACTTTGTTTACCTTACAACAATTTTTAGAATTGGAACTAAAATTAGTTTGCATATGATTGAATTGGTGTTCTCATCAAAGTAATAATGAATACACAAAAAGGTATTCTTCATAGAATGAAGAGCTTAATCTGTGTTAGAGATTAGTTTAATCTTCTAATATTTAATTTTTTATTATTAGTAGGTTTGTAGTGTTTTAGGAGGAGTTATTATATTATAAGTAGAATTAGTTTTGTTACCAGACTTTTTGAATTCATATGGAGGTGGAATAGTTTTAAATTAATAAAGTTTTCTTGGTCTTGTGTTGTAATGCCAGAAAATTTTATTGGATTCAAGAAACCATTGAATGCACCTACCAATAGCTTTTTACTTTATCATCTTCGTAAACTTTGTATTTCTAAAAAATATAATCTAAATTTTATGATATAATTTTTTTCACATACAACGTATGTGTGCAGTACTAGTACCTCTTAAATGTGATAAAAATTACCACAAATGAGTTAAATTTTGGTTTTTATACCAAAAAACTCTTTAGTTGTACCGTAGTCTATTCCTGATAGACAATATCGTAAAAACCTCAATAAAAAAAAAATTAACTAACTATATTTTAGGTTGAAATCATGCGATGAGAGAAAAATAGATAATGAAAACCAGTAATTAACCAATCCTTTAACATTTGCACCAACACAGCATACAAGTTTTTCAAAAATTGAAGGACTTTTTTATACTAAAAATTCGATACGACTAAAATTAGCTTACACACCAAAGGAAGAATCCTAGCCTAATTATATCTCAGCTGTCCTAGATTTTTTATTTATTTATCCCAAAAAACTAATTAAAAAATTGGCCTCTATCTACACTAATTTCCCATATGCTTTTAAAGATGTATGTATTTACGGCAAAGTCGAGGCCAACTTCAACACCGGAAAACTCCCCAAAAGACTCCGCTAACCCCAGCCAGCTGGCATCTTATTGTCAATTTCAATCGTAAATGAACATGGACCTTTCCTTAGAAATTAGTGTGATTTAGAAGTGGACGTAATTTTTTAGATTTATTTAGGTAAAAGTGTAATTTAAAATTTTATTTATATTAAAGTGCATATTTTTAAAAAATATTAATATTGTTATTCAGTAAATAATTGATAGGTTGAAATTCTTTATATTCATTCTATATATTTTGGTTACAATTAAGCAATGAGAGATAAAATATGAACATATATTTTTTTCCCTCTCTCCTCTTACTCTATTTATATTAATATTACAACAACATAATTACACTAATTACACCCATTAAAAAAAGTTACACTCATTAAAAAAATAGTTACACATATTAAAAAATAGTTACACATGTTAAAAAATAATTACATCCATTAAAAAATAATTACACTCATTAAAAACAGTTACACCTATTAAAAATATAGTTACACCCATTAAAAAAATAGTTACACTCATTAAAAAAAAGTTACACTTATTAAAAAAAAACAAAGAAGTTTTTTTTTCCTACATAACAATACATAATATCTAACAAAACATCTTGACCAATTTTTATTTTTTTTGTTAAGTATTTATTCACATATAATTTGTGACATTCAAATCAAATCTCATTGCCATAGAATCTTGTTGCTGAAGAAGAAGGGCTTTGATCATTAATGCCCCTTATTTTACCCCCCATTAATATTGTTAAACTTTACATATTTGTTTCCTCAAATAATTGTCAATGATGATTGCATAATTTAAGGAAGAGTGTTTAGGTAAAAAAGATTTTAATTCATTTGAATTTTGTACCTAAACACAATTTTTTTTATAAAATTTATACTTAATGGAATAAACAACTTATTTATACACTTTTGTCTAAATAAGTCTAAAAAATTATACTTACATCTAAAAAACCCTAAAAATTAAGTCAAGGACTTGAAATATTCTTACAACTCTCTATTGATAAGACATATTTCTTTTTCCATTCATTCTCTTTCAAGTTCAGTCGAGGTCTCTCTTAAATATTACCGATAGTTTGAATAAATTCTTCCCTTCATCCAAATGTACTATTTTGATAAAAAGAAATTTGATACCGTACTTTTAAAATTTATTATTTTAATGTGTATTTTTATAATTTTTGTTAGCTGTTTAATAACCAAAAAAATTATTATTTTGTAAGTAGTAATTTATCACTTTTGTAAGTATTTTATTACTATTGTGAGTATTTTTGCCAATATTGTGGTAAATATTTTTATCACTTTTATTTAGTATAAAAAAAAAATATCATTTTTATGCGTGATTTATCATATTTGTGGGTGTTTTTTTAACCGTTGTAATAACTATTTTTATCATTTTTTTTAATACCAAAAAAATGATAAAAATATTTATAAATATAATAAATAAATAGAAGTATAGTACACATTTTTTTTTTGATACGTAGACAACTCGTGTAGCCAAAAGAATTCTTTGTAATTAGTTTCTTGTCTCGTATTCAGGGCAAGCACCAGCATCGAGTACTTGGGGACAGCCGCAGTTTAGGCTGCTTTCCGGGCACTCAACTTTATCCTCGTGTCAAGTTTCAAAAAACGTCACACAAGGAAACTTCACACAAGGATAAAGTTCCAACTCAATTTCCTTCTCATAACTTGTTTGGCAATATGCCATATATATATATGCTTTAAAAAAGGTACGTGCTTACAAAACACGTTTTCAATATTAAACTTCGAAATCTGGTTTTCAAAACACTATTTTTTTACAGTGATAAGCGTTAAGTTTAACCCGCGGTTGTTTGAAAACCAAGATAGATTGAAAAATCACACTGCCAGTAGGAATGGGAAGAAAATTTCAGTTTCAAGCTTATTATAGCTGGGTTTGACCTGGAAAATATAAACAAATGAAATCTTGCAACGAAGCAAGTGCATCCCTCTAACAATTGGACTGAACACCCCCGAAGGACTACAATTTTTACAAGCAGCACCAAACTTCCACAACAGGGGCTTCTTGCCTTCCAAATCCCCTCTCTAATGAAAAATCATCCCTTTTCATGTGAGGTGCACTCCTACCTGCTAGTGAGGAATCACAATATTCAACAATAATTGCACTTGTTTACACTACTCTCAGATAATGACCAACTGACAACATTCCTAGCTCGAGAAAATACATAGAAATAATAACACGAGGTTACTACGTAAATTTCTGAGTATTCCTGTGTGAATTCCAAAAGATTCAGAAGGTAGTGATCTGGTATTTCAAAATTTAATGTTGGTCCACTAGAACAAAACAAATTGATACCTGGAACTCCCACTAAGAGGAAAAACGGAACCTCCCATTATGTTGTTTTCTGATATCCATTGAAAATACAAACACATTTACACGAGCTATAAGTGTTCGAAACAGCCTTACATTCTTGAAAGCCATAAAACCATCCACTAGACAAGTTACGTAGTTTGTATTGGACTTGTCATATCCAAAATTCTGCTTTTTCTTGTAGATATAACCCGAATTCCCTCTCAATCTGGATTTGGTTTGGGACAGTAAACTTACAAGAAATTGAAGAAGTCATCCATCAACCTCCTCAGCAGTACTTCCTTTTCAACCAGACTCACCTCTCCAACATTTACTCTCACCATGCATAAGGCTTACAAATATGAATCTTGAATAAGCATGCATGAGAGACAGAGAGATAAGAGTTTTATGATCAGACCAGAACCAGCCAGCATATAGTGCTCTCACTACCACCATAGTGTGCTGTCACATATATTTGAAAATGCTGAGATAAAGCTAGGAAGGAGAACTTTCTTAAGTAACAACAGTACAACTTCCATAAATTGTGACCATTTCGAGACAAGTATGACATAATTGAGGTAGTACTTCACGCTTACTATTAATGCCAGCAGCTCAATAGAAAAGGCTTACAAATTGATGCAGTTATTTTCATATATCCTAAAATATTTAACATAAAGTAAGCTGATAATACTAGTAAACGATGCCTATAAGTCCATATTTTCTGAGAGACTGACACATACATGGTATGGAAAAGAGAAGCCAACAAAACATGTGGATATATCAAACCCTAAAAATTACCACGTGCACTGTCCCATGTTCTCAAACAATTGTTATTTACAGAAATTGTGGGTTTTGTTTTCGTAGCAAGTAAAAATGACGGTGGCAATACCAGGCAAAGAGCAAGTAGCAAGTGAAGAAAAATCGGACCAGGAAAATAGATGATCATCCACAAAGAAGGAAATCAAGACCCTCAAAGAAGAACTGGAGGAATTAAAGATAATAA
This sequence comes from Ilex asprella, assembly GCA_023539305.1. Taxonomy (NCBI): domain Eukaryota; kingdom Viridiplantae; phylum Streptophyta; class Magnoliopsida; order Aquifoliales; family Aquifoliaceae; genus Ilex; species Ilex asprella. Next base: position 17,667,902 of record CM042190.1, on the reverse strand, counting down.
TGGCAGACATGCAGCAGGGCATCATATAACTTTCAGTGCTGGAGCTAGAACAAGTGTTAGAGTGTGCAATGAAATGGGAATTACAATAGCATATTCGCCTCCTCCAGCTGCATGCTACACCAGGTCTTCCCTTACATTAGTCCTTAACCCCCACAATTTTTTTTCTTTCGCACAACGCACAGCCAGCTTCAAAGCAACTACACAGGGTTCAAATTTGTGTTTCGCAAAACTGTAACAGGCAAAATCTAAGATGCTTGAATAGTAATGAAGTCTTGTTGCATATACCCATTATGGGACTGTTTGGATTGGATGATCTTTATGGGGGAATTGGATTGCATTTATCAAACCATGAAACAATTTACCTTATCCAATCCCATATTTGTTAAGTGAAATATATACATACAGGCCCACAGATTTATGTCAAATCATGTACCAGAATTATTTTTTTTGTTACTCAATTGACTAAAATGTTCATTAAAGCTTATAGGAGAACGAATTTTTAGGTAAAGTAGTTTTTTTATCTACAAATTCAATTTTTTTTTATCTACAAATTCAATTTTTTACTTTTGAAACCCCCATGGATTTCATCAAACCCCATCAGTGGGTTCTAATCCACTGTTGCTAGTGGATCTGGATTTAAATCCCAAGCCTCAAATCTTGAACCAAACATGGGTTTAGAAGGTGCATTGGACCATTTCCATAAAGCATACCCTCTAAATCTTAGTCAAACCCACATACCAAACAGGCCTTAGTTGTTTCCCAATGTACTACGAGACAGATCCTGCCCAAAAGTTTCATTTTAATCGTACCACAATTGACCTCAGATTCACTGAACCATAGTGCATGAGAAGACTACACATCTGTCCAGCTCATATGCATGTCTACCGGCGACATTTTCTAAATTGAACCTAATCAACTGAAAGAACCACAACAAACAAGCATGGCAGATCTTGAACATTTGATCCTGAATGAAACACAAACAGATACAGAACCTCAAAGTGACATGTGCAGCCAAGGAATCCTGACATGCCAATAAAAGTATACCTCTCCCTTCATTTTCCTAATCATCTAAGAGTGAGGTGCTCATCACATATAATCACATCCCATTATACTTTGATTTTTATTCATGCCCAATCACCAATCCTTTTCAAGTAACTTGTCATGCTCAGGTGGCACAACATAGAAACCGAAAACATCCATTTTCATTTCTTACTGTCAACTAGCAATGACCAATGTCACCACTCATAAAACTTTTGTGCTAAAACATACAAGAACCTTTGAATCTTAAATAATAGGATCTATATGGTACAAAGAAAAGCTAAAAATATCATAAGACAGGAAAAGAAGAATGAAAAAATTCTTACACTTCTAATGTCATCAGGATGAAAAAATTATTACCTATCCAATAATCGTATGGTGTCCCAACCAACTAGAATTCAATTGCTGTAATAAATAACCCCAATAGATCATAACTACGCAGCCATGAAACAAAAAGTACCTAACAAATTGTCATACTCATGACCGCAAATAACCAATAACCTTTTTGAAAATTATCTAACATCATCTCAAGTCTCAAATCATCAACTCACTGAAACCGATCATCAAACACTACTTTAAAAAAAAAAAGTAGTTAATTTCTCATATTTCGGCAAAATCCAAACTACCTAGAAGACGAAGATCGCATGCTGGTCCACGGAAACCTAGCGCCACCACGATATCCACCAGTGGAAGTGGTCTCAGGCTTAAACTTTCCACCATCCTTATCCTGGAGCCAATGTGACTTCTTAGCTTCTCCGTCTTCAACAATGCTCGATTTTGCTTGCTTTTTCATGTTCTGTTTGTCTTCCTCGATTAATCGGATAGGGTATAGGTCAGGCGAAATTGAAAGAGGGTTCTTGAGAGTGACGTAGGCCTTCTTGTAGTCCGGCTTCGCAATCAATAGTCCGCCTCTCTTCTTCTTCTTGCCGTCCATGTTTAGGGTTCGGACTTTTTCCACTTCGAAACCATACAGTGATTCCAATACCCTCTTGATTTCAATCTTCATATCAAATTAAAAATCCAAAAAAAATGAGCCTAAGATTATACAGAGAGAGAGAGAGAGAGAGAGAGAGATTTAATGTGAGTTGTGTACCTTGGAAGCAGAGGGGATGGTTTTGAGGGCAATTTCGGAGATGTTGGAGATGGAAGAGGGCATGAGAAGCTTAATGGGGAGGTTAGCAAAGTGAACTACTCTTCTTCCCAGTCTACTTCCCATCTCTTCCTCTTTCTTCTTCTCCTTCTCTTCTGCTTTTCCTTCTTCCTATTCTCGCTCTCAATTCTCAAACTATCCCACAGCAAGATTTTATTCCCATCAATATGATCATTTTTTAACTTTTTTTTAAAATTTTTTTTATAAAAAATCATAATTTAAATTTTATCTATATATACAAAAATAAAAAATAAAAAATAATCAAATAAAACATGGGAAGGTTTGAGAAGATTTTTCTCCCTATTTCCTCGTTTCTCATAATTTAGATTTTTTTAATTTAATATTTAAGGCTCTCTTCAATCAAGCGTTAACATGAGCCATTTGTAATTATTTATTAAATTCTCAATAATTAATCACTAATTTTTAAAATTTATTAAAAAAAATTATTTTTTATCACCCCAAATTTTTATACAATTATTTATTTAACTTCTCAAGTAATAAAATAAAAAAAATTATAAAACCATATGAATTATAATCACATGCATCACATGAGGTGTCCTGCTCTAAATATTCATCCACTGGTCTTAACTAATTCACGCTTAGATTGCAAATTCGCACTTTTAAAGCAGATTTGACACAAATTGAAAAACAAAAAAAAAAAAACTATGAATTGAAAAAAAAATTGGCATCCACCCCACAATTTCAAAAAAAATTAAACTATTTCTTAAATTGGACCTTGGCCCAAGAAAGGACATTCAATTCTCATTTTATGTAATGGGCTTAAAATGAGGCCCAAGTATTTGAAATTGAAGAGAGTACCTGTTATATTTATGGTCCTTTGGGAGTGGATACACCAAATTAGACTTACTAGTAAATAAGTTTAGTAAAAAATATTTAGCAAAAAACTCCTCTAGTAATTTAGAAAGACTTAAATACCTTTTAAAAATATAGCAGTCACCTAAAACGATTTTGAAAACTCAAAACTCATAATTAATACCTCTTCAAAACCGTTGGTCTCTCTCTCTCATTTCCTTATTTCATTTTTTTTAGGGATATGTTTCAAAATTTTTGGAAAACTTTTGAAATTTAACAACTAAAATTAATAAATTTTAGTTATCTTATCTTAAAAGGTAGTAAAATTAAAGAATTTTGATTTTACATTAGATTTAATTTGGTTACATATTTATATACTAGTCATAACTCGTATCTGAAGACACGATGAAACATAAGATTTTAGCGTTCAAAAAATTGATCCCACTACATCAAATTTAAAATTATTTTTTTTGTTTACATCATTTAAAATTACTTTCTACCTAATATTTTCTTTAAAATAACATTAACTCAAAATGCATAACTCAACAATTTTTTTTCAACATGTGTATAATATCGTGTATGAATAATGTATGAAATAGAAGTTGTGTGAAACTGCAAATTAACCAAATATTAAATAATTGAACATGTGATAGAATTGAATGATGTGATTTTTTTTATAGAAAATATATAGGGGATAAAAATTCAACTTACTAACTGATATATATATATGTGTGTGTGTGTGTGTGTGTGTGTGTGTAAGGGGAGTGGAAGCACAAAACAAGCAAGACATAAACTTAAACAAGATAAAACCATAGGAATTGTACATTTTTGTTTGTAAAAACATTTACTATTTGAATCAAAATATAATTAACTAGAAATTGACTTACAAATACATAACTAAGGAATGTTTTATCTTTGCATCATATGAGAACTAGGATACAATAAGAGAATTGGAGATATGATGCAAAGAGAGAACTTGGTGTTGGCAATTTTTGTCTCCTCATTCTGCCAATAACTCAAATCCTTATATTATATAGGCGTAAGAATTTTTCAAGAGAATCTTTGATATACTGATAGCTATACCTGTAACTATGACTGGAGTAGGAACCTTTACTGAGAACTCTATTTTAACTTGATCAGTATTACTTTGGTGGTCAAACTTAGCCCACCATTTGACGTAAAACTGACGGGTAACTATGTTAGCAGTACTGGAGTACTACAATTTAAGAATCCACAAAACCTTGTATTTACTCACGAAGAGGAGCAATGTCGGAAATTGTGAATTGTGTTTGACTAATCTTGAAAACAGATGAGAAGTAGTTAACTTGATCTTGAAGATCAATTGGGAGGATTTTAGGCATGGGGCATGAATTTGCCACCACTGCAAGAACCAAGAATGGATTTGTCTCTTAAAATCCTTAGTGAACTGAAGGAACTAAGAATGAGTAAATTGCTCATCTTGATAGAGCAACAATTTAAACAATGACTTAATGTAGACATAGTAGCTATATTGCTTAGTGTGACTAGGGAGATCTCTGAGCAAGCAAGGGTGAGATACATATTCTTTGACAGATTCAGAATGGTGCACTATTTAACTTTTATCATTTCTATCAAAGATAAGTTTGATAAATATTAACTAGGTATGAAACAGGATATCTTGGTAAAATTGGAAGGTTTTCTCAAGATCCAATAGAATGAAATTTCATGCTGGTTCTAGGCATGCATTAACTAGGTCAACTAAGTTAGTTAAATGGGCATGGACCGGTTCAATAATTAACAAGTTGGGTACTGTTGATTTTGGGATGTACTCAGTCTTGTAGGTTTGGGTTGATTGTGTTGATCTTACTAGATGAGTTTGTTAATTGGGATGGCCTAATCGAGGATATAGGTTAGGTTGGATATGGGCTTGTTAAGGCCTTTTTACCAGTATTTGGGTTTACTAAGGTGGAATCAAAGGATGGTCTAACTATATTACCAAAGGATATGATAACAATTTACTAGGGCCATAGGTGGTAGGTGACTGAGTTTTGGACTTGGACTTGGCAGGGCAAGTTGTTTACCATGGTCTTTATCGGGTTTTTTTGCTAGAGGTAGACGATTTATTGGATTTCTTATTCGCCATGAGAATTCTGCAGAAATTCGTCGGTTAGGAAATCAGGAATTGAATTACTACTACCTTAAATATATTCGATATCAAAATAAAAAATACTCAAAATAAATTGTCATCTGGCAAAAATTTGTTTACTAGCAATGTTTTGTACGTCTCGTTTCAAAACATGTTTTGCACTTTTACAATCTACTCTTACTAGAAATTTATGGTTTAATATATCATCTTGGAATTTTGAGATACACGGGACAATAGATAAAATTTTTTTTTTAATTGTACTGTAGTTACTTTGTGCACTGTTCCAAATTCTGGAGTGGTAGAGAACAATTTGCTCTGGGAAATCTGGATTAATTTTTTGAAGAAGGAGACTCCCATAGCCAATATCAGAGGCATCAGTCTGAATGATTTTGTAAGAATTGGCTAAGGGAATATCAAGACAACGCAAGGCCTTAATAAATTGTTTGACTTGTTTGACAATGGAAGTATGAACTGATGGCCAAGGAGGATGATTATCTCTTAATCTCTCATATAATGGCTTGATTGTTTTTTTGAGGTCTTTGTAGATGTCTGAAACATAATTCAGGGACCCTAGGAACCTTTGTAATTGGATTTTGTTTCTAATTTCATCAGGAAATTTATCTGCAAACTGGATATATCTGCTGATAAGAACAATGGTTGACTGTTGGATGTTATATCCAAGAAATTTAATTGAAGTTTGTAATAACTTGATTTTACTAGCAGAGATGACTAGACCATCGTGTTTAATTATCTCCAAAAAGGTTGTGAGATGTTTCTAGTGCTCATCTATTGACCTTAAAAAGATGAGGACATCATCTATGTAGACTATGGAGAAATGACTTACTAGGTTGAATATTTCATTCATTATATTTTGGAATTCACTTGGTGCATTTTTTAATCCAAAAGACATTACGTTCCATTCGTAATGTCCAAATGGTGTTGTAAATGCAATTTTGTAGATGTCTTCTGGACTTATTTGGATTTGCCAGAATCCACTTTTCAAATCAAATTTTTAAAAGATTACTACTTTACTTAATCTTTTTGTCAAGTCTTGCTTGTTCGGATTTGATACCTGATCCATTCTGACGCTGCATTCAAAGGTTTATAATTGATTACTAGTGTTGGAACTTCTCTTTCTATTTCTGCATTCTTGATGACATAGAAAGCAAGACAGGACCAAGGGGATTTACTCTTTCTGATTATGTTACTTTGTAAATTTGAAATCGTTTTTTTTAATAGATTTTCATTACTTCATGACTCATTTGAATTGGTCTTGACTTTGTAGGTATATTTTGTTCATTTACACCTTTATTATAAGGTAAGGTTACGATCTGTTTTTTTCTGTGCCAGAAGGCACTGGGAAGATTAGAACATTCCTCATTTTCTAGTCTTTCCTTGAATCTTCCAAACTTTCATATTAAGAGTAGATTGGTTAACTGATTTTAAATTTGCTTTTGGTGAATTTCTTTTTAAAGAAATTGCAGTTGGTTATTTTTCTGGTTGATCAAATTAAGAGACGGTGAGATTGAATACTCTTTAAGTTTTCTTAATTCTTTTACCTGAAGTTTAGTTAGAAATTTGAAAGTTATTGATTGACCAAAAGACTTGGTAGTTACACAATCTATATCCGTAGTAAATGGGTATAGGAGGTATATGAATGGTATACCTAGGATAATTTTATCTGTCATATTTTGTACTAAGACAAATGATATTTTAAAGCATATATTGTCTTGACAAATATGCACATTTGGTAACTTGTATTTTATACTCATTTTACTACATTTAACTTAACCGAGTCTTTTAGTTGTTTTATGGTAATGCTTGGTTGATATAAGCCCTTCTTGTATGCAGTTTAGGTTTGATACAGTATCAATAAAAGCTATAACTTCAACCTCAAAATCATTACCTATTACTAGTTTAACTTTGGAATGTCATTTCTGAAGATTCATTCGGTTAATTAGATTTAATTTATTATCTTCATTAACTGATTGCGAACATCCATCTATCGATGGCAGTTTCGTTACACTCAAGGGTTCTGCATTTGATGTGGAGGTTATGGGTATCTATTGAGAATATATTATAGTTGAGCTATCTAAACTGTTTGAATTACTTTGAGATCCACTAGTAGTTAAGCTCTTTATTTTACCAAATTTGTTATTGGTTTGAAGAAAATTTAGTCCTTCTTCCAGCTTTTTATCAGTGAGTTTTAACTCTCTAATTTCTTGTTTTAACTTATTAACTTTTGCTGAAGGTCTTCTAGGTTTACTTCCTTTTGTTTATCTTTACTAAACCTTTCCATGGTTTTATTAAAACTTATTAACTGTTTTTCATTGAAAGATTCTTTAATGTCTTTGTTGACAAACAAATCTTTGAGTTTTTTAATGTATTTTATTTTTAACTCTCGATCTTCAATTTTACTGATGGGATTAATGAGGATATTTTCTTCCTTAGTTTAATTTGTTAGAACATTAACTTTTTACAACAATTATCTTTACATCCTAATTTAACATCAGGATCAATGGAACTGCTATGGTTAGATTGGTAATTAGAAGAACTTTCTGAATGACTTAATTCATCTGAACTTTTTTCATTTTCACTTAAGTTACTTAACTTAAAGATTAGTAGAATTTGATCTCTGTCTTCTTGAGACAAGTTTAATTGTGTTTACTTTTTTTATCGGACAATGAGTTCTAATACGTCCTTTTTTTACCACAATTATAACACTCAACTTGGTTGTTATCACTTTTAACTATCTTTTTTTACTAGTTTTTTTTTTGTGTTTTTTACTTTTTCCATAATATTTATTTTTTGGAAAATAATTTTTATTTTTCTTATAGTAAGATATGCTCTTGCTATAAGGTCTAACTTGTTTGTGTTTTTTACGAGATGGTGCTACAAGAGGCAGCTCATACTATTCACAAAAAATACCCAATTCATATTTAGCTTTCTTTTTCTTTTTTATCATTTTTAGCTTGTTTACTAATTTTTATATCAAAACACATTCTTAATCCTTCTTTTTAAATGGTACTAATAATATCATCATGTGTTTACTGATCATATTTAATGATTCCTATTGATTTACTTAATGCTTCTCTAATCTTGTGAGCAAAAAGATTAGGCAAACCGTTAATGAACTTTTCTTTCCAAAAAGACTTTTCACAGCTTTCTCTGAGCATTACTCTTGATATGAATATGAACCGTCATCCGGCTCTGATATATATATAACTAGATAAAAAGGATTGGACTTCATTCTTCTGATTCTTGTGTATAAGACAAAGCTCGACGGTGTGACGACACTCAATAAGAATCTCCTCAAGTCGGCTTCTATTGCTAATTGTCAGAAATAGAATTTGAATGACGAGAGAAAAGAGCTTGATGAATAGTTCCTTTTAGTCATGTGAAAGCACATATAAATATAGATGGATTCCAACTTGTGGACTAAATTGATTGATCGCTGAAACATGAAAAGTATCATTACACTTTCCATCATGTACATTATTTTTCATATTTTTTTCTAGAGATATCAATTGTGTCACTAAAAATAAGGAACTAGGAAGTCAATACAAAGAGACATCCATTCAATTCAACACTAACAGACTACACAATAAAATGTTTGTCTTTACCTTTGCATCCACCTTTACCAAGCAATAAGACATGTGAACATGTGCGCATGCACACACACACACATACACTTTTTCAGGGATAGCTATATATTTTCAATAAATTAGAGATCACGTGAATTTTATGTCTAACTTTTGTCATTTTTTATGATCTAAAATTAATGGTCGGAGTTAATTGCAAAATATTCAAACTTAAAAGAGAAATTTTTTTGAAATTAAAATTTGAAGGAGTTAATAACAAACTACTCAAAATTGAAAGGATTATTTTGTAATTAACCCAACCTCTTTAATTTGCTGTGTAGGCTATTTCTTTGAAGAACATGATTCCTCTCATAGTGTTTTTTCAGCAAACCGTGTTTAAGAAGAAAAACCAAACGAAACCAAACAAAATGGTTAAAAAAAGTCCAAGTCAAGGTCACCAACCAATAGACATAAAGATGATTCTACAATGCTTTTGGATGGTGAGTATTTCAACCTTATTAATAGGTTATGAATCTGGGGTCTTTTCTGTAACAAACACTTCAATAATGCATTCAAAAATTATTCTTCTTAATTATGAGTTCCATTTTTATTTTTTTATGTGCTTAACGTGTCCTATTTTTTTTTTCATTATTAAGAACATATTAATCATATAATGACACCAGGGTGAAGGGTCAACCTAAAATATGAAACCTTCAATCTTAACCCAACCCAATCTTGTTCTCTATTGAGCAACTCTAGTTTGAACCCAACCCGTGATTAACTTTCGGGTCGAGATCAAATTACACAATTTGAGTTTTTCATTAATCAAAATCAAATTGAGTCAAAAATAAGATTCAATTCTATGTCCAGCATCGAAATTAAACCTAAATACTATAACTCCCATTAATCAAAGGTAATTTGAAAATAGAAAAAAAAATCACATTTACAATAGGCTTAAACATCAATAACAAGAGATAACGAGTGTGATGCAGAGGCCCTAATATTTTGTGTGTATGTGTGATTTTTTGTTTTGGAATTTCAAGTTGAAACCGGGTTGAATTTCATAAATTTGAGTTGGGTTTGAGTTAAACCCATCAACACGAATCCTCAACCTGAGTATTTCCCAAATTTGATTCACGTTGGAGAATTTTTTTTTCAAGACCAACCCAAGTATTACAAATTTTGAGTTGATCTCGAATTGAACTCGGGTTAGCCCACCCAAATTTCACCATGAGAGATAAAACAAAAATAATTATGTAGAAAAAAATGGAGGGAGTAATGCAAGTCAAGATCAACCGCGTCCCACGGTGTAGAAAAATCATACCTCCAAAAGTTCAATCTCTTGATCAGCTAACTGAGGAATCATGCAAGCCTTTTGGCCTTTTTAAAAGCATGAGAAAACTCTTCCATTTTTTGTTAAGCACTTGCTCTGTGTTCAATCTAGCACATCATTATGGGTACTTCTATTCTAACTTTGGTGCTTCCTATATTTTTGCTCATCTTTGTGAGCAACTCAAACATCATTTTCCATGAGAAAGAGAGAACCCTTATGAATTTTAGAAATGACCTCACTAATTCATCATTAGACAGGCTCTCATCTTGGTCAGTCCAAGAAAATTGTTGTCAATGGACAGAGTCTGTTGCGATAATGTCACGGGTCGAATCATTGAGCTCAGCTTCCATGATATGCAGCTGCAGGGCGAGATTAATCATTCTTTGCTTGAATAAAAATTTCTAACATATTTGGGGTTGGCTTTCAAAGAATTTGTTAGGCTGGTGCCTCATCAACTAGGAAATCTCTCAAGGCTACGTTATAAGACAATTTTGGACTATTCGTGGATGATCTAAGTTGAATTTCTGGCCTTTATTCTTTGAAGTATCTTGATACGAGTCAAGTCGATCTTAGCAAGACAATCAATTGACTTCAAGAAATGGATAAGCTTCATTCTCTTTCAGATTTGTACTTGTCCTCTTATGGACTTGAAACTATGTACTCATCCCTCAGTTATGTCAATTTCACATCTCTTATTGTCCTTGGTCTTTTCCCGAACCTTTTTAAGCATGAAGTACCTAATTGGTTGGGCAATGTCAATACTGGCCTCATAGATCTCCAACTATCGAGAAAGTTTTTACAATGTCAAATACCAGTTGTCTTGTCATATATTCACGACTTGAGGTATTTAGATTTGTATGGCAGCCAACTTACTGGTCCGATTCCTGCATCTCTCGGTAACCTATCGTTTTTGAATGCATTAGATCTTTCTTTTAATAAATTGAGTGGCAATCTTTCAAATAATTTGGGACTTCTCTCAAATTTAGAGGATTTATTCATTGGACAAAATTAAATAGTAGGCGTTGTTTCAGAATTGCATTTTGCTAAGCTCTCAAAGTTAACGATGTTAGATATTTCTGGGAATCCTCTTTCCTTCAATGTAAGCCCCAATTGGATTCCTCTTTTTCAACTCATACTTATGAAAATGAGTTTTTGTAAGGTGGGTCAAAAATTTCCAACATGTTTGCGAACACAAAAAATTGTTAACTAGCTTATCATGTCAAACTTAGAAATTTCTGTGGTAGCTCCTGATAGGTTATGGAATTGGATTTCACATGTTGAAGTGGTCGATCTTTTTGAAAACCAGATTCATGGTGAGATATCTGCACTTTCACTAAATTCTACTGTAATCAATTTAAGCTCTAATCACTTCAACTGTCAACTATAAAATCTATCAATAAATTTTAAAATGTTGGTTATTGCAAATAACACTTTTTACGGGGACATTTCATCTTTCCTATGCAGTAAATCGAATAGAAAAAATAACTTGGAGGTTCTAGATGTATCAAATAACATCTTATTCGGTAAACTTTCTTCTTGTTGGGTTTACTAGCAATCTTTGGTCCATATAAACTTAGGGAGCAATACCCTATTAGGTGAAATTCCAAACTCAGTGGGTTCTTTATCTGTGCTCAAATCATTGCGCTTGGAAAAAAATAATTTCTCTTGACATGTACCCTTGTCATTGTTTAATTGCACATCTTTGGAGTTCATTGATTTCAGTGAAAACGAGTTTACAGGAGTCATACCAAGTTGGATGGGTGAAATGACAAATTTATTGGTTCTCCATTTGAGATCTAATAAATTTAATGGTAATATTCTGACACATATCTGTCAACTTTCTTCTATCCTAATACTAGACCTTGCAGATAATAATATATCATGTTTGGTACCAAAATGTTTGAATAATTTAACACTGATGGCTACAATAGACATTTTGTACATAATTTCTTTTGAGGCCTTGGAATATACCTACTACTATGAAAACACAAAAAAATGTTATGTTGGTTACAAAAGAGAGGCAATTAGAGTACAAGAGCAATCTTAAACTTGTGAGGAACATAGAACTTTCAAGCAATAACTTATTTGGATCCATTCCTGTTGTGCTATTTGATCTTTCTGAATTGCGTTTTTTAAATGTCTCATAATCACTTGGTTGGCGAGATACCTGACAATATTGGCAACATGACAACACTAGAATGTCTGGATCTCTCAAAAAACAATCCTTCAGGCAAAATTTCACAAAGCATGTTGAATTTGACATCTCTTAATTGTTTAAACTTGTCATACAATTACTTGTCGAGAAGTATACCTCCAAACACCCAACTTTAGAGCCTTGGCGAAGACAGTTTGACTGAGAATGCTGAACTTTGTGGTTCGCCTCTTCGGATAAATTGCACCAAAGACAAGGAATTTCATGATTCAACACCTGTTCACAAAAATGGAGATGAGTTTGAGATGTTTTAGTTCTATATTGGCATGGGTATGGGATTTTCCATTAAGTTTTTAGGAGTTTGTGTTGTTCTTTTCTTCAAAAGGACTTGGAGGCATGCATATTTCAAATTCCTTGATGAATTGAAGGACCGGATCTATGTGGCTAGACTGCTAAAGGTTATCTAATTCCGCAAGAATCGTCACCTTCTTTGAGGTACTGCATCATAGTTCTTTGCCTTCTAAATAGTGATTGTTTCAACTGTTACTTTGTTCCTATGTATATAAAATATATGTATTCTGTAATATGTTTTTTTTGCTACAATAATCCTCATGTTATTTTCATTCCTACCTCGAAATTATCTACTCAACCAACAACTCTAATAAAAACTTAAGATTTTAGAGAGAGTGTAATATAATTATTTATATTCTTCCACATGTCTCTTCTCATGCGGGTTAAATTTTCAACCAAATATGCACAAGTTTTTTAAAAACTTAATCTTTTAAGAAGAATTGATGGTTTAATATGGTATTAGAGTCTAATGTCCTTCATTTGAACCGTTGCATTGCATCATGGTTCATTGATAGCATGTCCTTTATGCTTTTCATAGAAGTTGTATTAGAATTATGAGTTCTATTCCGAACTGTCATCAAAGGTGTTGTTTGAAGCCTATATACTTCTGTATGATATGTATAATTTTGGCAGGTTATGTTTGCATAGGAATGTAAGGTGAGTGAACCTAGATAGCTTGGTTCTATGCACATTATGTATTTCTCTTATATGTTCTAGTTGACAGTTTATACTAGTGAATATTTTGTATGCTTTTGGGATTGGTCAGGAGGAAACCTCACAGGTACATGTTTTGTTCTAGTTTATGGATTGATAGGCAAATGATTGGTGTGTGCCATATGAAAAATATAAATTGGTGGTATAAATTATTTATCGTTATTAATATTTTCCATAAGTTGGAGTAGATTATAATTAATCATCTTAAATACATTTGATCCATCTCCAAGAAACGAATGCATGGCATTACACTACACACATGATTGATTTAGTATAAATACTGGAAGCGTAAACTTGAAAAAGTGATGCACAATATTGCATTACAATACATGCTTTAAAACATACATACTCAACTATGTGGAAAATTCTTCTATGAAATTCGTCTTTGGGCAAAGAGCAACTATTTGTGCCTTAAGTATTACCAGATCGGTCCTAAGGCCGAATACCTGAATTTAATCTTCATATGTTACTTAACTACTATCATTTTACTTCTTTCAAAAATAGATGAGATGCATCATTGTAAAATAAAAGATTTTTTTATTATTATTATAAATGGTAGAAGAAGTCTTAGTCAAGATCAACTATATCCCACCCACACTGAAGGAGAATCATACCATCAAAAGTCATGCAAGAGTGTGTGGGACACGATTATGGACACTTTTGTTTCAATTATGAACAGTTCTATTGCTTATTATCATTACATTATCCTTTCATATTCTCGAAAATAGTTGGAAAAAAATTCATTGTTGGTCCTTGATACTACCAACCTATATGCAATCAAATTTATTATTAATGTTAATTAGATTTGATATAATTTATTATTTTTGTTTGATAAAGTATAAATGTGAAAGAAATTGTTCACGAACATGACTTGGCCGCTCGCTCTGTTTTTGCAAGAACTGTGTTCCAAGTGATGTCTATTGAAAAACTTAGTGATGTTCAGTTTAAAAAAAAAAAAACCAAAAAATCTATGTAACTTGACATAATGGAATCCAATTCACTCATCACTTGGTGAACATTAGTTAGTGGTACTTTTACCATTAGTGTCCCCTAATCTTTTTCAAAAATAAACTCAAAGTGTTTAAAGAAGAATGGTGAAGAGCTTTTCAATTGTTGCACTTGTGGCATTTTTTAAAGCATGGGGTAGCTCTTTCATTTCTCGTTGAACACTTGTCCTTCGTTCAAATAATCTAGCAAATGATTATGGACACTAGTCCTTTTGTAACTCATGTGGTGTGTCTTTGGTTATTGTTTATGTTTATCTCCATCGGCAATTCAAACTCAAACATCCTTTTCCATGTAAAAGATAGCCTACTGAGCTTTAGAAATGGCCTCACAGACCTAGAAGACAAGCTTTCATCTTGGTTAGTCCAAGAAGATTGTTGTCAATGGACCGGATTCAGCTAAGATAAGGTCACGGGTCGAGTCGTTGGTTGACTCGACTTCTATGATATACAGCTGCAAGGCAAGATTAATTATTCTTTGCTTGGATTAGAGTTTTTGAGTCAAATATTTTAGGCTCGTTGAGTGTGGATTTGATGGATTGGTTCCTCATTAGCTCGAAAATCTCTCAATGTTGTGTTATCTTGATTTAGGATATAATAATGGATTTTCGTGGATTCTCTTAGTTGGATTTATGACCTCCATTCTTTGAAGTATCTTATCATGATTCAAGTCGACCTTAGCAACGAAGTCAATTGGATTCAAGAAATTAGCAAGCTTTCCTCTTTTGTAGAACTAAGCTTGTCCATTTGTCTTCTTGAAAACATGAACACAACCTTTAGTTATGTCAATGTTACGTCTCTTACAATCCTTGAACTTAATGATAACCCTTTCAAGCATGAAGTACCTAATTGACTGGCTAATCTTAGTACTAGCCTGAGCAACTTATGACTAAGGTGGGGGGTTGTTAAAAAAGTGGCCAGATGCCTTGGACTTTTGTGGCCTAAAAATGAGATGAGCACAAAATCTAAGGAGATGGTCACCAAAGTATTTGCTAGGATGTACAGCTTGACGAGTTGCTACTTCATGCGCAAATTGAATCAAATCTGGCTTTGCATGTGAAGATCTTATTGGTTAGGCATTAGCTCTCCAGAATTTCCGTAAATTGGGATGCTTAAGCTTGGTTGAAGGCATCGAAAATCAGAAGCCCTCTTCTGAATATTAGAGTGTAGAGAATTGTCAGGCATTTGAGAGTTAAGTGATATCAATATGATATCAATGAGATCATAGTGCATTCTCTTTAATAGGAGTGAATATTTGCAAGACATGAAATGATTGTTCTTGTACTGTTGTTTTATTTCATAGTGAAAACATTTGATCATTGTTTGTCATGGACGTAGACAATAACCGAACCATGTAAATCCTTGTGTCCATTTGTGTATGCCTTATTTATTTCTTGTCATTTTATTGTATATCTCAATACTCAAATAGTGAATCCATCACAACACTTATTGATACTAATGCAAAGTATCATGTAGTTTTTTTCTCTTTTTTTCGCTGAGAAAGTTCATCTCATAGCTTTCTGTCTCACTTTAGCTTTTTCTCCCCCTAAAACTTGACGTAGAGTGGACCAATCGTTACTTGGACACGATCTTGATCATTTTGGTTTTCACCCGAGGTATTGCATTCTATACCAAAGTTTAATTCAATTTCTGTGATGTTTGGCAAAAGAAAAGTAAAATATTGAATTAATATCCCTTATACATAATAAGTGCTATATTTTTCAGTTGCTTGACTTCCACTAGGTTGATATGATAGGACCAAACTATAACATCTATTTTGATAATTTTCCTAGATCACATTTTTCTTTTAGATTTAGTTCTATTTCCTTAATACTGACCGTCCTGTTCAAATGAAATCATTTCATTGTTTTTTTTTTTTTTGCAATAAACCATGCTTTAGAAAATTTATCATGAAGATGATTGTAGAGAACAAATGTGAGTTTATTTGGGTGGTCGAGATTTTCGAAGCTCACTAAGAGGTCAAGAGTTCAAGTTCTATTGAAGATAGGAGTCTTACAATGGAACCAAGACATAATTTTTTCTGAATCGAATATTTGAATTTAGTCCTCAACTTTATGCATATTAGCTTTCATTCTCATTTTCAGGAGTATATAGCTTGGATATATCCATACACATTTTAAAAAAATGATGCTAAATAAATGGTAAAATCAGTGCAAGTCAATGTCAACGGTGACCCACGACGAAGGAGAACCACACCTTCAAAAGTCTAGAGTTTTGAATTCGATTTAGACATGACCTCAATATGGAACCCCTATAAATGACCTCCTTCCTCATTATTGAACCTTAAAGTCGCAGGTTCAAACCTCGCCATCTCCCTCTAGGTAATAGTGCATAATCAAAAAAATATAGGATTACACATGTGTTCAATTTTAAAAATTATTACACATGACATGAATTTGTCGAAGACTTTATTTTTGTGCTTCATGAAGTAGACCCATATTTTCCTAGAGATATCATCAATAATTGTTACCTTTGGATTAGATTGGCACAGGTCTCCATACATCTGAGTGTATGTATTCCAACACATCCTTGCTTTTATGTTTCCTAATCTTGAAGTTTACTCTGCACTGTTTACCATACAAGCAATATTTTCAAAAATTAAATTTACAAACTTTTATCCCATCAAGAACTTTTCGTTTGTGAAGTTCCTACAATCCTTCCTCACTCATATGGCCAAGGTGTAAATGCCATAGAATAGTGTTATCAATACTCAGATCTAATGTAGTTGTCATAATTGTTCAACCTATAACAGTACTCCCTACCAATGTATACAAGTTACCCTACCAGTTCCCTTTCATGACAACCTTGACCCCCTTAATAACTTTTAGGACCCCACCCGTTGCCGTAAAAAAATAATCATTTGACTCAAGTGTACCTAAAGAAATTAATTTTTTTTGAGGTCAGGGACATGCTATACATCACCTAGTGTTCTCACCATACCATTAAACATTTTAATTTTAATGGTCTCAATCCCAACGGTACTGCAGATTGCATCATTACCCTTTTAAGATCAAATGATCATATTTCGCCTACCTTTATATTTAAGTTAATGATCATATTTCACCTACCTTTATATTTAAGTTAAACCTTTTCTTAAATTTGAATTTGTCAATTGAAATTATTTGTATCAAATCAAGTTTTTTACTCAAATTTAAATAAAAACTTGAGTCAAAGTTGAAAATGTTGATATACATTTGTCAGCAAGATAATTCATACTTGTAGTAAGTGACAATAAATCACCATTATCGTTTGAACCATCTTGTGCAATGTCTGCTTGATCTGAATTCATAGATTTTTCTTTGTCGTTTAGATATCACTTTTTTTTATAGTAGTCCCTTTTCGTATGTCCTTTCTTGTGGCGTAGTAACACTTGAATTTGTTGCCACTCTTCCCTTTTGATTTTGAGCATGACCTCCCTCTATTTCTAGAGCTTTTGTTTTTACTTCTTCCTCATTGTTGGCTTGGTTAACCATTGGCCATCAACCCTTCTTCTTAGCAACCATTTTTTGTCCTTCAAAGTGCCTTAATCTCTAAGAGATCCACTGTCACCTCATCAACCCTAAGAGTGTCTTTCTCAACCTAAAGTGTAGTCACAAGTGTATCAAAAGTAGATGGAAGAGAAGCCAAGCGAAGAATAACCTTGTCTTTCTCTATAATTTTAACCTCAACATTGGAAAGTTGAATAACAATTTTATTAAACTAGTTGAGATGATCAACAATATTTGTTCCTTCTACCATTCGTAATTGATATAATTGTTTCTTCAAAAATAATTTTTTTGTGCAAGATTTTGACATATTAATATTTTTCAATTTTTCCCAAAAATTTGGAGCAGAAGTTTCATTCAAAAAATTATATTTTACATCTGGCGTGAGAGAAAAACGGATGGTACTCACAGTTTTCATCTCAAGTTCTTACCAGTCGTCCTTTTTCTTGTCCACTGGTTTCTTTTCTTTTTCGAGTATTGCTTTGGAAAATCCTTGTTGCACCAAGATGTCTTTAATTGTGCTTTACCACAAACTTTTCCATCAAAGGGTTCCACCTCGAATTTTCCCATCGCGATGCCTTTCCCATCATCGTACTAAGCGTCGGTAATTAAGAATTATGCACACTTGTTCCTAATTACAATCCTCCCGAACAAACCTGGGCTCTAATAACACTTGTTGAAAATTAACTTAACAACAATTTGGTCAGTATAACGACGAGAAAATAAATAAGTAGAATAAAGAAAATCAAAGCACAACTCACAATAACAAGATTTACGTGGTTCGGTAAAATTGCTTTGTTTATGTCCAGGAGGCGTGATCCAACCTCCTTTCTTTACTATTGAGAGAAAATTGATACAATGATACAAGCCTCACTACTCAGGTTTAAATCTCAAACCCAAGCCCTTAACCCCTTGTACAACCCACTCAATCTTAACCTCTCAAACCCCTAGTAAAAAAAACCTCTTGTACTCTCAACAAAAGAATGAAAATTGAACAAATACAATTTTTGGGATAATCTCAAAAACAAGAGACTCACGCTTATTTATAAGCATCTCAAGGTGGTGGAAGATGAACTCATTTGCATTTAAGAAATGCATTTTATTGCTCTACTTGTATCCTCCAATAAGATTTTAACAATGATATCATCTAACCAATTACAAAGGAACTCTCATCTCATTCAAGAAATGAAATTGCTCCACTCATATCCTCCAATAAGCTTTTAGCAATGACATCATCTAACTAATTAAAATAAGTCTTTTTAGCAATAATGTCACCTAACTTATCAGGTCCTTTTAACAATGATGTCACTTAACCAATCAAAACAAAAATTTGAACCAATGCCAACAGGTGTGGTTTTAGAATTGCATTTTGCTAAGCTTTCAAAAAAAGAGATTAGATATGTCTGCAAACCATTTTTTCTTCAATGTAAGCTCTAATTGGATTCATCGTTTTCAACTTAAATATATTCTAATGAGTTCTTGCAAGATGGGTCCAAAATTTATTGCATGGCTGCAAACACAAACATTTATTAAGATCCTTGACATTTCGAATTTGAGAATTTCAAACATAGCTCCATAATGGTTTGAAACTTGGATTCACAAGTTGAATTGATCAACCTCTCTAAAAACCACATTGATGGTGATATATCTACCATTTCACTGGATTCTATTGTCACTAATACAAGATTTAATTGTTACAAGGGTCGGCTACCACGTTTGTCAACAAACATTAATGTGTTGAATATTGCAAGTAACAATTTTTCTGGATATATTTCTTCTTTTTTTGTCATAAGGAAAATAGAAGAAATAAATTGCAGGGACTAGATACATCAAATGACCTCTTATCAGGTGAAATTTCTTCTTGTTGGGGGTATTAGCAATCTTGACACATATAAACCTTGGAAGCAATAATCTATTTGGTGAAATTCCTAACTCAATGGGTTATCTATCCGAACTCAAATCATTGCGCTTGCAAGAAAATAGTTTCTCTGGACATGTACACTCCTTATTGCTTAATTGTACATCCTTGGTGCTCATTGATTTTGGTAAAAATCAATTTGCAGGAGTCATCAAAAGGAATGAATGAACTCTTGGAGAAGAAGATGCTCAGTTCAAAGGTAACTTGTTGGTCAAGGGCTATACACAGAAGAAGGGTATTGACTTCAACGGAGTCTTCTCTCATGTCGTGAACCACAGCTCGATTGGGGTGCTATTGGCCATGGGTGTTTTATTTGACTTATAGCTTGAGCAGCTTGATGTCAAAACAACATTATAGCTAGTTGGAGGAACAAATTTACCTGCATCAACTAGAGGGGTTCGTAGTCCAAGAGAAGGAGGATCATGTTTGATTGTTAAAAAAATCTTTGTATAGTCTGAAGCAATCACCGAGTCAGTGGTTCAAGCGGTTTTACATATTATCTATAATGTAAAATAAAAGGTACACATGCATAGAAAATATTTTATATAATACAAACATTTTACCCACACGGATTGCCATAGAAAATTAAGAACTTTTATTAAATAATAAACTGAGTTTTACTACAAAAAAGAAACTTTTAGCATATAACTCTATCAATTTCTTAGGGTACTATTGTTGTAAAGAAAATTACTACCATAGGGAATTAGTAGATATGATGAAGAAGATTGTTCCAACAAGCAAGTTTGAGCATTGCTTGGACTTGATCAACATCCTACCAATTGGAGTGCCTCATGAGACACATCAAAGATGGTGATCGGGAATAATTTTTTTAGATGGCTTGAGCGGCTTCTGGGCAAGGTGGAGAATTGTTGAAAAAGTGGCAATTGTATTCCCTAATGATACGGGCTGAAATAAACTAAAGGATCAAATCATGCCACATATTACGATCATTGAGATAAATCATCGATCATCAGAAGATATCAAACAAATCATGGATATCTTCTGCAAAAAGTCCAAGTCAAGGTTACTAGTCATGGAAACGATTCTAGAGAAATCCTACGAGATAATTCTAAAGATGAGGGACTCATCAATCTCATTAGTTAGGTCAAGAATCATGGGTAAGACTAGTATCAGTCATGCCTCCATTAATATCGACAATTGATTTTTAATTGAATGATATGTAATTATTAATCAAAAAAATAAAAAATTATAAAATAAGAAAGTATATAGTAGTGCATTTTTATTTGCTAAATGCCCTTGAATATGAGGTGCTGCTTTTATGCAAAAACATTTTTTTGAGGGTTTCGTCTTTCTATAATCTTTTTATATGTTAATTCTTCTAGGGCAGCTTGCATTGCTTTTGTTGGCAAGACACCGATGTGGGATACTGCGTTCCCCGTGCTCAGGTAAGCTGTCTCCACTCTCCTCTTCTATTTTTCCATGCACTGCAACATCCTCTTTTTGTTTTTTTGTATGTATCACAATGTCATATATTTAAATTTGATGTTCTTAGTAATGCTCCCGTTCTAAACTTTTATTGAAATTTTACACTTTTGTGCTCCCACTCTCGCTCTGTGTGATCTAGGTTCTACTCCTACTAGTACAATAAACTCCTCTCTCTCTCCTCCAGAACCACTGAAAAGGTTTTTTTTTTTATCAAAACAAAACAATATTCATATTAACCTGAATCCAAATAGTTACAATCATCAACTAAAATTGCATTTATCTCAACTAGTGGACAACCAACCCAATCCAAAGGAAATGAATTGGACATTGCATTAGCTGCCACCCAAAGAGTTGCCCATGTTACAGGCTCTAGGCTTAAAATAAAAGTGCAATTGAAGCTTCTTTTTTAAAACTCTAATATCTCCTATTAAGGTATCGATCTCCCAAGATGGATCATCTTCATTTGAACTTAGTAAGATTACTTCCTTATTATCACTTCAACAGTGGTATGGATCAGATTCCATTTTTTCGCAAGCAGACATGCTTCTCTTACGCAAAAGTCTCTGAGAATAAACTTGAAATAGTAGAAATTTTCTTTATCATTCCCTCAAATAGATTACTCATCCTATCCCTCAAGACAATACCCATTGTTGCTAGATTACTTCACCCTCATCACAGTTACGCTTGTCTTGGTTACAGAATACTGACCTTGAACTAGCAGCTATAGGCGTATTAGCCACTGGTGGTTGCTAGGACTCTTGATCATTATACACAGCCCTTTGATACTCACCCCATGCTTGCTGGGCTTGTTTCACCATGGCTGAGGAGTTTAGTAAGATAGGTTGGAAAATTACCTCATTTCTCGTTGTCCAAATATTTCATCCCACCATGGCTACTCTACTGATCAAATCAATAGAAGAAGACAGATTGCCCATTTCTTCCATGTGGGTTGATTTTCATCTCTTTACCGAATTCAAGGCACCTCTACCCAACCTATAATTAAGGTCCATCCCAAACCAAATTCTCTAAGTCCATTCACACTTGAAAACATGTGCTCTATAGTTTCTTCTTCCAATTTACAAATTTGGCATAGTGGAGATTCATCATATTTCCTATGTAGCTACAACTTCAGAACAAACCTTCCTAAAAAAATGTCTACTATTTAGGATTGTCTTTAGGTTCCAAATTAGATGCCATAACTTTTGGTGGGGTAGATTTGATTATGATTCTACTTTTAAGACCCTTCTTAGCTTCATATTTCAAGCCATGAAATACTCATTCTTGACTAAGAACTTCCCATTTGGGTTTAAAGCTCATATTGTTTTATCTTCCCTCTGAGTTTTTGCAACTGGGATTTTTATAATTGTCTCCCAATCATCCTTCACCGGCCAACTCTTCAACACATCTAATTTACATTCTCTAGTGGTTTGGTTAAGAAATTCAATCACTTTTTGTAATGTTGCAACTTGGAGTTCGAGAAGTTATAACCCTAAAACTTTGTGAAGAGGGTAAGCACTTATCTTCCCAAAATTGAATATTCTCTCATCTATTGACATGCCAGATCAAGCCCTTTTCTAATAATTCTCTCCAATTCTGTAGGCTAGCCTACGTCCATGACTGTGTAGACCCTCTCTTTGCCTTCTTGAAATCTTCCTTCAGGAAGTCGATAACTTTCATTATTCTAGCCTAGTAAGAGTTCGAATGGGTTATCAATCACCAACATTGCTTAGCCAAAAGAGCTATGTTAAAACAGCCAAAGTCTCTAAAATCTGTTCCACCAATGGCTTTAGTCATTTTTTCTCAATTCTTCCAAAGGATCTTCTTTTTTTCCTTAATACTGCCCCACCAGAACCTCCTAATATGTTGATTAATCATCTCGCATAGCCTATAAGGAAAAGCCGCACAAGACATTGCATAGGTAGAAAGTGCACTACTTTAACACTTTTTTCCTTGCTCAAGACAAAACCTTGTGTTTCCAACCTTGCATCTTCTTTGTGATTCTTTCTATAAAATATCCAAAAAAAATTTATTTTGAATGACCCAAGAATGATGGTATGCCTAAGTACTTCACCGTATTGGGAAGTTGTTTCAAGTTCATGATATTGCATATTTTCCATCTCAGGTCTTTGTTTGAATTGCTTGAGAACATTATTCCTAAATTTTAAAAATTTATAAACTGGCCAAATGCTAGACTGAACTTCTCCAGGACTTGCCTAAACTAGATTCCTTCTCTTGATCTTGCTTTAAGAAAAATAAGAGAATTATTTGTAAAAAAAACAAATGAGATAACATAGGGCTCCGATTATGAATTTTTATGTCTGCCAATCTCCCCTCCCTAACCTCCCTTTGAATTAATCTCAACAATGCATCCATAACAAGAAAAATATATGGGGATATCAGGTGTCCCTGTCTTAACCACCTCAATGGTTTAACTGCACACTTAGACTCCTCATTAACAATAACGTCAAATTTACAAAGTCCATAACTCATTGGATCCATTATGAGTGAAAGCCTAATTTAATTTGTACCCTCTCCAGTAAATCCCACTAGACACGATCGTAAGCTCATATCTAACTTTATAGTCATATCGACCTTCTTTGCTCTCTTTTTTCTTGATTTTCAAGTTGTGAAAGGCTTCATTAACAACAAAAAAGGCTACCTTGGATTTGACTTTGGGGAATTAAAAAAACTTGGTTTGATGTAATAAGATGGCCTAGAAATAGCTTCAATTTATTGGCTAAAATTTTGGAAATGATTTTGTACATAAATTGCAAAAAGAGATTGGTTGAAATTGGGATAGGTTTTTTGGGTTGGCCTCTTTTGGTATTAGTACAATATTGGTTTTATTCAGGTCTTTTAGCAAGAACCCTCTCTAAAAAAACTCTTAACTGCTTGACAAACCTCCCCCTTCACAATGTGTCAGTGGTGTTGAAAAAACTTACTTGGATACCTATTAGGGCCTGGAGACTTTAGACCTCCCATATGCTTCATTGTCATGTATATCTCCGTATATGTGACTAGTTTCAATAGAAGGTTGTCCATCTACTCTGTTACTTGTAGTGATATAACCTCAAATACTTCTATGATGTCTCTTTGACCTTCAGTCTTGTAAAGATTTGAGAAGAAATCCTAAATGTGTAGGCTAATATCATCTTCATCCTCAAGCCAAACTCCTACAAAAGATTTTAGTCTTATAATTCGATTCTTCTGTCTCATTTGGACTGCAGTAAGATGAAAAAATCTTTTATTCTGACCACCGACTTGTAACCAATTACTTTTGGACTTTTGAGACTAGTGTTTCTCCTCTCTTTTCCAAATCTCATAAATTTCTTGTCTAAGCATCAGAGTCATGCTCATACTGTGTTCACCATTCTCCTCTTCCTGTAATTTAGCCAGCTCTTCTTTTAAAACCTCAACTCTTATTCTATCCTGAGTAAACAATTATTTGTTCCATCTACTTAGCCCTTCCTTTCATTGTCTTAACTTCTTACTTACTATAAACATATTGGACCCTTCAATTGGAATAACCCACCTCTCTTTTATCACGCCCTCACTTTTTTCATACGCCATCCTTTTATCCTCAAATTTAAAGTTATATATGTTCTTCCTCTTGTTCATCCCCCAATCAACAATAATAGGGCTATGGTCAGAGTCAATCCTCACTTCATGTAACAATTGTGCGTAAGAAAAATCTAGTCTCCATTCCATATTAACTAATATTCTGTATAATCTTTCTTGAACATTTATTTTTCTAGGCCTGCTGTTGGACCACATAAAATTTGTTCCCTTGAAGTCGAGTTCTATCATGTTATAATCTGAAATTAATCTTTGCAGTTCCTCAATCTTCTTGGTACCAACACCTGTCCCTCCCTTCTTTTCCTATACTAACCTAATAATATTAAATTCACCAAGGACCATCCATCTTGTTGTGACATTGGTAGATATAGCCCCAATCATTTGCCAAATTCTCTACCTTCTTTCAAAATTAAGATCTGCATAAACAAATATTGTTTTCCACCTTGTAGATGGTTGCCTTAAGTAACAACCAACATTAATGAAATTCTTATTTACCCCCTCTATAATCAATTGAATATCATCCTGCCACCAAAAAGCAAGTTCGCTAGACACTCCAATTGGCTCCACATAAAAAATAGTTTAAAGATCTATTCTGCCTTTCCAACTTCTCCTTTTTATTCTTTGTCTCCATGAGGAAGACGGCTATTGGGAAAATGGGTATCAATAAACCCTCACAAATAACGGACTGTCTATGGTTGCCCAACTCCCTGGCAATTCCATGACAACATTAACATGGCCCATGTGGTTGTTTGGGGTTAAACACCACTACCTTTTGGGGCATTTGAACCATAACTTCTTCTGGGTAGTTACTTTGTACATGAGAAACCAAATGATTGAATGTGTTACACTGTTTATCTCACCCCCTTGGATTACCCTCGAATCTTGTTGGATTTGGACTTCAAACAAATTTGCACAAGGTTCTCTTGCCTTACCATTCCCTTGATTTCCCATCTTATATTTCCTTTTGGTTTTCTGAATGAGCTTTGTAGGTAAACTCATCGATTTACCCTCATCCTTGACTAGAAATAATATTTTGTTATTTTCCTCAGAAGAAATTGGAGGAAGTTGCAAATGGAGCTCTCTATCATCGGCCCCTTTCTACTTCTTTAGGAATCCTCTGCCCTGACGTAACCCTATCTCCTTGTTGATTTCGTTTCTCTTGAGGGTCATATTTCTAAGGACTTTTTGTAGTAAAGGGTCAACCTGAATCAGTTTTCGCACTTGCTTTTCATTTGGGTCATCCTTATGAGCTCCCCCATCTTTTCGGACTCCCACATCATCTGTTGGGCTAGAAATCTCCTCAATCTTGTCAGTGCCTTCCACTCCCAATTGTTTCTCCAAATCTTTATTTTGGCTCTCTACAAGTTCAATGACAAAATACCCATTATAAATTCATTTGAACCATAGGCATAAGGGTATATTGCTTAAACCCCTCATTCTCTGATCACCTCTTTGTGCCACTTGCTGGTCCACCACAATCATTTGTACCCTAGTAGGACCCACAGTGCCACGTTTCTCTCCTCTAGAGCTTGTTTCTGATTTTGTTATTATGTCTTTGATAACCTTTGCTCGTACATTGCTATTTTTTGGTGGGTGGAACACCCATTTAGGGAATGCTTTATCTCTTTTCTCACGCGTTGGTGCTTGGTCCTCTTCTCCAGTGGAGTCCCCCCTCTTTGACCTATTTTTCAATTTTTTTACTGCTACTTTCTCCTTCATAATCCAATTTTCCCTAAAGAAAATCGAAGATTGGTTTGGAGTAGCTCTAAGTTTCAAGTTGTGTTCCGATGAGAAGGCAACTGAGTTCTTTTCTTCACATAGACCACGACTACGACCTATTTGTCCACAATAATAGCAAAAATCAGATAAACGCTCAAATTTGAAAGTAATCCATAAATCATCAGAGTCTAAATAAAAACCCTTCCTCAATGGTTATGTTATATCAATCTGACATTTTACCATCAAATAATTCCTAGAGAACAACAGACAACTCTCTGATTCTTCCAATTAGGTGAGTTCCCTAATCGCCAGACCAATTTTCCACATGTTGTTCTTTGTCATCATATCAAAATGAATCTCCCATATCTATACCCAGAACTCTGTAAATTGGAAATCATAATCACGCACAATTGCCTGAGGAGAACATTTCTTCAACACAAGGAGAGCTCCCATAACTGACCATGGACCTTCCTTATATATCTTATCTCTCTCATTTTCCTCTTTGAAAACAAGCATATTTGGTCATTTTCCCAATGGATGCTGGAGAAACCTTGGGCATTTGAAGGATTTGAGTATAGAGAAATTCTCGGTTGATTAATCTTATCTAACTAGATTTAGCTTTCGTGATTGAAGAAGAAATGATGGATTTCAGCGACCAAAAGGGAAAGAACAAAAATCCAAAGTTGATTTGCTCTTTTTTTTTATGTGTTAGGAACTCGAAAAAGAAAAACAATGGGAAAAATTGTAATAGTCTGGTATTTGGAGGTAGTAAATGTATAGAACAGAAAGGGGAACTATGTTGTTTGATTTGTATGTATATTGAGGTTGTATATTGTGACAAAGTTTAGAAAGCTGGGAAATGAAGAAACCCTAGGGTAGAGGAAAAATGAAAACCAAAATAGACTAACATATTTTGGGTTTGGGAATTTGAGAAGTCAGTTCATAGGGAAGTCTTAGGTTTGCGGCTATAAAGAATCGATGAATCGGGAAAGAAATGGGAAAAAAAGAAAACCTAGGACATTAGAGAAATGAAGATGAAGAGAGTCTGAAAGGATTTAGGGTTTTGGGATATAAAGAAACGGTGCATATGGAGGTATTAGGTTTGGGATTGTGAGAAAACAATGAATTTGGGAAAGAAAATGTAAACTCTAAATTTCGAATATCGATGAATACTGATCATGAGGACATTGGGAAGATAACGCCGAACTTGACTAAGACTAAAAAACTCAGAAGAATTTTCATGATGAGAGAGAGACTCCCATGACAAGAGAAAGTGTTATTCTCCCATAACCACCCCCACTGAAAAGGTTTTCGAGTGATTTGTCAAACAAACATAGTTTTGCTCCAAATGAAAAAAAAAATCTTTATTGGACAAACACTAAAAAATTCCCCGTTTTTCATCATTTAATTCCTTTTTTATTTGGCAAGTGGATGAAAGATTTTGCACTAGAAATCAACAATTTGGAACATGCACACTTCTACATGTAATTCACAAAGTGAGTACAAGTTGGTTCCTAATACAACATGTTGGTACTATACCACTGCAACCATAAACCAAATCATTATAAATCCCAAATGCAGATAAAGGGGGAAAAAGAAAGTAAAGAATGCTTTCTTAGTTTCCGAAGGTAGGAGGTCGGAGGGGAGTATACTTCAAAAAAATTACAGTTACTCTGCACCTCTCCACTAAAAGTTAGTGATGAGTTAAATTTTTGGAACAAATGAATTGCCTCTCCTAGTGTTTTGACACTCATGGTCCAGGATTCCTTCTTTCTAACACGGTATGGGTATTTTTGGTATATTGAAATGCTAGTAATCACAAAAGGAAGAGACACAAGTCAAAATAACGAAGGTGGTTTCCCGTGGACAATGAATTGCAGCTAGGCTGTGACGGGAAGCGCAGACACGATGACAAATCCCTGCATGCATTTGAAAAAAAATCTAAGATTATAAGAATTCTACAATTGTAGAAGAATCTGAAAACAAACTTTAGCCATAGATATTTATATGAGAATTCACCGAAACGATACACCCTTAGGCTATGGGTCACTAACATGACCTCCTAAAATTAAGAAGTCGTCCATTTGCAGAGGTAAATTTGCTAAACAATTGCCACAATTTGGATTTCTACACAAGGTGATCCATGAAGATGACTACCTAGCCACAAAGCCTCAGAGGAAACTTTAAGAAGATTTGTCTATCCCAGCTGACCATACGTGAGTCACTTGGCACATCCAGAGCCTGGAATTTCTTTTAAATTGCAATCTGGTAGATTCGCCTACAAGTCATAAACAGCTCACCTAATAAAAAAAGAATGAGGCAGTGCTCTACTGCTCTTCTTGGCTTTTTAGAAATGCTTTTCTAGATCTCTAAATCCAAAAGCATAAATTCATAGAAATAGGGTTCCAAATGCAAGAAAATTTCTCCTAAAATGTACCTGAATAATGGCCAGAAAAAACTGATTTTTGATTTTTTAGTAATAGATCTATAGCATACCAAAATACTAGCTACAACTTTGTACCCGAAAACACTATTGAACATTCATCATGCAATATTCATTTTTTAAATACTAATTTAGTTTTTCTTTTCTTTTCTTTTCTTTTCTGTTTGTTCACTTTATTTTCTTTTAAATTGACAGAGTCAAAAAAACAATAAGAGAGAGACAAGTGTGAGTTAGTGAAATTGTCTAGCATTAGAGAGTGTGTTGGTTAACTTGTCTGACATGACGTGAGGGGCTGTTCAGAAATGATGACGTTTTGGGGCGGAATGAAATTGGATTAATCTCAATAATTATTGTGCTTTTGTAAATGTGCAATTCAAATTGCTAGTTGTAATACTCGATAGATATTTTGAGCCATTCTGACCCTAATATTTCTATAACTTTGCATATTGCATCTTATAAAGTCATCTACATCTAGGGAATAACACTTGCCTTTCGAACACCACCGGCATGTGAAGTCACTAGGCTAACAAGAATTCCACCGATAGCATTGATTGTTAAAGGGACCCGAAACAAAAAAGAGAAAAACAACATGACAAGTTAATCTCCAACAGTTCCTCTTCCATCAGAGCGAAAGATGGTCGAATAAACGATCACTCCTCACTCTGATCTTTGAGAACACACGCACTCTCCACTAAAAGTTAGTGAGTTCAATTTTTGGAACAAATGAATTGCCTCTCCTAGTGTTTTGACACTCGTGATCTAGGATTCCTTCTTTCTAACACCGTATGGGTATTTTTGGTATATTGAAATGCTTGTAATCACAAGAGGAAGAGCCACAAGGCAAAATAATGAAGGTGGTTTCCCGTCGAAGATGAATTGCAGCAAGGCTGTGACGAGAATGGCAGATACGATGACAAATCCCTGCACGCATTTGAAAAGAGATGTTTTTAACAAATCGAAGATTATAAGAATTCTACAATTGTAAAAGAATCTGAAAACAATCTTTAGCCATATCAGAATGCATAGAAACAATTCTCCCTTAGGCTACGGGTCACTAGCATGACCTACTAACATGAAGAAGTCATCCATTTGCAGAGATAAATTTACTAAACAATTGCCATAATTTTGGATTTCTACTCTAGTTTATCCATGAAGATGACTACCTAGCCACAAAGCCGCGAATGAAACTTCAAAAAGATTCGCCAGTTTCAGCTGACCATACATGGGTTACTTATGCTCGTTTGGTGCATGGTATTAGATCTAGGGAATGGAATGAGTATTACTTGACAATGCTTATTCCTTTGTTTGAAGAAATTCTAGCAATAACCTCGTGCCTGAAGCATTATTGAGCATTGATCATGCAATATTCATATTTTAAATAGTAATTTTTTTTCAATTTTTTTTTTATTTTTCCCTTTTCTTTTCTCCCTATCCACTTTATTTTCTTTAAAGTAGACATAAAAAATAAGAGAGATAGGTGTGGATTAATGGAGTTATTTATATTGGGGAGTATGTTGATTGAATTATCTCACATTGGGGGTTGTGCAAAGATGATGTTTTTGGGTGAATTTTTTTTTGTAATGAATTTTGTACTGTTAGATGAAATTAGATGAATAATGAATTAATCTCAACCGTTACTGTGTTTTTATAAATATGCAATTCAAATTGCTAACTGTAATATTCGATAAATATTTTGAGCTATTCTGACCCTAAAATTTCCATAATATTGCATATTGCACCTTATGAAATCATCTACATCTAGGGTATCACACTTGCCTTTCGAACACCACCGGCATGTGATGTCACTAGGCCCACTAGAATTCCACCAAAAGCATTGATTGTTACAGGAATCTAAAACAGAAGGAGAAAAATAATCAGAAAAGTTAATCTCCAAAAGTCAAAAAAATACGCAATTATATTAGTTGATTTTGATGAAAATAAAAATCAAACAAGTGTAGCAGAATCGCCACAAAATGACAACCTCTGAATAACTCACATCTTACTCTTAAAATGGAACACAATAGAGGAGGGAAACAACTTAAAGTTAATTTTATCTCAAATCCTAGAAGCATCATTCACATTAAGTCTTAGACGTACTAATAAAGTTTATAAATTTACGGTGGACCAGATCAGATAAAGTTTTAACCGTCCACATCATCTGTAGGCTTATTATTTGTTCTTATTGCAAAGTGTTTTAAGATAATAAGCATAAAAGTTTGTGGTGGTTCTCATTCTTACACTTGCGATTTCACCTCATGAGCATTGTGACACAATGTTAAAAAGATTCAAATATTAAGAAAGATTGTTACCAAGGTTAGTGGAGTCCAGCCGTAAAAAAATCCATGCCTTCTGATAGCGTCTCCGTCTGGAGACTTATAAATACTGACAATCAGGCACAAGATCCCAACTAAAGACATTTCGACAGTCATCATGTATGATGTTTGTTTCTTTACCTGTAATAAAAAGAAGGATTTGGGGGATGGGAAACTATTACAACAGCACAAAAAAAATTCAGATCAAAGATGCAGACAACTTTTGCCAACCTGAGAAGCCCACTGACACAGTGCAGAAGCCAGACCAGAGAGTACAGAAGCTATCAATACAGGAACAATTCCGTAAAACAAAATTTCATCAGGATTAGTGCGGCTGGATCCTTCACCAATGCTTAGAAGAACAGCAGCAATTATTAACAAGAATAAGGAGCCAATTTGTTGAATTGATTGCTTCTGCCTACACATTGAATCCAGAAAAGAAAGAAAGTACCCTCAGTAACCGCTATTCTCAAAATGAATGTCATAAAAGGGAGGTGTTAACAAGAGAGGAAAAAATGTTAACAATTTTGTGTGTGTGTGTGTGTGTGTGTTTTTGGGGGGGGTGTACAGAATGTAAAAAACAGCTATAGATATAAAGAGCCATGGCCATAACACATTGAAGGTAAATAAAAGCCAAAGAATAGCACACTCCATAATAGGAACTTGAGGAAAAGAAAAAAAAGAACAGCACAGAAAAAATAAGGAAACTAGCTAAAACTTTCTAGTTTTTCCTGTGGTGGGAAACTAGGGGAAGACTATTTATCAAGTAGAAAAATTGTTTAGCAGCTAAGAATTCATAAATAAATAAAAGAGAGAGAGAGCGACAAACTCACATGAATTGAATGTGCAATATTTTTTTAATGAGAAGTGAGACATACCTCAATATTATGTAAGTAAACAAAGCAGTGAAAAATAGTTTTGTTTGGTTCAGCATGGAAAATGTGAGTGAATCAAGATTCTTGTATGAAATCTGTAACAAGGTATTTTGAAGTGCATAGATAGCTGCTGGCAATCCTGATCCAGTCAAAGAGCCAACCAAAGTCCACTGCTTGAATATTTTCTTCAAACTGCCTTCTTGTGCCATGAGAATAAGAGCACAAATGATCTGGGAAGCATATGAAACATTTAAGTATCAAGACTTATGTGGAACAAAAAATAGAAGGAGGAGGAGAAGACAAAATGAAGAAGAAGACTTACTTTTACTAACTCACATGCTAATACAGATGAAGTCACAATCACTTCTCTCCTGCAGAAAAATAAACCCAGTTTAGAACCGGCAATATAGAGAGAGATATGTATCCAGCAACTATTTTTCCCATTTGTTGGCATTGTATAAAGTTGCAGAAGCAAGCATAACAGAACCATTCTTCTCTTGTTATGTGTAACAAAAACTACTTAAGAAGTCAGACAGGGTGAAGCCAGGAAGCAATGTTTCCATATAATGAAATTTACAGCAACAAGTGGAAATTAAGTACTTAAAGCATGCAAAGGCTCATTTAAGCAATTCTGCATAAAACAAGGATAACTATCTGAATTTGTGACTTCAATATTACATACTTAGGTGTTAAAACCTTATTAGGGGTACAAAGTGCTAGTCGCTTGTAGTGAACAACTCACTGACCAGCTATAAGAGCAGTACTGAAGAAGAACATAATAACAGGCATTAATCCAATACATTTAGTGTTTCATTACACAACAACTTATTCTGGAGTAACTTACCCAAAAAAAAAAAAAAAAATCTGGAGTACAATTCAAAATAAATCAGTACACTTGGTGTGCAACATGTACAGCATGAAGTGCGCAACATGAGGGAAAAATTGAATAATGACATAATGTGCACATGCATTATGCATAATATCAAAGTTTCGCACAAGTATGGAATACTCGAAATGAAAATCTAAATCAAAGAAAAACCTGTATGGAGCAAGAATGATCAATTACATGGATGCTTCCAGCACGACAAGCAAGCTCAAACCTGTCTTCTAAATGGGTTTAGTCCATGCAGCTTGAAATTCAATTGTTTGTATCCAAGTGGACACTGATTAGTGTCTTGATTCTGGCACCTAAGCCAATTTCTAAGGTGTGAACAGAGAAAATGGAGCAACCAGTTACTCAGTCGCAAGATATATCAATGATGCAGTTCCCCTACATTTTGCAAGAGTTCCGAGATAGTAAAATCCATTATCAACTTCAGATCATGAAAAACTTTGGTAGAAACACCATCACATAGCCTCAAACTTAACTAAACTTTTAACAACCAATCCAATTCAATCCAGTGACTTTTAGGCAATCAATATTTTGCTCACAAACCCCACCTTCACTATCTTTTCCAAAAGATTTTCCATTTTTGTACAAGAAACTTAGACAAATTCTTACAACAACCTAAGATAGTTCTGTCTGACAGTCGCCTAGCCTCAGACGAGTAATTCCTGAGCCAAGGAAATAAGTGCATGGCAGAAGGGCAATACAAAGTTGTGTTCTCGCATTCTCCAGTCCGTTTTCCTCTTATAATACCAAATTTGATTTGTATCTGTTAATGTAATAATATACTTAGGCCCACTGAGGCCCATTAGGGCAAACCCTAACCCTTCCTTCCCCTATATATACTTGTGTATATGACTTGTAATATATGTACTTAATCATTTACTTCAATATATTGCTCTTCCTTCTCCACTTCTCTCTCCCACATTTCAACCATCTTAACATGGTATCAAGAGCAAGTTTTTTCTGGACCTATTGTTCCTAAAATTTTTCGTAACCCAAAAGCTTCCGCCGCCGCCGAGACTTTCGTCGCTACTGTAGGCTTCATTCTAGCTCCGGTATCAACACCCACCACACCCCACTTCTTCGTCTCGACGAGACGAACCCAACGCCACCAAAATCACCGCCACCGGATGCCAAACGCACTCACACGCGCCTCCAACAGCCTGTTGTACCACCACTTGTCTGTGTCTCGATTTTTTCGTGCTCTATGACTCAATCAGAGGTCAAAACCTATCATATCATATATCATCGGAATCCTCTCGACGAGATGATTCCAACGACATAAAGTTCATCTCAGTCCGATGCCGCACGCGCTCACACGCGCCATTTGAAGGTCCTGCTGCCGAACGCGACCAGATCCACGCGGCACACTGCCTGCCACGTCAGCGCCCAGTCAGTGCCACATCAGTGCCCAATCAGCTTAGTCAACGCCACATCAGCACCACATCAACTGTATCTTCTGCCACGTCACTGTTGGCTGCCACATCATCAGTTCACTGCCACGTCATCAAGTGGTTCCTAGGGTTTTTGGACGTTCTAAATCCATTTCCGGCCTCCGTTTTTTGATTTGGTAATCACAGAATATACTTTCTTCTTTATTTGAGTATTTTCTACACTAGTTCACCTCTCTCTTTGTGCCTATGGCTGAGTAGGATTCACCTATGCCTCGAGTTATTACTACTATTCTGGATGAATCTAATTATGTTGTGTGGGCTCAAGAAATGTCTGGTTTCCTCCGTGGGTGAAAATTATGGCGTTACGTGACTGGAGGTATTACTGAACCCAAGAAGAAGGTCGACGAAGATAATACAACATATGTTGAGCATCTAGATGAATGGGATAGCAAAAATCATCAGATTCTCACATGGTTTCGGGCCGCCATTATCCCAGAGATCAAACTTCAATTTGGTACACTTCATACAGCTAAAGAAGCTTGGGATCTTCTCAAGCACCGTTACACCAGGGCAGATATCTCAACTCGGTATCGTCTTCTTTCCACCCTCCATAGCATGCGCCAAGAACCTGGACAAACCGTCAACAGTTTCCTATCTCAGATGACTGCCGTTTGGAACCAATTAACTCTCAGTGAGCCAACTTGGCAATGCACAGAAGACGCTGATGTTCATGGAAAGTATCGAATTGAGACACGCATCATGCAATTTCTGATGGGCTTACGAGAGGAATTTGAACCTGTACGAGCTTCACTTCTTCACCGGAGCGCGATACCTTCCCTAAACAACGTTCTCTCTGATCTACTCAGTGAGGAAACACGTCTTACCACTTTATAAGGATCTCATACAGATGTTGCTCTTGCAGCACCAGTTGCTTTTGCCAAATCAGCTGTCAAGACTAATCCATCTCCGAAGCCCTTATACTGCAGGTATTGCCATTCACAAGGACATGAATTGCTCAACTGTCCTTCTCGCCTGTGTAAAGTCTGTAGAGAACCTGGTCACTATCTTGCAGACTGT
Organism: Ilex asprella; assembly: GCA_023539305.1. Taxonomy (NCBI): domain Eukaryota; kingdom Viridiplantae; phylum Streptophyta; class Magnoliopsida; order Aquifoliales; family Aquifoliaceae; genus Ilex; species Ilex asprella. Next base: position 17,632,486 of record CM042190.1, on the reverse strand, counting down.
CCTAAGCTTCTATCAGCAAATCAGTCAAATGGGAACCAATATGGTTCTCGAGGCTCTCGCAATCGGTTCTATTCCAAGCCAAAGAATGCTGCTGCTGTAGCCACTGATGCTACACCCACTTCATCTAGCTCTCCACCTAATTGGAATGATATATGCACTGCACTTACCAAAGCTCTGAATAAAACTGGTAACAATGTCGCCATGTCAGCGACATCAGGTACATCTAGATGGTACTTTGAATCACATGACTTCTGATGCCTCTATATTTTCCTCTAAAACTCGTGATGAGTATGCACCCACCATTCATACTGCCAATGGTTCAAATATGTTGGTCAGCCATACTGGACATGTTGACAGTTCTTATTTGTCTCTCCTTGACACATATTGGTTCCTAACCTTACGCTTAATCTTATATCTGTTGGACAATTATGTGATCTTGGACTTGAGTTGCATTTTTCTTCTACTGGTTGTCGTGTGCAGGACTTTCAGACAGGAAAACTCCTTGGAACCGGCCGTAAAGTTGGACACCTCTTTAAGCTCACCTCCAAGTCCCATCTTCACCATCCCCAAATCAATCAGCCGCATCAATTCCAGCACTCTCACCTGTCGAATTGTGGCACTCTCGGTTAGGCCACACTTCATCCAACCGTTTACGTTCTCTTATTTCTAGTGGTCAGTTAGGTTCATTTCAGCACGAGTCTTTTCATTGTATTCATTGTCAACTTGCAAAACAATCAGCTTTACCTTTTAATGAGAGTCAGTCCATCTCTCTTCACCTTTTGATCTAATACATTCTGATGTTTGGGGGCCTTCTCCTCATACATCAATGGGTGGTGCTCGCTATTTTGTAATATTTGTGGATGACTATTCTCCTTATACATGGTTGTTTCTTATGAAAAACAGATCTGAACTCTTTGAAATATATTCTGATTTTTCTTCTATGGTTCAAACTCAATTCTCTCGGAATATCAAATTTTTTCGCTCAGATAATGCAATGGAATATAAAGATCGTGCTTTTCTAAACCTACTTCATAAAAATTGCACACTTCCCCACCGTTCATGCCCTGGAACCTCCCAACAAAATGGTCGGGCCGAACGCAAACATAGACATATACTTGACACCGTTCGCGCTCTACTCATCTCATCATCATGCCCTGAACGTTTCTGGGGTGATGCTGCCTTAACCGCAGTATACACAATCAACCGTGTCCCTTCCGCTACAATCCAGAATCAGTCACCATTTAAGCGCCTCTTCGGTAAGCCTCCTGATTATTCTCAACTTAGAGTATTTGGTTGCACTTGTTTTGTTCTTCTCAAACCACATGAACACATCAAACTGCAACCAAGAGCTCACTTGTGTTGTTTCATTGGATATGGTATTGAACATAAGGGGTATTGTTGCTGGGATCCTATTTCTAAAACCCTTCGTGTCTCTCGTCATGTCATTTTTTGGGAACATCAAATGTTCTCTTCCCTACGGTCATTTGACATGTCCACCATCACTAACTCCAGATTCGTTACTGATCCATCTATTGAGTTATTTCCTGAGAATCCAATTTCAGGTACTACTGAGCACATTTCAGAACCACCAGTTGATCCTACTTCTCCAGACCTAGCTCCACCTATAGAACCCTTAGCTGATTTCACCCCTCCGACTCTATCGGTCGTGCCCGAGGATATTCCTATGTCTGATGAGTCTGCACCGACTCCCTCTGAGAGCCATCCTCCAGAGCACCTCCGCAGATCTACCAGGGTAACTCATCGTCCTTCTCATTTTGCTGATTATCATTGTTTTTCCACTATACATCATTTGCATGAGCCTCAATCCTATAACGAGGCTAGTACTGATCCTCTTTGGCAGAAAACAATGGATGAAGAACTTCAAGCCCTAACCAAAACTCATACCTGGGATATTGTTGATCTACCCCCTGCAAAAACTCCTATTGGGTGCAAGTGGGTGTTTAAGATCAAGGCGCTTTTCGATGGCTCTGTTGAACGATATAAAGCCCGCCTTGTTGCCAAGGGATTTGCTCAAGAATATGGTATTGATTATGAAGAGACATTTGCTCTAGTAGCGAGGCTCACATCTGTTCGTACACTCCTTGCCGTCGCCGCCATTCGAAGATGGACTCTGTTTCAAATGGATGTCAAAAATGCATTTCTCAATGGTGATCTTCTTGAAGAAGTCTATATGCATACTCCTCCTGGTCTGGACGCACCGCGAACCAAAGTTTGTCGCCTTCGCCGTGCTCTTTATGGCTTAAAACAAGCTCCGCGTGCCTAGTTTGCCAAATTCAGCACTACCATTCATCAGTTTGGATTCACTCAAAGTGCTCATGATTCAGCTTTGTTTATTCGCCATACTGACAATGGTATTATCCTTCTTCTACTCTATGTGGATGATATGGTCATCACTGGAGATGATCTACATGGTATTTCTGAACTCAAGAAATTTCTCAATGGCCAATTCGAGATGAAAGATCTTGGCGTGCTCACCTACTTTCTTGGTCTTGAAGTTTCATCTAGTTCTGATGGATATTTTCTCTCTCAGGCCAAATATGTCTCAGATCTCCTTTCTAAGGCTGGGATCACTGACTCCACCACTGCCACCACTCCTCTCGAGCCGAACATCA
>CM042190.1:17597118-17624853 GCA_023539305.1 Ilex asprella | reverse complement strand
TTATTGTTCATTGTACCAAATATTATTTCTCCAAGAGTTTCGGGTAGTATGGGATGCCGCGATAACTTGTGGAAATGATGTATGGTGGATTAGATTATGTTGGAAATTGTTTGCCAATTAAAGTTGATTTTATTCTCTTTCAATTCCTTATTATTGTACAAACTTGAGATCTCTTTTAAAATATCCTTATTTTATTTCAAAATTCATTGATATGTATGTGCGAAATGAGACCTACCTGTTTTACTTGATTTCAAAACCTTGAATGGGTTTGGAAGGATCCTCCTACAGAGCCTTGTGCTCACCCCCTATTTCTCCTCCTTTCAGATTTTGCCTTTGAAGAGGAGCTGGGAGTCGAAGAGTTGATACATCGGGAGACTCCAACAGAAGGGAGTGTGGATCCCAAGGTGGACGCTTAGAGTGACCCCCCCATTTCTTTTGTTATAGACTGGGATAATCTTTTGGGAGAATTATATAGCCTAGTCTTATTTTGTAAATTCCGTTGTGTATTTTAGTACTTTTGTTGGATGTAAAGGCCATAGCTTGGCCTATTCTTTTGGGATAACATGTAAACTTGATGGATTGATTTTATGGTAGTTGAATGGACCCGGTGTGGTCATTACAATAGAATTGCACAGGTTGGGAATTGGGGTAAAGCTCCTGCCCGAATTTTGTTACAATACCAATTATTAATGTACGAAATTTTCTTGTTGATGGATTTACTTAGTGCTCTCATGCTTAAATGGTTATTAGAATGTAATGCCGTCCAGAGTGGTATTTGGGGCGTTACATCTATAGTAATTACTTTTTGTGATATTTAAAAATACTAAACATGTAAAGTTGTGCCCATAAATTATAAATCTACATCCAAATCTAATGTAATTAATAGTTAATTTTAGGTTAAATTAAAAAATGAAAATAAATCTAATTGTATGACACAAAGACGATTTAGCAATTATAATATAAATTATGACAATATTTTTACCCACCAAAAAGTTAATATTAAAAAATTACCCAAAAGGACGAAAAAGAAAAAAAGAAGAGCCTGTGTTGAGATTTGGGCAATTAAATTGAGATCTGGGCCGTTAATTGAGATGGCACCTACTTAAAGCCTGTGTTGGCTTCTAAGAGAAGCTTCGTCTACATCGGAGAAAGAAAGAGAAAAATAGAAAGAGATAGAGAGTGACAGAGAGTGGATTTTTGCTTCTACTGATTTTCATGTGGATTTTTGCTTCTACGTCTATGATTTTTGATTTTCAGGTGAGAAATCTTGGTATTTTTTGTTTTTTATGCACAGTAGAACTAAAGATTCATATGGATCTCATGTTTTCTTCTTCCTTTTTGTTTTCCTTTTGTTTTTTTTTTACTAAGAATTTGCGGATTCTGAAAAAGATTGAACCATATCGGACCGATTTCAATATTTTTTGTTTTTTTCTTTTTTCTGATGATGAAGACGACGATGGGAATCTTCAGGCTTTCTCTCTCTAGAATTGATCATCATCTGTGTGTGTGTGTGTGAGAGAGAAAGAGAGAGAGCTCTTACCCTGTGTGTGGGAAGTGAACGGTTTTGCCTGATAAAAAAGGGTAAAATAGTCAATTCCTAAAAAATGTCATATTTCCTCCACTTTTCAGTCCATTTTTCGCCCCAAAATGGGGGGAAAAAGTTTGGTGGGCACTAGGGAAAACATCTCTCTCCCATTTTCCATTCCCTCCCATTTTCTTTCCAAACCAAACAATGGAAAGTGGAGCATTCCATCCCACTTTCCTTCCTCCATTTTTCATCGCCCTATTTTTCCTCCAACCAAACAGGGGGTTAGTCAAGTTCGGGGTTATCTTCCCAATGTTCTCATAATCAGTATTCATCGATATTCGAAATTTAGAGTTTACACTTTCTTTCCCAAATTCATTATTTTCGCACAACCCCAACCTAATACGTCCATATGCACCGTTTTTTCATATCCCAAAACCCTAAGGGGTTGTTTGGTATGGGGATTTTGGGGGGAGGGTTTAGAACATGGATTGGGGATTAAACCCCCTTAAACTCATGTCATGATAACTATACATTAAACATAAGATTTGAAATTCGGCCTGGTCATGAATCCGGTTATGACACCCAAGTTCACGAGTTTCAAGAAACTCATTGGGTGGGTGGGTTTCATATGTGGGTTTGGGGCCTTCACATTTAAATGACATTTATACCCCTCATATATACCATGTTTGGATTAAATTAGTTAAGGGGTAAAATAGTCATTTATATATAAATATATTATTATCATAATCATATATTCCTGCGTATACCAAACATGGGTATGGACATCATTGAATGTTGAATCTCATTTTTGAGTCAAACCCGAGTTTGAACAAGTCAATTCAAACTCATCCCAAAAAACATACCAAACATGCCCTAAATCCTTTCAGACTCTCTTCATCTTCATTTCTCTAATGTCCTAGGTTTTCTTTTTTCCTCGTTTCTTTCCCGATTCAATGATTCTTCATAGCTCCAAACCTAAGACCTCTCTATGAACCGACTTCTCAAATTCCCAAACCCAAAATATGTTCAGTCTATTTTGGTTTTCATTTTTCCTTTACCCTAGGGTTTCTTCGTTTCCCAGTTTTCCAAACTTTGTCACAATATACAACCTCAATATACATACGAATCAAACAATATAGTTCCCCTTCCCATTCTATACCTTTACCTACCTCCAAATTCCAGACTATTACAACTTTCCCCATCGTTTTTCTTTTTTGAAATCCGTCATTTCTTCTTCAATCATGGAAGCTAAATCTAGTTCGATAAGATTAATCATTCGAGAATTTCTCTGTACTCAAATCCTTCAAATGCCCAAGGTTTCTCCAGAATCCATTGGGATGTTTGTTTTCAAAGAGGAAAATGAGAAAGATAAGATATATAAGGAAGGTCCATGGTCAGTTATGGGAACTCTTCTTGTGTTGAAGAAATGTTCTCCTCAGACAGTTGTGCGTGATTATGATTTCCAATTTACAGAGTTCTGGGTATAGATATGGGAGATTCCTTTTGATATGATGACAAAGAACAACATGTGAAAAATTGGTCTGGCGATTAGGGAACTCACCCAATTGGAAGAATCGGAGAGTAGTCTGTTGTTCTCTAGGAATTATTTGAGGGTAAAATGTCAGATTGATATAGCATAACCATTGAGGAAGGGTTTTTATTTAGACTGTGATGATTTATGGATTACTTTCAAATTTGAGCGTTTATTTGATTTTTGCTATTATTGTGGACAAATAGGCCATAGTCGTGGTCTATGTAAAGAAAAAAACTCAAGTGCCTTCTCATCGGAACACAATTTGAAACTTAGAGCTACTCCAAACCAATCTTCGTTTTTCTTTAGGGAAAATTGGACTATGAAGGAGAAGGTAGCAGTAGAAAAATTGAAAAATAGGTCAAGGGGGGGGGGAGGGGGGACTCCACTGGAAAAGAGGACCAAGCACCACCGCGTGAGAAAAGAGATGAAAGATTCCCTAAATGCGTGTTCCACCCACCAAAGAATAGCAATGTACGAGCAAAGGTTGTCAAAGACATAATAACAGAATCAGAAAGTGGCACTGTGGGGCCTACTAGGGTACAAACGATTGTGGTGGACCAGCAAGTGGCACAAATAGGGGATCAAAGAATGAGGGAGGATGAGGGGTTTAAGCAATATACCCTTATGCTTATGGTTCAACTGAATTTATAATGGGTATTTTGTCATTGAACCTGCAGAGAGCCAAAATCAAGATCTGGAGACACAATTGGGAGTGGAAGGCGCTGACAAGATTGAGGAGATTTCTAGCCCAATAGATGATTTGCGAGTCCGAAAAGATGGGGGAGCTCATAACGATGACCAAAGTGAAAAGCAAGTGGGACAATCGATTCAGGTTGACCTTTTACTACAAAGAGTCTTTAGAAATATGACCCTCAAGAGAAAGGAAATCAACAAGGTGATAGTGTTACGTAAGGGCAGAGGATTCCTAAAGAAGAAGAAAGGGGCCGATGATAGAGAGCTCCATTTGCAACTTCCTCCAATTTCTTTTGAGGAAAATAACAAAATATTATTTCTAGTAAAGGTTGAGGGTAAATCGATGAGTTTACCTACAAAGCTCATTCAGAAAACCAAAAGGAAATATAAGATGGGAAATCAAGCGAATGGTAAGGGGAGAAAACCTTGTGAAAATTTGTTCGAAGTCCAAATCCAACAAGATTTGAGGGTAATCCAGGGGGAGAGATAAACAGTGTAACGCATGATGAAAGCGATATGGAAGTTTATTTCAATCATCTGGTTTCCCATGTACAAAGTAACTACCCATAAGAAGTTATGGTTCAAATGCCCCAAAAGGTAGTGGTGGTTGACCCCAAACAACCACATGAGCCATGTTAATGTTGTCATGGAATTGCCAGAGAGTTGGGCGACCCTGGAAAGTCCGTTATTTGTGAGGGATTATTGATACCCATTTGCCCAGCAGTCATCTTCCTCATGGAGGCGAAGAATAAAAAGGAGAAGTTGGAAAGGCAGATGAGATCTTTAAACTATTTTTATGTGGAGCCAATTGGAGTGTCTAGCAAACTTGCTTTGTGGTGGCAGGATGATATTCAATTGAGTATAGAGGGGGCAAATAAGAATTTGATTAATGTTGGTTGTTACTTAAGACAACCACCTACAAGGTGGAAAACAATCTTTGTTTATGCAGATCTGAATTTTGAAAGAAGGAAGAGAATTTAGCAGATGATTGGGGGTATATCTACCAATGTCATAATAAGATGGATGGTCCTTGGTGACCTTAATATTATTAGGTTAGTATAGGAAAAGAAGGGAGGGAGAGGTGTTGGTACCAAGAAGATTGAGGAATTGCAAAGATTAATTTCAGATTATAACATGATAGAACTCGACTTCAAGAGAACAAATTTTATGTGGTCCAACAACAGGCCTAGAAAAACAAATGTTCAAGAAAGATTAGACAAAGTATTAGTTAATATGGAATGGAGACTAGATTTTTCTTATGCACAATTGTTACATGAAGTGAGGATTGGCTCTGACCATAGCCCTATTATTGTTGATTGGGGCATGAATAAGAGGAAGAACATATATAACTTTAAATTTGAGGATAAATGGATGGCGTATGAAAAATGTGAGGACGTGATTAAAAAGAGGTGGGTTATTCCAATTGAAGGATCCAATATGTCTGTAGTAAGTAAGAAGTTAAGACAATGAAAGGAAGGGCTAAGTAGATGGAGCAGAGAATTGTTTACCCAGGATAGAATAAGAGTTGAGGTTTTAAAAGAAGAGCTGGCTAAATTACAGGAAGAGGAGAATGATGAACACAATATGAACATGACTTTGATGCTTAGACAAGAAATTTATGAGATTTGGAAAAGGGAGGAGAAGCACTAGTCTCAAAGGTCCAAAATTAACTAGTTACAAGTAGGTGGTCAGAATACAAGATTTTTTCATCTTATTGCAGTCCAAAGGAGACAGAAGAATCAGATTGTAAGACTAAAATCTTTTGTAGGAGTTTGGCTCGAGGATGAAGATGATAGTAGTCTACACATTTAGGATTTATTCTCAAATCTTTAGAAGACTGAAGATCAAAGAGACATCATAGAAGTATTAGAGGTTATATCACTACAAGTAACAGAGTAGATGAACAATCTTCTATTGAAACTAGTCATAGATAAGGAGATATACATGACGATGAAGCATATGGGAGCTCTAAGTCTCCAGGCCCTAATAGGTATCCAGGTAAGTTTTTTCAACACCACTGATACATTGTGAGGGGGGAGGTGCCAAGCAGTTAAGAGTTTTTTAAGAGGGTGTTCTTGCTAAAAGACCTGAATAAAACCAATATTGTACTAATACCTAAAGAGGACAACCCAAAATACCTATCCCAATTTCAACCAATCTCTTTTTGCAATTTATGTACAAAATCATTTCCAAAATTTTAGCCAATAAATTGAAGCTAATTCTGGGCCATCATATTACATCAAACCAAGTTGTTTTCATTCCCCAAAGTCAAATCCAAGATAGCCTTTTTGTTACTAATGAAGCCTTTCACCACCTGAAAAATCAAGAAAAAAAATGCAAAGAATATCGATATGACTATAAAGTTAGATATGAATAAAGCTTACGATCGTGTCGAGTGGGATTTACTGGAGGGGGTAAAAATTAAATTAGACTTTCACCCACAATTGATCCAATGAGTTATGGAATTTGTAAATTTGAGGTTAGTGTTAATAAGGAGTCTAAGTGTGCAGTTAAACCATCGAGGGGGTTAAGACAAGGACACCCGATATCCCCATATATTTTTCTTCTTGTTATGGATGCGTTGTCGAGATTAATTCAAAAGGAGGTTAGGCAGGGGAGATTGGCAGACATAAAAATTCGTAATCGGAGCCCTATGTTATCTCACTTTTTTTTTTGCAAATAATTCTCTTATTTTTCTTAAAGCAAGATCAAGAGAAGGAATCTAGTTTAGGCAAGTCCTGGAGAAGTTCAGTCTAGCATTTGGCCACTTTATAAATTTTCAAAATTTAGGAATAATGTTCTCAAGCAATTCAAACAAAGACCTGAGATGAAAAATCTGCAATATCATGAACATGGAGCAACTTCCCGATACGCTGAAAGTTCTTAGGCATACCATCATTCTTGGGTCATTCAAAATAAAAAACTTTTGGATATTTTATAGAAAGAGTCGCAAAGAAGATGCAAGGTTGGAAACACAAGTTTTTGTCTCGAGCAAGGAAGAAAGTGTTAAAGTAGTGCACTTTCTACCTATGCAATGTCTTGTGCGGCTTTTCCTTAAAGGTTATGCGAGAAGATTAATCAACATATTAGGAGGTTCTGGTGGGGCAGTATTAAGGAAAAAAAGAAGATCCATTGGAAGAATTGGGAAAAAATGACTAAAGCCAAAGCAATTGGTGGAACGGATTTTAGAGACTTTGACTGTTTTAACATAGCTCTTTTGGCTAAGCAATGTTGGAGATTGATAACCCATTTGAACTCTTACTAGGCTAGAGTAATGAAAGCTATCGACTTCCCAAAGGAAGATTTCAGGAAGGCAAAGAGAGGGTTTAGACCGTCATGGACATAGGCTAGCCTACAAAAGTGGAGACAGTTATTAGAAAAGGGCTTGATCTGGCATGTCAACAGAGGAGAGAATATTCAATTTTGGGAAGATAAGTGCTTACCCTCTTCACAAAGCTTTAGGGTTATAACTTCTCGAACTCCAAGTTGCAACCTTACAAAAAAATGATTGAATTTCTTAACCAAACCACTAGAGAATGTAAATTGGATGTGCTAAAGAGTTGGCTGGTGAAGGATGATTGGGAGACAATTATAAAAATCCCTGTTGCAAAAACTCAGGGGGAAGATAAAAGAACATGGGCTTTAAACCCAAATGGGAAGTTCTCAGTCAAGAATGAGTATCACATGGCTTGAAATATGAAGCTAAGAAGGGTCTTAAAAGTAGAATCATAATCAAATCTACCCCACCAAAAGTTATGACATCTAATTTGGAACCTGAAGACAATCCCAAAGATTAGACATTTTTTGTGGAAGGTTTGTTCTGAAGCTGTAGCTGCATACGAAATATGATGAATCTCTATTGTGCCAAATTTGTAAATTGGAAGAAGAAACTATAGAGCACATGTTTTTCAAGTGTGAATGAACTTAGAGAATTTGGTTTGGGATGGACCTTAACTATAGGGTGGATAGAGGTGCCTTGAATTGGTAAAGAGATGAAAATCAACCCAGATGGAAGAAATGGGCAATCTGTCTTCTTCTATTGATTTGATTGGTAGAGTAGCCATGGTGGGATGAAATATTTGGACAAGGAGAAATGAGGTAATTTTCCAACCTGTCTTAGCAAACTCCTTAGCCATGGTGAAACAAGCCCCGCAAGCATGGGGTGAGTATCAAAGGGTTGTGTATAATAATCAAGAGTCATAGCAACCACCAGTGGCTAATACGCCTATAGCTGCAAGTTCAAGGTCAGTATTCTGAAACCAAGAGAAGAGTAACTGTGATGAGGGCGAAGTAATCTAGCAACAGTGGGTATTGTCTTGAGGGATAGGATGAGTAATCTATTTTACGGAATGAAAAAGAAAATTCCTACTGTTTCAAGTTTATTCTCAGAGACTTTTGCCGCCAGAGAAGCATGTCTGCTAGCCGAAAAATGGAATCTGATCCATACCATTGTCGAAGTGATACTACGGAAATAATCTTACTAAGTTCAAATTAAGATGATCCATATTGGGAGATCGATACCTTGATAGGAGACATTAGAGTTTTAAAACAGAAGTTGCAGTTGCACTTTTATTTCAAGCCTAGAGCCTGTAACATGGGTAACTCTTTGGGTCAAAGCTAATGCAATGTCCAATTCATTTCCTTTGGATTGGGTTGGTTGTCCACTAGTTGAATTAAATGCTATTTTAGTTGATGATTGTAACTATTTGGATTCAGGTTAATATGAATATTGTTTTGTTTTAATTAAAAAAAACCTTTTCAATGGTTCTGCAGGAGAGAGAGAGGAGTTTATTCTACTAGTAGGAGTAGGACCTAGATCACACAGAGCGAGAGTGGGAGCACAAAAGTGTAAAATTTCAATAAAAGTTGAGAGCAGGAACGTCACTAAGAGCATCAAATTAAAATATATGACATTGTGATACATACTAAAAAAAAAGAGGATGTCACAGTGCATGGGAAAATAGAAGGGGAGAGTGGAGACAGCTTACCAGAGCATGGGGAACATAGTATCCCACATCGGTTGCTTACCAACAAAAGCAATGCAAGTTGCCCTCGAAGAATTAACATATAAAAAGATTATAGAAAGACAAAATCCCTCAAATAAATGTTTTTGCATAAAAGCAGCCTCTCATATTCAAGGGCATTCAGCTAATAAAAATGCACTACTATATAATTTCTTATTTTATAATTTTTTATTTTTTTGATTAATAATTACATATCATTCAATTAAAAATCAATTGTCGATATTAATGGAGGCACGACTGATACCAGTCTTACCCATGATTCTTGACCTAACTAATGAGGTTGAAGAGTCCCTCATCATCAGAATTATCTCATAGAATTTCTATAGAATCATTTCCATGACCAATAACCTTGACTTGGACTTTCTGCAGAAGATATCCATGATTTGTTTGATATCTTCTGATGATCGATGATTTATCTCAATGATCGTAATATGTGGCATGATTTGATCCTTTAGTTTATTTCAGCCCTTATCATTAGGGAATACAATTGCCACTTTTTCAACAATTCTCCACCTTGCCCAGAAGCCGCTCAAGCCATCTGAAAAAATCATTCCCAATCGTCATCTCTGATGTGTCTCACAAGGCGCTCAAATTGGTAGGATGTTGATCAAGTCCAAGCAATGCTCAAACTTGCTTGCTGGAACAATATTCTTTCATCATATCTACTAGATTCTCTATGGTAGTAATTTTCTTTACAACAATAGTATACTAAGAAATTGATAGAGTTATATACTAAAAGTTTATTTTTTGTAGTGAAACTCAGTTTATTATTTAATAAAAGTTCTTAATTTTCTATGACAATCCGTGTGGGTAAAATGTTTGTATTATATAAAATATTTTCTATGCATGTGTGCCTTTTATTTTATATTATAGATAATATGTTGAACCGCTTGAACCACTGACTCGGTGATTGCTTCATACCATACAAAGATTTTTTTAACAAGCAAACACGATCCTCCTTCTCTTGGACTACAAACCCCTCTGGTTGATGTAGGTAAATTTGTTCCTTTAACTCGTTGTGCAAAAATGTTGTTTTGACATCGAGCTGCTCAAGCTATAAGTCAAACAAAACACCCATGGCCAATAGCACCCCAATCGATCTGTGGTTCACGACATGAGAGAACACTTCGTTGAAATCAATACCCTCCTTATGTGTGTAGCCCTTGACCACCAAGTTATCTTTGAACTGAGCATCTTCTACTGCAAGAGTTCATTCATTCCTTTTGATGACTCCTGTAAATTGGTTTTTACCAAAATCAATGAGCACCAAAGATGTACAATTAAGCAATAAGGAGCATACATGTCCAGAGAAACTATTTTCTTGCAAGCGCAATGATTTAGGTTCAGATAGATAACCCATTGAGTTAGGAATTTCACCAGATAGATCATTGTTTCCGAGGTTTACCAATACCCCCAACAAGAAGAAATTTCACCTGATAAGAGGTCATTTGATGCATCTAGTACCTGCAATTTATTTCTTCTATTTGCCTTATGACATAAAAAAGAAGAAATATATCCAGAAAAACTATTACTTGCAATATTCAACACTTTAATGTTTGTTGACAAACGTGGTAGCCGACCCTTGTAGCAATTAAAACTTGTATTGGTGACAATAGAATCTAGTGAAATGGTAGATATATCACCATCAGTGTGGTTGTTAGAGAGGTCGATCAATTCAACTTGTGAATCCAAGTTTCAAACCATTCTGGAGCTATGTTTGAAATTCTCAAATTCTAAATGTCAAGGATCTCAACAAATGTTTGTGTTTGTAGCCATGCAATTAATTTTGGACCCATCTTGCAAGAACTCATTAGAATATATTCAAGTTGAAAAGGAGGAAGCCAATTGGAGCTTACATTGAAGAAAAAATGGTTTGCAGACATATCTAATCTCTTTTTTTGAGAGCTTAGCAAAATGCAATTCTAAAACCAAGCCTGTTGGCATTGGCTCAAATTTTTGTTTTGATTGGTTAAGTGACATCATTGTTAAAAAGACCTGATTGGTTAGGTGACATTATTGGTAAAAATACTTATTTTAATTGGTTAGATGATGCCATTGCTAAACGCTTATTGGAGGATACAAGTGGAGCAATTTCATTACTTGAATGAGATGAGAGTTCCGTGGTAATTGGTCAGATGATACCACTGTTAAAATCTTATTGGAGGATACAAGTAGAGCAATCGAATGCATTGCTTAAATGCAAATGAGTTCATCTTCCACCACCTTGAAATGCTTATAAATAAGCATGCGTCTCTTATTTTTGAGATTATCCCAAAAATTGTATTTGTTCAATTTTCATTGTTGAGAGTATGAGATGTTTTCTTTACTGGGGGTTTGAGAGGGTAAGATTGAGTGGGTTGTAAAAGGGGTTAAGGGCTTGGGTTTGAGATTTAAACCTGAGTGGTGAGGCTTGTACCATTGCACCCATTTTCTCTCAATAATAAAGAAAGGAGGCTGGATCACGCCTCCTAGACATAAATAAAACAATTTTATCGAACCACGTAAATATTGTTATTGTGAGTTGTACTTCGATTTTCTTTATTCTATTTATTTATTTTTTCGTCGTTGTACTGACCAAATTGTTGTTAAGTTAGTTTCAAACAAGTGTTATCAGAGTCTAGGTTTGTTCGGGAGGATTGTAATTAAGAACAAGTGTGCATAATTCTTAATTATCGACGCTCAGTACAATGATGGGAAAGGCATCACGATGGAAAAATTCGAGGTGGAACCCTTTGATGGAAAAAATAACTTTAGTTTGTGGTAAAGCACGATTAAAGACATCTTGGTGCAACAAGGACTGCCCAAAGCAATACTCGAGAAAGACAAGAAACCAGCGGACATGAAAAAGGAAGACTGGCAAGAACTTGAGATGAAAGTTATGAGTACAATCCGTCTATCTCTTGCGCCAGATGTAAAATATAATTTTTTGAATGAAACTTTTGCTCCAAATTTATGGAAAAATTTGGAAAAGATTTATAAGTCAAAATCTTTCACAAACAAATTATTTTTGAAGAAACAATTATATCAATTACAGATGGTAGAAGGAACAAATATTGTTGATCATCTCAACCAATTTAATAAAATTGTTATTCAACTTTCCAATGTTGAGGTTAAAATTATAGAGAAAGATAAGGTTATTCTTCTCTTGACTTCTCTTCCATCAACTTTTGATACACTTGTGACTACACTTTTGGTTGAGAAAAACACTCTTAGGGTTGATGAGGTGATGGTGGCCCTCTTAGAGATTAAGACACTCTAAAGGACAGAAAATGGTTGCCAAGAAGAAGGGTTGATGTCCAATGGTGAACCAAGCCAGCAACGAGGAAGAAGTGAAAACAAAGGCTCTGGAAATAGAGGGAGGTCACGCTCAAAATCAAAAGGGAAGAGTGGCAACAAATTCAAGTGTTACTACTACCACAAGGAAGGACATATGAAAAGGGACTGCTATAAAAAAGTGAGATCTAGACGACCAAGGGAAATTTGTGAATTCATAGTAAACAGACATTGCACAAGATGGTTCAAACGGTAATGGTGATTTATTGTCAGTCACTACAGGTATGAATTATCTTGCTGACAAATGGATATCAACATTTTCAACTTTGACTCAAGTTTTTATTTAAATTTGAGTAAAAAATTTGATTTGATACAAATAATTTCAATTGACAAATTCAAATTTAAAAAAAGGTTTAACTTAAATATAAAGGTAGGTGAAATATGATCATTTAATCTTAAAAGGTTAATGATGCAATTTGCAGTATCGTTGGGATGGAGACCATTAAAATTAATATGTTTGATGGTATGGTGAGAATACTAGGTGTTGTATAGCATGTCCCTGACCTCAAAAAGAATTTAATTTCTTTACGCACACTTGTGTCAAATGGTTATACTTTTACGACAACAGGTGGGGTCCTAAAAGTTATTATGGGGGTCAAGGTTGTCATGAAAAGGAAATGGTAGGGTAACTTATATACATTGGTAGGGAGTACTGTTATAGGTAGAACAGTTATGACAACTACATTAGATCTGTGTATTGATGACACTACTCTACGACATTTACGTCTTGGCCATATGAGTGAGAAAGGACTATAGGAACTTCACAGACGAAAAGTGTTTGATGGGATAAAAGTTTGTAAATTTAATTTTTGCAAATATTGCTTGTATGGTAAATAGTGCAGAGTGAACTTCAAGACTAGGAAGAATACAAGCAAGGATGTGTTAGAATACATACACTCAGATGTATGGGGACCTATGCCAATCTAATCCAAAGGTGAAGTAGCATATTTTGTAACATTTATTGATGACTTCTCTAGGAAAATATGGGTCTACTTCATGAAGCACAAAAATAAAGTCTTCGACAAATTCAAGTCATGTGCAATAATTTTTAAAATTGAACACATGTGTATTCCTATATTTTTTTGATCATGCACTATTACATGGAGAGAGATGACAAGGTTTGAACCTGCGACTTTAAGGTTCAATAATGAGAAAGGAGGTCATTTAGAGGGGGTCCATATTGAGGTCATGTCTAAATCGAATTCAAAACTCTAGACTTTTGAAGGTGTGGTTTTCCTTCGTTGTGGGTCACCGTTGACATTGACTTACACTGCTTTTACCATTTATTTAGCATCATTTTTTTTAAATGTGTATGGATATATCCAAGCTATATACTCCTGAAAATGAGAATGAAAGCTAATGTGCATAAAGTTGAGGACTTAATTCAAATATTCAATTTGGAAAAAAATATGTCTTGGTTCCATTGTAAGACTCATGTCTTCAATAGGACTCGAACTTTTGATCTCTTAGTGAGCTTCGAAAATCTCGACCACCCAATTTGTTTTTCCTTTTTCTCCACCACCCAAATAAACTCACATTTGTTCTCTACAATCATCTTCATGATAAATTTTCTAAAGCATGGTTTATTGCAAAAAAAAAAAACAATGAAATGATTTCATTTGAACAGGATGGTCAGTATTAAGGAAATAGAACCGAATCTAAAAGAAAACTGTGATCTAGGAAAATTATCAAAATAGATGTTCTAGTTTGGTCCTATCATATCAACCTAGTGGAAGTCAAGCAACTGAAAAATATAGCACTTGTTATGTATAAGGGATATTAATTCAATATTTTACTTTTCTTTTGCTAAACATCACAAAAATTGAATTAAACTCTGGTGTAGAATGCAATACCTCGGGGTGAAAACCAAAATGATCAAGATCGTGTCCAAGTAACGATTGGTCCACTCTATGTCAAGTTTTTGTGGGAGAAAAAGCTAAAGTGAGACAAAAAGCTATGAGATGAACTTTGTTAGTAAAAAAAAAGAGAAAAAAACTGTAACACCCCAAAATACACCCTGAACGGCATTACATTCAATCACCATTCATACCATGAGAGCACTAAGATAAACCATCAATAATAATAATAAAAAAGACTTCCTAACAGTAATCCATAACATTTACATCAATAACCCAAAAGAATATGACATCTTTGGCCTTTACATTCCCAATGAAAATTTACTATTATAGCGCAGCGGAAATTACAAAAGAAATCTAGACTATACAGTGTTTCTAAAATAGTATTCTAGTCTAGAACAAAAAGTAAACGATATCTCTAGATGTCCCACTCGGGATCCAAGTATCCCTCTAGTAAAGCCTCCCCAAGGTACAGCTCGTTAGCACCGAGTACATCCTCTGGCCCAACACTTGAAAAAGGTTTAACTGTAGGGGGTGAGCACTAAGCTCTGTAGGAAAATCCTCCCAAACTCAAACAAGGTTTAGAAAACATGTCAAAACGAGTCGGTCTCATTTCAAAAAATATCATATATAGCTTTTGAAATAAAACCGGGACATCTATACAGATCTCAAGTTTAAATAGTAACGGTAATTGAAATGGATAAATAAAGAAGTGAAACCAAATAGAGTGGACAACAAATTTCCAAATTCATTCCACCATACACCATTTTCACAAGTTCTTGTGGCATCCCATACTACCCTAAAACTCTTGTGGAAATCGTATCTGGTAGAATGAACAATGACTCGCACAGTATTCGTATCTCATATGGTATAGTATTGTCCTCTTTGGCGTGAGCATTCATACAAGAAACCTCTCACCCTCAAGGATTTGTTTCTCAGTAGTTCTCTTTAGCAGCATGCATACAAGCAACCTCTGCCTATAATATGATCCTCTTTTGCAGCATGCATACAAGCAACCTCTGCCTCAAGGTTTTGTTCTCAATACCAATAACTCTCTCAAATAACGACAATTTCATAAATGACCAAATTCACATGTAACATTCCAATAGAACAATTTAAGAAAAGTACATGAGATCATCCAATAACACTATTTTATTGTTCATTAGAAAGCACTAAAGTTTTGAAGTCAAGAACACATGAGTAATCAAGTTTTGGAATCATTACAAATAAATATGAAGCTTGGAAATATAAAATAAAGGCGTAACAAGCTTAAAAGTCATGAACAAAGGATAAGTCAAGAATAACGGAATAATCAAGGCTTGAATTCACTAACAACGGATTTTTAAGTTTAGAAACCACGAACAAGAGAACCATCAAGTCTTGAAATCAAGAATAAAGAATATCAAGTATTGATGTCAAGAATAAAAGAGAACTCAAGGGTTGAAATCAAGAGCAATTGAATGTCGAGTCTTGAAATCAAAAGGTATGAATCACAAGGGTTAGAATCAATAACAAACGAATATCAAATTTAAATAGCAAGAACAAATGAAGAAATCAAGAGAAAATACAATTCCCTTGGAAACTAGGGTTTCGAAGGCATACAATGAGATTTAGTGGTTACCTACCCATAACCTAGCTTAGAACAAGTAATATTTATGTTTGAAAACCAATAATGAAGGAGGAATCAAGAGAATCACACATCTCTTTTGTAACTAGGGTTCGAAATGAAGAAAAGAGGATTAGTGGTTGCTCAAGCATAATACGGTTTACAACAAGGAAAATATATTCAAGAGTGACAAGAAATGATGATTTTATAGCCAATGGATATGATTTAGAGTCAAAGGAAATACATATGTAATAACCCTAATCTCAATGTAAGAGAATGGAAGAAAATCCCTACCTTGAATCCAAGAGTTTTAAGCTAACCCAAGCTCCAAAGATCTTCTTCTTGTCTTCTCTTAGGGTTCCAAGAGGTGTGGATAAAGGTGTAGTAAAGGTGCAGAAGAAGAGAGGAGAAGAATGGTGTTCTTGAGAAATTTCGGTTTTGATTTCTATAAGGGGTGAAACTATCTTGATCTTGGTGTTTTTCCCTTTCTTTATCTCCTCCTAGGGCTCTAGGATGTTTGTGGTGAGAATGAGATGAAGAATGGGGCAAATAGGGCTTGGAATGGGGTTTTAAAACCCAAAATCCTGACTTTTTAACTGTTCGGAAGGCTTCAGAGAAGCGGTACCGGTATTGGGTACCGGTACCGTTTAGCTACTAGTTTCGGGATACCGGTACTATTTGACTGTCTCGACTTCCAGGATAGTTTTGACCCATTTTTAGGTCGAATTGGAAAATTTTCATGAGATACACTTTTGTAGCCCTAGATGTCTACTATCTACTGTCAAATTTCAGATCAATTGGACATAAGGATAAAAAGTTATGGCCAAAATACTAAGAGGTGTCCAAACTATTTTCTACCCTATATTTACGTAAGGTGCGTTTTTATTCCGGAGTACTTCCAAGCTTCCAAGGCACCTCATATTACCTCTCCCAATGTTTTTCGACCTTCCGGATTCAATGGAGACCTTAGTTTGACCTAAAAATATTTAAAAACTTATCTCATCACCCTTTCTAAGTTTAAACGTCTTCGAACTTAAACTTCAAAACTCAAATTGCCTCCCTAGTATTTATTCCTACTATTACCATCCATATGGTTCATTCTCACCTCATTATGTTTATATATGAATCACCAAAATAATTATATCACTATATATCTATATACATATATTAAAGAGAATGCGGGGTGTTACAAAACCTATATGATACTTTGCATTAGTATCAATTAGTGTTATGACGGATTCCCGATTTGAGTATTGAGATATACAATAAAATGACAAGAAATAAATAAGGCATACCCAAATGGACACAAGGATTTATATGGTTCAGTTATTGCCTACGTCCACGACAAACAACGATTGGATGTTTTCACTATGAAATAAAACAACAGTACAAGAACAATTATTTCATGTCTTGCAAAAATTCACTCCTATTAGAGAGAATGCACTATGATCTCACTGATATCATATAGATATCACTTAACTCTCAAATGCCTGACAACTCTCTGCACTCTAATATTCAAAAGAGAGCTTCTGATTTTCGATGCCTTCAACCAAGCATGAGCATCCCAATATACAAAAAATTTGGACAGCTAATGTCTAACCAATCAGATCTTCACATGCCAAGCCAAATTTGATTCAATTTGTGCATGGAGTAGCAACTCGTCAAGCTGCACATCCTAGCAAATACTTTGGTGACCATCTCCTTAGACTTTGTGGTCATCTCATTTTTAGGCCACAAAAGTCCAAGGCATCAGGCCACTTTTTTAACAATCCTCCACCTTAGTCAGGAGTCGCTTAGGCCATTTGAAAAACTCATTCTCTAGTATTTGGCCCTGTAAACAATTGTCACCAAGCTCAAGAATTAGGAGGCTAGTACTAAGATTAGCCATCTAATTAGGTACTTCATGCTTGAAAGGGTTATCATTAAGTTCAAGGATTATAAGAGATGGAACATTGACGTAACTGAGGGTTGTGTTCATGTTTTCAAGAAGACAAATGGACAAGCGTAGTTCTACAAAAGATGGAAGCTTACTCATTTCTTGAAGCCCATTGACTCCCTTGCTAAAGTTGCCTTGAATCATGTTAAGATACTTCAAAGAATGGAAGTCAAAAATCCAACTAAGAGTATCCATGAAAAGTCCATTATTATATCCTAAATCAGGATAACACAATATTGAGAGATTTTCGAGCTAATGGGGAACCAATCCATCAAATCCATAGTCAACAAGCTTCAAATATTTGACTGAAAAACTCTAATCCAAGCAAAGAATGATTAATCTTGCATTACAACTGCATATCATTGAAGTTGAGTCAACCAATGACTCAACCCGTGACCTTATCCCAGCTGACTCCGGTCCATTAGCAACAATCTTCTTGGACTAACCAAGATGAAAGCTTGTCTTCTGGGTCTATGAGGCCATTTCTAAAGCTCAGTAGGGATCTTCTCTCTTTTTCATGGGAAATGATGCTTGAGTTTGAATTACCGATGGAGATAAACATAAACAATAACAAAAGACACACCACACGAGTTACAAAAGGACTAGTGTCCATAATCGTTTGCTAGATTATTTGAACGAAGGACAAGTGTTCAACAAGAAATGAAAGAGCTTCCCCATGCTTTAAAAAATGCCACAAGTGCAACAATTTCAAAACTCTTCACCATTCTTCTTTAAACACTTTGAGTTTCTTTTTGAAAAAGATTAGGGGACACTAATGGTAAAAGTACCATTAACTAATGCTCACCAAGTGATGAGTGAATTGGATTCCATTATGTCAAGTTACATAGATTTTTTGGATTTTTTTTTAAAACTGAACATCACTAAGTTTTTTGATGACATCACTTGAAACACAGTTCTTGCGAAAACAAAGTGAGCGGCCAAGTCATGTTCGTGATCAATTTCTTTCACATTTATACTTTATCAAATGAAAATAATAAATTATATCAAATCTAATTAACTTTAATAATAAATTTGATAACATATAGGTTGGTAGTATCAGGGACCAACAATGAATTTTTTTTCCAACTATTTTTGAGATTATGAAAGGATAATGGAATAATAATAAGCAATAGAACTATTCATAATTGGAACAGAAGTGTCCATAATCGTGTCCCACACACTCTTGAATGACTTTTGATGGTATGATTCTCCTTCAGTGTGGGTGGGACATAGTTGATCTTGAGTAGGACTTCTTCTACCGTTTATAATAAAAAAAAACTCTTTTATTTTACAATGATGCATCTTATCTATTTTTGAAAGAAGGAAAATGATAGTAGTTAAGTAACATATGGAGATTAAATTCAGGTATTCGGCCTTAGGGTTGGTCTGGTAATACTTAAGGCACAAATAGTTGTTCTTCGCCCAAAGACGAATTTCATAGAAGAATTCGCCACACAATTGAGTATGTGTGTTTTAAAGCATGTACTGTAATGCAATATTGTGCATCACTTTTTCAAGTTTTTGTTTCCAGTATGTATACTAAATCAATCATGTGTGTAGTGTAATGTCATGCATTCATTTCTTGGAGATGGATCAAATGTATTTAGGATGATTAATTATAATCTACTCCAACCTATGGGAAATATTAATAACCATAAATAATTTATACCACCCATTTATATTTTATGGCACACACCAATTATTTGCCTATCAATCCATAGACTAGAGAACAAAGCATGTACCTGTAAGGTTTCCCCCTGACCGATCCCAATAGCATACAAAATATTCAGTAGTATAAACCATCAACTAGAACATATAAGAGAAATACATAATGTGCATAGAACCAAGCTAGCTAGGTTCACTCACCTTACATTCCAATACAAACATAACCTTCCAAAATTCATTTCACAACATTGCTACCAAAGTGTTTCCAAAACAAATACATATCATACTAAGGTATATAGGCTTCAAACAACACCTTTGATGACAGCTCGGAATAGAACTGATAATTCTAATACAACTTCTATGAAAAGCATAAAGGACATGCTATCAATGAACCATGATGCAATGCAACGGTTCAAATGAAGGACATTATGCTCTAATACCATATTAAATCATCAACTCTTCTTAAAATATTAAGTTTTTAAAAAACTTGTGCATATTTGGTTGAAAATTTAACCCGCATGAGAAGAGACATGTGGAAGAATATAAATAATTATATTACACTCTCCCTAAAATCTTAAGTTTTTATTAGAGTTGTTGGTTGAGCAGATAATTTCGAGGTAGTATTGAAAATAACATGAGGATTATTGTAGCATAAATGACATATTACAGAGTACATATATTTTATATATATATGAACAAAGTAGCAGTTGAAACAATCACTATTTAGAAGGCAAAGAACTATGATACATTACCTCAAAGAAGGTGATGATGCATTCCACTACACATCATTGAATTTCTTGATTTTCTTGCGGAACTAGATCACCTTTAGCAGTCTAGCCACATAGATCTGGTCCTTCAATTCATTAAGGAATTTGAAATATGCATGCCTCCAAGTCCTTTTGAAGAAAAGAACAACACAAACTCCCCAAAAACTAATGGAAAATCCCATACCCATGTCAATATAGAACTAAAACATCTCAGACTCATCTCCATTTTTTGTGAACAGGTGTTGAACCATGAAATTCCTCGTCTTTGGTGTAATTTATCCGGAGAGGAGAACCACAAAGATCAGCATTCCCAATCAAGCTGTCTTTGCCAAGGCTCTGAAGTTGGGTGTTTGAAGGTATACTTCCCGACAAGTAATTGTATGAAAAGTTTAAATAATTAAGAGATGTCAAATTCGACATGCTTTGTGGAATTTTGCCCGAAGGATCATTTTTCGAGAGATTCGACATTTCAGTGCTGTCATGTTGCCAATATTCTCAGGTATCTCGCCAACCAAGAGATTATGAGACATTTAAAAAATGCAATTCAGAAAGATCAAATAGCACAACAGGAATGGATCCAAATAAGTTATTGCTTGAAAGTTCTATGTTCCTCACAAGTTTAAGATTGCGCATGTACTCTAATTGCCTCCCTTTTGTAACCAAAATAACATTTTTTGTGTATTCATAGGAGTAGGTATATTCCAAGGCCTCAAAAGAAACTATGTCCATAATGTCTATTGTAGCCATCAGTGTTAAATTATTCAAACATTTTGGTGCCAAACATGATATATTAATAACTGCAAGGTCTAGTAATAGGATAGAAGAAAGTTGACAGATATGTGTCAGAATATTACCATTAAATTTATTAGATCTCAAATGGAGAACCAATAAATTTGTCCTTTCACCCATCTAACTTGGTATGACTCCTGTAAACTTGTTTTCACCGAAATCAATGAACTCCAAAGATGTGCAATTAAACAATGACAAGGGTACATGTCAATAGAAACTATTTTCTTCCAAGCGCAATGATTTGAGCACAAATAAAGAACCCATTGAGTTTGGAATTTCACCTAATAGGGTATTGTTCCCCAAGTTTATATGGACCAAAGATTGCCAGTAAACCCAACAAGAAGAAAGTGTACCGAATAAGAGGTTATTTGATACATCTAGGACCTTGAAGTTATTTATGCTATTCGCCTTACTACATAGGAAAGATGAAATGTCCCCGTAAAAAATGTTATTTGCAATAACCAACATTTTAAAATTTATTGATAGATGTGATAGTTGACAGTTGAAGTGATTAGAGCTTAAATTGATGACAGTAGAATTTAGTAAAAGTGCAGATATCTCACCATGAATCTGGTTTCCAGAAAGGTCGACCACTTCAACATGTGAAATCCAATTCCATAACCAATCAGGAGCTACCACAGAAATTTCTAAGTTTGACATGATAGGTTAGTTAACAATTTTTTGTGTTCGCAAATATGCTGGAAATTTAGGGCCCACATTACAAAAACTCATTTCCATAAGTATGAGTTGAAAAGGAGGAATCCAATTGGGGCTTACATTGAAGGAAAGAGGGTTTTGATAAATATCTAGCATCTTTAACTTTGAAAGCTTAGCAAAATGCAATTCTGAAACAACGCCTACTATTGAATTTTGTCCAATGAATAAATCCTCTAAATTTGAGAGAAGTCCCAAATTATTTGGAAGATTGCCACTCAATTTATTAAAAGAAAGATCTAATGCAGTCAAAGACAATAGGTTACCGAGAGATGCATGAATAGGACCAGTAAGTTGATTGTCATACAAATCTAGATACCTCAAGTTGGGAATATATGACAAGGCAACTGGTATTTGACCTTGTAAAGTATTTTCCGATAGCTGGAGATCTATGAGGCCAGTACTGAGATTGCCCAACCAATTAGATACTTCATGCTTGAAAAGGTTCTGGGAAAGACCAAGGACAATAAGAGATGTGAAATTGACATAACTGAGGGATGGGTACATACTTTCAAGTCCATAAGAGGACAAGTACAAATCTAAAAGAGAATGAAGCTTATCCATTTCTTGAAGTCAATAGTCTGTCTTGCTAAGATTGACTCGACTCGTATCAAGATACTTCAATGAATAGAGGCTAGAAATCCAACTTAGATCATCCACGAATAGTCCAAAATTGTCTTATAACGTAAGCCTTGAGAGATTTCCTAGTTGATGAGGAACCAGCACAACAAATTCATTGAAAGGCAACCCCAAATATGTTAGAAATTGTAATTCAAGCAAAGAATGATTAATCTCGCCCTGCAACTACATATCATGGAGGTTGAGCTCAATGACTTGACCCATGACATTATCGCAACGAAACTCTGTCCATTGACAACAATTTTCTTGGACTGACCAAGATAAGATCCTACCTAAAGATGAATCAGTGAGGCCATTTCTAAAGTTCATAAGTGTAACGCCCTGATTTTTCGGACTCGTTACTTGATTAAATCGATCAATAATAAACCACAAGTAAACCTCCGAATATAAGGTCCGAGCTCTAATTGCCTCAATAAATTTATAATAACAATTTTGATATCCAAAAAACATTAAAAATAATCTCTTCAATACAAAACAAATCTGTTTATATTATGTTTCACCCCAAATAAACCCACAAAGTTATAAATTATATCAAGACTCGTTCGTCTTCAATTCTTAAAATATCAATTCTGGTCCCTCCCTCCAAGATTATCCTCAAATCCGTCAATAACTTTAATAGATGCAGAATTTGAAATACCGCAAATGAAATAGTCGAATTTGATAACGACCTAAAATAAAATCACTGATCAATTTTTGACCCCAATATCTCATAAATTTCTCTCTCTCTCTCTTCATCTTTCTCTTCCTTTCTCTCTCTCTCTCTCTCTCTGCCTTCCTTTCTTCTCTTTGTTGCTTAGTTCCAACGGCCAAGGCTGGCTATTTATATAGCCAATATTTTGCTTGGCCTCCAAGGAAGACAATGGACAATTGTCCATTTCTTTGCCCATATATATTTCTTTCTTTCTTTCTTCTTGAACGTTTTTAGTTTGCCCAAATGGGCATGCACTTTATATATATACACACACACACATTATATTATGACAAAACTTGACATAAATTATAGTTATTTGACTCGTAAAAAATTCATATTTGAAATTCATTTATTTGTTTGAAATTTTTAAAAATCGCCCTTAATTATATTGAATCATAATTGATGACCTAATTAGCGTTTCAGTGATTATTTTATATACAGGTCATCACAATAAGGGTTGTCTCTTATGGCAAATGATGTTTAAGTTGCCCACAACGATGAGCAAAAACATAAGAAGCACCAAAGTTAGAATAAAAGTGCCCTTAATGATATGCTAGATTGAACACAGAGTAAGTGCTTAACAAAAAATGGAAGAGTTTCTTCATGCTTTTAAAAAGGCCAGAAGGCTTGCATGATTCCTCAATTAGCCATTCAAGAGACTGAACTTTTGGAGATATGGCTTTTCTACACTGTGGGACGCGGTGGATCTTAACTTGCATTACTCCCTCCATTTTTTTCTACATAATTATTTTTGTTTTATCTCTCATGGTGAAATTTGGGTAGGCTAACCCGAGTTCAATTCGAAATCAACTCAAAATTTTCAATACTTGGGTTGGTCTTAGAAAAAAATTCTCCAACGTGAATCGAATTTGGAAAATACTCGGATTGAGGTTTTGGGTTAATGGGTTTAACTCAAACCCAACTCAAATTTATGAAATTCAACTCGGTTTCAACTTGAAATTCCAAAACAAAAAATCACACATACACACAAAATATTAGGGCCTCTGCGTCACACTCTTTATCCATTGTTATTGATGTTTAAGCCTATTGTAGATGTGAAATTTATTTTTTTCTATTTTCTATTTACCTATGATTAATGGGAGTTATAGAATTTAGGTTCAATTTTGATGTTGAACATAGAATTGAATCTTATTTTTTACTCAATTTGATTTTGTTTAATGAAAAACTCAAATTGTGTAACTCACTCTTGACTCGAAAGTTAATCACGAGTTGGGTTCAAACTGGAGTTGCTCGGTAGAGAACAAGATTGGGTTGGGTTCAGATTGAAGGTTTCAAATTTTAGGTTGACCCTTCACCCTGGTCTAATTATTTGATTAATATGTTCTTAATAATGAAAAAAGTAGGAGACGTTAAGCACATATAAAAATAAAAATGAAAATCATAATTAAGAAGAATAATTTTTGAATGCATTATTGAAGTGTTTGTTACTAAAAAGACTTCGGATTCATAACCTATTAATAAGGTTGAAATACTCACCATCCAAAAGCATTGTAGAATCATCTTTATGACTATTGGCTGGTGACCTTGACTTGGACTTTTTTTAATCATTTTTTTGGTTTTATTTGGTTTTTCTTCTTAAACACAGTTTGCTGAAAAAACACTATGAGATGAATCATGTTCTTCAAAGAAATAGCCTACACCGCAAATGAAAGAGGTTGGGTTAATTACAAAATAATCCTTTCAATTTTGAGTAGTTTGCTATTAACTCCTTCTAATTTTAATTTCAACAAATTTTCTCTTTTAAGTTTGAATATTTTGCAATTAACTCCAACAATTAATTTTAGATCATAAAAAATGACAAGAGTTAGACATAAAAATTTAGGTGATCTCTATTTTATTGAAAATACATAGCTATCCCTGAAAAAGTGTATGTGTGTGTGTGTGCATGCGCGCACGTTCACACGTCTTATTGCTTGGTAAAGGTGGATGCAAAGGTAAAGACGAACATTTTATTGTGTAATCTGTTAATGTTGAATTGAACAGATGTCTCTTTGTATTGGCTTCCTATTTCCTTATTTTTATTGACACAATTACTATCTCAAGTAAAAAAAATATGAAAAATAATGTACATGATGGAAAGTGTAATGATACTTTTCATGTTTCAGCGATCAATCAATTTAGTCCACAAGGTGGAATCCATCAATATTTATATGTGCTTCCGCATGGCCAAAAGGAACTCTTCATCAAGCTCTTTTCTCTCATCTTTCAAATTCTATTTCTGACAAATAGCAATAGAAGCCGACTTGAGGAGATTCTTATTGAGTGTCGTCACACCGTCTAGCTTTGTCTTATACACAGGGATAAGATGAATGAAGTTCAATCCTTTTTATCTCGTTAAATATATATCAGAGCTGAAGGACGGTTCATATTCATATCAAGAGTAATGCTCAGAGAAAACTGTGAAAAGTCTTCTTGTAAAGAAAAGTTCATTAATGGTTTGCCTAATCTATTTGCTCACAAGATTAGAGAAGCATTAAGTAAATCAATAGGAGTCATTAAATATGATCAGTTAACATATGGTGATATTATCAGTATCATTCAAAAAGAAGGATTAAGAATGTGTTTTGATATGAAAATTTGTAAACAAGCTAAAAATGATAAAAAAAAGAAAGCTAAATATGAATTGGGTAATTTTGTGAACAGTATGTGCTGCCTCTTGTAGCACCATCTCGTAGAAAACACAAACAAGTTAGACCTTATAGCAAGAGCATATCTTACTATAAGAAAAATAAAAATTATTTTCCAAAAAATGAATATTATGGAAAAAGTAAAAAACACAGAAAAACTTGTAACACCCCGCATTTTTTTTTATATATGTATATAGATATATAGTAAATAATTGTTGTAAAAATGTGGATATGTTATAAACCTCCACATGTTGTGTTTATATAGTAATTATAACATTAGGAATAAATACTTGGGAGACAAATTAATTGTGAAGTTTAAGTTTCGAATAC
The DNA here is from genome assembly GCA_023539305.1 of Ilex asprella. Taxonomy (NCBI): domain Eukaryota; kingdom Viridiplantae; phylum Streptophyta; class Magnoliopsida; order Aquifoliales; family Aquifoliaceae; genus Ilex; species Ilex asprella. Next base: position 17,599,100 of record CM042190.1, on the reverse strand, counting down.
GTTTAAACTTAGAAATGGTGATTAAATAAGTTTCTAAGTACTTGTAGGTCAAGATAATATCTCCATTGAATCTGGAAGGTCGAAAAATATTGTGAGAGGTAATATGGGGTGTATTAGAAGTTATAAAGTATTTCGGAGTTAAAACGCACATTAGGGTGAATTTGGGTAAAAAGGAGTTTGGACACTGTCTAGTATTTAAGTTATAACTTTTTATCATGATCTCCAATTGATCTGAAATTTTGATAGTAGATACTAGACATCCAGGGCTACAAACGTGTATTTCATGAAAATTTTTCACATCTACCTCTAAATAGGCCAAAACTGCACTGGAAGTTTAAACAGAAACAGGAAGTCCGTTCAAACGTTAAATGACGTTCGAACGACCTACGTTCGAACGTGAAAGTCTGTTCAAATGACAGTGCATTCTAGTACTTTTCCTCTGATGAAAAAACCAAAGTACTGGGACCAAAGGACGTTCGAACGTCAGTTACGAAGTCTGAGTTCCAGATTCGCGATATGTGGACCATCTCTTCCACTATAAATACTTAAGGCCGCCTCCCTTAGCCCCATTTCAACACTTCTAACCCTGGGAAGCCTTAGAGAAGAAGAAATAAAGGGAAAAACACAAGATCAAATGGGAGTTTCACATTGGATTGGATCAAAGCTCGAGTTCTTTAAGAACACCAAGGTAGGAGTTTTCTTCCATTCTCTTACATTGAGGCTAGGATTATATATATGTATTCTTTTGACTCTAAATCATATCTATTTGCTATAAAATATGTGATTCTTGATATCCTTGCAAATCTTACTTTGTCTTGAACAATGTTATGGTAGGGTAACCATTAAACCTCCTTGCTTGCTTCCAAACCCTAGTTTGTAAAGGGGAATGTGTTTTCTCTTGATTTTTCCTTTGTTCTCGATTCCCAACCTTAAATATTACTTGTTCTAAGCTATGTTATGGGTGGGTAACCACTAAATCTTCTTGTATGCCTTCGAAACCCTATGTTATCTGTTCTAAGCTATGTTATGTGTTTTCTCTTGATTTCTCCTTTGTCTTGATATCTAAATTTGATATTTAATTGTTATTGATTCTAAACCTTGCGATTCATTCATTCTTGATATTCATACTTGATATTCATTGGTTCTTGATTTCAAGACTTGACATTTAATTGCTCTTGACTTCAATACTTGCTATTCCTTTGTTCTTGATTTCAAACCTTAATATTAGTTTGTTATTGATTTCAAGACTTGATTGTTCCTTTATTTTTGATTCCAAAGCTTGATATTCATGTGTGATGGATTGCAAGACTTAATTGTTCCTTTGTTTTTGATTCCAAGGCTTGATCATTCATTTGTTCTTGTTTCTAAAACTTTAGTGCTTTATACTAAACAATAAAATGGTATTTTTGATGATCTCATGAGATTTTTCTTAAATGGTTATAATAGAACATTACATGTGAAATCTGGAAAGTTGTATTTACTTGGAATTGTTGATTAATTGAGACTATTTTGATTTCCTAATTTGTATGGTGGTTGTGACGGACTTGAGTTGCCTTCGAGAGATGCCGTAGAGTGTAAATGTTAGTCGATCCCAGTGGGGCTGAGATGGTTGCTTACACTTGTAGCGGGTTGTCATTTGGGAATGCAACCGCTATCGATCACCTGGAGTTCGAACTAGGGATGGTATACCTTTCCTGGGGAGGGATTCGTCAATGCCATTGAGATGGTAGATGTAACACCCCGTATTTTCTTTTTATATATTTGTATAGATATATCCATAATAAAATATTATTGTGAATGTGTGGATATGTATAATAAGGGAAGGATAAACCATATAGATTTTTAATACTAGGATAAATACTAGAGACGCACATTGATTGGCAAGTTTGAGCTTTAAAGACGTTGAAATATGAAAATGGGGATTAGATGAATTTCTAAATACTTTTAGGTCAAGATAAGGTTTCCATTGAATCCGGAAGGTC
>CM042190.1:17584112-17597018 GCA_023539305.1 Ilex asprella | reverse complement strand
ACCAAATTAAATCTAATGTAAAATCAAAATTCTTTAATTTTAGTACTTTTTAAGATAAGATAACTAAAATTTATTAATTTTAGTTGTAAAATTTCAAAAAGTTTCCAAAACTTTTGAAACATATCCCTAAAAAAATGAAATAAGAGAATGGGAGAGAGAGACCGATATTAATTATGAGTTTTAAGTTTTCAAAATCGTTTTAGGCAACTGCTATATTTTTAAAAGGTATTCAAGTCTTTCTAAATTACTAGAGGAGTTTTTTACAAAATATTTTTTATTAAACTTATTTACTAATAAGTCTAATTTGGTGTATCGACTTCCAAAGGACCCTAAATATAACAGGTAGTCTCTTCAATTTCAAATACTTGGGCCTTATTTTGAGCCCATTACGTAAAAGAGTATTGAAATTCCTTTCTTGGGCCAAGGTCCAATTTAAGAAATAGTTTAAATTTTTTTGAAATTGTGGAGTGGATGCCAATTTTTTTTTCAATTCATAGATTTTTTTTTTCAATTTGTGTCAAATCTGCTTTAAAAGCACGAATTTGCAATCTAAGCGTGAATTCGTTAAGACCTGTGGATGAATTGTGTGATTAGAGTAGGACACCTCATGTGATTACAATTCATGTGGTTTTTAAATTTTTTTATTTTATCACTTGAGAAGTTAAATAAATAATTGTATAAAAATTTGCGGTGAAAAAAAGTGATTTTTTTAATAAATTTTAAAAAATAATGATTAGTTATTGAGAAGCTGATAAATCTATACTACTTATAAATGTCAGCATGTGTGAAAAACTTTTGAATTCCTAATTCACCCTTAATTATGATCATAAAGTTAATTATATCAACATATTTTTTAGTCTTTCATACCCATTTGACTTCCAAAATATTAGCTAGATAAACTTTATCAAAATATTACCTAGATAAACTTCATCAGAATATTAGGTCGATAAACTTTATCTCTAAATTCTATCTTTCTACAAACTCTACTAGAATTCTAATCTGACATATTAGTAATTTTTAAGTGATAAACACAACCATTCATATAGGTCTATAGCTTGGTGAGAGGGACTTGGATTTCATCTCGATGCTCGGTGGTATTTTGATTTCGCGGCCAGTGGATTCGAGTTTATCTCACAAGAATGCTTTGCAAAGGTGTATCGAGCATGCAAAGCTTTGGCTTTTCAAGTCTAATCAGCCCATTGAAGCAAATTCAGCCATTACCGGTATGAATTAGTTCTTCCAATTTGTCAATTTGCAAATTTGGGGATTTCCTTTTGTTCTTTAATTGATGCTTTATTTTGTAGATTCTGGATTGAGAGAACCTAAAAGATTTTCAAGCTAGCTGCAAAAAAAGAACTGTAAGAGCTTATCCCGTTAATTTCAGTGCGAAAACCAAGAGTTAATGCAAAGGTTGGTGTATCAATTACTATTACTTTTACTATTATATTATATATTTGTTTTGAAGTATTTTGTATGGTTCTTTGCATGTTCAACTATTTTCTGGTATTATGTTTCTAAATCATTATTTGACTACTTTTTACATGAAAAAAATATACTTTTTATGGGTTAGAGTATTGTTGAACCAATACTATGCAAATCAGGTTTTTACTGAATTGATAGTTTATCAATTCCTATATTTTGTGACACTTAATTTTTCTTAATTTAATGTCAAGCAGCTTTCTAAGAGATTGGCGTGGCAGGTCAAGTATTCGACAGAATTGAGGTTAGTTTATTAATTCTTATGTTTTAATTTATTAAATTGGTGTTGTAGGTCGAGTATTCGGCATAATTGAAGTTAGTTTATTAATTCTTATGTTTCAATTTATTAATTCCTATGTTTTAGTTTATTAATTCCTATGTTTACGTTAAAATTTTTGTAAGAGGCGAAAAATTGACGATACCTCTTACAAAGAATGATTTGATGTTTCTGAAAAAATGTATTTCTGAACTTGATCTCCCAATCTTCTCCTCCTGCAAAATGAATAAATTGCCCAAGATCGAAGTGTTTCGATCGAAGGCACTCCGATGCTTAAGTCAATAATGATATCGATTCAATTGGAAGAAGACAAGGAAAATTCAACGTACCTTTCACCTTGGTTTCTTCTTCTTTTTATAGATTAGTATCTCACTAAGGTTTCCGTAGATTTAGATGCAAGGTGGCACACCTTCCTCTCTCTCAGTGTTTCAATTTGGAAAGGTACTGATTCTGGTCCAACAATCTCTCTAGATATCTTTGATTTCGTCGATTTCATTTATCTGATTGCCTAAATTTTAGGTGGTTCTTTATCTCTGTGTCTATCGTTTGAAACAGCTTGGGCAATGAAGGCCAAACACATCCAATACTTGTCAAACATGTTGATCACCTCGGTTTGGTACAAATCGAGCTCTTCTCTTGCTTTGCCGAACACTTTCAGGGATTTGGCTTGGTACAAGCCGAGCTCTCACCTTGTTTTGCTATACGGATTTATGAGCTTGGTAGCAAAGAGAACCGAACTATTCTTGGTCTTACCGAACCATTAACTAGCTCGGTTCAGATAAAAGGCTTGACAAAGGACTCTTTAGTTTTTTTGTCATGTGTCGAGTCTTGTCAACACCACGTGAGCACAATTAATGCTATAACACGTAGGGGTTAACCCCTTCAGTTGTCCCCAGAAAACGTCTGATAGACGTTTGTCTAAGTCTGTCAACCGTTTTCTTGCTTTTCTAATAATTATTGCTTCGTACTTTGTGACATCCCTCCCGTTTTGGCGACAGATTCAGAGTATTATAATTTGCCTTTAGGAATTCGTCTTCTTTATAAACCGCCTTACCTTCATTCCTTAATTCACTTTGCCTCTGCTATCAGGATTCTTATTCTTCTTATCCTCTGCACTGTCTTCTTCGAGCTCGTATTCTCTCTCTCACCTTTGTTCTTCATCTTCTTCTCCTTCTTTAATGGCTCCTCTTACTCCCTCAGAAGTTCCTGCCTTCAAAATCAAGTACAACATCTCGGACGACGTCGAAGTAAGGGTTGCAGGAAAAGACGAACCCTTAATAGGCACAAGAGAATCAATCCCCATTCCCACTCGTGCTATCACCGAGGGAGGAGTACGATTTCCTCTTGACCCTCTTCTGATCTGGGTGTTTTCTGCTGCCAAACTCTACCCCCTCCAGTGTTGTCTGAACTTCTTCCGAATCGTCATGGAGTGGTGCTCTCTGAACAAGATTTTGAATCTGAGTTTAGGGTTATGGGAGATACTCTACTGCTATATCTTTAAGGCTGCTGAAGATAGTTACTACTTATCAGTGAGGAAGAAGGACCGCTATTTGGTCACCCATCTTCCAGACTCGAACAAAGGCCATGAAACCAACATTGTGTTCGTTTCTGGGAATTGAGAGTACACTGCTGGTGCTGTTCCTTCCTACCACTGTCCGTACGAAGAAGGCATGCCAGGTATTTGATATGTGCTACCATTTGTTAACTTTGGTTTTATGTTTCGTCTGACTTGGGTTTCCTTTTACATAGGTGAAACTGTTAAGGGTAAGATTCTGGAGTCTTCTGTTAAGCTGGATCAACTTTAGAAAGTTTGGGATTTCAACGAATCGTTATTCTGCCGAACTGTTCATACACTGCTCTGTTACACTCCAAATTAAACATCCTTCATCGTCGTGCCAAACCGACCTAACGCAACCCTTGCGGCGGATCGGGAGGCCATCCAAGCTGCTCGGGAAAAGACTCCCCGAGGAAAAAAGACCCTTTTACTAGCGGCAACTGGACGCAGAGTAGTGAAGAACTTTTTAGACTTCTTGTCAACAGTTGAGCCGACTTCATCTACTGATGCTCCTAGAACTACCTCTACACCGTCAATAATTGTTCAGGATGGGCCGGCTGCCGAGGCTTCAGTTGAAACTATGCCCCCAGCTGATGCGACCGTCCTGAGCAGCGGCCTGGCTGATGAGCCGCTTACTTCAACTCTGGTGGAGTTAGATCCGCTTGAGTCTGTTCACTCTCCTCTTCCAGAAGATGAGTCAATCTTTGAGCTTCCCGAGGACCCTGCCCCCAAAAGGCAAAGAACTGTCGAGCCCGAGGTGGGCCTTTCACCAAGATCCGCTAATCCTCCATTCCGACCAATCCTTAAGGTAAAAAGAAGAGAAATTACCACCAAGAATTCGGCGATGGAGGATTTCAATGTTGCCGTAGGGATTGCTCCAGGAGTGATTTTGCCTCGGGACTTAGCAATGAATGAGGCACTTATTGACGACGAGGTGTCTCACCAGGCTATTCAACATATGGCCTTGGTGAGTTCTAATACTGACTTCCTTTAAGCTTTTTGTCCTTTGAAAAATTTTTCTAAGTCTTTTCCTTCTCGATTATAAAGGTCTGCAAAAAGTCCACGAGGTCGGAGCTCGGATAGCAAGGAAGGACAAGACTATGAAGGATGCCATTCACGCCCGAGCTTCAGACTTAGCCAAAAAGTAGTCCTAGGATGAGGAATTTGCCAAGATCTGTAAAGAGGTTCAAACTCTCAAGGCTCAAAATCTAAGCCTGATTGAAGAGAATCAGAGACTCAAATTCGAGTTGTGCCCGTTAAAGGAATCTGAGCATGATCTGAATGTTGAACTTACACAACTTCAGCTTGATCACTCAAGTCTTCTGGAGGAGTTAGATCAGCAGAAAGCCAAGGCCGAGAATGAGAACTCTGCTTATAACGAAGGCATGGAGAAGGAGAAGAATAACTTGAAATTACAAATCCCTTTGCTTAAGGATATTTTTTTTAGTAAGGGATGACATGCTGCTTTGATGGTTGTCGAAGTTCCGGCCTCTTCAGATCTTTTCTCCAAGCATCCTCCTCCGAGCTCATCCCAGCCTCCTGTTCCTGCTACCTGACCATATTTTGAAGAACTTTTGTAACTTTCTTGATGTAACCGAATACAGATCTTTTTGTTTTCTACAGATCACTATACTATTTTGCAGTTTAAAATGATATTTCATAGCTTTTTCTGTTCAGTAATTTGCCTTGATGAATGTTTATAAGTAAAAAGGAATGAAGTTAAGGCTAAACTCAGCCTCTCTTCTGAGGGCTCAGTCCCTTAAAAGGAAACTCTTTAGAAAAAATTCGAGTCCTCTGAAGTTTTGGCCTTCGCTCGGCCATACTCAAAGAGCTCGGTTCCTTAATAGGAACCTTTCTATATTGAGTAAAATCTCGGCTCTTGAAGTTTTGGCCTTTTCTCAGCCTTCTCCACAGATACCTTTTAATGCTTAGAAAAACCCCGAGGCTCCTGAAGTTATGGGTCTTGTTCGGCCCTTCTTCAGTAAGCTCAATCGCTTCACAAGGATTTTTAATATTTCAAAACATATCGATTACTCCTGAAGTTATGGCTCTACTTGGCCTATCTCCAGTGAACTTGGTCGCTCAATAGGGACTTTGTTATACTTAGAGGAATTTCACTATTTTATGAAGTTTTGGCTTTTGTTCGGCCTTTCTTCAAAATTCGGTTCGTCAGTAGGTTTACTCATAGTCCTTTTGAGGTCTAAGAGTGTTTCTACTCTGCACCGACCCGTCATTCTTATTGGACTCTAACCCATTTCTAATCAGCTTACACCGTCGTACCTAGCCAAGGGCCTAGATTAGATCGGGTGGCTACGCTTGATTTAAGCTTTTGACTTCTATCAAGATTTTTGCCTCTCTGCCTTAGCAAAAGATAATAGGACGTACACAGACAAAAGATAATAGGATGGGGTCCATGAATTTTCACTGATAATTTCGGCTTCAAAGCTCAGCTTGTTACATCCGCAGAAAATACATAAATACTTAAGGGGCACCTTTAAATTTCTGAAGGTACTTCGGAGTTCTATTTAAAAAGACACTTTTTAAGTAGAACTTTCTAAGGTTAGCAATGTTCCAGGGGCGAGGCACTGCCCAGTGATCAATGGTCTCGAGTTCATAATAGCTGCTGCCCCCAACTTTAGCTATTCTGTAGGGACCTTCCCAGTTTGCTCTGAGCTTCCCATGGATCGGGTCCTTAGTTGATCCCAATACACGTAGATCTCCCATCACGAAAGATCGAGGGTTCACATTCTCATTGTAAGCTCGGGACATCTGATGCCGATATGAAGCCATTCTTATGGCGATCAGTTCTCTTTTTTTCTCAGCTAGGTCAAGATCTCGAGTGATCACGGCATAGTTAGTGCTGCTTTCAACCAGCTCGGTCCTCAAGGTTGGCAAGCCTATCTCCAAAGGTATATCAACTTTCATTCCATAGGCTAGGTGAAGGGAGTCTCTCAGGTTGACCGTCGAGGTGTGGTTCGGTACGTCCACAGAACGCTTGGCAGCTCTTCTTCCCATCTTCCTTTAGCATCTTCCAGCCTCTTCTTGATCCCATCCAAAATCATTTTATTAGAGATTTTTGCTTGTCCATTGGTTTGAGGGTACGCCGGGGTGGAATAATGATTTCGAATTCCGTATTGCTGACACAAAGCTCTGAACGGGTCACTATCAAAATGTGTACCATTGTCTGAAATAAGAGTGTGTGGGATGCCGAACCTGGTGATGATGTTTCTCCAAATGAACTTTCTTGTGTCAGTGTCCTTGATATTTGCCAAAGGCTCGGCTTCAACCCACTTGGTGAAGTAGTCAGTGGCAACTAGAAGGTACTTCTTGTTGTCGAGGGCCCAAGGTAAAGGTCCGACAATGTCTAACCCCCACTGTGCGAACGACCATGGGCTCACCAATGGAAGGAGTTTGGTGGATGGCTTCCTCGGGATCAGTAAAAAATTTTGACACTTCTCGCACCACAGAACAAATTGTAGAGCGTCCTTCTGCATATACGTCCACCAGTAACCTTGCGAAATAGCTCGGTGAGCCAGCGACCTTCCTCCAGTATGAGCCCCACAATTTCCTTCGTGTATCTCAGATAGAAAGTCAGGAACTATACTAGGGAGTACGTTTTTCAGGTATGGGCCTCCAAACGAGCGCTGATAGAGCTCATCTTTCGGAGATAACTAGAATCTGGCAGTTTTTAAACACAATTTATTAGCTTCTTTCTTATCCTCGGGCAAGGCACCACTTTTCAAAAAACCAATTATTGGATCCATCCAACTCAGCTTGGGTACATTGCATACTATCGTGTTTGTTCTGTCTGGCAGGATGCTTGGTTGAGGTTGAAATTCAACAGTGATAGATCTTTCAGTGTCTTGCTCAATTGCCGAGGCCAGTGATGCTAAGGCATCAGCATATGCATTTTTTGCCCTTGCCACCTATTGAATTGAATACTCAGGTATCTTACTTAGTTATTTCTCCGCAATGGCTTGATATGTGATCATCCTTTCATTCTTAGCCGCATACTCACCTGTTATCTAATTTACCACCAATTGTGAATCAGATAATATTTAGAGCTTCCCTGCTCCCAAATCGGCTGCCAACCTCACCCCAACTATCATAGCTTCGTATTCTACTTCATCATTAGATGCATTGAAATTGAGCCTGATGGTTTTCTCCAGTGTACATCCATCGAGACTTACAAGAATGATGTCAATTCCAGCACCTTTCTAATTTGAGGCTCCATCCACCGATAGGGTCCATCTGCCGCCGAGGTCTCGCATTTTGTTGTCATCAGGGTTTCTCTTGTCTTATCGTTTAGCTAAAATTCTACAATAAAGTCGGCGACTACTTGGCCTTTTATCGCCTTTCTAGGTTCGAATCGAACGTCAAACTCCCCGAGCTCAATCGCCCATTTGCAAACTCGTCCTGAAAGGTCGGCTTTGTGAAATAGCGATCTCAACGGCTGGTCTGTAAGCACTATAATTTGATGGGCTTGGAAATAATGCTTGAGTTTTCGTGTCGAACTGATAAGTGCTAGGGCAAGTTTCTCCAATGGAGTGTATCTTGACTCTGCGTCTAAAAGCATCTTGCTCATGTAATAAATAAGTTTCAGTTGTCCCCCGTCACTTCTCATTAATGCTCCGCTAACAGTGTGCTCCGATATAGCTAAGTATAGGTAAAACTCTTCCTCGGGTAAGGGGGTTGATAGAATAGGAGGAGACAATAAATACGCCTTTAGATTTACAAACGCTTCCTCACTTTCCTGACTCCAAAGTGTATCCTTCTTTCCCTTGATGGACTGGAAGAAAGGTCTACATTTATCCGATGCTCAGGATATGAATCTCCCGAGTGCAGTCGCCATTCGGGTTAGCCTCTACACCTCCTTAACGGTCTGTGGTGATTGTAGTTCAGCAATTGCCTTTACCTGTTCGGGATTTACCTCTATCCCTCGGTGAGTAACAAGAAATCCCAAAAATTTTCCCGAGCCGACCCCAAAGGCACACTTAGAGGCGTTTAACTTCATATTATACATTCGCAGAACCTCAAAAGTTGCCTTGAGGTCGACACAATGAGTAGCGGCATTTCAACTTTTTACTACCATATCATCAATGTAAACTTCAACAATATTGCCAATCATATGGGTAAACATTTTGGTTACTAATCTCTGATATGTTGCTCCAACATTTTTTAGTCCAAAGGGCATCACCTTGTAGCAGTATGTTCCTTCCAGTGTTATGAAGGTAGTTTTTTCTTGGTCCTCTTCGGCCAGGGGGATCTGATGATATCCCCTGAAAGCATCTAGGAAACTCATCTGCTCGTGCCTGGCCGTTGCGTCCACCAGCTGGTCTATCTTTGGCAGTGGGAAGCTATCCTTTGGACATGCTTTATTTAGATCGGTGAAATCAACGCAGACTCTCCACTTCCTGTTCTTCTTCTTCACCAGGTCGGGTATTTTACCTCTCTAATTGTTTTGGATTCTAGCAAGTGTGTCACATCTTCTTTCACCGCATTCTGATGCTGAGAGGCCGATCTCCTGAGCTTTTGCTTAACTGGCTTGTAGCTCGAGTCGATGTTTAGATGATGACATGCTACCTTGGACGGTACGCCGAGCATGTCTTTAGTACTCCATGCAAATACATCGGCATATTCTTGCAATAGGGCGACGAGCTCTTGTCTCTGTTTGGGGCTAAGAGCCGTCCCCAACATGAAGCATTTGTCCACGTCTCTATTCTTGTCTAAATGTACTTTAGACAAGTCCTCGATGGTTCGATCCGTAACTTCCTTCTCGGTGCCTAAAGGTACTTTAGGGATTTCATCGACAGGTGGGTCGGAAGGATCGACCGAGCTATCGGCAATTGATTGCTATTTTTCAACTTCTACTACCGAGCTGTTCTCTTGGTACTTATCTTTTACCCTTACCGAGGCCAAAAGACACATCCTGGAACTAACCTGGTCCCCTCAAATGTTCACTATTCTGTCAGTTGAGGGAAATCTCAACATTTGATGGTACGTCGAAGGTACCGCCTTTATCTCATGCAGCTGGGTCCGCCCCATAATTGCGTTGTATGGCGAGACTGCATCTACTACCAGGAAATCGGTCATGACACAAACTGGTCCTGTCTTCACAGGTAACGTGATTGTCCCTTTGGGTAGAACTGTTTTGCCAATAAATCCAACGAGTGGTATATTCGAGGGCTTAAGGTCTTCTTTCCTCAGCCCGAGCTTTTCGAATGAATCTACATACATGATTTCTGATGAACTCCCTGGATCAATCAGAACTCTTCTCACGTCATAATTAGCAATCTAAAGCGTTACCACAAGAGCGTCATTATGTGGCTGATGTACTCCAACCAGGTCCTGCTCGATGAAAAGATTGTTTATGCTGACTCTTCTATCTTGACCCTTTTGTGGGTGACCTTCGGGGTCATCCTCAACTCGTAAACTTCTCTTTCTTTAGCTGCCTTCTGGATAGAAGCCCAAGCAGAGTTTTTTGTGGACATCTGTGGGTTGGTGGCAGCATGGATCACATTAATCACACCAGCTGGAATGTTGTTGTCCCTCTTTGACTCGGCTCCTTCTCCTTTGCTTTCTCGACCACCTCCAATGAACTCTGAGAGGTGTCCAGCCTGGACCAACTCCTCTAAGTGTTTCTTCACGGTTCGGCAATTCTCAGTCATGTAGCCCACATCTCTGTGATATAAGCACCTAAATTTCGGATTCCTTTTAGAGGGGTCCCCCATTAACTTGTTCGACCACCTGAAGATGGCATATTCTTGATCTGGCTCAGTATCTTGTGTATCGGTTCTTTAAACAAGGTGTTCACCCCCAGGAAGGGGGATCTTTGGGGATAACCATCCTTGTTGTTTTTCCTTCCTTCTTCTCTGTTCGGTTTGGTTTGCTTGTCTCTGTCGAACTATTTTCTGCTCGATTGCTCCTTGATCACTTCCTTGGTCAGATCATCATCGACCTTGGCGTACTTTTCAATCTTTGCCATAAGTTCTTCCAAATCTGTGGCCGGTCTCCTAGTAAGTGATTGGTACAGAGGGTTTTCCTTTGGCAAACCGATCTTGAAGGATGCAACTGCAATCTCTTGATTGCACCCTTCGACTTCATTCATGGTTTCCCAATAGCGATCGGCATACTCTTGCAGGCTTTCGTTATTCTTCTTTTTAAGTGTCAACAGTACCCCAACATCCTTCGGCTACTTACTGTTTGTAATGAACTGAGCTATAAATTGCTCGGCTAACTAAGACCAACCATCTATTGTCCCTTTCGGCAGATGTCGAACCACTTCATGGTTAACTCCCCGAGGCTGCTAGGGAAGATTATGCAGAGCAGGGGCTCATTTCTTCTGTGGATAGTCATGAGCTGTCTGTAGTGCCTAATATGTGAGGCCGGATCAGTCTTTTCGTCGTATAGTTTGAAGTTTGGGACTATGAACTTACTTAGGATTCATCCCTTTTCGATCCAAGTTACGAATGGGGATGACTCCATACCGTCTCCGTACTTTCCTGTTGCCCTTCTGGCTAGGTCCCTTGTCGACCTCTACTCTGGTCTCCTCAAGCGGTTGTTGATCTCATCATCGATATACTGCTTCCATGCATCCTTGACCTGGACCCGTGGCCTCTTTGAAAGGTGTTGATCTTCGTTAGTAATTTCAACCTTGTTAGGTTTTCATTTGGGGCTTTCATGCTGTCCTTCTCTCGAGCGCTTCTCCCTCCTAGTCATCTCTTTAATCTTAGCCCTCAATTCCTCATTCTCCTTTAGAAGGTCTTTTTCCTTGGCATAGGATTTCTGAAACAGGTTGTCATGGGCATCAAGCCGGTCCTGCAAGGATTGAACTAACTTGGCTAGGGAATTGTTTTCCCCCTCGGCACGGAGGGATCCACCATGGTCATCGTTTCGCTGGTTCTTGTTCTTGGACAATTTATAACTCGCAGAAGACACTTCATCTCCTTCAGGGATTCGGGAGGAGCTTCTGACTACATGCAACCTCTCGTTGTTGTCAGATGGAATCGACTCAGGATTGGAATTTCCCAAGGCAAGACTTCCTCTAGGTGATCCAATTGCGCTTTTGAGTCTCGACATTGTAGTTTTTTGTTCGAACAATGAGAAATATTGTTTTCCACAGACGGCATCAAAATGTAAGAGGCAAAAAATTGACGATACCTCTTACAAAGAATGATTTGATGTTTCTGAAAAAATATATTTCTGAACTTGATCTCCCAATCTTCTCCTCCTGCAAAATGAATAAACTGCCCAAGATCGAAGTGTTTCGATCGAAGGCACTCCGATGCTTAAGTCAGTAATGATATCGATTCAATTGGAAGAAGACAAGGAGAGTTCAATGTACATTTCACGTTGGTCTCTTCTTCTTTTTATAGATTATTATCTCACTAGGGTTTCCATAGATTTAGATACAAGGTGGCACACCTTCCTCTCTCTCAGTGTTTCAATATGGGAAGTTACGGATTCTTGTCCAACAATCTCTCTAGATATCTTTGATTTTGTCGATTTCGTTTATCTGATTGCCTAAATTTTAGGCGGTTCTTTATCTCTGTGTCTATCGTTAGAAACAGCTCGGACAATGAAGGTCGAACATATCCAATACTTGCCGAACATGTTGATCACCTCGGTTTGGTACAAACCGAGCTCTTCTCTTGCTTTGCCGAACACTTTCAGGGATTTGGCTTGGTACAAATCGAGCTCTCACCTTGTTTTGCTACACGGATTTATGAGCTTGGTAACAAAGAGAACCGAACTATTTCTGGTCTTACCGAACCACTAACTAGCTCGGTTCAAATAAAAGGTTTGGCAAAGGACTCTTCAAATTTTTGGTCATGTGCTGAGTCTTGCCAACACCACGTGAGCATAATTAATGCTATAACACGTGTAATAATGGGGGTTAACCCCTTCAATTTTCTATATTGGTGTTTCTTTATTTTATTACAACGGGATAAAATATAAATTGTCATATGATTTGTAACTGTCACATTCTTCTAATCTTGCTCTATATATTTTCAAATTGACAAAAAAGTCTGATAACAATCCTGTAACGCCCCAAAATACACCCTGGACGGCATTACATTCTAATAACCATTTAAGCATTAGAGCACTAAGATAAATCATCAATAAAGAAGACTTCAAGCAATCATTCATAACATTTACATGAATATCCCAAAAGAATATGCCATCTGTGGCATTTACATCTCCAAAAGAATATTAAAGTCAGTCTTGCAACGGAAATACAAACTAAACTAGGCTACAAAATTTCCAAAAGAACATCCTAGTCTAGAACAAAAGAAAAGGGGTCGCTCTAAGCGTCCACCTCGGGATCCACACTCCCGTCGATCGGAGTCTCCCACTGGACGGCCTCCTTGGCTCCTAACTCCTCCTCAAGTACATAATCTGAAAAAGGTTAGCAGTAGGGGGTGAGCACGAAGCTCTGTAGAAAATTTCTCCCAAATCCAAACAAGGTTTTAAAAACATAGAAAACGGTCGGTCTCATTTCACAAGTAGCATATATAACATTTGAAATAAAACAAGGGCATTTTAAAAGAGATCTCAAGTTTGGACAATAATAAAGCAATGGAACGAGAATGAA
>CM042190.1:17539947-17570904 GCA_023539305.1 Ilex asprella | reverse complement strand
GGGGGGGGGGTTGGGTGTGCGGTGCGGGCGGGCTAGAGTACCATTTGGTTTTAGTTAAGAGAGAAAAAAGAGGGAGTATGTAAAAGGAGAAAAGAGTGTGAATGAAAAAAGGTGGATTGTTTTGTTGAGGAATCGTAAAATTAGGCCACGAGATAAAAGTGTTATAAAATTATCATTTCTATTTCTTTTTTCTTATGTTTAACAAAGACAATATAAGTATTTGAAGGAAAAAAGTGTGTGTGATGATATCAATCTGTTCTGTTATTCCACTGTATATCAGATACAAATGCAATATATTTTTAAAAACAAGATATCTTTTGTAATTATTGGAAATCATAGGGGGTACCAGTTTAATTTGTTGTCCAAGCTGTACTACAGCCACGGGTATCCTATTTACCAGATACTGGGGCCCACTAGAAAGAATCGTCAAGAAGTAAATAGTGCTCTAACTTTTAAGAAGGCTTAAAACCCTAAAATTAAATAAAAATTCAATGGAATCTTTTGAAAATCGTTCAGGATCAACGGCCCTGATCAAACTAAGGCGTTATATAAAATCACACATGCGATCTAGCAGCCTCCATTTCCATTTCCGTTTCGTTCTTTTAGTTGTCTGTTCTGCTTTCAGAGCCTCCCTTCAGAGGTCACAGACCAACAGATAATCAAGCAGAAACGTGTGTAAACGAAGTTAGAGAGAGAGAGAGACGCCATGTGTGGAATACTGGCAGTCTTCGGTTGCGTGGACAATTCTCAGACCAAACGGTCCAGAATCATCGAGCTCTCGAGAAGGTAATTTCTACATTTTTCGCTCAATTAGTTCCAATGTCTGTATCTGAAATAAGGTTTTGTAAATTTATTCCAGATTATAAACACATATATACCTTGCTTTAATTTTTCATAAGAGATTTTGTTCATGTTATCCTTTGATGGTTCAAAGTTTAATCTCATGGTTGCGGGTGCATCAGTTGCTTGGATTTCTTAGTTTGCATGAAATGAAATTTACAAATGTGGATTTACTGTATAATCGTGTTAGTCCTTGGTGAGCATGGAATAGACGCCTTGAAATGGTAATTAAACTCCACATTTGGTTCAAAAGTTAATGTAGTTCTGCTCTTATTACAATTCCAAGTCGTGGATTCAGCCCTCCCAATGCAGTGTTCCTATATTATATTTGGTAGTTTCTTGGGGCATTGGAATCATTTCTAAGTAAATGAAAGGAAAGGGTTTCACTTTTCAAACGTATGGTGCTTTTTGGAATGTTGTATTAGGTAGTTACATGACCAGCTATGATTTGTAACCATTCTAGGGGGAGATTAAGATTCCGAATGCTCCAACACTGTATTGTGACATCGTTAGTGATGGGAGAAGGATGAGTGCAATGTGACATGTTTGGATGTCACCTAGGAGTAGGTTTCGTTCTTATAGCCTTTGGACATTGATGGTTTGATCTGCACTAATTCTTAAGTTGCAAATTAAATGCATATAGGGCCATTTAGTGGGTTCCCAAATTTCATCCACTTGGGATAGTTGTAAGATGGACCAATATTTTCTTTACATAATTGGAAAAATGAATATTGCACTTTAAATGTTACCCAAAATACAATGGGATCTACCAATTCCCCCCCCCCCCCGGGCCAAACACGAAACTTTGCAATGCCTACTTCATGATATTATAATGTTCAAATGTGTGGTTCATGTATGCAATTTGACATAAAAATATTGAACAAATGTTATGAAAAGTGAATCCCTTTGAGGTATATGCCCAAAGCTGGATAAATATGATAAACTCTTTGAAAAAACATCTTAGTGATAGATTTAGTGAAAGTACTCTTTTCTGCTCACACTAATTACCTTACAGAAAATTAGAGTATCAATTCTTTCCATCATTTGGTATTAGATGAAAAATGAAAGGAAAGGAAAACCATACATACCCAAATTTTCAATTCTACCCTTTAAATATATGAAGTCATTTTGTGTGTTAGTAAAAAAATAATTAGCAAAAGAAAATTAACCTACATGAAATCTTCTTACAAAAAGTCACTAACTTCATTTTTTTTTTGGAAACCTTGACGGTGCATGTAGATTTTATTGATTAAAAAATAAAATTACACTTAGCTAAGGGGGACGTATGTACCTTACCCCTTGATGCAATTAATTACAATAATGAAAGAAATAAAATTCTAATGCATGATAATTACATGGAATTAAATTAAGTAAAAATGTAAAAGTTTAATTCCTAAAATTCTCCAAAGGTGTAGACACCTATATACTTGAAGCTGCTCGAAGGCGTTTGAATCTAGGTGATAGACTCCTAGCACAAGTCATCAATCAGCTGAATACCTAATTGATTGAGTAAATGTTCGAATTCCAGCAATTTAAAAGAGTCCATATGAAGCAAGAGTTCAGTTGAAAGAGTCCATCAAAATACAAAAACCAAAGAGATCAGCTGAAAGAAATCCAACTGCAGCAGCAACCGAATAGGCACATGAACAGTGATGCAAACAGTGCACTTCAGACCAAAACAGGTTACAGACAGTTGGAACTCCACCACAGCTGCATTAAAAAAACCTTGCTGCCTAGATCTCCAAGCTGGAACAAATCACCCAAAGCCTCAGCTGGAACCCAGCTGAAACAGTCCAAGTGACGTGAACAGTGACTCATCCACATCAAAAAGACTCCCAGCTGGAAAAGGATCACAAAATTCCAACTTGAATTAGTAGCTGAATCAGAAGAAAACAAGCTGACAGAGTGACGAAATCCCAGGCATGAGCTAAAAGAAACCAGCTGAATGTGTAATGAACAGTAACGTGAACAGTCCAGCTAAAGAATACATTGCAAAATACCAACTACATTATAAGGTTCATTCTTATGCTAATATTAGCACAAAAGAGCCTGATTATCAACATGTACCATCCAAAATGCATACATATAGTAAGTCGATACACATCTCAAAAGTTATCTAGATCACTTAGTTATTCAAGAGCCTGTTGATTCACTCATCAATTTGCTCAAAAGCTCCAAACGACGGTTTGATGAGACAGCAAAAAATACTCTCATGTTTGCCTGGTTCTTAATCAAGAATAGGAATGCATCAAGCTGAAGCGAGTCTAGAACTCTAATTTCTACCAATTCAGCAAATACGGCCTCCTTGGGATAACGTGGTCTAGCTTCTCTGCAATAGCTAGTCCCGTTTCCGTAATAACATTTTCCTCCTTGATTGCCTGTGCCACATTTTTAAATCCACTATTTATGAGTTCAATAGGTCAATCCATCACATCTAGCATACTTGCCTTTCGTTTGGAACTTTTGGATGTGGCAACATTTTGAGAGCTTACTTGAAAAGGTGTAGAAGGAGAAGTTGGTTCATAGTTCAAGGAAAATTCATCAGCGCTATCATTAAGATTAATCAAATTAGCACTTCCATCTCTTTCCCATTGACAAACTTTTTCTTTTGCACTCACAGCTCCTTCCCCAGTAGCCCTGTCCTTTGCAAAGAAATCATATAGCTTGTCACAGTGGCAATTTTTATTATGCCTCCATTTTGCGGCACTTGGTTTAGCCTATAACAAAAATTAAATGCATATATGAGAAAAACAATAACAAATGCATATATGAGAAAAAAAAAATAACAAACATAGAAAATTTATATATCTGCAACCATTTTAAAATTACTAAATAGTTAATAATATACCTGTATAAACCCTTTCCACACTTCATTCTCCGCTTCTTGTAGTTGTGTCTCAAGATTTCATGCAAACCCACTCATTTTTAAGCCATTGAAAATTTCATGACATGGAAAAAAATTACTCTTGAGAGTTTTCATGCGATTTTTCACATGGTCCCTCACAAATGAAAATTTAAGCTTTTCATTAAGCGTTTTTAGAACGTTAGTAAAGGTAGTGGTTGACCATGTTCTATTGGGTCTATTTCCTTTCAATTATTCTTCTAACATGGCATCAATTAAACCTTCATCCCAATATTCATTCCATATCACGTTATCCTTTTTTATCTCATCAATATCGCAATTTTTCTTTGATTTCTTTCCCATGAGACATTGCATAATACAAGAAGATATGTTTAATAAAACTAATTTCTTATCACAATAATTTGTACGATTGTACAATTTAAAACTCCAAAATACTATCAACAAAAGAAGAAAATAGATAACATGAATTTTGCAACAAAAATTTTCCAAAACATAATAAAAATATCAAGAACATAATAAGTGGTCATATGATAACATCATCACTAACTTCATATTAAAACTAAAGGACAACCAAATAAATGGATCACAACCTTTGAGAAATGTAGTCCTGCCACATGTTAGAAGCTATAGAGTCCCTAATAAGTGCACCTCACCTAGCATCGACATTATCATTAGTTGTTTCAATCGCATCTTCAATGTGCACTCACCATTCATGAGCTCGTTATCAACCACCGCAATCAACCTTTCATCGGGATTAACTCTCATAAGATAGTTATGTAGGATACAATAGGCTAGAATAATTTCAATAACTGTGTTGACTGAGTAATAAGCTTCTGAACCATTCCCAATAATGGAAAAACGTTTTTTTAGCACTCCAAATGTTCTCTCAATTATATTATGTGGGGAAGATTGCCGATGATTAAATAATTCTTGACGATTTTCTGGAGCACGTGAGGAGAATTCTTTCAAGTGATAATGCACACCTCTATATGGAGCAATAAGACCACTTCTTAACATGTAACCTCCATTCACAAGATAAAATTTTCCTAAAATCCAGAAAGATATTTAGTAAGGGTTTTAATAAATATGATTAAATTTTTAAATCTTATATGGTTATAAACTAAAATTACCTCGAGGAATTATGAGTTTGTCTTCTCTGGTTAAAGCATTTTTTAATATTTTTGAGTCAAACACAGTTCCTTCCCATCCTGACAAAATATATGTAAATGTCATATCGAAAGAACATGCTTCCAATATATTTTGAGTTGGATAATTTTTTCTTCCTCGATATCTTGTTACATCAATTTCAAATAATTTCACACGTATGTGTGTCCCATCAATTGCACCAACACAATCCTGAAATGTATAATTTTTTTTTAGAATACATTGTATTAAGATCGATTTCTTATAAGGAAAATGGGAAAAGATTATATTCACTTTGAAGTACGAAAAAAATCTGTTATTATTTATAATTTGGAGATGGACCTTTGAACCAGTAGGTTGTTTTAGAAATTAATCTTCCAACGTAATGATAGCTCTTAACACATCATGGAAGTGGCGACTTACTGTCTCACTAGATCAACGAAAAAATAGTTGCATTTCTCTATTTGTCACCTTATGTGCAAGTAAATAAAGAAACTTAACCACCTATTCCTTAGCAAGGCATTTTTATTATCATGGAGACGACCCTTGCCTCTAAGTAACTCACACAAATTAGCAAAAGCATGTGAGCTCATGCGGGTAATGTCACGACAATGTTCATTGCGAGTTAATTGGGTCATGAGTTCTTGCCTTACACTCTTTCTTTCTCCACTATTTTGGGTAATTGATCGATCCACGTACGAGGTGTGGCATGACATTCCAATCAAATAGAGTACATGAACCAAATAGCAAATAACTTGAACCGCAACCATGCGTTGTCTTTGTTCCCAAATATTTAAAATTTGCATAAGATTATCCTCCCTAAATATCTTCCTCATTTTATTCCAAGTTTCTTTACCAACTCTCTTCCCTATCCATATGCTAAAGGCATGGTAACAAAACAATATTTAGTCAGCAAGAATTCCTAAAATCTCACAATTCTATTGTAAGATTTAAAATTGTAGAAAAAATTAATTACGAGACTTTTACTAGATAGTGTATGAATTTAACTGATTCAACCATCTACATTGAATTGAGATACAAAATTTGAAAATAGTTTTGGGATGCACATCATTATTATTTGTGGTTGCGAGTACAATTTTTGTCGATTGAAATGAAGGAATTAGGAAGAAAATTTTGATGATAGAAGAGACAAACTCTAAGAATTTTTTGTAGGTAATTTGGTAGTCTAGAAATTGATTTTTAATTATCTCATTTCGGCAATTGTCCAATATATTTTAGTTCTCAATTGGGCAAAACATTGTATATCAATTGCCTTTTTCTTTCTCCAGGCCTGGGACCTCAAAAGACCCAAAGAAACTAGTCACCAAGACAGTGTACCATAGCAATGTAAAAGTATTAGTCAATCTAAGAATACCCACAACCAATTACTTTAGAAAAGTTAGTATGGATAAACTAGGCAAGAACGCAGACCCATTGCAGCATACCCAAATTTTCTTTGCAAAAATCCAGTAAGCCTTCTCAACAAAACCATAGATAACAGTAAGCCAACGGAAACAAAAAAAATTACTTGAAACCTCCATGAAGGTAATATTCATGAACTTCACAAATCAATACTCAAGTAATTAATAGTCATGAACTTCACAAATCAACTCATCACAATATCTACAAAGCACATAATTACTTGAAACTTCCAGTAAGGTACCAATAATGTCAATGACTCAAATCCAAACTGATTGCCCAAAGTATGCAATATTATAGTTTATTCTAACATTTGATAAATGCACCAAACAAAGAATCTTACAATCTCTTGCTAAGACCGGGCAAAGATACGTTACCCCATATATATATATATATGGAGAGAGAGAGAGAGAGAGAGAACAAAAAAAATGTAGGAGAATAGCCAAACTTTGCCGGAGGATGGCAACGAAGTAGCCGAAAATCCGGTTCGAACACCGTTGGTTTTGCCGATCAAGTTCGTCGTCTCATTGCCATTGTTTGAGAAGTGTGTGTTGTTGCCCATGGTCTGTGAGAAGTGGGTTTGGTTTCCTGTTTTGAGAAGTGGGTTTTATTATAATGTAACAAAGGGAAAAAAAGTAAAATAATCATTCAAAGGTCAAATTCTTTTGGCTTGTTCTCACTTTCCGCCCTTTTTTGAGGGGGGAAATAATTTATGGGCGGGGAGGAAAAGCCCTCCCTTCAATTTTCCTTTTCATAACTCTTTCTTTTTATACCAAACAATGGAAAGCTATTTCATCCACCCCATTTTCCATCAAAACAAATAGACAGCAAAGGAAATCTCGTTATGAAGTTATGTGCCAAACTGAAACCCTTTTTCTAGATCTTGGAATTGTAAATAACACAAGTACTTGACATTTTACTGAATGATATACTTTCACACTAGCTTGGCTTAGTAGTCCCTTCAATCATATAATATATCAAACATGTTTTTGTTTCAATGACTGCAAATTGTAGGTTGCGCCATAGAGGTCCTGATTGGAGTGGCTTGCACTGTCATCAGGATTGTTATCTTGCTCATCAAAGGCTGGCCATAATAGATCCCGCATCTGGAGATCAACCACTTTATAACGAGGACAAGACGGTTGTTGTTACGGTAAACAATTTTTTTTCCCCCTAAATTATAATTGTGTTAGTTGAACACAATTTTTGACATGCATTTATGTCAAAGCAAAGCAAAGCAAAGATCCTTGTAGATGTTGTAATTACAAATTTACAAAGCTAACATATATCGTCTTGTGTATATGCATGTTTGTAAATCTTAATCTGTTCTATGTTCTTACTTTAATTTTGTGCTTGATTGGACTTTTTAGCTATATACCTTGAAGATTATAAAAATTATGGACAGGAGTCAATATAAAATCTTTATTTTACATATTAAGTTCAAATAAATATGCAGATAACTACTGGCAATTGGACTGGGACAATCTAGAGAGATTAATGATTATAGATTATTTGGTTTGATCTATGTTGGTAAAAGCTAGAGATATGTCTCTATACTCCCAAAAATAATTCTTGACATTTTATTGGTTACCACGAATGTATTTCCCAGAAGGAGATGGATGAATCCTTTAGGATTGAATCTGGCATTCTGGCTCTTTGACCGGCAGATTGAATGTTTTAAAGTCGATTCTTCTATTTCCATGAATGAGATTTTGCGGAATAAGTGTTTGGACTTTGTGCTATTGTTAGCTTTGATGTTAGTTTCGGTAAAGGCAAGATAGCATAGCTGTTAAAAGTCTTGTTTATCAAAGCACATTTCTGTTCCTTTTTTTTTTTATATTTATCATTAGGGCATTCACTAGGTGAAAGCCAAATATAAATTTTATTGAGGATGGAAAGGTTATGGGTTTATTGTGGGTTCTTTGTGTCTGGTAGACCGAAGACTGATTCATGCCTTACTTTTTTTGGGATTTTCCTTTTTTGGGTCACGTTCTGGTTTTTATATTTTTCAATTTTGCCCAAAATAATTATGTGAATGTGTGAATCTTTGTTGATCTAAGGCTGGTGCATACTTTTTTTTGGTACCTTGTCTGATTTTTATACGATATCTTGGTCTGAATATTTTTAATTTTTTCCAGACTAATGGTTAGAATGCGTGAATTTTGTGTTGGTTAACTATGGATGGTTCATGGGTTTTTCATTTTTCGTGTAATTATGGGCATTGCTACATGCTTTTGTTGGTTAATTTTTTATGTTTTTGTTTTGAGTTTTTGTTTTAGTCAAGAAAATGATATGAATTCTGTGGTGCTGGTTGATTCTTGATATTTATAGGTTAGTCTTGTTTGATAATTATGTTGTTAGATCCATATAACAGGTTACATTTTTATGAATTAGATGCTAATAAGAGTTTTTTGGTAATATGTAAACTAGTTTCCGTATTAAGTTTTTGTCAATACAATAGCTAGTAACATTTAATTTCGTTATGTTACAGCATCAGATCTTTGTTATTACTATTATTTTTTTGGATGAGTTTCTCTCTTACATGTTTTGTCGTATAAGATTCTAGAGATTTGGAACTTGAATTAGAAATTGAAATGTGTTTGTTTTCCATGAGTGTCTATAATTTAAAATGATAATAGTAGGTATAGACAAGGGGAGAACTTGATGCTCTGCCTAGTTGTTTCATCCTTGCTTTGCAATGGGTAAAAAATGCTTGTATATGTCAAAAATGAATTAAAACGTGACAATTTAACATAAGGGAGTCAACACGTAAGTATAGTTGAATATTAAGGGGTTGCTCATGATTTGAACATATTCACAACTGCGACCCATTACACCTTGACTGATACTCCCAATGATACCATTATAATGTGACTGTTATTGTTGTGTAGCATTTCACTGTGATATTAGGTGTATGGCGCAATATACCTGAACCTCCTTAACTAGACCTGGCAGGTTAAAGTATGACATTGCATAAAACTCTCCAGATGGTGCTGTCTAATAGTGTCAACAAACTGAAAGAGGAGTTTTGATAATATTGTGATTATCTCCTTGACGGGGTGAGAAGGGCATGTGATTTCCTATGAGCATAATCAGATGCATGTGCATTTTAGTTTTTTGTAAGAGTGCAAGAATTGGAGGTCCCTTTCTTGAGAGTTGCAAGAACGGCTTTGAGGCTGTCAAATACTCGGAAAAAATAAAAATCCCTTCAAAATAGGTGTCATTTTAATATTCCCCGGACTGGAGAAGGTTGAAACTGTCAAGGTCTGCTAATGTATTAGAACTCCTTTATCTGTTATCTCCTTCTATATACATTGGGATTTTCAAAATTTTGTCAAACTGATAATTTTTTTAAATACTTGCAGGATTTTCGAAGTTTTTGGGAATAATAAATTTTTAAATCCATTGATTTTACACTACTGATTTTAAATCCCTTCATTTTAAATCTCTTGAACTATTTAAAATTTATCATCCAAACAGTCTCTTCATTGATCAAGAAGTGTATTTGAAGTTCGTAAGAAAAATAGACAATGACAATTTTTTGGTTCTCTCCAATTGATGTTGGATATTTAGGGTAGATGGTGGGTCTAGAAAGTTGGTTGAAGATGAATGGAGTACAAGCTACGTTAGATTTATTGATGTACTGGGAAATTTATGGTACATTTATTCTATTATTTATGGTTTTTTGTTTCTCTCTCATTTTTTCTCTAATTGTTTTAGTTGAATGGCTGTTTGCATATTTTTCAAATTTCAATGTAAATCCTGATCATATGATCACTTCCTTTGAGTTGACTGATAAAAAAATGACGACCTCTTAATTTTACTGTGTAACTATATAAGCTTGGCCTTATGTCTGACTATGTTACTTTTGCTTTAAGGTTAATGGGGAGATATACAACCATAACGAACTAAGGAAAAAGCTAAATTCTCATCAGTTCCATACTGGAAGTGATTGTGACGTTATTGCACATCTTGTAAGTACTCCCACAACTTATTGAGATAGAGGTTCATTTATTATCTCAATCTACGGCTAGTAGACTGGATGATGGATACCATTAAACACATTCGAGTATGAATATTTGATGGTATTATTCTGGAATATAAAAACTATAATTTTATAAAATCTTTTGCTAACATATATTTTTCTTAACCCTTTTTCTTGTGTTCTTGTTCCATAAAGTTGGCTATTTTCTCTTTGCCAGTATGAAGAATATGGAGAAGATTTTGTCGACATGTTGGATGGAATGTTCTCCTTTGTGCTTCTTGACACCCGTGACAAAAGTTTCATTGCAGCTCGGGATGCTATTGGTATTACCCCACTTTACATGGGCTGGGGCCTTGATGGTATGTAGCCGCTATGTGGGTGTGTGCGTTTCAAGGTTGCTTTGATTAATTTCCAGCAAAATTGCACCAGCATTTTCCCAGCCTCTTTTTGGGATAATGTTACATGCTGCATTGCTTAGTGATCTCTAGCTGCCTTGTGAGAAAAGACTTCTAAGGGGCTTCGGGTCATTCATTCCTTCAGGTTGTGATTTTTCATAGGTGGGAATGACAAACCAAAACTCATAACTATGCAGCCTTTCAAATCACTTTATATTTTGTTGTTCTCAAGCAGTATCCATAATCTGGATTCCCGTCAGCATGCGAATTAAACTTAGTTTGTTGGAAGAACTTTTTTTTGCAGATGATTGACCACTGGCATTTTTCAATTGCCTTGCTTCGGCATATTTCATGCCATTATTTCTTCTGTAGGTGCATCTCACAGAAGTTTTTATGCTTATGTTGCTATAATTTTTATTTAAATTGTTCTTACTTGTAGCTGATGTGAACTCATAGAATTATGAGTTAGCCATGATAAAACCTATTTATATGTTTACGTCGTGCAGTATGTTTGAAGCATATATTAGACTTTCTTGACTTCAGTTCTAAGTCTCTGCTGTGGCATTCATTCAAGTTATCATGAATATTTTGCTATTGAAGTGCGATAAATGATCGTTATTGCTTGCAAGGATCAAAATTTCGTTTCGGTACATTGTTTCGGTCGCCTAAGAAACATAAATATTTCGACGTATTTCGGAAACAGTTCGACCCATTTCGGAAACAGAATGAGGCAAAAAATAGAAAATTTAAAAATTATTTTTTCAAAATATTGATCGAAATATACTAAAATATTTTGAACTACCTTGAAATATTTTGAAACAATTGTGCAAATGCATTGAAATATAACAAAATATATCAAAACATTATGAAACATTTCGAAGTATTAGAATTTCGATTCCATCACTGATTCGTTTTAGTCTTCTTGGAAACGGAAATGTTTCGGACGTTTTGACTATTTCGAAACGATATTTTGATTCTTAATAGCTTGCTATTGCTGATTTTTCACTGGTTGAATTAAAGCCTAAAGTAGTTGATCGGTCTAAGTAAGTGTTATAAGATGGGTTCTGAAGGGGTAACAGGCTGGATACTCGTTAGCATACACCTTCGTCGTCCTCTCCCTCCTCTCAGATGACTTATTTTAAAATCACTAAGTGCTCTAACTTTGAGTCCTCTAAAATCTGGCTTAATCGATGCTTCTGTTTTTATCTTTTAAAACATGCTACCAGTTTGTCATTCCCCTCTACATTTTATTTTGTTCTTTGTTAATGGAAAAAAAACTTTATAAGGAAATCACACTTTCCAATTTACTGAAGCTGCATTGATCTCTCTGCAGGATCTGTTTGGTTTGCTTCAGAAATGAAAGCCCTGAGTGATGACTGTGAGCGATTTATGTCTTTCCCTCCGGGGCATATATATTCTAGCAAAAGTGGTATGGATGTTTTTTTTTCAGTACATACACATTAGAAGGTATTCATATTTTGAGTGGGTGATTGATTATTTACAATTGCATGTCTTTCAATTACCTATTGATAGTTTTTGGAATCATCGACTTAGTTTCGTATGATCACGTATTCTCTTCTTTCAAATTTTGTTTTGGGATCTTCTTGTAGAGAGATTTTGCAAGCTTTTAACTCTAGATGTTATCTTTTTAATGGAAAGCAGTCTAGAACTATTTGACGAATCTAGACCCACATAAATGTTTTTAAAGTTTTCAACTCAAGCGATTGGTGAGGATTAAGTACTTTGAAGCAAAATATGAGAATATTTATTATAGTCCACTGAAAAGGTAGTGAAGTTTGTATGGGGTAAACAGTTCATGAATACGCTAAGACTAGGTATAAAGTTTGCCAAGAACTTGTTGACGGTTGAAGAGAATTGGTCTCAAGTTCAGAATGGTTGACTTATAAGAAACTTGTGTTAAATTCACTAATCTCAATATCTTGTTTGAAGCAACAACAAATTATATCATCATCAATTTGGAAGGATTCTTTTCTGCCACATTCTCTCTTTTTAAGTGTTCCTAATGTTTCAAACAGTACTATCTAGTATACTTGTCTTAGTATAGTATGTCCGCAGGAGGGCTCAAAAGATGGTATAACCCACTATGGTATTCAGAACAGATACCTTCGGCACCCTACAATCCCGTAGTCTTGCGTCAAGCATTTGAGAAGGTCAGTTTGCTCTGGACTTTCCTTGTGTAACGTCTTTCTATTGAGTTTTGAATACTAATGTAGTAAGCCATCCTTTCTATTACAAAACGTGTATTTTATCATTTGTTCTTACTTTCAAAATGGGCGAAGGATATGTCTGCTTTAAGACAACAATTTTTGATATGATTTCTGGTTATATGTCTTTTGTACGATTTTTGGGATCCGTTTAATGGGGTGATCTTTGTTAGTTAGGGGTGAGTGATGAGATGAGGAGTTTGGATGGTTGAGGAAGGTGTGTAAATCTATCAAGTGCTCCGAGGGGATGAAATCACTGACTTACTTAGTCATGTTTGGTGATTTAAGGGTCTGTTTGGTATGTTTTTGGGGAGGGGTTTGGATTGGATTGTTCAAACCTGAGTTTGACCCAAATATGGGATTCAAAGATGGGTTTGAGGGGGTTAATGTTGTCCAAACCTATGTTTGGTATGTGCAGGGATATGACTATTATGATAATGTATTTGTATATAAATGACTATTTTGCCCCTAAATCAATTTAATCCAAACTCATGTTTGTTTACGTTAAACATGAGTTTGGATACATATATGAGTAAATATGTGTCCTTATGGGTTAAATGTGTGATTAAATATTTTTTCCTAACTTATGAAAAAAATAATGAATGTTGATAACATATAACTATTATTCATAACCATAATAAAATGCAATAAAGCATTAACCCAATAAGAAAGTGCAATTTTCTAACATTTACTTATACGGGGATACATACAATGAGCCAATTAAATTTTTTTTTAATTATTAAAATTTTTAATTTTTTTTTAAGTATTAAAATTTCGAGTGAATTAAAATTCAATTCAAGTTAATTAAAATTTATTTTTTTACGTATTAAAATTTGAGCCAATTAAAAATTATATTTTTTTACGAATTAAATTTTGGCTAATTAAAATTCTATTTGAGCAAATTAAAAATTATTTTTAATTTACTAAAGTCAAATAATGTATCAACTTGTATTGAATTTTAATCAGCCAAATTTTAATATATAAAAATATAAATTTTAATCGACTCAAATTTTAATAAATTGAATTTTAATTGACACGAATTTTAATAAGTAAAAAAATATAAATTTCAATCGACTCGAAAGTAAATTTTTATTGGCCCTAACAACTCAGGTAAAGTTCAAATCGATTCAAATTTTAATATGTAAAAAATAAATTTTAATAGGTTTAAATTTTAATACATTAAAAAAAAATTTATTCAACTTCAATCGAATATTTTTGGGCTTTACCTAATTTGTATATATGAGGTATATATGATATATAGGGGTATAAATGTCATTTGTATACTAAACCCTCAAACCCACATATGAAACCCACTCCCCCTTGGGTTTCATGAAACCCATGAATGAGGGTTTCATGACCGGGCCGGGTTTGGAATCCTATCCCTACTTGAGGCATACCAAACATGGGTTTAATGGGGTTTACCCCCTAACCCATGTTCCCAAACCCCCCCAAACCCCCATACCAAACACACCCTAAGGGTTCAAGGGTTACAATAAATATCAAACAAGGTTTTGGGAAGATCTTGATTATCATTAAAGGGGAGTTCTAGTGGTATGCAACTTATTGGAGGCCATTATTTGGATTACCTTCATAACTTAAATGGATGCTCCTTGGGTGCTAAGAGCTTTACAAGACAATGGTTCTTCCTACCCAGCATCCAGCCATTTCTTGAAATTAGAAGATGTGCTGGGAGAAGAGTTTACTCCATTTGAATTTGTCGTCGTTGTTTTATTGATAAACAAGCTCTGAGAACTTGAAAAGTCCTTATTTTCCCTTTGACTTGAAGCATATGTAACATCATGTTCCATTGCTTGAAACCAAGTGATTCCAACATGTGCACTTTCCAGTGCCTTGAGTTGATGTTACGCAGTTTCTGAGTGTGTTCATATGCATAATCACAGGTGTCTATTCTTACATTTGGCTACGGTTTATAGATCTTTCCCAGAAAGTTTAATCAGAAGCTGGAGAGGCATAAGGAATTGCCTCATACTTACTCAAATGGCACAACTAGTTGACTCTTTTATTGGCTTTTTACAAATAAATATTAGGTTTCTGACTATATTTTATCCGCTATACCATCTAGAATAGAAACTCTAGCGTATTTTTATTGTCCTCTAGCATATGCTGAAATGACTTTTAATATAAAAAACTTCAAATATTAGATTAATATTTTTTAAGTGCAGATAATACATGGGCTCCTACCTTGGCTTTCATAAATTCCTGCTTGATTGCAACTGCACGAGCGTAAGATAATTAAAAATGTTCTTAGAGCACCAGCTTGTTGAGGTAGGTCTTATCACTTTTTGATAGGTCATAGAACCATCGAAAAGGAAAATAAAGAAAACAATAGCAGGGTCGAACCATAATTGTAGTGGAGGGTGGCCAAAACTTGGATAAAGAAAGCACTCAAATCGATAGGAATTATTGTCTGTTTGGACGTCTTTTTAAGTGCAAGCATAAGAAATATATTTGTAGTCACACTAAATTGCTACCAGAAAATAATATTAGCATCATTCATCTGTGATTGATTGTGCTAAATTTCTGAAAGGTTCCTTTCCAATGTACATAAATCAAGGAGTCCACGAGAAGGTCATCCTCCATTTTTACTGAAAAATATGTAGCTAAAGGTGATTCCCTGCCTAACCATGGCTCGTTCACTGGTTACATTGATTTGAATGATCACCAAACAAATTCGGTCCCTAACTCGTGTATTTTTTGACTTGTTAAACATAAGAAGTGGGTGAAGTTGAACTTTCTGTCATATCAAAAGCGTGTTGTACTTCCTAGTCTTTCCAAAGACATACACATACTAGGGGAAAAAAGAAAGATAAAAAAATTAAGGAGGGCGATAAGTCAAATGGTATAGTAGTCTTTTATCTGTAATAGGATATATAAGGAATGTAAAATGACGAAGGGGCCATGGACCACCCTGGTCCAATAGTGCCTTCACCACTGTACAAAGCGAAGAAAAATGGAGAGGTCAAAAAACTTTGAGACTGTGCCTTACTCTCCTTTGATATGTCTTATCCTACTGTCGCAGTGAATTTGTAAGGGACTTTGTATGGGTGCACTGGCAAGGGAAGGTGTTGCCTACATAAATTTCAATTGTTTCTCTAGCCAACTATGAGGAAAAATAGATAAAGGAAAAAATGGATGATGAACATGGTACTCTTTGAGAAATAGAAGAAATGCAATGTTTTGAAGTGAACCATTAGTCGAGAGTTAGTCCTCCTATTTGTGTTTGGCGATTGGGTTGCCCAGACGTAATTTTGACTGGAAGTAGTTAATAATATGTAGTCTTTAAGAGCACTAGTCTTTAAGAGCACTAGTTAAGGAGAACCTATTAATTTTTTCATTAGCCGAGAACATAAATATATAAGCAATTAGTCGAAATAATTTTCCTAATTCAAACAGGTTCTCCTTTTTACATTGTAATTATTTTTAGGCTTTTTGATGGGCCAAAACATAAGCAGGTTTTCTTTCAAATGTTATAGAAGCCAGATTTCCTTTCTCTGAATTATTCATCATGGATTTAAGTGATTCTGGACTGGAGTGTGAAGCATATGTTCTTCTCCTTCTTCTCATCATCATCACCTTCTTCTTTTCCTCCTCCTCTTTGGGTGCAAGCGTGTATATCTTTAATTCCTTGATTTATGGTTACTTCTTACTTGTCTACTAGTTTTTTGTAAGCTTCTAATAGCATACGAAGAAGAAAAAAATTTCTATTGAAATTGTGCTTTTATTGTTCTTCCATTGACTTTTACAGACTAGTGACTATCATCTTAGTGCTATGTTCTTTTGCCTTTTTTGTCTAAATTGTATGCAGGCTGTAGTTAAGAGACTGATGACAGATGTACCCTTTGGGGTACTTTTGTCGGGAGGACTAGATTCATCACTTGTTGCTGCTGTGGCTTCCCGGCATATGGCTGAATCAGAGGCTGCTTGCCAGTGGGGGTCACAGTTGCATACCTTCTGCGTTGGGTTGAAGGTGATAATACTTACCTTATGTGATATTATTATTTCTTGCACTTCCACTTGTGTATTTAGCTTCTGTTATGGGATGGTACTTGGATCATAATGTAGTACAGGCCTCTTCCTGGCAATGCTTTTAAGTGATTAAAAAGAAAGAGAAAGATTCTTCCACTTCTTTGGATTTAGTTTTGAATCTTCTCTGTGTAATGTGCACAGTCAGTAAGCAGAATGTACCAGGATTGATCATTTGCATTTAACTGTTGTGGAATCGTATGGTTGAGTGGTTATTATTATGTAATGTATTTTGGCTATTGGTAATTAGCTGGGTTTGAACCTACCAGGCAGCAACCATTAATGGTATCAAAGAGGATCTCATTGAACCTGATAAATTTTTCTGTGATTTTTGGGTTATGGGATTAGAAGAAATATTTTATTTTGTAATGCATTTTAATATTTTATTTGAAAAAACTCTGATCATGGTGTGGATTTTTTAAAGAAGCTTGTATTCACTGATTTTGAATATTCTTGTGCATAACTACTTATTCTCTCTTTCCCTGACCTTATACAGGACATCTTCGTTCTTTGTTGACTCTCTTTTTGTTTAGCCATGATGAAATTGCATTGTGTTCCTAACTATTTTGAAAACTACACACTCCACAGGTATTAGTGTCCAAAATGATGGTAAACCTCGCGTGGTGATCGCACACAATCAATATGAATTGTTGTTGGGGGCAAAGGCACACCAGTAGTATTTACGAAACTATATATATATAAATTGAAGCTCACCCACACCCCCCAAAAGTAGTGCATGGCTTTGATTCCAATAAAGCTTCTTGTGTCTGAATTGTACGTGGGGTTGAACACAAAAAGCCTTTCCCACTCAGCTCTATCTGAGGCGACCTCTGTGATTAGTTTCACAGTATCTTGTCTGTCAGCATACTCACAGCTCATTTTCTTTTTGGCCCACCTCTTGTCCTTTTGGTGTCTTTGGATTGAATTGAATCACTTGTTTGTCCCAATACCCAATTTTGTCCACATTAGACATGGCTAACCCTTTCATTTTAGCTTTTTACTAGTGTCACTTCTCACAAACAAAGCATTCTTCATTCTTACTGTTCTATTGCTAGCTATTCATCTTAACTTCTTCATTTGGTAGCATTCTTTGTAACTACCAACATATTTTTTATAATGTCGTGGTATTGAGTGTTGTTGTTTCACCTTATCTAATATCTATGGTAGATTTATTTTATGTAATTATGTAATTATGTCTTAAATGTTGTGTTCCACTCTACATTTTGTCTTTTAGGGTTCTCCTGACTTGAAAGCTGCCAGAGAAGTAGCAAATTACATTGGCACTCGTCACCACGAGTTTCACTTTACTGTTCAGGTAATATGTCAAAAGTATGAGAGAGTGTATTGTGTGCATCACTCCACCTTCCAATTAACAGATTGTTTGCTTTGCTATGGCAGGAGGGAGTAGATGCACTTGAGGAGGTCATCTATCACATTGAAACATATGACGTGACTACTGTGAGAGCCAGTACGCCAATGTTTCTTATGTCTCGAAAAATCAAATCTTTGGGAGTGAAAATGGTTCTTTCTGGGGAAGGTTCGGATGAAATTTTTGGTGGTTACTTGTATTTCCATAAAGCACCTAACAAGGAGGAGTTACACCAGGAAACATGTCGAAAGGTATTACATGTCATCAGTCTTTCTCCTTTTGTGCAAATCAAAAGCAACTGTGGTGTACTTGGTGAATGAGCTCAATTTTACTGTAGTACCTTCTCCATAACTCTCCATTTTAATTGCTTCTTTGGTGTTGAATCAGATTAAAGCTCTTCATCTTTATGATTGCTTGAGGGCCAACAAATCAACTTCAGCATGGGGCGTTGAGGCTCGTGTACCCTTTTTAGATAAAGAATTTATCAATGTTGCGATGGGTATTGATCCAGAGTGGAAAATGGTAAAACAAGATTTCTAATTTGAATTGCATAGATGCTCAACATGTTTACGCTAGTATTAGGGCCATAAATCACCGGAGCTAAGCTGAGTTTGGTATGTATGAGTTTGGCTTGGATCGGTCAGGTAATAATTTGTTTGGGCATACTTTTACGTTGAGTGGAGCTCAGTCATGGCCTTTCAAGCTGGGCTAGTCAACCTTTACACAAGTTTAAAATCAGCTTAAGTCAACAGGCCTTGATTAGACAATTACCCAGAGCTGGGCCAATGTGGTTTAACTATTAACTCATGCTCTTCCAAAAGGTGATTATGTTATCTGCTCGAAAATTCCAAATAATGTGCAACACGCGGAAGAACTCTGAGGATGAAATGTATGAAAAGGAGAGCGACTACTTTTATCTATTTAAATCACTTCTTTGCCACTTGCATCTTTGCCTGACTAGACTGAACTTCTGAAAAAATCTCAAGAGAAAACCCTCGACAAGAATGAGACATTAATATTAGGAAGAGGAGACAGCTCGATTATTGAGGAACTTCAAGAATTTCTGGTGGCACACATAACTTTTAGGTGACATTGTAAGTAAACTAAATTGATGGTTGAAGTGGCTTTGTTATAGGCCGAGCATTGATGCTACAAGAAATCTTGGTCACTGAGCCTGGGCCAGTTTAGATTTGGCTTCTTCATAAAAAAGCTCCATATGAAGGCTCTAGCTAACTTGTGGAAGGTTATGGAATAAAAACTTTTTTTTGGGCATTTTTGGGTTTCGATCGCTAAGAGTTTTGGGGAATTCTTCTTTTTTTTTTGATATCTTGTCAGAATGGAGGGTTTAATGCGATTTGGTGTAGGGTCCATTTGTAGTGGAAGTCTAATATGTACAGTTCTCTTTGTTGTTTGATGTGAGCTCTGCTCCATTCTCTGGCAACTCCAGCTATTTTTTCTTTTGAAAATCCTAGCTTCAGCTACTTGGCTACCAAAAACACAGAGTAAGAAACAATATATTGCCTTCTTTACGTGTGAAAAATGTCAACTGCAAGCAGACCTCAAGAAGATTCAAGCTTAATTTTTTTTTGTGAATGTGCATCACAAACACGACTATATGTCTTTGGCTTCCCTTTATGCTTTGTATCATATGGTTTCCTCCTCAACAAGCCATGTGATCTGAAAGTGCATTACTTCTTTACGCTTCTACAGTATTTGCTTGTCTGCTCAGGAATGTATGTGATATTAGAGTGTGTGGTGCTCATTTCTGTATATGCATGAGAGCATAAAAAGTCATGATAATTCTTTAAACTACATGTGCAGTGGAATTGATTCTCCGACTGTACTTTCCAATAGCTGGTAGTACAATTAAGCAATTAGCACAGTAAAGTTTGTCTACATATGCTGAAGATTTATCCAACAATTACAGGTCAGGCCTGATCTTGGAAGGATTGAGAAGTGGGTTTTGCGCAATGCTTTTGATGATGATACGAACCCTTATCTACCAAAGGTTTGTGGGCTCCTCTCAGAAGCAATCTACTATTCTGCTTTACAGCTTTAATCTTTACTGTTTTTATTTCTGTCAATTTGAGTTACTGCCGCTGTCTTAAGTTCTGTATGTCCTCAACCCCCCTCAGCCCTCGCTAGCCCTGTCCCTCCAAGAAATTAGAAACAAAATAGGGAGAAACCAACTCCCACCCATTCTTTTATCTGTCATAGAGTTCTGAGGAGTGCCTTTTGCTGGTTTTAGCACATATTGTTTAGGCAGAAGGAACAGTTCAGTGATGGGGTTGGGTACAGTTGGATTGATGGCTTAAAGGATCATGCTAACCAACAGGTGCAACATTTTCTTACTTTGTGCAAAGAATGAAATGATTTTGGATTTGATTGGATATTTCAGCGCCGTTCTCTGATGATTAAATCAGTTTTTAAACATTATGAGCAGGTTACTGATGGGATGCTAACAAATGCAAATTTTATTTATCCGGAAAATACACCCACAACAAAAGAGGCATATTATTACAGGACAATCTTCGAGAGGTTCTTTCCCAAGGTGAGTTGACAAGCTTCTTTTCTCTCTAGTTTTTTTTTTGCTTTTCCGTTCCTTGCTTTCCCTTCCAAATATTTGGAATACTATCCATGTGCCATATAGCGTAGTGAATGGTGGTCCTGTATGATCCATTTGAAATCAGAGAGGGCATCTGAGATACGAAAACTTAGATCTTACAGTGCATGAAATTAATGTGATCTTGTACGGTCCCAAGTTTTCTTTACTTTCTGCAACTATTTTGCAGCTTAGCGGTGCTTTTCATGGACTAACCTACTGTGTTCACTCTGATGGTCAATCCAATCTGTTCCTTATTCTAAATAAGTTTATTAATTTTCCATCTTGAGCAGAATGCGGCAAGGTCAACAGTTCCCGGAGGTCCAAGTGTGGCATGCAGTACAGCAAAAGCTGTAGAATGGGATGCAGCATGGTCCAAAAATCCTGATCCGTCTGGACGGGCTGCCCTTGGGGTTCATGAAGCTGCTTATGAGGACACATCGGATGGTAAAATTGCCAATGCGGTGAATGGCTTGGCTCAAAAAATAGTGGCAGAGAAGACTGCAGCAGTTGTTTGACTTTAGATTCCATAGGATAAGTTCAATTAATTCACATATGTTTGTTGGTGCTAAACCAGGTTTTGTTATCATTTCGAAAGTTGCCCATTTAGTAAGAATTGATGACCGATCACATATAGATCTCCGATATCAATTACAGTTTCTAGCACTGTTATATTATGTTCAGTTTTGTATGATAGAAAAATAGAAGGATAAAAAGTTGAAAGAATAAATAAAATATGTTTGATAAGGAAGAAAAATAAGAAGGATGAAAAAGTGGATGAATTAATTTTTCTTTTAACTCATCAAAATCAATTTCTCTAAAATCGGAAAGAAAGTAAATGAAAAATTAATTATTTGTGTTAAGATGTATCTTATATGTCTATACATTAATTCATGCATTTTGATATATACAATAATTTCATATAAAATATAATGATAAAATATATATTTATATATATATTTTTTAAAAAATTAAAATTAAAAAATATTTAAAATTATTATTATTATTTTTTCATCTTAACTAGGGACAAAAGTTTTTGAATCAATACGATAACACGAGTTGAACTCGCTACGAATTTTATGACACAAACTTGATTATAACTCGACACGATAACACGATTTGAACTTGACACATTTTTTTTTATATTTTTTCGTTTGTATGGTAACATGAAATTAACATGTTTAACTAATATTATAGACATAAAATGTTAATTATTTATAATTATTTATTAAATACTGACATAATTATTATATAAAAAAAATATTTTTATTCATTATTATTATATTTATTTAAGTTAATTTTTAATTTGTAGAAAAAATATTAGCCTGGATTTAATTAAGTGAAAATGAAATATTAGCGTTAAATTTTTTATTCAAAGTTTATGTGGGTCAACACGAATACAAACACGAAAATAAACTAGTTAACTTAGAACTCGATACGACACAATTAGTTAAATGAGTTGAGTTAAGTTTGACAAATATTTGATACAAACTCGTAATGACTTAACACGAATTTGACATAACACTACTCGACTCGATTGTCACCCCTAATTTTAGCCAACACAAAGAAAAAAAAAGTAGTCATTTTATTTTTCATTTATCCAATTAAATACACAGTAAAAAATGTGTATCATTTCTATTTTTCTTCCTTGAAGGATAAAAAATGTATTTCTCTTACTTTATATCTTTCCTACAAACCTGCTCCTTTATTCCAGATTGAATGAATATTTAGATTTGTTGCAGGGTTAGATGAACTCCAACCTGTTCACTTCTGAATAAGGCCGATTACAAAATTACTTGACTCGTGTTTAATGTATAATCCTGCTCAATTTTGTATATACTCGTTACCTTACATGCGATTGTAACTTAAAGAGGAATGTAGCAACTCTGGACAAAGAAAAAGCCCGTGGAAGTTGCAGGTTGCCCACCTCAGTTGGTCGTGCGTAGGGGTGTTACTTCGTGTAATGCCATCTTGGTGTCCTCATTTTTTGATCGTGTCATTGGAATTCTAGTCGTGTTTGTATTAGTATTTACCCAATATTTTTTAATGTGCTGCAAATGTCTAACAGTAATTCAGCTCATTTATTATTTTTACATTTATTAACTACGTCAATTTTTAGAATCGAATCGTGTTTGAATCGATGGTTAAAATAGACACCTCTAGTTGTACATTTACATCATCCTTTACAATGAAACCCTCTCTCTCTCTCTCTCTCTCTCACACACACACACAAAGAAAAACCGAATTGTTTTTCACACAATTTGACTCCAATACAAAACAAAATGGTTTACACTGGAAATGGTCATATTTCTTCTAACAACTCAGGAGCATTAAAGCACCTTCCAGCACAACCAAAAATCAGTTGGTTTGAGAATCGTGTTGGGAAAAGGAGAAAATAAAGCAATATTGAATTGTGTTTGCCCAACTTCCCCTCTTGAGCTTTGAAGGCAGGTCTGAAACCTTTACATTTTGCCCTAACTAGAGGTTAAGAAATAATATCCCCACAACAC
Source organism: Ilex asprella (assembly GCA_023539305.1). NCBI lineage: Eukaryota > Viridiplantae > Streptophyta > Magnoliopsida > Aquifoliales > Aquifoliaceae > Ilex > Ilex asprella. Next base: position 17,547,509 of record CM042190.1, on the reverse strand, counting down.
ATCTCCTAATCCTCACTGAAAGCATAAGAAATTTAGGTGGTTACTCTCATCTACATATATAATAAAACAGAAGTGTGTTTAAATTTTATCTCAGTCATATTTTCCTCCTCAAAACCATTATCAATTACTTATCTCACTCATCATCCCTTTGTTAGACACAAACGTCAAATCACATCACTAATTTTTATCACTTGTTTAATTATTTATATATTTCCTCCCTAAAAATATTACATCACTCATTTCTATTATATATTTAATCATTAATATTTGATTAATTTGTAGTTAATATATTTTAAAAAAATTTAATATAATGAGATCGATTTTTTGAACGCTCGAATTTTATATTTTATCTTGCTAGACACGAGTTATGACTAGTTATATTATAAAACAATGTGCACTAACCATTGATACCCCAAAATGACTGGGACCAATGCAAAACATCACTCTGTATAGACAAAGCAGGACGTGACTGTACTAGGGTAACAAAACACATGTACAATAATTCTTCTATGTTCAGCTGTTAGGTAGAAACCAGCAGCAAGCATGACTATCAAAGCCAAACTCAGATTCACAAGGTAAGACTGATCATAAAAGTGCAATGCAGTCTGCTTCAAGCTAGAAAAATATTTACCAGCGCCAAATCCCAGGTGCCTCCATCCGCAACAAAGAAACCATCTCTTCGTACTTTGAAGCGTATACGAAGCCCCATAACTGCATGACATGGTAAGCTCTTGTAATATCCGTGTCATTTTTTGTCTTGGGTAAAGAAAAAAATTTGTGAACATATTTCCTATACGCATCACACGCTTGACAGAGTAATTGCCAAAACGATAATAAATGAGTGTGTGTGTGTGTGAGAGAGAGAGAGAGAGAGAGAGAGAGAGAGAGATAGATGTAGCTCCGTGAATACCTCAATTTCCTTCACTTCAAAATCTTCAGTGTGTGCCAAACAAGGGTTCCCATAAGTTTCTGAGGCCGAACTTGAACCAGTCAATCTTCAAAAGTAAAATTACAAATTAGATTCCAACAATAGCATTCAGCTTTGCAAATATAGAAGGCATACTTCATATCAGCAAAAATACTAGATAACGACATGAGCACAGCTCTTACAGATCACCATCCAAATACAGTGCAAAGTGACCACCCCCACCCAATGCTAGATAGTTGGTGAAGCACAAAGTGAAATAGTGGTTCACACCTGGATAGACGTGAGATCCAACAAATTATTGAAACCGTAATAAGCAGAACTAGCAATACAAAACCTGTAAAAGCTGTGAAAAAGCCAGAAGGAAAAACAACTAGTTTAAGTGTTCAGAGCAGATGATTGCAAGCTGGACCAAATACTACTAACAAAACTTGGTAACTTTTTAACATTTTAGTTCTGAATTTAACATGTTCAACTGAAGTTGTCATGTCTCAGTAATTTTTAATCTTATCCTTTATTTGAATTTTCTTATCTCTTTTCACAGCCATCGCCAGTGAAAAGTTGAATTTAATGGGAGACCTGGTTAACTAGAAACAATCCGTCAGCTTTTACTAGTGTTTGTTCTGCTTTCTTAGATGATACATATATCAAAATCTTAAAGGCACAAGATTAGAGTCCGAAAGGATGGTAATTGAAACAATCAAGTAAAATTATTTCAGCCTCAACGACCCCTCCCCCCAAACACCAAAAAAAAAAAAAAACACCCACAAGAGAAAGAGCATTATAATGGACATAGATATCCAATGTTTTCCAAGGGTTACTGAGATGGTTCAGATAGGACAGGAAGAAACTGCTAACCCAAATGTGACAGTTGAAAACAATATATAGCTGATGAATGCAGCATTAAAGATAAAAAATCATTTGAATACATTCCTACTTTTACTGGCAAGTTGGTCAGTATAGTGATTTTGAGGAAGAAGACATGAAACTCCTCTCCTGGAAAATCCTGCATAATGAATAACACCACACACCAGCACTCCTCTTGCACCATAAATATTTAGTAAACCTCAAGGCATTATGTGCTTGCAAGCAAAGTTTTCATCACTTGAAAACAACAATGAAATAAAAATGCACTATTAGATACTGAAAATTTTGCAATTGTACAGTTTTCCAAAAAGCACATCATGATATTAAACATCTAAACAGGATGCAAAACAAGTATTCTGTAACACGTGCAGCACATCTTCATTTGAATAGGAAAAGCACTTAACGCATTTTTAAAACCAAGAAGAAGAAAAGGAAAATATTTTGATCCTTTCCAAACAAATGGATGCTCAATGACAGTTGCCAGGAAAGCAACATATATGATTAATACCTGTGGGACGAAATATAACAGGATGGCCAGGTGTATTCGTGAAAACAAACGAATTATAGGTTCCCTGTCTAAAAAAAAAGCATTGAGTACACTGAAGAAGGGAATAAAAAAACTTGCTCAATACTTCCAGAAAAGTAACCATTCTAAGCCATTCAGCATCACCTGATATCTTCTCTTGTTTGTTGCCTGTAAGGGTGCCTCAACTAAGCCACCAAATACAGCTCCCTTGCGGTCTCCAACAACCTGAAGGGATTTGATGCATGAGAGAGAGAAAGAGTGTTCATCTCTGGTATGATCTATGCAAATAGAAAAAATTAAGTAATCCAGGAGGTCAGGATGTCCAACACTTTCACACATTAAAGAAACAAGAAACCAAAAGAATTTCAGAAGCAACATAAAATTTGGATTTCCTTTTCTTGTTTCTTGTTTTATTGAGTCCTTAGAAATTCCATAAAAAAATAGCCCACTCCAAACAGAAGGATAAAAGAAATCTAAATTCAGTTTACCATATGTTTCATGTCTATAAACTTAGTGCCGCACTGCCGCTACAACTGAGGGAAAAATAAACTTAGTGTGAAGAGATACGTCTTCTCAGACTATTCAATCATGGTAGTGCTCGAAGAATTTGTTTTTGCTCATAAACCAATCGAAATTGCATTTTTAGAGTATAAAGATTGAAGGCTAACAAAACATGGTTAATCTTATGGAAACCAGAACCACTGTCGTGGCTATAAATCTAGGACAGACGTACACTTGATTTTGGCCAAAAATGTCACTGTTGGACACATTAGGGACATAGACACACTTCGTACATTTAAAAAGAGGGTCAATTTTTTTTATTATCACATTTTTTCTGGACATGTTTGGGACATGAGACCAAAACTCGACTGACACGTTGGAAGACACATTTTGATTTTTTTTTCTTCTTCTAATTTTTAAGAACTTTTCAAATAACTTTATAACAACGGCAATTGTTTTTACAATTTCAAAAAGTTACAAAATAAAAAGAGTTGTAATCACTGCATCAACATAGGGTATTGATATAAACATAATTTCGAACACAATTACAAAAATTATACACAAATGGAATACACTTTGCATACGAAAGTAATTTGAAAAAAAATTGGGTTGTGAAATTGGGGCTCTTTAAAATCAAATAAAATTTTGGATTACGAAGTGGGATACTTTAAAAATGAAAATTGTAGTAGTGATTGATTGTTGGATCATGGATTTTTATGATAAATGTGTCCTAGTATATCTGATATTTTATTTTTAATTCTATGATTCATGATGTGATATGTTAGAATTGAGGAAATGATGAATTAAATTGTATTATAATATATTTATTTTATAATATAATCATATATATACATATGTATAAGTATAACAAATACATAATATTTAGCGTGTCTCCAACATGTCTATGTCCTACTGTGTTTTTGAAAAAATTATTTTCATCGTGAGCGTGACGTATTGATCTGTGTCTTGTGTTTGTGTCCTTGCTTCTTAGCAGTATAACTAATAACAATATACTATTTTAGGGGTGACAATATACCATTTTAGGGGTGACAATATACCATTTTAGGGGTGAACTACAACTAATTCAGTGTGTGGAAAGGGTATATATCCAAAGCACTATATTCCGAACACTGCAAATTAGGACCTGTAGTGTGTGTGTGTAGGAGATTATATTTATATACATATATTGGTCACGACATGATGACAATTGACAAGGTCAGGACTCAACATGAATTGATAAGGTCAAGACTCAACATTCTTACAGCATGATAATACTTGAAGAATAAGCTATTAATACTTGTACATTGATCCACAAGTGATTGTTGGGTCTTGGAGCTGAGCAGAGGATATTAGATACAAAGAAGAACATGTAATCATATTGCCTTGATAAAAATAACATGCAATGCTTATTCTGTTTTAGTTATTTGCAAAACAAATATTTACTTAATTAATCCAGGACATACGAAATAATATGTATAATTTTTTACGCTCAAATAATAAAAAATCTAAGGATGACACATGACAAGATCCTACAGCCAGGATTAAGTCTAAGGGAGATAAAACAGTGATGAGAAAAGGGTCTCCATGAATCACAAATAATGAAGAGGTGTGGCATCATGAACCGACAGTAGTAGACAGTTTGATGCACAATGAATGACGTTGGAAATAGAGCCCTGATTACTAGTCTTGTGCCCAAAAATGATGGCTCTAGTGGTGAAGAGCCACCGCCTATAAATACAAAGGCGTAGGCTACGGAGAAAAGATCTCTCGATCACACACACACACACACACACAGAGTATATCAAAGTCTTCCTCTGCATTGGTTAGCTTAGTTTATTAATTTATTTTTGCACTGTAATAGTCATTCACCTCCTTTCCGTTTAATTTCAAGTACAGTCATTTATACAACAATTCCTCTTTCTCATTTTCATTGTTGTCTTTTTCCCCAAGGTATTTTAAATTTCCAGTTTGTTTGCTCGCTACTAAGGAAATTGTTTAAATCCTTAATCTCTAAGGTAGAGAAAAAAAATCCAGAAGTAATCTTACGCTTCGTTTCAACCGCTGGAACAGTCACGACTTTAGAATCTCATATCAGTTCGAGTAGGCAAGGTCACAAGTATTTGGAATCTAAGTCCTTTCAGACTTTGGCACACCCACAATCCAAAGTACACCAAACAATTATTAATGACTTAGTGTTTAGAATCTAAAAGTCTATTCGGACTTTTGCACATCCGCAATTCAAAATATGCTAAACAATTATTAATGATTTTGATTGATAAGAGAAGAAGTATTATGTTACAATGTTACAGGAGTGATATCCATTAGCTCGTATAGACATTTGAAATGACAAGATCATCCCTCCTAGAAAGATCGGTTTCAAAATAGAATAAATAGAAAGCAGAGACCTTTCTTTTGTCCAAGGAAACAATATTCCATCAATGCTTCAAACCAAAGTAAGTTCTTCAGATGCATAATCACAAACACAAACAAGACAGCCCACACAGACCTTGAGACCACTCTCAAACATGAGACACAAAGTGAAGTCTTCCCATAACTAGGATAGTACACAAGCGCAAACACATGGACATGGACACACACTTATAATATTCAAGTGGGTAGAGATGAAAAATTTACCAGCAAAGTGAGGCCTGGGCAAAGCATGCTTCTTCTATACAAAGTTGAAAGTGAAATGCCATGCCTCCATGTACTGCAGAGAACAACACAGTAGTTACAGTAGTCTAATAATCTCAAAATATGGGAAATCCACGACTTCTGAAATATTCATATCCAACTTATGAAACAGAAGTTATGTTTCTGTACCTATATAGCAATACCCATTTCTTTCCATGAGCTAGTGCTGGTAGTGCAGCATAAAGAGCACCACGTGTCTTCTCAGACAGAAGCAATGAGGGTTCAGAAGTTTCTGGAAGATTCTCTGAAGGTGCAGGTTCATTCAAAGTTAGCATAGAAATATCGTCATCTTTGGAATTACTTATGTCACCCATTGTCATTTTGGAACTGCCCTTGGCTTTGGTTTGATTGTGGTAGCCACCAAGTCTAGCTGCCTGGTAGATAGCTCTGCCAAGAGATTGTTTGCCCCTTGAAAATAAACTTTTCTTTCCACTCCTTTCTTTCATTATAACATCATATGCTGGTTCTCTATCTGCTTGATACTCATTTGGTCCACTGAAGTTTGAATTACTACAAGATTCTGAGGATGACAGTAAAGAAGAGAGAAATGCACCAAAAGAAGATGTATCAGGACCATCAACCAGGTCCACAGAATCCTCCTCTGAAATGGACTCTAATTGACTCCTTTTTGGCTCAATCACATCATCCTATTAAAACATAATATTTAATACTAGTAAGTTTGACAACTATTAGACAATAAAAATTGAATCTAGCTACAAGTGGGAGCGGATGTAGGGGCAGAAGTACGATTTTCGATTCTCTGTGACGATCCTTCCAACCGTGTACATGTCACAGGAATTTTTGTTTTTACACCCAAACATGTTGTCCAATTCACCTAACGTTGGTTGTATTCAAGATAGTATCTTATTTCTCTCTAATCCTTCAAAGAGAAGCAAATATTATAGATTCAATCAGAGAAAGGAAGGGAGACAACAGGGCATAAAGTTGGAGAATCACAAAAATTTACTATAAACTCTTAAATTCAGTCTTAGAAATAAGTAAACATTAAATGCATTTGATGAAACAAGGGGTGACAAATTTGACTACCAGGCAGGTAAAGCCTACCGAATTTTCTCATTAGTTCGTCAGATAAACAAAAACAGACATGAACATAGATGCTGAAGAAAAATCTCTAGCATTAAAACCCTAATACAATCCAATGTAAAGCCAGCTCTATTCATGGGATAGAATATATCAGATAATTGCTAATCGTCGCTTTCATCAGATAAAATAGAAAATGAACTTCAATGGTTTATATGTCGCTCTGCAGCATCAAGAACAAGAAAACTCGATGATCAGAACACCCACACACAAAATATTGTGCATATTGATAGTACAAAGTAAACAAGATATAAAGAAAGAGCGGATATTATTCATAATAGCCAAAACAAAGAAATCAAGAGAGGGAAACTTACAGAGGTTGGAGGGAAAGGGTTGGAGGGTTTGTCAGAGATTGGGTTGAGAAAGACAGTGGTGAGATCTGAGACAAAGTGAGCTGCTTTGCTGCTTAAGGACTGGTGCTGCTGCTGTTGTTCTTCTTGTTGCCTACCCATTTTTTTTTTTTCTTATTGACAATATAATCTAGTCTATCTAATGTCATTCCCATCTGATCAAAAAAAAAAAAAGTCATTCCCCACAGAGAGAATATACCAAATTTCTTCTCTCTAATGGCCTGGTACGAGTGAAAATAGGATCGATGAAAAATGGTGAATAAAAAATATGATGGAAAATGTAATTTTTTTTTGTTTGATTGGAAGGGAAAGATGGAGGAAAAAGAAAGGAAAAGATGGAGGAAAAAGAAAGATGAAGGGAAAATAAATTCATATTGCCTATCATATTTGATCCTTTCAATTTTGGGCGGAAAGTGATAGATAAGTTGGTCAAGATAGGTCCCATAGCTGGTTAATTATCATTTACTCCAAACAACTCATCTGTTAATAAATTATTCATATTCAATTAAGAGTATTTTTGATATTTCACAAGTAATAATATTCTATTTTTTTATACTAAATAAAATAATAAAAATTTTATTCCTTCTACTTTTCCATCATT
>CM042190.1:17529478-17539547 GCA_023539305.1 Ilex asprella | reverse complement strand
CGCCATTCGCCACCACCTATCACACTGCTGCCTAGAACATCCATTGTCGCCTACCACCATCGTCATCGTCGTAGTCGTTGTCGTCCCACCACCACCACTGCCAACCATCATCATTATCGTCCACCACCACCCCCCCACACACACACCACCGTCATCACCCATGACTGTCACTACCATCATTGTCACCTAAAATCCACCACCACCATCACCATTGTTACCCACGGTTGTCACCAGCACCATGGTGGTCGCCACCCACTCCCACCATCACCATCACCACTATAGTCCACCGCCATTAACACCGCTCACCCCCATTATTATCGGTACTTAAATTTTTTTACATCTCCTTTATGTTTGTGATTTGATTTTGTGTGTGAATACAAATATGTTTATTGTTGATCATTTTTTTTATTATTTCATACCTTCAAGCACGAGAAATAACAAAAAATGGTATACTATCTCAACTTAACTCACTACTGATTAAACTAAAGTCAAACTGCATTTTCCTTGTAGTTTGACTCATTTGCACACATCAACTCCCAGGGGTTCAAGGTTCTAAAATAGCACATAACTTCCCGGATTGTTGAACTAAAATGTATTGCTAAATTTTGTTATTAGTAAAGCTAAAATGACTTTAATGCCCCTCCCCACTCTTCTTCTCCACCTCTCCAGTAACGATTGATCCATCACAGATTCAGTATCACTTCTGCCTCCAACCCAATAACTCATCACCTCCACATTAATCCATCCATTAAGGATTCATTAACCTAAGAATAGGAAAAAAAGAGGTGTGTGGTGGTGGGTGATCATGGCAGTGGGGTGTGGTTGAAATGGAGATCATCGCAAACCTCTTCAGTTAGCTAATCCTCCTCCTATGACTGACACAAACCTTTCTTCTTTGGCAAAGCCAAACCCAACATTTCAGTTCCAAAATTGAGTCCAAATCATCAAACAACCACTGAATCACAACTAAATCCATGATATTAACCACCTCACTGCAACGGTACCCACTACAATGGCACCAATCACGACATCAAAAACCCAAAGCTAAATAAGACATCTCCACTGCATACAACCACCATAAAGAACAATCCAAAAACAAAAAAAATTGGACCAAATCGCAAACAAAATCGAACAAAAAAATGAGTGAAACAAAAATCAAATTAGATGAAACAAAAATTAGACCAAATCACATGAATTGAACCAATATGGAACAAAAATAAAAAATTGAATGAATCAAAAAAAAATTGAACCAAAGAGATTAGTGTCCACCATTGATGTATATGCTACACTCCTAGCCAACTCAAATGGCGATAAGGGTTGATCTATCGAAATGGATATCGATGGTGATGGTGTGAAGGAAAAATGGGAGGTGGGTGTAGGTGGTTAATTAATAAAAGATAAAGTGGGTGGTCTAGTCATGTAAAAGGGAGGTGGGTAGTGGTGGCCGACATTTGTTGACTAGGAGGTGGGTGATCGTGGCCGTCATGGGTCGTCGTGGTTGGTAGTGGTGGCCGTTATGGGTTATTGCATTTTTTTGTGAGAAAGAGAGAGATGGAATTTTGGGTACACAGAGACAGAAAGAGAGTTGAGTTTTTTTTTTGTCTTTTAACATGTTTTTTTTAGCCCAAACGCTAGAGCATGCATATGAGCAATATACACTGTTAAATGGGATGTGAGCAACTGATTACTTTATGAAATAGGTGGAAGTAGAACCTTTGGCCAACATAAGGGATACATATACTAGAACATTTATGTGGAAGAACATCATCACAAGGTACGACATACCAGTTGTCCTTATATTTGACAGTAGAGCCCAATTTGATAATGAGTCTTTCAAAGCTTTTTGTCAACAATATGGAATTCAGACTCGTTACTTCACGCCAGTCTACCCACAAAGTGACGGTCAGGCAAAAATCATGAACAAAATCGTCCTTGACGGAATAAAAAAGAGAATGGAGAAAGCAAAAAACCACACCCCGACGCATAACACGGGAAACTCCATTTTCACTTGCTTATAACATGGAAGTCGTGATACCCTTGAAAATCGGGTTGCCTACACTCAGAATCGACCTAGCAATGAATGAGAGTAATGACACAGCCATTAGGTGAGAATTACATTTGCTTGACAAAAAGAGGGTGGCGGCGGTAGTACACATAGCTATCTATTAGCGGCAAATAGCTCGAGCCTACGACAAGAGAGCTAATCATCATGCTTTCGTCCTTGGAGACCTAGTGCTTAGACGCGTCATGGGGGCCGCCAAGGATCCAACAGATGAGAAGTTTTGCTCTAACTGGGCGGGGCCCTCAAATTAGGAGGAAATGGATCTTACAAACTCGAGACCATGGACCAGAGACGAGTACCCCAACCCTGGAATATAGCTAATCTATGAAAGTTCTAATTTTGAATGCCTTCATAAATGCAAAATTTGAACTACCTTCAGGAAATATGGGTGCCCCTTATATGACCGCACCTTTAGGAAATAAAAGAGTACCTTTGTTACTAATACTTCGCTCTAAACTTCAAAAGATTTTTTAATGTTTATAAAAGTTCATGAGGAATTCATCAAATTTTGAGTTTATTAAACCCATCCTACTGCCAAGGTAGGAAGGCAAAAATCCTAATAGAGGTAGAAGCCTAAATCAGGTGTAGCCACCTGATCAAATTTAGGCCCTAGGTTAGGCATGATGATGTAAACCAAATAGGTAAAGATCTGAGTCCAATTTGATCAGCGAGTCAGTGCATGCTTAGAAACAAACTCTTCGAAGAAAAGACCAGGAGGACTAAGTCTTTTTAGAGAAATTTTCAAGTATTAAAAGGTCTCTAGCTAAGTGCTTGTGAACGAACTCTTTAAAGAAGGGTCGAACAAGGGCTATAACTTCTTAGAGTAAAATTTTTCTGAGTATGGAAGGTCCCTAGCTAAGTACTTGGGACCAAATTCTTTGGAGAAGGGCCGAGCAAGGGCCATAAATTCTTTGATTTTTTTTTAAAGTATGGAAGTTACCTAGCTAAGTACTTGGGACCAAAATTTTTGGAGAAGGGCCGAGCAAGGGCCATAACTTGTTAGAGTAAAATTTTTTCTAAGTATGGAAGGTACCTAGTTAAGTGCTTGGGACCGAACTCTTTGGAGAAGGGTTAAGCAAGGGCCATAAATTCTTAGAGTAAAAATTTGTCTAAGTATGAAAGATCCCTAACTATGTGTTGGGGACTGAACTCTTTTGAGAAGGCCGAGCAAGGTTTATAACTTCTTTGAGTAAATTTTTTTTCTAAGTATTGAAGGTCCCTAGCTAATTGCTTGGGACCAAAATCTTTGGTGAAGGGCTGAGCAAGGACCATAACTTCTTAGAGTAAATTTTTTTTTTTCTAAGTACCACTGGCGAAGCGCTTTTGATAGAACCACTAAAAACCAAACAAAGAAAGAAGAATGCAAAGAAACTTATTAAAAAGATCTTCCATATATGTATCAAAAAGGAAGAAGGTTACACTTTAAAAAGAAGAGAGAAAAATAGATGTATATTTTCAGAACAGTTGCTTTTAGGAAGAAGGCGGTATATTGGAGCTCGCAATAGAGTAATGAGAGTATAGCTCAAAAGACGGGGGCATATTCACGGCTGTCAAGGCAGTAAGCCAACCTTTAAGAGAGGAATTTTGTAAAGCCAAGTCATTCTCCACCTCCACCCATCCCTTGTTCAAAGGCAATATCCTCTAGATCTTTGGCTTCAGCCTTAAACCACTCAAATTCTTCCAAAAGGGAGGAATGTTCAAGTTGGGTTTGGGAAAGATCTACATTGATCACACTCTCCAAAGCTATCAAATCCTCCACCTCCACCTCCGTTGTAAGCTTCTTGTTCTCACTAAGTAGGCATAGCAGTTGAGCCTAAAAACCAACATTTCCTCGCAAAGTTTGGCATAGCATTTTCTTCATCAGTGGATTCTTTCTTCGCTAGTGCAGATATGCGCTCATGAACTGCCTTCTTCATAGTCTTATCTTTCTTGGCAATCTTCTCCTCGAATTCATGAACCTTTTGAAGTCGCTGCAGACCACAAAGAGAAGTGAATGAAAAAATTTATATATATAAAAAAACTATCTTCCAAAAGGAAAAAAATAGGAGATATAAGAATAGCAGAACCATCTGTTGGATGACTTGCCAAGTAATTACATCATCAGACATCGTCTCGTTTGCAGTCAAGTCACGAGGAAGAATCACTCCTCTGGCATACCCACTGCCAAATTGAAGTCCTCAGCAGCAAAATCATGAACAATGATTTCCCTCCCTTTTGCCTTCATAATTGGGCAAAACAGGGAGATCACAAGCTCTGGGGGAAGGAAGGTATCAGGTTCTAGCATTTTGCGTTTCTTAGGGGCATGATCGTTAAATAGGACCAAGATGGCTTTTGGTTAATCTGTTGGAAGAGTTGGCTCTGAAATAGTAGAAAGGAGTTCTGGTTGGATGAAGGAAGTTTCAAGATTTACATCTACCGAAGCCCTAGTCGAATCATCCGTTGGCACCTCAGAATGCATCACTTGCTCCACCTTGATAGGTCCATCCAAAGCAAGTCCTTCGAGATCAGTAGAAGTTTGAACTTGGGTAGAAGAAGTTTTAGTCGTGCTTGAAGAAGAAAGGAAATTAAGGAAGTTCTTCATTGGCCTATTCCTTCTAGAAGGTCCAATTGTAACCTTTTTGCGAGACCGAGCAGTTTGAGCTCGTGCAGCTTGGACGACTTGACGATCATTGGAAAAAGTAGCATTGGGGTGAGGAGGAACTATAATAAAAGACATATAAATTGGTGTAATCCCGAGCAAAGTTTGAGTAGCTCGACAGAAGAGAGATTCGTTGAAGCTCTGTACCGTCTTCAACTCATCCGTTATTTATAGATCGCTCAGGGATCCTTCCCTTCACAGTTTCGCCTACAAGAGACATACCTAGTCAGGAGGGGAAAGACAAGTTTAAAGAAAAGAGTTAAAAAAAAAAGAGAAAGAAAGAAAGAGGCATATTGTCAATCACTTGGTGTGCCTTCTTTTTAAGGGCATCGATAGGAAGTAATTCACTAGAATCATACTCCTAGTTGCTAGAGACAATGATGACATCATTTTCTTGACCTTTGTTCAAGTCTGGGAGGTGGATCACCTAGTAGCGGTCTTTTGTCCCTATTGCGAGATAGTAGTTGTCTCTAGTAGGCTTTATAATATAACAAAAGAGGATTTCCTAGAGACATAGACTCAATCCAAAAGCTTGTTAAGGAAGCAACACACATTACAATCTTAAAGAAGTCAGGACAACATTGAATGAGACACAACTTCAGTGCTGAAAGCACTTATAAAAGGAGAGGATGAAGAGGGAAGTGAACAAAACCTTCAGCGATGGCTTGAGTATGGATAAGGATGCTCTCTTTGGTACCAATCAAAGTTCATCGACTCCAGCAATTTGGTACTTTGTTCTAAAAGTAGGTATGTCTAAAGAAATGAGAGGAGCCATTTCGAAGAGGTAAACCCAAAGTAACAAAGAGAAAGCCAGAAGAAGAAGAAGAAGAAGAACGAGTGAAGAAGAAAGGAAGGCTTGCACCCCTTTTAAAAGCATGGACCTAATGAAGCGACCGAAGCCCAAAGGACAAATATTTAATGCAAGAGCCGTTAGAGCAAATTCCATGTCTCAAGGATGCATGTAATGATTAACTTGAGAGCATGAAATGACTGCCAAACGAAAAAAATGTCTGGCACACATTTCCTAGGGGCAAGTCAAGGGGCATAAAATTTGTGCTACGTGTAAAGAGCAGTTAATGCACTCACGTGAGAATGATGAGATAGGTCACATAGGGGTACAATGAAATAGCAGTCAAATCAAGAAGTGCAGACTCGATTCATGATGCTGAGCCAAGTCATCTAGAGCTTGGTAAAAGAAGTAAGAGGTCGGTTTTGATAAGACCGAGCTCCATTCAGAATAGCCTCAAACTGAGGGAATGCCTATAATCAAGGGATTTAGGTATAACAAATAAGCACAATCATTAGCTCGAGAAGAGCTAGTCCACAGAAGGAGTGTCTTGAGAGATTTCAACAATTCCTAACAAACATCCGATATTGATAGGAGATGTGCCACCTTGCATCATCAATCAGGAAACCCTAACGAAGAGAAAGACACTATATAATTGGTCAAGTATGTACGCACAATATTCCCTGCATACATACTCCTTTCATACACTTATTGATTTAAACATCGAAGTGCCTTCGATCTAAGCACTTTGGTCCTAGGTAATTTATTTATTTTGCAGGAAGTAGAAGGTTGGATACTGGAATCACTCGTTAGCTTACGTAAAAGGTGAATCCATTTTCATCGCTTACAATTCACACGTAGAATCAAAGAGATACAATCTTCATTATGAAATCAAGTACAAAATACCATATTTATTTGATCTTAACCAATTTTTACAACATTTTTTTTTAAAAAAATTATTGTATTCATAATCGTTGCATGCATAAATTTTCAAAACAAAAATTGCAAAAGTGTTTTGTAAATATGTCTTTACATTGAAAAACATACTTTTGTTTAAACAACCAAAAATTCGGAATTAAGTGCTAAACAACAAGAAAGATCAAATTAAACAACGAAAATGGGTAGAACGATTGAAAAACTCTTTGACTATGCATACTGTTTGTAAAAGAACAATGACCAAATTCTTGGGACTTTTCTTATACAAAACTTTGTTTCTCAACTATAGAAGCTATTGTAACTAAATATATAAAATTCCTGCATATAATATTATGAGTAATGCTACATGGACTTAAAAAGTAGACTTAAAAAATTGACTTGATAATTTCAACCATTGATTTCACTGTAGGTCCCAGCATTTATTGGGACCTACTACCTATTCAATGGTTGAGATGATCAAGTCAATTTTTTAAGTCTAGTTTTTAAGTTCATCTAGCATTACTCTAATATTATACGAGAGATGCACATGATACGTGGCGTTGTCAACATTTCAGAGAGAATGATTGTTGGACTTGAACTTACAATGTATTTTTTAGGTAGATGAACACATGCTATCAGTCCAAATTTGAGGTTTTATCATACCAAATTTGAGCCAAACCTCTTATAATTAATTTTGAATTCAAGTTTTGCTTTTAGTATGAAATAAATAGTTTATATTTGCCTTTTGTGTTTAATTGTGATATCTACATATTCATCAAAAGATTTTGATCTCTGCATGTTCTTTAAATATGTTCTGGTTTAACTTTGAATCTAGAACACATCCTCGTGATGGTGGTGTGTGTGATTGTTTAATTGTGTTTATCCATGGAAAAATGCAAAAGTTTGGGATAAAAATAGTTCTTAGCAGAAAATATAACAGGAACAAGTGTAAGGGTCACTAAATTGATTACGCCACGATACATGGTCGTTGATGGAACATAATTCAGTAGACCAATTATAAAATGACTCCTGAATGAAGGTGGTCCCCCTTCCCATGCACGTCATTCCTCAAGCAACTAGGGGTAGGGAAGAGATCTTGTTTGTCTAAGGTTTAAAAACATTTGGGGGTGAAAGGGTGATCGGGTATAATAATGTCACCTTTCCCCTACCGCTATTATGGAACCAACTTATGTCACATGAGTTGACAAATGTGATAGATGATGGGCAGTGTCAGCTATGTTGTCTTTACCACGAGGAGATTGACACAAACCCTGGTGAAGACAAACATAAAGACACCCCCAGTAAATAGGCATGCAACAATCAGGTGACACCCTCGAGAGATACCATATCATTACATAATTGACATGGAGCAGAGTCATCATCACATGGACCCCGATTGGCCGCTGCTTATAATCCCCAAGCCTATTAAATGTCGTGTGTGAAGCCTTCTTATGACGAGATGGGGACAATCTTTGGTGAGGTTGTCATGCTTGATGTACACGTGGATTAGCAGGAGGATTTCACTCAAAAAAGACTATCCGACTATTAGCTAGGATATCATTGTGCATGATTCACATCAGTAGTTCTCGTATCTTCTCTCGCATGGGATACATTGAGGAATCCTTTGGCCACCTTCCTATCTCTCTTTGGTATTTCAAGAGCTGTGGTGAAAATCTTTAGGTGTTTCTACCTCATTGATTTTCGAAAATTATCTTGTGTAGTTATGTACAATACAATGACTCTCTTTGCTTGATGAAAAGTACCATAAAAAATATATGAAAGTTGGAACTTAAAAACAACGGATGGAAGTCCGTAATGCCCAAAACCTACGAGAAACGAAAGAAAGAAGAATGCAAGTTTATAAGTCATAAATTTTTTTTGTATGGGTTTACCACACCATTTGGCAGTGGTATGTACTATCAATGAAAAATTGATATGTTAGACACATAAGTTTGAGAGCATGTCTTACTCTAATAGGGGCATAGAGTTTCTAAGTGAAGGCAAGCATAACTCTCTACTTCATATCCTACTTGTCAGTAAGGCAGGTTCATTATGAGAATGTATAATTTTTATTGATTATATAGACTACCTGACATTACTAAGGAGTAGGTGTGTTAAAATATGACACAATTCATTAACACGACACAAACATGAACACGACATGGAATTTGGGGTTGGATCTTCTTTAAGCCACCCTTTTAGTAAACAGGTGGATCCGATACAACACGATTAATAAACAAATCGGATATGAGTGAAGAAACTTAAAAGAAATAAATGACACAACTTGTTTTTATATTGATTATATATGATACAAACTTGATACAATATAATTCGTTAGATACGAATTAATAAATGAATCGGATATGGATATAGTGTTTTTTGATATAAATTCGTTAAAATCAGACACGGACCCGTTTCACTCGATATGACTGACAGGTCTACTATGGAGTAATGTTATTGGGGACCTAAAAGCCTAACCTAATTTGCTAATATAATAGTGTATCAAATAGAGTCCTAGCCAAGAAGCCTAACTGATGATGCACAAATCGATTTTACGCAAAATCAACAGTCGAATATGTCTAGAAACACAATTAATGAGCAGTAAATATGCGATCAATGACAAATCAACGACAAAACAATAAATATAGAGTCAGCACAAAGATTTATAGTGGTTCAGTCCAGGTGATCTACTCCACTCTCAGGAACAACAACGGTGGCTGGAGATCTTTATTGATGAATAATGTTCCCAGAAGAATATGCTTCAGGAATGTTACAATGCTTTGGGAGAGAGAGACAATGTGTGTAGAGAGGTGTAGTGTATGTAGGAGCTTCAAGGTTTAGAGGTCTCAAAAAGGTGATGTCAAGGTCCTTCTCTTTGTGGAGAGAACTTACATTATATAGGCTTAGTAAGGCAGGGATGTAAGGGAGATGACTTCTACTATTTTGTTAAGTATAGTTGTGGTAGGATTTAATCTCCATGCGTATCCCGATATTTTCTCCCTCGTGTCCTTATTCTGTCGGAGGATGACTCTGAGCTGGGTTAGATTTGATCCTGAGCTTGGACTTGAGTCAGAGTGGCAAAGAAAATAGGGCGAAGGAGAGACAGATGACCAACACCTGGGCGGCGCCCCCTTGGGTGTTCCCTTGACTCCTTGATGACTTAGGCATCCTTGATGACTTTGGTGACATGGACCCCTCTTTGCTCATTTGGGTTGATCCCTTCTTGGTACTAGCTTGACCCCATCTTGGTACTGTCTTTGGGCCTCATTAATTTATTGGGCTTGACCCAGTTAGTTTCGGGCTCATCATTAACAATTAAAGTTATAAAAATACTATTGGATTTCGTCATTGTCACATCATTAGCATAATAAATTATCACTACAAGAAAAAAACATTATTTTTAAGGAACACAAAAAACATCGCAAAAGTGTTTACTTTGCGACGATTTATAAATTTTGTCGCATATATTTGTTTTGTATTTTTGTGACATTTTTTTGAAGTGGGTTGCAAACTAACGTCACAAATTCGCTTCCCTCCCATATTATTTGGCGCAAAATTTTTTGTTGCACATAAATTAAAATTGTTGTGTATTCCCAAAAATAAATTAATTTAAAGCTGGTATGGGAAACAACATTTTGGCAACGCTTTTTGTATCGTCGCAGAAAAG
>CM042190.1:17490738-17524478 GCA_023539305.1 Ilex asprella | reverse complement strand
CGTTACAGCAACACAATCACACCAATCAGTTACAATTGTCCTATAATACACCAAACAGTTGCTCATGTGTTTTTAGAAACTAAATAGTTACACAAAATAATTATAAAAAATTATGACATCAATTCAATTTGTCAATTAGTTGTTTACATAAACTAAATAGTTACACCATTTAGTATCACGACATGGTTACACCAATTATATATATTAAATTTGGTGTAATAGTAACTCTTCTCTATAATGATAAACCCTATTTGATGTATATAATTAATATAATTATGACGTGATACTAAATGATGTGACTCTTTTAGTTTATATAAACAACTGAATAACAAATAAGGTTGGTGTTGTAATTTTGTGTAATTATTTGGTGTAACTATTTGATTTATTAGAACACATGAGTACCTATTTAGTGTATTTTAGAGTAATTATAGCAAATTGGTGTAATTACATTGTTGTAACCTTGATACAAGGAGAGAAAGAGTAACCATGAGAAAAAATAGGGGGAAAAGGGTGAGTGAGAGAGAGAAAATAGGGCTAGAGATTAAAAAATTAAATCAAATATTTACATATTTGAAAAGAAAATAAATTATTAATAGGGAGAGAGAAAGAGAGAGAGAAAGAAAATATGGATAGATAGAGAAACAAAAAGATAGATAGATGGAGAGAAAATAGTGAAGAGTGTGAGAGAATAATGGAGAGAGGGAGAGAGACTAAAAGGTAATAAATGATCTTTTAATCTTTTTTCAAAAAATTGTACTTAGTGTTAAATAAGTTTTCTTAATATAGTTTAGCTTAATTAAGTCCAAATTTTTGTACCGGCTTTCAAATTTTCCAAAAAAAAAAAAAAAATCAAGCCCATGACCTGAGGACTACATGTTCCAAATCACTTGAATTTTTTTATGTTTATTTGGTATTGGACAAGCTCTCATAGAGGAATCTCTTTCTTATTTCTATCTTTCGATCCCAAGACGACTAGGAAGAGGCAAATCAAAAAGGGAACTTCATTTATCATTTAACAAGTTTGGTTATGAAATAGAAAGGAAACTGCAATCATATATTAATTATGGTTAAGTGCAATTTAGAAACTATACTTAAACTTATAATCAAATCAAATCTTTTAATATTAAAAATCTAAAATAAAATTGTTGGCTAAGAGAAGATGGTTAAACAAAAATATTATTGGGCTTTATTTCATTTTTATCCTCCTGGATTAGCCAAAGTTGAGTGATTACAAAATTAAGTGTTATCTGGCATTTTATATCCAGTAGCATATTATTGTCAAATACATTATTATATTGGTAGACTTTTATTTCCACTAGATCATGCACCGTGAATTATTTTGAATTATAATTTTTGTTTTAATTTTAATTTTATAATTATTTCAAATAATCATGTAAATACAACAACCTATAAATATTATTAAGGTTTCTTGAGTATGATGTTCTCGTTGTCCTCTTATGTGGCCACCAAGTACTATTAGTTTTTGGGTATGGTCTCACACTCAAATATATATATGTATGCAGTGGTATATAAAAATATCAGAATTAATAGGTAGAAAACAATAAAAAAATAGTGAATCATTTATGCCTTTGAATTGGAGTTTATGCTTTTGAATTGAATTATGAGGACAAAGTTAATTTAAAATTGTAAATTCTGATTCTCAATTTCAGTGACAAGCCATGAATTTTATTTTACCAGGAGAATCGTAAATTCAATTCAAAAAAAATAAAAATAAAAGAACCATACTTACCAACCCTAAAAACTAGTAAATCAATCACCTCCTCATATAAAAGATGGATTTGAACCTCAATGATTGAGGACTCTGGAATAAAAATATAGCAATCAATAAAAAAATAACCTTTCATTATAAATAAACACCATAATCACCTCAATTAAACTTTATATAAATCTCTAGAACAAAAAAAACTTTATATAAATCTTAAATATTGCGTAGTCCAAATAATAAACTTCATCAACTTCATTTTGACTACCAATGGAGTTAATTTTTCGACATCTTCTTGCTTGGATGAATGGATAAAAGACGTTGATACAATTTTCTTCCAACTACATGCACAAGCTAAGTGAGGAAAAGAGTGTTTATATAAATGTTGTCGGGTGAGTGAGAGGGATATTCGACGATAGTAGTTAGACTAATCCCCAATGGTTGCTTAATCTATGAACTTCAGATTGTTGAGAAGTCCACCTTTTTGTATCATCTTACTGTAGGATAGTGTGACAGTGGTATATTCGAAGGTGGTTTTTGTGCTATTTGCTATTTATATAAACTTGAAATGGATATAGAGCGATAAATTGTCTAAGAAGTAAAGTATATGACTCATAAATCCTAATGGGAAACAAAGTATATACTCATATGTGGGTTATTCATGATGGTTTTCATGATATTGGTTGAAAATCAAGAAATCAATGGTAAGGTTGAAGGACATGAGAGGATATGATTGAGTTTATAATATTTGTAAAACATAACTCAATCCTTACATGACATACATAAGTCTAGAGCACGTGCCTCACATAGACTATTTCAAGTTTCAAATATTGCATATTATTGTTCTAAGAAATTTCATTATTCAAATCTTCTTAAACACAAGTGGTCCTCAACCATATATATACCAAAAGTAAAATGTGCTTGTCTGAAAATTGGAGGAAGAATATCACTATTGCTTGTATATTGGATATTGTGGGTATATAAATAATACCCATCTGAAGAACTTTTGTAATAATATACACAACTCCTACTAAATTTTATCTAAAAGTGTCTTTGATATAAACCATTCGGAAAAGCATAAAACAATGAATTCATAAATATTATTTAAAAGCAAGAGTGTGAAAGATATACAAAATTATAAAGTTCCTATCGTAATGGAAGGTTAATGCTGGACGTCCAAGAATAAAAATAAAAAATATATAACATTTACCATTTAACTTTTTTTTGTGGAAAAAAAAACTACCTTGGCAAGACCGTCATGAATGAGACATACAACGCAATAGGACCACCATAAGTATTTTGTCTCTCGGAAGCTTCAAAAGTTATCCACTCTTTTTTTTTTTTGCAAAAACATAACACATTGAACAATCATTCTTCCTTGCTTTCGATCCAATAATGCCCATGAGATTTCAAATGTTTATCTCCAATTATGCACAATTTCTTAGAATCAACTTCGGGTAACCATGCACCACTTTTCCAGGACCATTTCCTAGCTCACTATCTTTTCTACTAACAATTATGGTATTATTTTTTATGTAGTATATGTGACAAAAAATAAATAAAATAAATTCTATGAAACTAAGACTAGTCAAAAAGGAGATAGAACTTTTCCAACCAACTCCTCTTACTCAAAAATTGAGAACCAAATTTCCCTACTAAATTTACATACAAGTACTTCCAATTCACTTAGTTTATTGAACAGATCAAGGGAAAACTTTAATAGGAACTAATGCAATAAGGCTTTGCACAATATAATTGGAAAGTGTAGCAATGGAGTTATTGAAAGCACTTGATCTATGTTAAATTCTCACAGTGCATCTGCATACAATACATATATAATAAGTTAATAGCATAAAAATTCAAAAAGGGCATTTGGAAATGTAAAACCTAAAATACCTACACTTTGCTATGTATTTGATTCAAGCACCACCTGCATATAAATAAATTAATTAATTTTCCTATTACAATTTTTAATTTTCTAATTTAATTTTCTAACGCTATGTCACCTATCAAATAACCCTATCCTAGCCTTGTTCATAAAACACATCAATTTACAACTAATCAAGAATTTACAATTCCCTGAAATTAAAGCACAAAAAATCACAATTCTTAACAAATCCATGACACCAGCTAAACATTAAAACTACATTGCACATACACCTGCGTAATATTTTGTTTGAGTACATATATACAAATATATATAAAGAACGAAGGTGCATACCGGTACCGTTAGTGATGACAATGTTGGTCTCAGGAGGGACTTTGAAATGGACCTCCCTCTAGAACGCTAAATTCAAAAAAAAAAAAAATAGAATTATTTCAAAAATAACTCAAAAAAAAAAGCTAAAGGAGTAGCAATATCACATCGCGGAGGAAAGCTTCGAATCAAAGGTGAAAGTAAAGTTGGATGACACCTTTCTTCTACCACCACTCAACATTAAATAAGTTATTTGGCTTCTGTAGGCTCCAAAACTGTGCCGGGGAGTAGTAGTTTGGAACTCTAAAAAGTTATAAATAAATTATACTGGATTAAGAATATTTAGTATAGAAGATAAAAGGTTAACATATTTATTATTGGATTAAGGATATAAGTGATTTAATGAATATAAATATGTTATAGCATCCCAACAGTCTGAACAATAGACCATATTGGAATTAAAACAATAACCCAACACTCTAACAACCAATAATAGTTATAATTTCAGATAATATTGATGTTATTATTAGAACTTAAAAAGAATAGTATTGGCATAAGTGGTTTTGTGGTATTAAAGTTTGTAAGACATTAAATATGAAGGATATGAATGAAATAATTATATTTTTGAAGGGAAAAGATGAAAAAAAAAACAAGTTTTTCATATATTCTGCTATTTTAAAGTAGTATATATGAACTGCTATGGCCTTGGTCTATTAAATAGACAACATAATCTATAATAAAATCGATTACATTGAGTCATATAAATGCAAATATAAAATGTGAATATTATTGGTAAAGTGCATTAGTTTGAAAAAATTTCATTCCATGACAATTGGACATTCTTAGAAGTGCCAGCCAAAAATCTAGTAAAAAATGTTGTTATTTCAAGTAAGCAAGATGTTGGCCTAAGATAATAGAGATATAGGAGTCAATGAACTAACACAGGTTAGGTAGAAAAATACTTCAAAAAATTTAAACAACTCAGTGAAAAAAAATATAACCACCAAGATAATAGTTTAAAATTGCTAAACAAATCCATTAGCTTGAATGACAAAACACAACCGTAAAAACTATTGCATCAACAAACCATTGCTTGAGGACAAAATGCACTATACAACACACCTCCCCAATCCTCGATCCACTCATTATTGCTCTGGAGCGACACAATTTTTTATTCACAAATAGAGTGAGATAGAAACATCCATCTTTATTTTTTTGGGCAATAATATCAAACATAAGGTTCACCAACCAAGAACAATAACTCAATGGAGGCCAAAATGGATTAAGGAAAAAAAAAATAAAAACATCAAACTAAAACAAACTAGAAAACAATGTCATATTAGAATATTAGGTACATGATAAATCTTTCAAACAATATAAATAAAAACTAAATGAGCTTACTCACGTATTTAAAGATCTACTACTTGCAGACCATAAGAGAGAAATTTGTAATGCCCACAAAGGTGTTCGTAACGATTAACACCTCCAAGAAAAAAAATGATTCAATAGTCACACTTTATACCATTAGGAAAACATAAATAATTGATTTTTGAAGTATAAAGATTTTTTTAATTAAAAAGGGTTAAAATGCATTACTCAAATCGCTAGAAGAAGATTGTTGTTTATGTATATAATCATAGAAAAGTAAAAGATCATTGCATCGAGCCCCTGGAGGTTGAGATAAATACCTTGTAACTACAAGTCTACAACCTAGTATTTCAGTCGATTAAACCCACACATTGTCCAAACCAGAAAAGTGTATGGTAGATAGTTTCCAAGACCACAACCTGCAACTTCCTGTGAATTCATAACCACAAGTGTAGATTGCCAAACCAACATATATGAGATCAAAGAACATATGTTGTACTGAACCGATTCTAACACTTACTGTGACACCCCAAAATCTGGGGTCCGTTGATTACCCATCAACCCGCGGAATATCCGTGGATACCGAGTAACTCGATAACACACCGTTATGCCCCATTTATAGGAGTCCTTAATTTAACAAAAATTCGGGCAGAGTCTCTTTTGTACGGGGAACTCTACCCAAAACACAACCTGTGCAATTATAAAATCATATGACCTATCCGAGGTCCAATATAAACCACTAACCACACTGGGTCCATTTATCCATACTTTTGACTCCCCCAAAACTAGAATTTCTATGTCAACGTATTAAGTGTGACATGACGTGTAAAAGTGTAACATGGTCATATAAAAGTGTAACATGGCGTATAAAAGTGTAACATTGTCATATAAAAGTGTGACATGACGTATAAAAGTGTAACACTGTCATGTAAAAGTGTAACACTGTCATGCACCACTGTGACTTATCAACACATCACACCTATGCATCAAACATGGTTAATATAAGTTCAATTTTTAATCTTTTTACATAGATTACATGCAAAAATTAAATTACAAGTCTAGTTTTACAAAAATTGGATTAAAAGCCACAAGTCAACTTTTCTTCATTCTTGGGGCCCTGAATGCGAGCTGTCCACCGGTGTATAACCCACACCTGAAATATTTTTTCATATAGGGTGAGCCACGCTCAATAGAATAATTTCTACAGAGGCTACTCCCTACCTAGATGCGCATGAAATGCACACATGCAACATTCAACAATCCATCACATTCTAATCAATAATATGCAATCCCCATGACGGAATTTATCATGTCATGTCATGAAATGAGATGAGACTCAGTCATGCATTTTAACTCGAGCTGTCACCGGCTCCCACAACACAATGTAATGCACTTGTGCAATGAAACCGTCAATTGATGAAAATTCACTCAATGATCGTTTTGAATAAGAGTCATGCATTTTATAAATCAGATCATTATGGGATGATACTCATTGACAACGTATGTTTTTATTAACAAAATCTTGTGTCTTGTTGGGCAACGAATTTTGGTATCTCAACCTCCAGTTTCGTAAACACCAGCACTTTTCTGAAATTTCACCACTGGCAAAGTGCTTGAACCATGTGACCGGGCCTTGCACCTGAGGGAGAGTCTAGCCCTACTTGCTATACCCGACATAAGTTTTTGTCATGCAATCATGCGACTCCATGTGACCATCGATCCACATTTTCAAGTCCACATATCAACCACCAAACATGGTGTTTGATTTAAACCATGCAAGCACACAGCCACACCTATGCATAAAGCTCATGAATGTGATGTCAACACCATGCCCAATATGCAATAATACCAAATGAGCAATTTATCAACCACATGTTCAATATGTAATGCATGACATACGAACAATCTCAACATATTTCAAAATGTCCATGATAAATTATATTATAAACATACAAATACCATGCTTTGTCACAATGTCAATAGAGCAAAATATGAATATATTCACAATTCTCTTAACACAATGTCCAAGCA
Organism: Ilex asprella; assembly: GCA_023539305.1. Classification (NCBI taxonomy): domain Eukaryota; kingdom Viridiplantae; phylum Streptophyta; class Magnoliopsida; order Aquifoliales; family Aquifoliaceae; genus Ilex; species Ilex asprella. The sequence continues at coordinate 17,517,159 of CM042190.1, read as the reverse complement.
TGCTACACATAAACTATGCAAAACATACCTAATTTTCACCTAGGCATTTAGTCAAACACCTTAAGGGCACCCAAATCATGCAATCACATAACATAGCCACATAACATGAAACATCAAGGAATTACTTAAGTAACTCCAAAATATCAAATTCAATCAAGAAAGTAGTTTAAGTCATCTTTAAACTCATTTCTCACTTTCTTAACTATCTATACATATAAGTTCACTTACATATAGATACACACCCAAACTTTATTCTATAGACATCACAGGCTTGGAATAGTCCCAAGTAGGAAAACCTACCTCTTGAACGTAGGAAACTTTAAGAACAAGATTCAAGCCCAAAGTTTTGATTTCTCCAAAATCCCCCCTTTGGATCTTCGGTGAAATATTCGATTTTTGGTATGGTCTTGTAGCCTTCGTCGAGGAGAACACTTTTTGTTCTTGGTCCAAGTTGATTCGACCAAAGCTTGGTCCTAAATCGCAAGAAGAAAGCTTAAGAACCCCCGTCTTCCTCTCTTTCCTCTCTATTCAACGTCCAGAACCAGCCAACCCAACAGAATCATAATCCATAAAATCAGCTTTTTAGTCCATATTTATATATTTTAATATTTGGCCCAAGTCGTGCCACACGCCCCCTTTTTTCTCAGGTCCGTTTTCGGCCCGAAACGATTAAATTTCGCTCCAGTTCAAACTTAAATATTTTTATATGAAATTTATTTAAATTATTTTCAAAATTTCAAAATTTTAATAAAAAATCGTTTTTGGGGGTCACCAGATGCCCGTCGACTCGAAAAACGTAAAAAATCTGCCTATCTTGAAATTTGACAAAATTTCTTTGGGTAACTAGATTTCGCGAGACGAATCTAACGGTGAAGTCCGTTTCGTCATCAAAACTCTAGAAAATTTCAGGTTTGCAACCCATACCGTAGTGAAAAATTACTTTTTTACCCCTTTTTCACAAAAAATTCAATTTTTTTCCGGATTTTACACTTACGGATTGTACAACTGTCACTTCCACTTTCCCTAGTTATACCATGTAGATCACTTGGCTTCCACAAGATACATGTGAGAAAATGGATAGACTCAATAGAAACTACTCAAACAGATCAACATCATTAAGAAGGAAACAAAATGTTAATAGTATTATAATGGTACCTATCTTTCAAGTGGAGATCAGATGCAGCGTCCGAGGCTCCATTGAAACGATTTCTTTGACTGGGCAAGCACCTTTGACGTAGTAGATAGAGGGAAGGATATGTGGGAGTTGATCAGTTAAAAGCCTTTTTTTTAATGTTTTGTAACTGATATGGAATGTGCAGTGGCCATATTGAATGTATATTATTGTGTATTCACTGTATTATGTTTACATTAACACATAAGGACAAAGAAGACTCTAATAGATTAAAAAAGGGTAAAATAAAAAAATAAAAGTTTTTCAAGTTTACTCACTTTTTATAGTAGTATAGATAGATAGATTTAGATATAGATTATAATCAAACACGTCTAAATAACATTATTTTTTCCTAAATTAAATTTTAATTTCTATATCCAACCATGTTGATGATGTGCATGACCATTATTTGAGTTTTAAATGTTGATATACCGAATGTGTGTAATTGAAACAAATGTTATAAGAATTTTCTTATTTTTTCTTCTTTAGCGTTTCATCACTTGACATAGCCAACAATACTTCACTTCTTTTTTTATTTTTAAAAGATTTGAATCGATTATAATATTAAATATAGTTTTCATATATCATTTAACCCATAATTAATATGATTATTGAAGTTTCCTTTCTAGTTCATAACCAAATTTAATATGTCTATTGAAGTTTTAGCTTACCTCATTAATGGAAGTTGGATCATAATCTAACAGGCTGTATAAAAATTATCCACCGGAGGTTATGGTACAGAGTTTTGATTATTGCACTACTGTATATGTATATATAGTTACTATCACTATCATGTGTGTCACTATCCTGATATAGTGAAAATACAATATTGATAGTGTCATTATCAGTGATGATTGTCAATTATGTTGTGTAAAGTACTAGATAACTCTAACTGAACTCATTTAACTAATTGTGTCTTGTCGTGTTGTGTTCATATTGACATGTATAACCCATGAATAAAAGATTTAACACTTAGTTCATGTCTAAAATTTCATTATCACTTAATCAAACTTATGCTCATTACTTTTTCTATAAATTAAAAATTAACTTAATAAATATAATAATAAAAATTAGTAAAAATATTTTTTTTGTACAAGAATTAGGTCACCAGCTACTTGATAACATAAAATAAAAAATTAGCATTTTATTCTTATAATATTACTTCAATGTTTTAATTGTATCAATTTCCTATTGTTGGTGTTTCACAATGACTCAGCCAATTTATTATTCGTGTTAACGGGTCGTGTCATATACGAGTTTATATTGAGAAATGACCAACCCTAACCCACTATTTCGTGTAGATTTCGAGTTGTGTTTTCGTGTTGAGTCAGAAATTGTCACCCTTAACTATTACTGTCACTTTCCTAGGTGTTACGAACAGTGGCCACTGCCACTGTCATGGGATTGTAAAAATACCACTGTGATAGTGCCATTTTCACTATCACTATCTTGGGATAGTGAGATACGAATTGAAAATTTAATAATACCCAAACACTCTAATAGGAAAAAAAATACATGTGGTGCGTATAGAGATCGTTTGAGACACATAACATTTCAAAGGAGTCTCGACATTGGTTTCGGTAGAAGGTGCAACACCCTCTACAGACTACTAATCATAACTCGCACCCAAAATCCTCTGTGAAATCGGAAGAAGAGACTGAATATAAAGAAGAATATATTTTAAACCATTCTTCTATAAGTGTATTCTGTGTTAGTTGGAGAGAGGGAAGGAAATAAAGGAATATAGAGGATATAGACAGAGTGAGATGGAATAAAGAGAAAAGAAAATGAGTTGGATGGAAGAAAGAGAAAAGAAAATGAGCTGTATGGAAGAAAGAGAAAAGAAAATGAGCTGGATGGAAGAAAGAGAAATTTGAATAAAATATACAAGAGTGAATAAGGGAAGATAGATGATAGAGAAATTGAAGGATGAGAGAGGAGAGAGAAATTGAATGAAGAAAGAGAGAGAGAAGAGAGATAAATCATAAATTAGATAAGAGCAATGCTACATGGATTAAAAATTAGATTTAAAAAATAGACTTAATAATTATAATAATTGATTTTACTGTGAGTCTTAGTATTTATTGTGTCCCACTACCTATTCAATAGTTATGATTATCAAATATATTTTTTAAGTTTAATTTTTAACTCAATGTAACATTACTCATGAGATAATAACGACAAGAGTATTCTTGTCATTTAAAATATAAAAATTAATAATTGTGGACCACATGCCTCAAATATTGCAATATATGTCTTTAATGACTTAAAAGATTTGTGCTTATTATTATTGTCCAAAAAATTGATATATTGTATTGGCTTCCAATTTTTATTTTTTACAATAAATAATTGATTAACATCAAAATTGACTAAATTGGAGATTGAGGGGGTTCCACTGCAAGAACAAACGCCGACAACAATGAACCAATGCCCAAAAAAACCTTCACCGGCGTTTAAAATAAAAGTTGGCGAAGCTCCTGGCGTTTGAATAAATGCTGAAAAAGGATAAATTGTACTGTTAGTCCTTGAAGTTTGTCCTTTGTTATACTTTCGTTCTTAAAGTTTTAGTTTCGTCAATTTTGATCTCTATGTTAAAACATTAGCTTACTTTAAATCTTACTCCTAATTGTCGTCCAAAAAAATGACGGAAATCTAGCACATGCAAGGCACATGACTGTTGTTAACGCTAATTGTGTCATTATCTAACACACCCCTATATCCAAACATCTTTATTTCAAATTTAGAAAACATTAAGCATGTACCCAAACACATTTCTTCTTCCTCAATTTGATGCTTCATTCTCTCACATAGATAGCAAATAGTACACATAAACACAATCTCTGCCCCTGTTTTTTTCTTTCTAAACAATACACAATACCCAACTCTCTCTCTCTCTCTTTAAACAAAACAAAACAAAACAATGCTGTTAGAAGGGTGGAGACCGCCGGTGGTGGGCGGCGCCATACAATTTTTTTTCTTTTTTTCTCTCTCGTTGCACAACAATCACATGTTTCTCTCTCTTCCTATGCACTATACACACTACAAACACCCACAGGGAAACTGCCCAAATTACTACCAGCAACAGAATTCACACCACAACACCCCACACAAGACCCAACAACACCAAAAAAGGTCATACGCCGACAGCCATACCCCTTCCCAACAAAACCGAACAACACCGACGACCTCCCTTCCTTTCCATCAAACCATCCCCAGAAATCTCTCTCTCTCTCAAATTCTTAGCCACCTCATACACACGACATAAGCCTAACCATAAAACCCAAACCCTAGACTTAATCAACAATCTCTACCTTTCAATCATAGTCGTTAAGCTTATAAACCGACACCCACAACCATCAGTGAACACCATTGAACCTTGCCACAAAAAATGAACAGTGGGCTATTGTCACCACTGTGAACCAACCCAATCCCTATTTCTCTCAATTTTTTGTTACTAATTTGTGATTTATGCTCAAAATTTGAAAATTTTAGATTGAGGAGAATAATTTGTAGTTGTCAGATAGAGATTGGGGGAGAAGAATGGGGGTGGAGATGGAATCAAATTATGGGTGTTGTTTGCTCAATGTGTAGGAAAAAAATTGGAGAGAGAGAGAGAAACAAAGTGATTATGTTTTGAGATAGAGGCAAAGTGGAAGAGCTTTGGTGTATTGTCTCCTCAAAGTCTTGACACAGTGTTGTCAGCGGCAACTCTCCACACCCTTTTGGAAGTGAAATCAAGTTTGCTTGAATGCCATCCAAGACCTTATAAAGGTCCTCAACTATTCTTGACATTTCCACTACAACTAAAGCCCAAAATAAAAGAAGATCTGGTGTGTATTGTGTAGAGAGAACTGGGAGAAAGATTTTTGTCTGGTGTTGAGAGAGAGAAATAAAAATTGTATTTGATTGCTTTTGTGGGAGAGAGAAAAGTAAGAGCAATGTTAAGGACTTTATTTAAGACCTAATATGGGGACTTGTGATGTGGTTTCAATGCAACTATTAAATTTATTGTGAGTTCGAATGTTAGATGAAGTTCACAATTAATTCAATTATTGTACATCATTATGTCTCTAGATTAGGTCTCCAAATAAGATTCAAATAGCATTTTCCAAGAAGAAAAAGGCGGGGAGGAAGAAGAAGAAGAGTGTGTTTGGGTGATGGTATATTATTGTTCAAATTAATGATAACTGTGTTTGACTCTAGGGGTGTTGGACAATGACATAAACACCCCTCAATATTCACATGTGCTAAGCACGTGACATTTTTCGTCATTGATTTAAACGGCGTGTGGTACTAGGGACCACATTGGTTCAATGTATAAATTTTAATGACTAAATTAATGAAATTGAAATGCTAAAAACCAAAGTGCAAGAAATGATAAATTTTAGGGACTCTGATGTAAAAAAAAAACAAGCCGCGTTTTTCAGGCAGAATAAGAAAGGTCGGCCCAATTGCCTGATTCTGTGGCGGGAAAATAAATTCATTTGGCGGCGTTTAATAAATGCCGGGATGTATAGACCATATAACGGATGCGGCTCCTCTGCTGTTCAAGAGGAACAGCACAACCTGTTGTTCTTAAAAACGACATAGTTTTGGTGCCTTTTTTAAAAATCCAATCAGGCCCAAAAAAAACTGCACCGTTTGTTTTTTTTTTTTGCTGGGTCCCAAAAGAAAACCAATCAGCCCCAAACGGATTCGGCTCCATTTTTCTTGACAAAAAATTCAAGCCCTAAAATTGACAAAGACCCAAAATTCTGCCGAAGTTGAAGACCCAAAAATTTCTAACACTCCATCGCCTACACCTTCACCGATGCCGCCGCCGCCGCCGACGAATAGAGGAAGAATCCGACGAATTCTATGTCTGCATTCTGAGTTCGGGTGGCATTCTTGAGCTGCGGTGGGAGTACATGTCCTGACAGAGAATCCAAGTACTGGTCTTGAACACATACAAGGATTGTGAAGGAGAGTGAGCTACCTGGTAGTGTTTGGATGGTCTTGATATGGTAGTGTTTGGATGCACTTGCTTGTTCTATTTCATTTGTTTTTGTGCTTTTCCTCTATTGTTTGGCTGTGGTAATTGCATGTTCTTCCATCTGTAGATTTATTCTTCTAACCCTTATCTAGTTCAAAAATGATTCTGTATCAATTTTGTAGAAAATAAAATAAATAAGCTTATTTAGGACAGCGTTTTTGGTTGATAAGTCCTTGAACTTGAAATTAACCTCCAAATTTGATTTTGATTTCTTCTGGTTGACAAATAAAAGATTTGGGAATTTTTTATTTATGTACTTTGGAATTCACAAACCAAAAAGGTAATGTTGTTGTTCTGGTTGTTGTCATTGTTTCGGCCGGGCAGTCTGGGGGAAGAAATCTAATAATGTGTTGAGAGTAAATATTAAGTTGAGATTCGGAGATTGTGCAAAACAAATTGTTCATTTCTAACACTCCATCGCCTACGCTTTGCAGAAGCATGTGTATAGGGAGACTAATTTAATTGCTGATTTTCTGGCCTCATTTGCAGTTCAAGCTGGAGTTTTTACTGACTTTTCAGTCAGTGGCATTTTGTCATTGGCTAGAAGAATGCTTCTACATCAGGACTAGTCTAGAATACCTAATGCAAGGATGAGAAAGGTGGTGATTCAAAGAGCCAGAAGCTGAAGCTGAAGTTGTATCAGGTGCTAGTTATAGTCAAAGCTGCACATAACTGAGTTTTGCTACCTTGAGATTACTGCAGTTTTTTGGTAGATGCTGAGTTCTGATCAAAGGGCCAGAGACTGAGCTAGGATCAGAAAATGCAGCAACTGTACATGAGTTTTTTTAGCTGCTTTGTCTGGTTCTTGTAGCAAAATTCTGTAACAGTTTTTTCTGTTAAAACACTTATTGTTTTGTTAAAATAGTTTCTGTTTTTTTATTCTTGTAATTTTTGAGATTTATTCAATAAAATTCATCTGTTTTAGAATTTTGATTTTCAAATGTTGAAAGGTGTTGTTACAATTATTGGGTTTGCGCTTGAAAGGTGTTGTGATAGACTTTACAGTCGAGTGCACTGGCTTGAATGTTTATGGATTCAATATAGTTAAACAATTTAAATTCAACCATCAGCATGCATAAACATCAACTCACATTATGGGTTCATGTACACAGGTGTTTCCAAAGGGATGGTTGATCTTCTAAAACAAGACAATAGAAGATTTACCATCCCCATAGCAAAAGAATATATTGTAATTTCACATTTCAAAATGATCAAAAAGAAAGTGTTAAGATCAAGCATAATTGGACTTCAAAACTTGAACAGCAATTTGAAGCATCATCCAACACTGCAGCAACAACATCAACCTCTTGTTCTTCAAATATCCTTGAAAAAATCATAAAAGTTCTCGTTCATGAAGGAGGATTCCGCACCGAAAAAATGCATTTGTGTTGCATCAAATGACATACCCTATATAAATTAGAATGGTTCAATGAGAATATAAGATTAAAATCAATTTAAACAATGTATGGATAAACTAACATACCTGAGTATTGGATGCTTGTGAACATACTGGTTGTGTAGACAATGGTTGTGAAGGTAATGGTTGAGAACATATTGGTTGTGAAGATGAAGGTACCTTAATGACAAATAATCCTCAAATCAATATTGTCATATGTTAAGTAAATATAAAAAAATCATTCAATGTTTGATGTGTCATACCTTGGACATATTAGAATGTTGTGTAATTATTTTCTTCCTCTTAGATGGCTTCTCATGCCACTACTTGAGTCGACCCCAACCTTTGTAACCACCATCCTTCCTTTTTATACCTTTCACTCGTAAAATGTCAGGGTCCACATTCTCCATTCCTTCATTATCCACACATGTGCTTTCGAATGAAGCACTACCTTCATCAATATGTGAAGAAAACATTTTCTCCACTTGTTCAAACAAATTTTGAATGCCTCTTGTCACCAACTGATGTGCAGGTCCAAGTTCAGAGCAACGAGCTGCTAATTGTACCATTCTAGGACATAGTTGCTTATAACGAGATGTTGTGACCAACTTAGGATCCTCCACATTTGATACACTATAATCTGGTGTATGAATATTTCTTGCATCTCGTCTCCATCTCTTTATTATGTAGCCTTCAGGAATTTGCTTAATATTTATTGTGTCCAACACTTTAAGTGCATGACTACATAATATTCCAACCATTTCAAACTTCCGACAAGTACAACTAACAAGTTGTTCAGTAGCATTTATCCACACCAAATACTCCCTCTCTTTTCCAAACAATTTAACAACAAATTGATGTTGTTGCTCTATAGTATTGCATGGCTTCACAATAACACATTGGAATGTATCATACTCATCATGAAATAAATCAAACACAGGAGGAGTGTAACATTGTCCAACTTGCACCAACATGGGACCTTTTTTGAACTTTATTCTTGGCAACTTTTGTCTAGCATGGTACTCTTCTTCCGACTCCACATATCTCTTATCATTTACAACTCTATCAAAGTGAGTAAAGAATTGAACAATATTGTGATCTGGCTTTAAGTACTTTCGCAATTTTGCATTCAAACTCTTACTAAGCTGGGTGCTCCTCATACCTGCTGTGAAAGTTCTCTTCATATACACCTTAGCCCATTTCTCCCTCAAAGTCCAAGTTGTCTTCATCCAAGTATTATCCCGCAAATTATACTCATCAAGCAAAATATTCCAAGTCTCAAACAATTCATGCTCTTCTGTATATTCGTAGATGCATTTTTGCAAATTGGTGACAAAGTTAGAACCATCCTTGTATATATTCCCTAGATGCTTTAAAGCATTTTGGGAAAGGTGCCAAGTACATAGCCCGTGATAAGTCTCCGGCATCACTTGAGTTATTGCCTTAGCCATTGCTTGATCTTGGCCAATAAAAATGGTGATAGGCTTCTTCCCAGACATTGCTTGCAAAAATGTCTCAAATAACCATTGAAATGACGCTGTCGTTTCATCATACAATAATGCTGCACCAAAAATCACAGTCTTCCTAAAATGATTAAAGCCAACAAAGCATGCAAAAGGCCGATAATCCTTGTTCATACGGAATGTTGTGTCAAATGAGACAACGTCTCCAAAGTGACCATAATCAATAATCATTTTTGGGTCAGCCCAAAAAATATTTGTAATATGTTCCTCAACATCCAATTGGATACCATAGTAAAATGATGAATTTTTAACCGCTTCTAATCGAAAATAATTCAACAAACTACCGACTTTACCATATCTCAACTCTCGTTGCCTCCTATCATGGATGTAATTTTTTTGGTCTTGCCGAGTGAATCCCAAATTTTTCCTTCCACCTGCCTGGGTACTCATAAGTTCATATGAATCTTTAAGTAATATTCCACAATTTGCTGCCATGTCAACATGAATGCCTTGCACAGTAGAAACTTTTCTTTGGGATGGCATCATATGCATACATTCCTTAAGGTGCAATGGATGATTGTGATCATCCTCCCATTTGACCATAATAAATTTCTCAATTTCCCGGTTGAGGGATATGCACATGTGAGCCGGACATTTGCTTCGTGTCTAGGCTCGCAACTTTATTACTTTCCAATCCCTTTTATCCACATCTCTTTGTCCTTCTTTGTAACAAACATACTTTCTATAAATCATGATATGGTCTTTCTTACTTTTATTGTGATAGTCTTTTCTCACACTAAATCCAACTGAACCTCCATATTTGTTATAAAACTCATAAGCATCTTCATCCGAGTCAAACTGCATACCAGTACTTGGGGTGTTCACAATTTCATTCATCACAACGGACTCCATTATAGATGTCAATACCTGCAAAAAAAATGGACTAACTACTGTATCAATACTAGAACAAGCTTAATGTATTTTTTTTGAATACTATGTTACATGGAGAAGGTGGCAATGACCCACGATCAATATAAATTAACAATAAAGGAAAAAATTACAATTAAATCATATCATAAAATTTAATAATGATCAAAGAAATCAACAAAACAATCGAAGATTCAAAATTTTAAAATTTAAATTTAGGTCAAGAAAAATTCAACTAATAAAAATGTAAATTTGTGTGTGTGTGTGTGTGTGTGTGTGTGTGTATGTGCTTATACATATATCCACTTAAAAATATTCGAAATGGACATAAGAATACCCGAAATAGACGAAGGAGACGAATCGCAAAACTGAATAAACAAATCTTGATTCGTTTCTTGGTGTTCTAGCTTTGCACCAAAAATCACAAAACTAGTGATCTGTTTTTGGTGTAGGAGTGCGTGAAACAATGGCGCCAAAAGTTTTTATTGGGGACTGAAAAAGAAAGCCAAAGAGTGCCGTTACAATGGGTTCAAAAGTTTTCTTTTGGGACCCAGCAAAAAAAAAAAAAACAAACGGTGCCGTTTTTTTGGGCCTGATTGACTTTTTAAAAAAGACACCAAAACTGTGCCGTTTTTAAGAACAACAGGCTGTGCTGTTTCTCTTGAACAGCAGAGGAGCCGCATCCCCATATAACAAGGAATTACCAAAACCACTATTTCCGTAGTCAGCCATAACTCCTTAGCAATTAGCAATAGTCAATCCTCATCAGATCCTAAAGATTAGCAAAGAATCAAGCCAACAGATAATGTAGCCTCGACATATCTGTTTCCATCTATACATTTCCTTTAGCTATAAAAAAACATACCGAATTTCCTTATCTCCTATTCCAATCATTAGATATATTCCAACTTTGTGTAATTCATTTCTTCGACGTATACAATTCATCCACATAAAACTTGGGTAATTTAAGGTTGTTTGGATATGTTTTCAAAAAATAGTATTTAAAAACATGTTTTTTAGGAAAATTTTTAGAAAAATATGTTTTAATATTCTATATCTCAAAACCTGTTTGATTGGACAATGTTATGCACACCAAAATGTGCACTAAATTGTTTAGAGTCGTCGGATTAGTAGGTGCCATTACTGATTCAAAAATTACATATAATTTGATACATATTTTGATGCACATTTTTGGTGTACATAAATTTATCTTTTTTCTAAATTCATTAGGTCTGCATCATAGATCCAAATATGACAAAGTAAATCAAAGCCTCAAATAATAACTCATTATTTTATCATAAGTATTCCAAATGAGAGCTCTGCTGATCCACTTCACGGGTATAATTTGATGAACTAGGCTTAAATGGTCCAATTCATGTGTAAATCCCAAGTTTATAGAAGACCCAGTGGGCCCTATGAGGTCCAAGCTACTCAAGCCCATCCGGGAGCTATGCCCACAAGGTAGCATCCAGGAGCCTCACCCTTGCCGCCTGGAGAGAGTCAACTTTCTCTCATCCTTTGACCAAGTCCTTTGAAGAGCATCATAATTTCCTTGCTCGTTAAGGAGGGGAGAGGTCACCAAGTTATTTAATTACTATTAAAGTCGTCCAAATCTGTTATGACTATTAAACGGGCCCAACCCGTTATGACCACTTGATTAGCTATTTAATTAATATCCATTATGAGGCGACTAGAAAATGTAAGCCCGACCAACACTTGGGGGGCAACACACTGAATCAAGCATATCTTTCCTCTCCCTCTCAATGCTTGTAACTCTCTTCTCTTCCTATACACTTGAGTTAATAAAATTATTGGCGACCTTAGCCAAAGTGGATGTAAGTGTCATTGACCGAACCACTATAAACTTTTTCTTGCTCCTGTATTTATCTCTCACATCAATTGCTGCACCTTTTTACTGTTTAATTGATAGGTGATGTACAAACACAATTGTGCATCATCAATTTGGCGTCGACTATAGGAAAGACAAAATTCTAACCTAAACACTTTCTTTATTGAACCAATTGGATCACCACCAGATCTATGAATCGGCCTGAAGATAATCCGGCACTAGAGGAAGAGGTTGCTCCTCCACCTACCAATCCTGTCCCAAATGCACTATAGATGCTGGACACAATACAGTAGCTTGTAGCCCAAAACCACTAGATTCTACAGCTAATGCTCAAACAACAAGGAGGAGCGCAACTTGGACCCTAAGTCAGATGAGCACCCTACCAAGGCGCTCTTTATCTGGGCGCCCACCTTGAAGTTCCCTTGGGCGCCCCACACAGAAGGGCCACCATAAGGGACCTCCAGCTTCAGCATTGAGAAGAAAAAATTAAGTAGGTGCAAAATCAATTGGTTGATGTCTTCAACGCTATGAAGGCACAAAGACCAGAGACAATGGACTACCTCATAAGGTGAACCAACACGCCTTACAAACCTGACGTCGTGAACTACCCACTTCCTCAAAAATTCAAGATGTCATCCGTCGAAACCTTTGATGGTATAAAGGATCCATTGGACCACCTTGAAAATTTTAAGACCTTGATGTAACTGCACAACGTCCCGAATGAAATTATGTGCAGAGCGTTCCTAACCATCTTGAAGGGATCCACTCGACAATGGTTCGCCAAGATCACCCCCGCCTCTATTGGCTCATTTGTTGAGCTGAGTAGGTTCTTTGTATCACACTTTATTAGAGGATGCCATCACGAAAAGCCTACCACCCACCTACTCAGCATAAAACAAGACCAAGATGAGCGTCTGAGAGGCTACCTCACTCGTTTTAATGAGGAGGTCCTTCAGGTCGAAGAGCTTGATGAAAAAGTCAGTATAACCGCCTTCCTAGGAGGCATCAGGTCATCAAGCTTCCTTTTCTATGTGATGAAACACCTACCGAAGGGCATGCCAGAGCTACTAGTGAAGGCCTAAAAATACATGAATGCTAAGGACAATACAAGGGTCAGACAAGGTGAGTCCTCTAAAACTGAGGAGAAAAAAAAGGAAAGAGACATGGAAGACAAGAAGGAGAGTAACAACAAACGTAGCAAGACAGAGAGGGTACTTGCCAAATACTGGCTCGGTCCTGCTCCTCAAAAAGATCGACAAGCCTTCACTCTCCTCAATGCCTCTGTCAGGCACATCCTATTACAGATCTAGGATGACACTATAGTAAAGTGGATAGGGAGAATGAAGTCTCCCCCAAACCATAGGAACCCGAACAAATATTGTCATTTCTATCGCAACAATGGCCATGATACTGACGATTGTTATGACCTTAAGAGACAAATTGAGGAACTCATCCAACGGGGTCATCTACGCCAGTATGTTGCTGGTAGGGGACAGGTTCAACCACTACCTCGTAATTAGGAAGATCAACAACCCATCATGGAGATTCACATCTTCTTCGGAGGGATAACAAGGGGAGGAGAATCCCTCTCTGCCATGAAAGCCCACGCCCGAAAAGCAAGGCACATAGACGATTTGTGCCCATCCTAGGCACCCAAGCACGAAAATAGCGAGGTTATATCCTTCTCAAACAAGGACCTGGAAGAAATTCAACACCCCCATGACGACCCTCTTGTGCTCACCATGACCGTCGCCAACTTCCAAGTGTAAAGAATCCTCGTGGACAGTGGTAGCTCTGTGGATATCTTGTTCGCTGAAGTATATGACATACTCAACTTGGGCAGAGAAAGATTGCAGCCTATCAGGTCGCCCCTCATTGGGTTCTCAGGAGAGAAAGTGTATCCCTTAGGGTCTATCACCTTGCTAGTCACTGTCGGCATAGCACCCCGCAGCCCTACAGTTATGGTCAACTTCCTAATGATAGACTGTTCGTCGGTGTACAACATCATTCTAGGGTGACCTACTCTCAACACTCTAAGAGCGGTGTCCTCTACCTACCATCTCATTCTCCACTTTTTAATCCCAAAGAGAGTTGGAGAGGTCTGAGGAGACCAAGTAGCTGCAAGAGAATATTGCGTCTCCTCCATGAAGACAAGGAAACCACAAAAGGCCCTACAAGTGGAGGTCCTTGACCCAAGGGATGGCACCACCTTAGAAAGAAGAGAACCAATTGAGGAGTTCACCCCAGTGGTCTTAGATAAGGAACATCTAGACAGAAGAGTGTACATTGACTCTTTACTTTCTCAAGATCTGATCCACCAGTTAACATACTTTTATGAGGCACAACATTAATGTTTTTACATGGTAGCATATAGACTTGGAGGGCATCGACCCGGAGGTTGCCATACACCGCCTCAATGTCGACCCCCATCACAAGCCAGTACGCCAAAAGCTAAGGGGCGCCTCAACTGAAAGGGCCCAAGCAATGGACAAGGAGGTAGAAAAACTGATAGAGAATGGGGGATGGTCAGAGAAGTGGCATATGCTGAGTGGCTCTCCAATGTGGTGATGGTGACTAAAGCTAATGGAAAATGGCTCCTCTACGTCGACTTTATTGAACTCAATAAGGTGTGCCCAAAAGATAGCTACCCACTACCACGAATCGACCTCCTCATTGACGCCACCGTAGGATATGAATTGCTAACCTTCCTGGATGCATATTTTGGGTATAACCAAATTAGTATGCACCCTCAGACCAGGAGAAACATCATTCATCACTCTAAAGGGGACCTACTGTTATAGAGTCATGCCTTTTGGGCTGGAAAATGCAAGAGCAACCTATCAACGACTGGTGAACAAGATGTTCCAGTCGCATATTGGGAAAACAATGGAGGTGTACGTAGACGATATGTTGGTTGAAAAGCCTCGCTACAATAGACCACATTAACCACCTCTAAGAAACTTTCAATGTTCTCAAATCATACCGCATGAAGCTAAACCCTGAGAAGTGTGCATTTGACGTAGGGTCGGGAAAGTTCCTAGGCTTTATGGTCAACTAGAGAGGAATTGAGCCGAACCCTGATAAGATCAAGGTCATCCTCGATATGAAGTCACCCGCCTCAACCTAGGAGCTCCAACGCCTCAATGGGAGAATTGTAGCACTTAAAAGTTTTGTTTCCAAGTCTGTAGACAAATGTCTGCCTTTCTTTAAGATTCTTAGAAAAGCTTTCAAGTGGGGACCTGAGGTAGAGGAAGCCTTCCAAAATCTCAAAGCCTATTTAGCTACACTTCCCCTCCTCTCACAAGCTACACCAGGTGAGACATTATATTTGTACCTCTCTGCTTCTCCATTGGTGATAATCTCCGTTCTCATCAAAAATCACGATGGAGTGAAAAAACCCATATAGTATGTGAGCTGAGGATATCGAGGGGTAGAAATCAGATATTCAGGGCTAGAGAAGCTAGCGCTCACCCTCATCTCAACAACTAGGTGTCTGCAACATTACTTTCAGAGTCACACCATTGTTGTGATCACAAACTAGCCTCTAAAGAGAGGCTTGGAGAAAACAAATGTATCTAGAAGACTCCTAAAATGGGCAATAGAACTAAGCGAGTTCGATATCCAGTACTAACTAAGGGCAGTCATCGAAGCTCAAGCCTTGACAGATTTTATTGCTGAACTTGTGATGAGCACATAATATTGCACATTTCATGGCCTCATTACATTCATTATAACTCAACTTTTGCATTTAATTACTTAGTGTTAGCCTATTTTATGAATAATATTGAATTCTCGATGTTGCATGTTTTGATAGCTTAAATGTTGGATTTTAGGACCTTACAACTATGTTGGATGTGTGGTAATGGCATGGACGTTAGGAACTACAGGAAAAATAGTCAATCAACTTGCACCTGCAGAGGAGATGAAGGAACATTCCACACATCAAATATCAAGCCTGGACAAATAAAGCAATAAAACACCAGGTGAGGGCACCTAGAAGCCCAGCGAGTACACCCAGACATCCAGACAGGATAACCTAGAAGCCTAGGCGCCAAAGCATCATTTGCGCCCAACTCCATCCTAGCGCCCTGGCTCCCTTAGCGTTCTCTGAACTCTCCTTTCAGCCACTCTGGAAGCTCTACGTGGACGACTCTTCGACTAGTGAAGGAGGTGGAGCATGCTTGGTCCTGATCATCCCCAACGACACTCTCATCAAGTATGCTGTGAAGCTCCATTTCATTGCCTCTAATAATGAGGCGGAATATGAAACCTTCCTCTCTTGTCTAAGGTTGGCAATTAAAATGGAAGTCCAACACCTCATCACTCACAGTGACTCTTAACTAATAGTCAACCAAGTGACGGGCGAGCTCTAAGCAAAGGGAATAAGAATGTAGGAGTACCTTGCCATGGAGAAAGCCTTAGTCCCGAAGTTTCAAAACTTTCAAATCAGCCACATCCTGAGGGAGGAGAACATGGTTGCGGATGCACTAGCCAAGCTCGCCTCATCCTCAGAAACCCCACTAGGACCAGTATTCATTAGTCACCAATTAGAACCAAGCAATTTAGACCCGGAAGCGATAAACGTCAATTGTGCATCTGTCGAATAAAATTGGATGACCCCAATAAGGACATATCTCCAGGAAGGCACATTGTTAGATGATCCCCTCGAGGCAAGGAACCTCAGGATGAGAGCCTCCAAGTTTACCATCATATAAGACACCATGTAAAAAAAGGGTTACTCCTTGCCATTGCTGCAATGCCTTTCACCTGAAGAAGCTGATTACGCCCTACGGGAGATCCATAAATGGTTTGTGGAAATCACTCTGGAGGACGTTCCCTCACCCACAAGGCACTCAGACAGCGCTATTTTTGGCCTAATATAATGCAGGACGCCCAAGAATTCACCAAGAAGTGTGACAAGTGTGAGCGCTTCGCCATTGTGCCTAGGTAGTAGCCAGAAGAACTCACGGTCTTCACAAGTCCGTGACCCTTCTCCAAATGGGGCATCAACATCCTAGACCCCTTACCACTCATTAGAGGACAGTGCAAGTTCATGGTGATAGTGGTCGATTACTTTGCCAAATGGGCGGAGGTCGAACCCCTAGAAAAGATAACGGACACAAAGATCAAAGATTTTATTTGGAAGAACCTAGTCTTTTGTTTTGGGATATTTCACACTTTTGTCAGTGACAACGCCAAGCAGTTTGACAACAAGCTCTTGAACTCCTTCTACTCTGACCTTCAGAAAAAACAACCTTATTCCAGTCCAACACACCCACATGCAAACGAGTAAGCAAAAGTCATAGTGAGAACGGCGCTACGCAACCTAAAGACAAGGCTTAAAAGAGAGAAAAGTCTTTGGGTTAATGAACTCTCAGGCATATTATGGACCTATCGAACAACACCAAGGACACCAACTAGAGAAACTCCATTTTTCCTCGCCTTCGGAACTAAAGCAGTCATCCTTGTGGAGATCAGGGTACATTCATTAAGGGCCTAACACCACAACCCCATCACCAATAAGGAAGGACTCCGCCTCAACCTCGACTTGGTAGAGGAGGCAAGGGAGATGGATGTGGTCCGCAACGTAGAGTACAAGCGTCGCATGACGATGTACTACAATTCAAGGGTGAAGCCTTATTCTTTCCAACCAGGAGATTTGGTTCTCAAGAAAATGATTCTCGCCACAAAGGACTCACGAGAAGGAAAGATAAGACCAAACTGGGAAGGACCCTACCTCATAATATAAGTAGTGAGGACAAACACCTACAAGATTCAGAATTTCAATGGGAAAGTCTTACCCTATCCGTGGAATGCAAAGCACCTGAAGAAGTATTATCAGTGACACCTTAAGAGAGTAGAAGTAGTAAAGTTAGGGACTTGGTTCTATCCATTGCACTTAGCTTTTTTGGGATTATTACCCAATATTGCTTGACATAAGAAGTAAATGAATAAAATTTTATACATTTTACTCCAAAAAAGGGGCATTTTTATATTTAATTTCAAAGAAGCGTCAATTGCAAAAAACCACTTTTACAAAAGTGATACTACACACTGTCTTTCTAAACAAAAAAAAAAAAACTAAAGTTCCTAGAACCCTAACTACTCTCATGATCGTCCTCCTCGTCCTTCTCATCAACACCCCCGGCATCAGAGCCTCCATCACTATCATCAAGAGCCTTAGTTGGTAAGAAACATGAGACATCAATATTAGGGAAAGGAACACAAATTCTTTTCTCGGAGATCCTTATAACCATCAATAAAGGTGTCAGCAAGACCATTCTCCAAGTCACCTCTCTCATGAAATGCCTTGACCTTTGCCTCTCTAGCATCCTCTTTGAGCATGGCCTTTTCGCGGGTCTTTGCAAGCTCAACCTCACTGAGCATGGTCCTCTCATGAGCCTCTGCAAGCTTGCCCTCTCTGAGTGTGTCCCTCTTGTGGGTCACCACAATCTCAGCCTTAAGCTTGACCGCCCTTTCATGGGACGCTGAAAGCTCAGCCTCAAGCCTAGTTTCCCTCTCAGGGTTCACCATAAGATCAACATCAGAAGCCTTGTCAACAACTTCAAGCTCAACAATTCTCACCAGAACAACAATGAGTTCCTTTTGCATAACATCATGATCTTGCTTCAGCTTGTCATGACTATAGGCCCTTGAAGTAAACACATAGATGTAGTAAAAGCCAGAAAAAAGATTAAAGTCAAAAGAATGTTAGAAGCTTAAGAAAGGACTAGAGAAAGGGAGACAACCCTTACTCGAGCTAGGCCTTCCAAAAAAGAGCTGACGGTCCCTGCGGTGCCCAGATCACTAATCTCACTAATATTGTTGGGAAACCCAAATCGCCCAAGTTGATCTTTTATGACTGGTGTGTTACCCAACATAGAGGTGATTTGAATCGGTGTCCTTTTGGAAGTTCCCACAGGAGGAGTGGATGGACGAGGGGTAAAAGGTGTCGCCAACAAAGGGAACACTAGAGTAAGAGATACAGCTGAAGGAGTCTCCAACTGAGGATGCACCACCGGAGGGGTCACCTAATGGAAGTGCGCTAGAGGTACCATTGGAAGGGTTGCTTGGGGAGAGCACACCTCGGGCGGCACCATTGAAGAGGTCACTTGGGAGACATCGCCCATCCTCGCCACCTTAGAAGGAGAAGGGCTCCTACTAGAGAGGCGGGACCCAATCACCTTTCTATCTACAGCTACAAAGGAAATAAAGGGCTATCTAGATGAAAAATGCCAAGGAAGAGGGAAAAGTACAAGAGAATCAACATACTTTTTCTTTTCAAAGGTCCCGGAGAAGGTCCACGAGCCCCACCACCGTCTTTGGACATAAGGACTCCAAAGTCTTTTTTAGGATGAGCCCTCAAGGCCTGCAACTTCCACTCTTGGTCCTTGGAGAGTTTAGGAGAATCTACAAGAGGCATGATGAGTAAAAAAAAAAAGAGAGTAAATGAGAGAAGGAAAGTGTATGACATACCAAGTTTCTTAGGGGTATCCCATCCTCTTGGAACCAAATCCCTATCGACCTCTGCAGCCCACTCTCCACCAACGAATATAAAGCGAGATTTTCAACTATGACAGTTGGAGCATAGTCTGGTAATCAGCTTGTCTCTGGTGGTAAAATAATATTAGCCCTAATTGGGAACGAGAGTCTTGCTCAAAGTATACGCTCCATGAAACTCAACAAGAGCGGCTTCCTCATGGTGCACTTTCCTCCACAACATCAGAAAGCACAGTAAAACTCTCCAACCATTGGGCGACAATCACCTTGGTGTGAGGGAAAAGTAATAGAGAATGTGACAAATAGTAGGAGATATGGGAACCTGAGCCCATCATCAAGCATCTCCTCATAGATGGCAAGGTCACCAGAGGAGTCATTGCTAGCGGGCTCACCCTTCTTAGCTCGACGGCACAACACAGTTGGAGGAATGTGACAGGCGGAGACAATCCACAAAATATCAGCATCTCAACTTAAAGTGCTAGAAATAGTACTCACTTTGGACCCATCATCATCAAGGGTTACCTTCCCTCGGTGTTTTTTTGTTGCGAAGACGTGACAAGTTGCTTGACCCAATACCGGAGAGGCCCTGAGGAGTCTGATTTTGAGAAATTCCACTTGAAGGAACTGGATTGTCACCACCAAAAGTGCCCAGCACCAAAGAGGGCTCGCCTGAGTCGCCTGAGCCTGGGCACCCAGCGTATGGGCAGCTTTCCCTACACGCCCAACTTGAAGGCTAGCATCATCCACAACGTCAGCCCACTGTGCAAGCGACAGTCAGTGGCTGCACAGTAGCAGCACACAGAGCCACTCGTCCAGCCTTAGTGGCATGATCTTCTCGCCCAACGAGCTTCCCTCCATGCTCGCCAAACCTGCCCAAGCCAGCACCCAAAAGGGCACCTAAAACTCACTCCATGCGGGCGACCACTAGTGCCTCTGCGTGCCCAGTTACAACCAAAGACACAACCAGCTCGCCCCTTGCTACTCTCACTCTCGCTCGGACAGCCTGTGCTGTCCTCACTAGCTCGTCAGTCTGCCCGCCAACCCTATGGGCTGTTCGCCCATCACAAGCCTCAGGGGCTGCTTGCCCATTGTTAGCCACAAGGGTTGTTCACCCATCACAAGCCACCATAGGCACGACAAGCTCGGACAGCCCCATGGGCGCATAAACGACAACGGCGGTGGACGTCCCAAGCAACTCCACGCCGATGCTTAGCTCCTCTTCTTCTCCGGGAACCACACAAATTTCTAAGTTCTGCATCGAGGTTCACAAACTCCTCTCCTTCAATAGACATTGCTCTAGATGTTGGGTTCAAGAACTCACCTCTTGGTTTTTGAAGGACTTCAAGGAAAACACTCTCTTTCACTCTCTCAAATTTCTATGGAATGGGTAAAGTGAAGAAAGATACTACTTATAACCTAGGGTTTTAAAGAGGGAAAAAGCTCCAATTGAAAATCAAGGGCTCACTTAAAAATTCAAAAAATTGGAAAAGATTTGAGGGATCCTAAAATGTGAGATAAATCACTGAGAGTCATCTATGAGAAGGAGTCTCTACCACCCAGAGCTCAAGATTCAAACAAATGCCCATTCTCCAAATTTCATTAGACACAGGGCATCAGAGGGGCAAATAATGGACCAAGTCCAAATGGTCCAATCCATGTGTAAAGCCCAAGCATATAGAAGATCCAACATGCCCTATGAGGTCCAAGCCAGTCAAGCCCATCAGGGAGCCATGCCACCAAGGGAGCATTCAAGAGTCTCACCCTCACTGCCTGGAGAGAGTCAACATTCCCTCATCATTTGACTAAGTCGTTTGGAGAGCATCATAATTTCCTTGCCCGGAGGGGAGAGGACGCCAAGTTATTTAATTACTATTAAAGTCGTCCCAATCCGTTATGACTATTAAACGGCCCCAACTTGTTATGACTACTTGATTAGCTATTTAATTAATATCCATTATGAGGCGACTATAAAATGTAAGTTTCGCTAATACTTGGGGGGCAACACACTCAACCAAACAAATCTCTCCTCTCCCTCTCATAGTTTGTGAACGCTACAAGCCCTACACACCTGACTTAATAAAATACTTGAGGACTATAACCATTCAAAGTGGACATAGATCACATTGATCGAACAACTATAAATTTGTCTTGCTTTTGTCTCTATCTCTCACTTATCAATTCCTTTTTTCTATTAAATTGACAGGTGATATACAAACCCAATTTATGCATCATCATAATTGAATGCATTTCATTGGGTAAAAATTGATATGGGTTAACCAATTAATTCCCAAACTTGTTATCAATACCCAATAGTCTAGTCAAAATTTCGCTGAAACGAACTAGTGTTTGGGACAAATCGTCTCAATTGTTGGAGTCCACTCATGGTGTTGCTGCTGTAGACGACTTCGTCTATGGACTCTGCGCCGTGGAAATCATCCTCAGAGAAGGGATCATCAAATTCTAAGCAAAGTAAAACCAAAGAGGAAGTTAGCACCAAAAGAGAGGGAATCCTCATACTCCGTAGGCCATTTTTTCGACAAGATTTGTTGATGTTTAGCAGGTGGAAGACTGGTGAAACAAGGTAGACTCTCTCTCAGACGAGGTAGTAACCGACGAGATGAGTGCGAACTGTGATGGAAAAGACGGATAGAAAATCCTACTTTTATACCTGGGCTTTTAAGTATACAGCAACTAGTACTCCGTGTTTTCAAAGTTTAGTGAATCTTAGGCCAAAAACAAGAGAATATGTATAAGTAATTTTCTAAAAAACCCTATTTTTAGAAAGTTTTCTGAAAACAGTTTTTGGAAAATGGCAAAACAAACACCTTTTGCCCTTTTTCTTGTATTGCAGAACAAGAAAACAGTGTTTGAACCACAAATAAAACAGACCCTCAATATTTTTTTTCTTTTTTCTTTTTATGAACGTGAGGTAATTCAATGTTGAATTAAACACATTCAATCTTGCATTAAGTATACACATCCATCCTCCAGCATACAAATTTTACCAAACAATTACAATAGGAAAAAATCCTTTCCAATCAACTTAGAAAATCATCCCTGTAACTTGTCTGTTTGTACTTGTTCCGGATAACCTGAAATCAAAGAAGAAACAACCATACAAGCACGTAAGTTCTTTTAAAAATATGTTATTGTAGTTATATAAGCTATCACTTCTTTGTTCGTCTTCTTGATCTTCTGGGATCTGCTTTTGTCATAAAAATGCCTAATCCATGAAGAAATAAGCATGCATAAAGAAATATGATGCATTTTTTTCTTTGCTAATGGAGTCAAATCTGCAGTCAGCTGGGAGATATTTAACTTCTCGTTTAGAAGAAAACAAAAACTTTTCCCTCTTCCACTATTCTAGAGTTCCGATTTTGAGCATCCTGTTAAACATGGAGAATAATAAGGTTAGGACCCAAAAAAAATACAGGACCAATCTGGTTTCCCAATATCGTAAGCAAAACTTCTGGCAGTTATCATTTGGTCCCCGATTGCATATAGCTTCGGAGTTGAAATCAAATCCCCTTTGCAGTTGACCTAAGATCAATCAACGTATAATCCAATTTATTCAAATAGATCCACCATCAATATAGGGAACTAAGAAAAAATGTATTGAAAAAAATCTAAATCGGTGCTAAGGTCAATTGGAAATTTACTTCCGTAAAGTTATTATTACAAGAAAACTGAAATCCTTTCTAACTTATAGTCAAATCCTTTCTAACCTATGGTCAACAGAACAATAGCATTTCTGCCAAGCAGATATTACAATCAGAAAAAACCTACAATGAACAACAATTATCAAACCCCACCTAAGAAAAAAACCACGAAAAGAGATTGACGAAAATACCAATGTCTAGGAATAAAAAAAAATGTTAGCAAGCTCTATTCTGTCAAAATCACTCGTGTCGTTGTCTTTCTAGGTGAAGTCTTCAGAGAAGAACTTGCACAAGCAAAAATAATGGAGCAGTAAAAATGCAGAGCTCACACAAAGTTGCTCTCCTCTGTTTACTATGTCCTAGAAGGAGGAATGAGAAGCACATAGTGTTCAGGGAAGAACAAACATTCCACCTGCCTGCTACATCCTCCCTTCAGTACACTAACTAGCATTGCATATCATATGCACTCAACATCCTACAGGGTAGGTTTAGCAGAATAACATACTGGGCAAACAAAAGCCTACTATTGCAGAATCCACTCGGAAAGCCCTAGTGACCGGAAAATAGCCATAAAAATCATTGTCCATTTTAGTCTCCATACAAGAGGTATTATCCTTTAGCACAAAGAAAACTGTGACATCAAACATTATGATTGCACATTGCCCATGAATGCTACATATACAAATCAGAACTTTAGCACAAAGAAAAATGTCGATAGGCAACAACTTGTTTTAAGATGAGGAATATTCTACTTCATGCAAACTCAATGGAACACGAGAATAATATTTGCAACATTGACAAAATTGCATCGTATTCCCATCAAAACAACTTAAAAAGGTTTGAACATAAAAATTAAAAAGAGAAAGATAAGAAAAGTTGATAATGATATTGAAAGTCCCAAAGAGATTATCAATAAAACAAACATGAAGAATTATTGAATTAGGAAAACAAGAAACTAATTCAAAGATAATGATGAATCATATTCCATTATCGCTGTAAAGGAGATGGAAAGCACCATTGGTCACTGTCGCTTGCAATTCATGGCCATCAACGCCTCAAGTGCACGACAAAAATATAAGTGACCAACGATAGAAGACAACCTTGTGGTCTTGAATCAATGTCGTTCCACAATGTGACCAACGATTGTGGTGTTGATAAGTCGACAGTGGCCAACGATTGTGTGCTACTAGGGACAGAGTATCAAACCGAAGTGAGGGAAGCAGAGAGAGAAGAGGAACAATGGATGCCGAATTTGGGGAGATGAGAGATGCGCGCAGAGCCCTAATGGAGAAAAGATGAAGGCGGGGCTGATTTGGAGGGAAATGAAATGAAAATAGGCTGAAAAAATTGGATGGAAATGAAACACAAAGCAGTGCCGGGGTATTTACTCGCGTTTGGCATAAACACCGGCACAGTGAACAACAATACCTTCGGCTCAAATTATTTTACCCGCGCTCACACTATTGCCGGTTAATAAATGCCGGGGTAGACTTATTTCTTGTAGTGTCCGAATCCATATATTCCCCAGCGATCATGGAGTCAAAATTTTTGTTTATTTTGAGCTAAACTACTATTTATACGACTAACAAAAATCTTGGCTCCGCCCTTGTCCGTGAGGGATTGTCTCTTTTTCCTGTTAAATGCTCTTTTCCTTGTATAATACCATTTTTAATGATTTTTTTACAAAACATACATATTATATCATGTCTATTGGTAGCCATTGTCACAAAATTCCAACCGATATCATCACTAGGATTGCTTTATGAACCTTCTTCTGGTCATGTTGAGACATTTTCAATTTTATCACAAAAAAAATATACGTTATGTAGGAATAATAATAAATAATTTAAACTAATATTTAATACTTAGAACACAATAAATATATATTTTTTTAGGTTGACTCTTGACACGAATATGACACGATTGACACTCTAAATTATGATACCATGTAAACTCCATTAAAATAATTAATAGATTCTATTAAAATTATTTAATTAAACACATGTTTTATTTGACCAAAAATATATCTCAAATACATCATTATAAATTTATAATATCTAAAGAGATAAGACAACATTACGTCATTAAAAAGTAAAAAAAAAATAAAGGTGGTAGTTAAAGTAGTGAGAGAAATACACAACTTACTGTCAAAAAAAAAATAGAGGCGGTGGGTAACAGGTAAGTCATTATATTCAAAATTAAATAAATAAATAAAAAAAGCAAGAGACGGTGGTGGATAAGTCTTGAGTCATTACAACTACAAAAACAAAAACGACAAAAAGAAAGAAAGAAAGAAAGAGGTGGTGGTCAATGTGCTTACCCAAGAGAAGAAACCAAGCCGATGAACGGATTGAGCGACGTAGAATAGGAGATCGCCTCGTCTTCAATCGTCCGAAGCAAGCAGCAACCATAGCGACCACACCGACCAGAAGGGAGCATAGATCTGATCATTGAGTCAAGATTTCGAGTTCAAGTCTTTCGAGCAGGGTCTGAAATATTTGGAAGATTTAAAAAAAATTTGAAAGAGAGCACAGATCTAATCACAAGTACATTTTTAATTTTTTATTTGAAAGATACTAATAGACTTTCATAAAAGTGATAATTTTTTTTTTTGTTACTCAGCCTACCACGGCCCAACGTCCCTGCAAGCAACTCAAAACCACATTTTTTATGTGCAGTTCAAACAACTTGCCCTCTCACTCCCAATGCCCTCTTGACACTACTTGGTATCCTATTAGGGCTTAAACTGTTTCAACACTAAAATGTTGCTTTGTTGGACAAGTCTTAGCAATATACAATACAATTCACAGAAAACCTCATTCAATTTCCAACATTACAAACTTGGGAAAAGTATGCGCAGATTGCTTTCTCTTCATATATACACATAAAAGGTGACAAAATTTTATGTTAGTGCATAAACCCTAAAATACTAATCTAATAAAACTAAAAGTTCAGACAATCTCTGAGCTTGTTAGTGCTTTCCCACTCTCCATACTTCCTTACTATGCTTCCAAAGCAGCCCCTAGGGCAAAAATGTCATAATCCACACAGTTGCACCAACTGTCCGTGCACCCACACTCATCCCACTTCATCAACCTACAGTTCTTCTTCCTTCTTACAGTCTCTGCAACTGCTAACAGTGGTACTTTCATGGCTATCTTCACGGCAGGTGGCTTGAAACCTTCATGGCCACTCCCACTCTTCGAAATCATCGTAACCCATTTATCGATTTCCATTTCTGGAGCTTCGGAAGCGCTTTTCCATGGAATCTCAGCTTTTACCCAAGAACTGTGACCGTCCAATTCTTCCAAAAAGTGGTGCTGTGTTTCTCCGGCGAAGCTCGAAGACAACCCTTCCTTGCATGAGCATGTTCGCGGAATCTTCGGTTCCAAAACAATCTGACGAGAATAACTCGTCCCAGAAT
>CM042190.1:17474400-17485738 GCA_023539305.1 Ilex asprella | reverse complement strand
TTGTGACTGTTGATCTCGCACCATACGATTTTGTGCATCATCAAGAGACAAAAAAAAAATGACCAAATGAAAATGGTTGCCCGAGGCGGAGAGTCTGATTGTACAAAAAATAATCTTACATAACCCAAGTGAAATTGAAAAAATTGCAATTAACTCAAACATCATTTGGATGAGTGGGTTCTATAAACTTTTTCTATAGAATTCACTTATCCAATAAATTATATGCATTTGAGTTGTACTTTTTGGGTTTAGTATTTTTCTTGTGCAAATACTCTTTCAATGGTTGAAAACCTACAAAAAAATTGAGCCAAAAGCTAAGCCTAAAATCAAGGGAAGAAGTGGATTGAGACCAAATTCCAAAATTGAGAGACATGGTGGGATTCCCGGATCTACTAACAGGTGGAACCAATCCAAAAAATCTGTTTGGTTCATCTCTATAGTTTCTGATATATTTGACTTTCCACTAGTGGTCGGAGAGGGAGGGTTCTTTCGTGTTGTGTTCCTCCGAGTCCGGTCAAAGATTGAGTAAACCATAACACTTTAAGTTTCAGCTTATCTATTTGATTACTCGTAATAGTGTAAAAGTTATGAAGGAATTTTATATACATGCTACAAAAATTCAAACATACAACGTAAGCGCACTGTCTGAGTAGTACTATTAGTGGCTACATTATACTCTATTTCAGTGGTAAAAAAGGAAAAAACTTGTTGTTTCTTTGAAGTTCAAGAAAAAAATTCTTGAACCGATTTGAAAATATACTATTAAGTACTCTTTGCTTTTTCTACACCACGTCCCTAATCACTGTCTATATAGCTTACAAGATCATAAGAACCAGTAGAAGAATAAAAAATATCATCACCCTATGTACTTTGACATTACTCAAAATCTTTTAACTGGTTGCAAATGGGATTGATATGAAGACTCCATGTATTTGCTGATAAGGCAAACCCCATAAATAATAACAGATCTAATGGAAGTCAAATAACATAAATTTTCTATCAAGCGTTTGAACTGTGGGATTCATTAACTCACAATTCTCATCTTTCCCAATTTCGATCTTTGTTCAACTTGAGTCAAAATAGAATTGCAAGAATTCATTATGAACATTTTAAGGGTATCCCTAGCAAACTTCTGCTGGAAAATAAAAATCCCAATATTTGTTTGATTAAGCTCAATCTCAAGAAAATAAGACATCAAACCCATAACAATCATCTCAAACTAAAAAATCATTGCCTCCTTGAATTTCTTAATCACCTTCAAGTTATTCCCTGTGAAAATAAGATCATCTACATATAAACACACAATAATAAAGTCTTACTGGGAATTAATTTTGACATATAAAGTGTGTTCACAGGGACATCTCTGAAATCATTCTCCACAAAATAAAAATCAATTTCGAGTGTACCAAGCTCTAAGGGCTTGTTTAAGCCTATAAAGAGGCTTTTTCAATTTATAGACTTAGTCCTCTTTCCCTTCATTCACAAAACCTACAAGTTGCTCAACATAAACTTTCTCCTCAATGACACCATTCATGAAAGCAAATTTTAAATCCATTTGAAATATCTTCTAAGAATTATTGGCAACAAAAACTATAATCATACGATACAACAGTATCAAGCCTAGTAACAGGAGAAAAAACCTCAAGATAATCAATACCTAATTTTTGTTTGTAACCCTTGGCTACTAAGCTTGCTTTGAAACGATCCACCTTCCCGTTAGGCTTGTACTTTGTCTTGTACACCTATTTAACTCCAATGGACTTCTTTCCCTTGGAAAGAGATATAAACTTCCATGTATTATTTTTCTCAATGACATCAATTTTTTCATTCATTGCTTTCACCTAATGTTTCTCCTTGCATGCATCACTAAAAGAAATATGATCACAATTTCCATACAAAGCAAAATTTACCAAGTCCTCATCTAAAGGATTAGTGTCCGTGACAATCACATAATCCTCCAATTTAGCTCACAAGTATTGTTCACGCTTAGATGACTCTGGTTGTGGGAATTGAACTGATGGGGACTATGCAACTAGCTGATCACCAACATAAAAAGGAATAAGTCTGTATGACTTGTCTTCTTTTTGAGACAATTCCCAAACAGCCAACTCATCAAAATTGACATCTCTACTAATAATTACTTTTTCTGTGATAGAATTATAAAACTTTTACTCCGTTGTAATTGAATGATACCTAATAAAAAATACACTTTTCAGCTTTGTTCTCAAACTTTTCCTGAGTAAATCTCTAGGCCATCAAATTCATACCAAGATTTTTTTAAATTAATAAACAATAAAATATTTTTAGAAAAATAACGGTAAAATAGAGAGTTAGTAATAGATTCTTGCATTTCCTTATACTTTTTACAAGAAAAAAGTTGGTTAATTGTGAGAAAATCTAAGAATGAAAAAATTTTATTTTTTCTATCATTTTTCATTTCATGCTAACCAAACACATAAAGTTTTAATTTTTTTTTTCTCTTTCTTGCATTTTCTACCATCCTGCTAACCAAATCGACCCCATATCTTGTCCAATATAACAATTGATCAAGACATCTTATACCGCTTTTGCCATCGAAACATGAGTAGTTTTGTTATAATTTGATGAATTGATTGTTTCATAGATGTAAATCAACGCTCTGTTGTCTTTCTTCTGATAACTTCTCAATTTATCTTTTTGGATTTTTGTGAGTTTCTTGATTTCCAAGATCTGTAAACCCGTTGTCACAATATCTAAAAACTCCATGACCTTGAAGAACAACATCTGTGTTCTCAAATGTTGAAAATTTGACCCCCCATAACAATTTTCAATCGAACATTGAACGAACTCGTTTTTATTTGTCATATCTAAAATATGGCTCTGATACTAGATATAAGATCTTAAAAATAATCAAGTATTTAAAGTATTCTCACACTTAGAATTAATCAAAGATCCAAAAAAATAAAACAAGAAAGATGAAAAACAACGAACACGTCGTTGAAATTCTCGAAAGACAAAAGGATATAAGCCAAAAAGGTTTATGTTGTTAACTCACCGAAGTCATTCGCTACGACCACCACTAGCATAACATAAAGGCTAACAATTTTATTTCTAATAAAATGCTTCTAACACAACTAACCTTTTCTAGTAGGATAATAACATGGGTTAATCCCATATGGCTTGGATATCTAAACCAACTAAAATTTTAAGGGTTAATCATAAATTCTACCCTGAAAGATCATTCGAATTTTAATTTGCACCCACAAAGATGAAAATTTATATTAATGCGCACCTCAAGTTAACAGTCGTCAGTTTACCGTCTAAAACTAAATAAATAAATTATACTAAGACCGCCTCATACTTGTCACTTAATCACCTATACTCCTCACACTTGAAATATTACATGTACATCCCTTGATAATCCAAATATGACTAAAAATATTCCCCCAATTAAGCATTCAAATAATTCTGTTTAAGTGATGTATTGCATTAGATATAAAGAACATTATATAAATACATGCATTATATTGAACATTTAAATGAAAAACTTGATTTTAAACTTTAGAGTATAGCGAGCCTACAAAATAAATGATAGTATGAAATTATAATTTTTTATTACAATGAAATCATATTTTTTAGTGGTTATATTAATAGATATCAACTATAAAGGATTATGTGTTACACGTGCACAAATGTCAGGAAGTTTAAGAGTAAAATTCAAAATGTGAGGGAGTCCAAATAATTAAGTGACAACCACAAGGGGAACTATGTGTACTGTATTTTAGAAGGCAATCTAACAGCTATCAGTTTCAGGTGCGTATTGATACAAATTTCTAATTTTGAGGGTATAACTTAAGATTTTTTTTTTATTTTTAAGGGTGCAAATTGAGCTTCGAACAATCTTTTGGGGTGTAATGTACAATTAACCCAAATTTTAATAATAAAGATAGCTATTTTAGTAAGGGTTTGGTTCAAACTTCAATGATTGGCATTATTTTTTGGTAGCTATCTGTTTTTTCTTTGAATGGAACCTGTAGAATAGTTCAAAGCACACAATTTTGGCACATAACATTGCCAAATATAGAGTTGACATGAGAATTATAGACAAATCGTTGAAAATACTCTTGGAAAGTAGTATTATATCAATCTAGGATAAACCCTTAACTTTTACAACAAACTAAAACTATCGCCATGGGTTTCTTCTTCCATTACATGATCAACTTACACTGTTTTTCGTTTGGTGCATTACTACCCTACCTACCAAGCAAACAATCCTTATCCATTGATGGCCTAACAAACTCTTCAAATCTCACCGTTGCCGCCATTACGCCAATGTTACTTGAGTATAACAAGATTAATATCAGTAGCAAATAGAAGGATATTTCCACAACTGACTTGTGGAAAGAGCCAATGGACAAGGTATGTTTCTCGACCTCTAGCTACGTATCCAGACTCAAGAAGAAATATCAAGATCATTCAAGTACGATCTTAGATATAGGGATCCAGATCGTCAATGTAACACTGAGGAGAATCTTTATTTCTAGCTCAGGTCAGGTGTATGGATCAAGCTCTTTTATTCACGAGCTGACTAAGAGTGAACAACCTCATAGCCTGATATTTCATAGATATGGAAGACCACAACCTATTTAAGCTTGAAGATAGGCCTCAATGCCACCTCAGTATTTTTTAGAAGGTCACATCACACTCAAGGAATGTAGCCTCAAAAGGTCAAATATTCACTCAACAAAATCTTAGCAAACTTGGGGACATTGTGATGAAGATGTGAGTACACCCTACCGATGGGAATAAATATGAGAGGCGTGAGCCACCAGGCCTAACCATTGAACAATTCCATCACCACAGTTCATTCATACACCATTGTTCATAAGCATTAAGCTCTTTAGTTCAAGTACCCACCTCACGTTTTGAGTTCATACATCATTAGTTGGCATCGTCTGTGGGAATTGATTTTCATCATTGCCTTTGAAACCTTCTTCTCTATTTAATTGACGGTCCTAACTAGAAACATGAGCCAAATTCTAAGAAACCAGCAAAGAATTCCTCCTCCTCTTCCTCCACTGAATCCCCTAGTGGTGAACCCATTTCTCAGAGATGAAGTAGAAACCTACCAACAGACTCTCCTATGGCTTATCAGGCAAAATGAGGAATTAATCGCTCTCATTCAGGCCCAAAATCCTCAACCAGTACAACAAATTCCTTTTCCAATAGTCCAAAATCCTCCTTAACTAGTTCAAAACCCTCTGAATCCTCAATTGAACCCTTTGAATAACATAACAGAGGATCACCATAGCCAACCTGGATAAAATGTCATACGTCAAACATTGAGGGAAGAGAATGACGATGAGGCATAGAGCAGAACTACGGCGTAGAGAAGAAGAAATCAATAGCCTTTTCCCCAGGGGATTCAGAGAAATCCAGTATGAGCTGGGAAACATGAAAGAGATCATGAAAAATCGAGTCCCAGTCTCCATGGAAACTCTGGTTTAGTAAACGAAATCACCCTCCATTATGGAGGTCTTGCATTTTTCCCTTCCACCTAAGTTCAAAATGCTTCAAATCGATGCATTTGATGGTACCAAGGACCCGGTGGACCACCTCAATTTGTAAAAACCAGACGGAACTCCACGGATACGAAGAACTTCTTTGTTGTTGATCTTTTGCTACCACTCTAAAGGGCTCAGCTTTTGCTTGATTTAACAGACTAGCACCAGTCTCAATATCTTCTTTTAGAGAAATTTTGGTGTAGTTCATCTCCCATTTCATTAGGTCGACAACACACAGGAAGCCCACTTATCACTTATTGATTGTTAAGCAGAAGTCTGGTCAGACCCTAAGGAGTTATGTGAAGATGTTCAACCAAGAATCTCTTAGAGTGCATGGGTTGGATGAGAAGGTTGCCTTGACAGTATTCACTGCTAGTCTAGGTCTTCAATATAAAGATCTCTTCTTATCCATTCCAAAAGCCCTTAAGCATCCATGGCTGAGGCATTAACAAAGGTTGAGATGTATATCAAAGGAGAGGAAGTTCTCATCAGCTACCCCCAAGCAGTGCCCAAACAAAAAGAGAAAGGAGTCCAATCCTAGAAGAAGCCATGAATGAAGTTGCGAACGAGATTAGTCACCTCGAAATGGAAGAGATTGATATCTCAAAAAGAAAGGGGACATAAGCGATCGTCTAGGACCGCCTTACCAAATCTACAACCTCAATACGCACCTAAGTAGGTCACTCCACTTAATACCTCGGTAGCTCAGGAATTACATCAAGTTCAAACTGGGAGGTACATCAAGTAGGCCTCCAAGATGAAGTCAGAACCCCACAAGAGAGATCATACCTAATAATGCAACTTTAATCGAGATCATGGTCATGACATTGATCAGTGCATCCAAATCAAAAAGCAAATCGAGTTCTTAATATAGACGGGAATAATTTAGGCGCTTCGTTGCTTGAGATGGTAAGGAAAAAGTTGAATGAGCGCTAGAGTAACCCTAACAGAGGCTTTAACAACATCAACAAGCTCTAGACGAAATCAAAGTAATCTTAGGAAGCTTCATAGATGCTGGAGAATCCAGCTTCGCCAAAAAGGCCTATGTGAGGAAGGTTAGGTTAGAAGGCTTCCTTGAAGTACAAACTATACAGAAGGCTCAATGCCTCAGCCTTGAAATTACCTTCTCGAACTCTGATCTTAAGGGGTGTCAACTTACCCATGACGACCTTTTGGTCGTAAAAGCAATTATTGCAAACAAAATAGTGCATCAAGTACTCACGGAGAACAAAAGGTCAGTTTATATGATCGTCTCAGGTGCCTTTAAGAAGTTAGGTGTAAGGAAAATCTAAAGCCTGGTAAAACACACCTGCTTGGTTTGCTAGCAATTTTTTTTTCCCCTGGGCTTAATTCAACTTGTACTCACCCTAGGAGACCCTAAAGGCCTAACCACTCTAGTGAAATTCATCATCATGGATGCACCTTCTGCTTATAATGTAATAATGGGGAGAGCATCCCTAAATTCAATCAAGATCATTTCTTCTACCTACCACCTTGTGATGAAATTCCTTGTAGAGAATGGAGTAGGAGTCATAAAAGGAGATCAGCGGATGGCCAAAGAGTGTTACACATCATCTATGAGGCATAAAGATGTCGACTCAATTCAGATAGATGATTTGGACATGAGGGACGAGATGAATACAAGACCAATTCCCTTCGAAGAGCTAGAACTCATACATATGGACGAGAATCCAGGGCACGTAGTCTTTATTATGTCCAAGTTATTGGATGACGTCTAGAAGAAGCTCATGGAATTTTTTAGGATTAGATCAGACGTATTTACCTAGGAACATGAGGATATGTAGGGGATTGACCCAAAGGGTGATCGTCCATAAGCTTAGTGTGGACCCGAGCTGCAAACCCATAAAGCAGAAGAGAATGAGCTTTGCTTCAGAAAGACAAAAAGCAATCAATGAGGAAGCATCCAATCTCCTTCATGCCAAAGCTATAAAGGAGGTATATTACCTTATATGGCTAGCCAATGTGGTACTTGTGAAAAAAACTAATGAAAAATGACATTTGTGCATCGATTTCACCGACCTCAATGGTCGGTCATGAGCTCTTGCGTTTCATGAATGTCTTCTTAAGATACAACTACATTAGAATAAATCTAGGCGACCACGAGAAGGCATCGATCGTGACTAAGTAGGGAACCTTCTGTTACCAAGTCATGCTATTTGGGCTCAAGGATGCTGGAGCCACTTATCAGCAGCTAGTGAACAAAATGTTCATAGAAAATATTGGGTCAATAATGCACGTCTACATTGATGACATGTTGGTGAAATATTTAAAGGCATGGCTCCATATCCAGCACCTTGAAGGGTCATTCCAAATCCTCAGGAAATACGTGATGAAGCTCAACCCTGCCAAATGTGATTTCAAGGTCTCGGTTGAGAAGTTCTTGGGATTTATTGTCGACAAAAGAGGGACCAAGGTGAATCCTAAAAAGGTAAAAATAGTGATCTACATGAAATCACACACCAGCATCAAAGATGGACAACATCTCATAGGAAAGACAATAGCTCTTCATCATTTTGTTTCATGATCTAGTAACAAATGCTAGCCTTTCTTTAAGGTCCTCAAATTAGCTTTTTAATGGAATAACCAATGCAAGGAGGCTTTCCAAGGCTTAGAAACTTACATAAGCCCTCCTCCAGTGTTGGTTAGTCTAAAAGAAAGGGAAATTCTTACCCTATACCTAGTTGTGTTAGACTTCTTAGTTAGCATAACCTTAGTAAGGGCGGAAGATAAGAGGCAATAACTTGTGTATTTTTGTAGTCGAGCTTTAAGAGGAGCAGAAAAAAGATATCCCACAATGGAGACGTTAGTCTTAGCATTGGTAACAATGGCAAGAGGGCTAAAATCTTACTTCCAAGCACATTCCATCAAAATTCCAACTAATCAACCTATGAAGTATGTCTTGAACAAAACTGAATCCTCAGGTCAGCTCGTCAAGTAGGCCATCGAGCTGTGTGAGTTTGATATCAAGTTTAAATCTAGGACGACCATCAAGGGGCAAGTCCTAGCTAACTTAATAGCCGAGTTCACCTCAACCCTGAAGCCAGAATCTATCCTAGAGAAACAAGGTTTCGTGTCCACCTCTCCATTTGGAAGCTCTTTGTCGATGGAGCCTCTAACATATAGGAAAGTAGGGTTGGCCTCATCTTGACCTCTCTAGATGGCATTGACTTGGAGTACGCTCCCAGATTTGACTTCAAAGCCTCAAATAATGTAGCCGAATATGAAGCCTTAATAGTAGGACTTAGGCTAGCACACTCCATGGAAGCCCATCAACTTTTGATCCATACTAATTCTCAGCTCGTGGTAAGACAGATTAAATTAGAATATGAAGCAAGGGAAGACACGATGGCTTCATATATGAAATTGGTGCATGATCTGCTGAGAAATTTCTTCCACACTGAAGTCATTCAAGCACCCCGAGTTTAGAACTCTCGAGCTGATGCCTTGGCTAAGCTAGCCTCTACAGACTAGGGAATCATGATAGGGTCATTCCTGTAGAGCACCTAAATGAACCACGTATCCGCCTCGATAAGGATAAGGAAGATATCCTACTAGTAGAAGTCACACTGAGCTGGATGGACCTATTCATCAACTATTTATGGAATGGGGTTCTACCCTAAGATCCCAAAGAAGTAGCCAAGCTATGAAGTAGGTCGTCAAGGTTCACGTTGATCCAAGGAAAGCTCTACAAAAGTGGATTCTCTACACCCCTCCTGAAATTTATAGCAATGAAAGAATCCAATTATGTGCAAAGAGATATTCATGAAAAGAACTGTGGAAATCACATTGAACTCGTACTCTAGCGTACAAATCACTAAAATAGGGCTATTTTTGGCCCACTATGATGAAAGATTCTAAAGACATGGTCACGAAGTGCAAAACCTTCCAATTGCATTCAGACATCTCTCACTATCCACCAGAGCAGCTTACACCAATATTGAGCCTGTGGCTTTTTCAACAATAGGGGATTGACATCATGGGATCTCTTCCCATTATAGTGGGACAATGCAAGTTTGTTATGGTAGCAATTGATTATATCACAAAATGGGTTGAGGTCAAGCCTTTGGAGACTATTACCAAGTAGAAAATCAAAAACCTCGTTTATAAATCAAATGTGTGTAGGTTTGGAATCCCAAGAGCCATTTTCTCTGATAACAGCAAACAGTTCGACAACTCGACCTTCACGAACTTTTACTCAGAGCTCGGTATAAAGAACAACTTCTTGGCTCTAGCTCATCCCTAGTCTAATGGTCAAGCAGATCCAAAGACAAGGTTGAAGGCATCAAAGGAGTAATGAGTAGACCATTTCCTAAGCGTGCTCTAGGTATATAGGATGACAACTCGAATAGCTACAAAGGAAACTCCTTTCAGCCTAGCCTTTGGGACAAAGGTTGTTAAGGTAGTGGAGATCAAGCTTCCTTCTACCAGAACTGAACTTTTCAATCCTGACCAGAATGACCGATCTCTACTCGTAAACCTCATCCTCCTCGAAAAGTAAAGAAACAAGGTGTTATAAAGGATATTCTCACACCAAAAAAGAACATCATCACAATATTACAATCGAAGAGTCATAAATAGGAGCTTCAAGGCTAGGGACCTCGTTTTAAAAAAGTTGTCACCTGGAAGGAAAGATCCAAGGCATGAAAAGCTAGGCCCCAACTATCTAGGACTTTACATAGTGAAAAAGGTAAACAATAGGGGTGTCAACTGTGTAGGGTTAAACGATTATGAGTTAGCTTAAACAGGTGATGGGTTAAAAATCAATAAACTCATTCATAACTTGTTTTGACTAAACGGGTGAAAAAATTTAAATCGAATACGAATCCTTTAATAAACAGGTTATACGACATGAATCGTTTAACCTATTTAATAAATGAATTGAATTGGGTAGGGTTGGGTCAACACCATTACCCTTTTAACCAGCCGCCACCTATTTAACTCTTTTAGTTCATCAATACAAAATGAAAATATATTTTCGACATGTGCTTTAAACCTTTAACCAGCAAAATCAGAATAGAAAAGTTGAATCTACATACAATACATACACAAAATCTAAGGAGGGACAAAGAGAACCCAAAATCTATGGATGAAATCGAAGGAGAGAGAATAAGATTAAGAGTCGCTGGAGAGACTGAGAAATTCAGTCAATGAGAATGGGTTTCATTTCAAGCCATAGAGATTAGGGGTGTTCACCCTACCATTCGGGTAGGAAATATAGTATTTCTTCTTCCTACACGATACTTTGTGGAAGAATGTTTTCTTGGCCTAACCTACCCGATCAGGTGTGGTATTCCTACTCGACTTCCTACCCTATTAATCGGATAGGAAGTCAGGTAAACACTTTTTTAACTATTAATTTTTGGATCATTTTAACAATTCAATTAAATAACATGCACAAATTTAACAATACAATAAATCAATAACACAAATCAATATTACTAAAACCTAAAACAACTACAATAATTACAATAAAACACAAGAAAATATGAACATCGATCCATCATAATTATTACACAAATACAATAACAATTATTTTAAATTTAAACCATATGAAACACATTGAAATTATAATTGCTGTAGTAGATCTCCAGTTTGCTACAAATCATGTAACCTACACAAAAAAATACATTTATGTTTTAGCAACTCAAACGTCCACAACAATATAAATTATACCACACAAATATTCTTATAATTACTAAAAATATATAAAAAAGCTAAATAGCACCTTTCTTATAAGGTAGCAATTAGGGGATTTTTAAAGGGAAATTTGGAGG
>CM042190.1:17463695-17474000 GCA_023539305.1 Ilex asprella | reverse complement strand
CTTTGAATTTGAATTTTAAATTTATGATGAAGATTTTATTGACATATTTAATTGACATTGAATTAAGGGATAACAATTTTCAAAATAGAAAATTAATTTAACTTCCTTTCAAGAAAGGGTATTTTTGAGATAAAAAAAAAATTTGACTTAAGTCATTACATATAATTTTAAACATGGACTTAGCTCCTTATAAGTTCTCTTGTAAGACTTAACTCCAAACAAGTACATCTAGGGGGACTCACCTCCAATTTTCACATTTTTAAACATAAAAAGTTAGCAATTTGGGTTTTTTAGTTTATATATATAAATTAATTAATTAATGCGGGTAAGGTAGGGAAGGTAAAAATGCAGAAATTAATGGGTATTTTCCATTCCTACCCAATTTAATCGAAAGACCAAAAAGTCTTTTGCATTCTTACCCAATTTTTGCGGCTAGCTGTTTAGTAGGGTCGGGTCGGTAGGGTAGAAAATTACGGTCAATTGAAAATTTGAACACCTCTAATAGAGAGAGAGAGAGAGAGAGATAAAGAGAGGCCAACTGGAGCATGGAGACTTGACATAAAGGCGGTAGACGGGAGGCGGGCAAACCTTCTCATTCAAGAGAAAGAGTGTTAAGGTTAGGAAAAAGGGTTTTTTTTTTTGGGATTATATATTTTGTGTGTGGTCAACTGTGGGTTTCTCTAAAAAAATATTTGAATAATTATTAATATTATTATATTAATTTTATTTAAATGGGTTGACACATATCACTCAAACATGACTTGTTTATTACACGGGTCCAGGGGGTCCACCTATTTTCCACCTATTGGAGTGAAAAATATGTACAACTGTTCTAAAGGCACTCTTCAATATCATGCCCATGATTGCAATGAAAATGGCAATACTTATCTCTGTCTCGTTTGTTAGGAGGTGTTACGAGCTTCCTAGGACACTTCAGGAGGTTGTCATTTTGCACTTAAAAGAGAACATATTCAATTGGAGCGTTCAGGGGAGTATAAGCCTAATCCTTTGTTGCGGGTAAGCGGGGGCCTAATGTGTCACTGCCTGGACACGATCAGCTTTCCCCTACTTTGAAGTATTTGTTTTGTCTGACATTTCTTCTTGGCTCTTTCTCTTCTTCTTAGAGGTAGATTCTTACACACCTTTCTTCGCGTTCATCACATCCTCCACATTCATATGGCTCTGAGCTCTGAAAAGGAGCTCTGCCATAGTATTGGGGGAATGTTTGTGCATAGAGAAATAGAACCTAGAGTACTTGAGTCCACTTATGAAGGTTGTCAAATTCATCTGGTCATCGACATCACCTCTTTGAAGGGGCACTTTTGTAAACCTTACTAAACATATTGCCTGAGAGTCTCTTCTTTCGTTTACGTGATATTGAGGAGAGAAGTAGCAGGTTTCTTGGGAGTCCTTACACTAATGAAATGGGAAATAAATGATTTGTTGATCTCTAGGAAGGATCAAATAGACTCGGCGGGGAGTGTATTTAACTAGAGACGAACTGTTCCCTTCAATATGGTAAGGAAAGCACTACACATAAGCACGTCGAGGACATTGTGCAATAACATGAGAGATTTGTAGGTTTTCAAATGATCCAAAGTTTCCTTCTTGCCATAAAAGTTTTGATGGTCGGCATCTTGAACTTGTTTGGGAGAGGGTAGTTGGTGACATCCTAAGAGAAAGGTTACTCGAGTCTCTGAACTATTGTTTTCACTATCCTGGAGCTTGATCCTTCACAGTGTTCAACACATCTCCAATTCAATTTTTCACCTCCTTGAACATTTGGTTCAAAGAGGCGTCTTCTTCCTAATGTTGTAGAGAATTGTTTTGACTATGCTCATCCACCAATTTTGGTTCATCATTGGGATGAACCTCTTTAGAGCGAAGATCCTAATTTCCTTGTTGATTTTGAGAACCAACAAGGCCTTGCAAGAGTTGTTGGATTTTTTGGGTTCGTTGAGCCATGCCTCCAATGGCTTGGTTCATCTAATCCACATTCCTTTTGAGGTTAAAAATCTGTTGGGCCTCCTTACTCCTGTTAAAGCAAGGAGGGTCTGGGTCCGTGATTTCAATCCCAACATTTTCTTGAGTAAACTATTTTTCGCTAGGGTTATCTTGATTGGTATTCATGGTTCTGGTTGACACCATCCACAGATGTACAGTAAAATTGAGAAACAACTTTGTTTGTCAAGTTGTTTCTCATGGATGGTGCCAAACTGTTGGAGTAAAAAATATTTTTAACTATTTTGAAAGTTGTTTGAGGTTGATCTCTGGGTGAGGTTTCTAGTAGGTATGGTACTTGAAAAAATAATTGAAGATCAGAGGGGTGCTCTGGGGGTCGACCATTTGACGCTCAAATTAGTATTTTGGAAATTAAGGTGTAGCAATTAAACTAGGTTCAATGTATTTACCTATGTCTTACTCCGGAGGTTCTTTTTTATAGTATTTTGATAGATGTTCTAGAGAGAGTGGACTCTAGGCTCTCCTGATAGTTTGAATTTGATAGTTCTCCTTTCGGTTCAAGAGTCTTGACTCCTATGGACTTTATCCTTTGTTGGGATAACCATCCAGAGTCCTAGTTGTACTAGGAGTTTGTTTGATCTTGCAAATAAGACTTGTCGAGGGTTTAATCTTATCCTTATCTCTTGCCTACCTTATCTTCCTCATAGTATCTAAATGAATACGCCATTTGAACAAGTCTTTAGTAGAAAAAGTTCCTAAAAACTAGGGATAAGTTTTGTTGTCCTTCTAGTTTCTACCAGGTTGGGGAAAGTTGATTATCTAAGCTCATTACTCGTCCAGTTTGTCTTTCTCGCTAATAGGTCAGTCAATGGTTACATTTCTAAAGGTAGTATCAACTAGGACCGTTCCCGTAGTTGAGATTAAAATTTCCCCCATCACCACCCAAACTCAATAAGGCCTCACCAAACCTACTTAACTTCGCGTCCATTCGTGTCAGTTAATCATGTCGTGTGAAATTTTGATAGGTCTAGTAGTCAGGCCTGTCAACTACAAGTTCTAGAATGAAGAAGGGGAAAGACTTGGCACATTCTTGCAATGCGGATCACTTGAAGAAATTCTACCAATGATAGGTTGGATGCCCTTAATTTTAAATTTTGCGAACATCTTTTCTTAGAGAATAATTGTGAATATTTGAGATTAATCAAATTTTTGCAAAATCTTTGCATAAAAGTTTTTGAGTACGCAAAAATTTTTGAAGTGTCGAATAGATATTGAGCTTCCCAACTCATCTACTGAAGACGAGCTCTTCAACTCATACATGAGATAAGCTTCTCAGCTTATAGAGCTTTTCATCTTGCTCTAAAGATGAGTTTTTCAGCTCATACTTGAGCTAAAATTTTTAGCTTATAAATCTTTTTCAGCTCGCTCTAAAGATGAGCTATTCAACTCATACTTTAGATAAACTTTTCAGCTTTTCATCTTATTATAAAGATGGCCTTTGTTTTTTAGCTCATAAAGTTTTTCAGCTCGCTCTAAAAATGAGCTCTTCAACTCATACTTGAAATAAGCTTGTCAGCTTATAGAGCTTTTCAGCTTGCTTGAAAGATGAGCTCTTCAACTCATACTTGAGATAAGCTACTCAACTTATAGAGGTTTTCAGCTCTCATAAAGTTTAGCTAAGTTTTATGTCACTAAGTCCAAGAGGCCACCAAGAGTTAGGACTTAGTCACTAAAACTATAAAAATTCATCACTACTACAAGGCTACTACCTTCCAGCAAGTGACAGGGGCAAGGGATTTACTGATACTTCTTGCACAAGGAAAAGAAAAGAAAGTTTAGGTTTTGATACTTCAATTCCCCTGATCTGTTGCTCAGTCCCCTCTAGAGTAGCAGAGGTAGTCGAGGTATCGGGAGGCAACTTAGTACCAAAGGACTATTTCTCTACCTCTCTTTTAGCTTGACCTTCTCAAGTTTTCTCAGTCGTCCCATTAGACAGAGGAAGCATGAAGGAATCAAAGTCTAGATCAGGGAACTTTTCAAGAGATTGATCTCTAAAATCTTCATAGCCACTGGCATAGTTGTCAGCACACTTGATCTTCAATGGTATGATCCTTGACCTTGATGGTAGGCTTCAACCCCTCAAGCTCCAGCTTCAGCTCGGTCGCCTCCTTCTTGGCTTTTTCCTTCTCTAAGTTAGTAGATTCCACAATGCTAATTATTTTTCCTAGCTCTGTTTCGCTGAGATTTAGTTTATCTACAATAGTCCTCTCCAAAGATTTCAATAGGTCGATTTGAGAGGACTGGTCTTCAAGTTTCTTCTAAGTAGTGGCTAGACAAGCCTTGTGTTCCTTTATCGCTTTCTCAGACTTCTACACTCAAACAATGAGGGCACTAACGTCAATAACAGCCTGCAAGAAATAAGCACTAAATAAAAAACAAAGAATTAAGGCAAGATCTCAAATAAAAGAAGAGATAGAGCCAATACTGTAGTGAGACCATGAAAGGCATTTCCAGCCTCACCATTAGCATTAAGCATTGCCAACTTGAAAATGTCTGACCGGGGAAGGATGCTTAATATCTTGGTGGCAGCCAAGGCAACGTTGGCAAGGAGCAAGCTCTGCTCTGCGGTAGGAAAGGTTGAGATCGGCCTCAGAGGAACGAGCAAAGTTACCTTACAAGTCGATGTCATATGAGAAGAAGGAGCACTAAGCTCCTTCTTAGGGAGATCTCCTTTATTGGTTAAAGTCATCTCGGGGTCCTAAGTTGCATCAAGAGGTCGAGATTTTTCTCCCCCTCGAGCTGAGGAAGCTTGAATTTGGTATTGGTCAAATGTCCCCTTTTCTCCCTTCTCCTTTGCATAGCTTCTTAAACTTCGCTCAATTCAGGTGTCATAGGGTTGAGGTTTTGAAAAGATAAAAGGTAACATTAGTAAAGTAAGAGGAGAAATAGAAATCAAAGTGAAAAATAAACTAAGTGTTAAGCTCATACCAATAGGATATCGATGGGCTTTAAGAAGAGAGTCCTCGTCCTTAGAAGTGGTGGAAGTGGAAGAAGTTGGAGGCTTTTCAAACACTGGAGGGCCGAGACCGTACTCGCTAGTTTCTTAGAACATATAAGCTCATTTATTTTCCTTGTCTTACACTTCTCTACCCTTGCAACCCTGAGCTCTTTAGGAGTTAGTTGAGGTCAAAACTCTACCAATCCTAGAAAAGAAAAAATTAGAACAAGAAAATCATACCAAAAAGAAGGAAAAAGTTTGTTAAAAAACAGAGACTCACTCAAGTTCTTGGGCTCCAACCAGAGCTGAGGAACACGAAGAACATCAGAGGCATTCAGATCCACCTCCCAAGCATCACCTGAAACATAGAAGAAATGCGCCTTATAGGTCTTATGAGAAGAGAGAGCACCTAAGACTAAGGCCTTGACATGGACACCATTGGATATGTAGAAGAAGCCATATGCAATTGAGATTGAAGAAATAGAGGGTCTTGGCCATGGAATGAGCTCATCCCAGGTCATTCTCTCTCCAGAAGTCTAAGAGATTGACCAGCGTTCCCCAAAAATTGGGAGACATCCACTAGGAATAGATGTTAAAAAATTGCAGGACTCTTTTGAGGAAGGGATGCATAGGAAACCTAAGACTTGACTTAAAGACTAAAACAAAGAAACAGTTCTTCATTGATGGATATGTGTTGTAGCAATCTACATTCGAAGGAATATAAGCTACAACGCCTTTAGGGAATTGGTAATGGTTAACCAACGATTGGAGCCTACGCTAAGTAACGTGGCTCGGGGTCAAAGACACGAATGGCCCATGCAAGTCTCTAGACCTGCCCAAGGTACTGACCTTGCCAGAAAGGGGAGCTCAAGTAGGTTTGAAGATTTTTTTCTTAGGAGCCCATTTTCTTGTAACACGACCAGAAGTCTGCTCCTCGGGCTTATTCTTGAGAAGGAGAGGAGGAATTTCCAAGTGAGAAGTACTCTCCTCATTAGGTACATTAGGTAGATGGTTCTCATCCTCTTCTAGATCTATCACTTTTCTCTTGGGAGAGGACTCGACCTTAGAATCCTCATTTCCATCCCCAAACAAAAGGGAGATGGAAGATCTAGTAGCTTCAGATGAAGACCCAAACGTATCTAAGGTCGGGGGTATAAAATAACCTAACCTTGAATAGTTTAAGCTAGAATAGTCCCAATTAACATCCAAGGCAGGCAGGTTGAGCTCAGGATTGGGGGCAACTGATGATACCAAGATTAATATCAGAAGTAAATAAAAGGATATTTACTTAACTGACTTGTGGAAAGAGCCATTGGACAAGGTCTATTTCCCGATCTCTAGTTACGTGTCCAGCCTCAAGAAGAAATGTTAAGGTCGTCCAAGTACAAACTCAAATACATTTATTCAAATCGTCCATGTTACATTATGAGGAGATTCTTCATTTCTAGCTTAGCTCAGGTGTATGGATCGAGATCCTTTATTCATGAATTGACTAAAAGTATAAGAGGCCATCACAAGCAAAACAACCTCACATCCTGATCTTTCATAGATATAAACGACCACAACCTATTTAAGCTTGAAGAAATGGCACAATGCGACCTCAACATGTTTTAGAAGGTCATGTCATACCTAGGAAATATAGCCTCTAACAATCAAATATTTTCTTAACAAACTTGGCGACCATGTGATTATGACGTGAGGACTACCCTACCTATAGGTATAAATACAAGAGGCGTACCCTCATACAAAAGACCCCCAATTGTAACTTCTACAATTGTAATTCTATCTTCTCCTCTAAGAAATAAAAAACTTTTCAATGAACAAGAGACTCCATTAGAGTGGATTAGTCAATCTCTTTAGCTGAT
The DNA here is from genome assembly GCA_023539305.1 of Ilex asprella. NCBI lineage: Eukaryota > Viridiplantae > Streptophyta > Magnoliopsida > Aquifoliales > Aquifoliaceae > Ilex > Ilex asprella. Next base: position 17,467,175 of record CM042190.1, on the reverse strand, counting down.
GAGCCACTATAATCTGTGTTCTAACTCGTCTCCTAGCTCTTACCCTTGTTTTATGATTACTGTAGTATTTTCTAGAGCCACTAGGCTTTGCCTTTCGATGGTTCCATTCTTACTGTTCATTCATACACCATTGTTCATAAGCCTTGAGCTCTTCAGTTTAAGCACAAAACCTCATCTTTCGAGTTTAAACATCATTATTACTCATCTTCACCACTTCCCAAACTACACACTGAATGCAGACCCGTCCAAGCCACTAACACCCAAGAAGTCTTGGACAATAGCTTCAGTCAAGGCTTTGCTCCATAGTTTGTGATTTGACTTCAATGTCTCCCGATTAGTGTCTCAGATTGGAGAAGAAGTGTTGAACTTAGTTTTCCCATGTAATAAAGTAGCATTAAGAGATAAGAAAAACAAAGATTCGAAAAAAGACTATGAAGCCAAATAAGCTTTTCATCTAATAGTTGGAGTGCATCAAAGGTTTGTTGTACAGTCAGACACAATCTAAGGCTTTGGTTAATCCCTTGAACAACAAACAAAAGAGTAATACTACACTGACCAAATTTAGAGCCCAAATGACATGGCAGCATATTATTTGGAGTCTTCATTGGGGCCCAAATGACGTGACACCAAAAAAGGAAGCTCAAGTCAGCTGTCATGTCATTTAAGCTCCAAATTTAGTCCCAAAATTTGATCAGTGTAGCATTACTCCAAAAAAAAAAGAGCAGCGGATGCATCGAATAGTTGGAGTGAATTTAAAACCCCCTCCTATGGCCACTAGTGAAGGTTGAAAATATCAAAAATTATGGAGATGAGGGAAACGGTTTTTTTGGTTTGGTACCACCTATTAGCAGATCAGGAAATTTCACCATGTCTCTCAATTTTGGAATTTGATCTCAAGCCGCTTCTTTCTTTGATTTTAGGCTTAGATTTTGGCCCAAAATTTTCGTGGGTATTCAGCCATGAACGAGTATTTGCATAGGCAAACTCTCCACGTTAACCGTCATGTTATTTGCCTATTGGTCACTTTTTTTTGTCCCTAAATTTGGTCAGTGTAAATGACAGAACACAGTTTAACCCATTGACTATAGAGTTATGCTTTTGGGATCTAAAAAATTGGCATAATTTACTGGTATAATGAAGTCTCAATAAAGAAGTCTAAGAGTTACAGTTACAATAATACTGTTAGATTACATCATTATCACATTATTAAATTAACAAATTAGGTATTTTTTAGGTACCAATAGCATTACTGTTCAACCATAAGTACACTGCTTCGTTATTTTTCTCCAAGACTTACCAAAAAACACTAGCCAGCATCTTAATAAAAAAAATTAGGAAACAGAGTTCCATGCTTCTACACCAAAATTTTCATGATTTTCACAAAATTCTTATGGTTTCATCACTTGATTATCGTCCCCAATAACTGTGCACATTTATGCAATGATTACGTAGATACTATTAGCAAACCAAAATCGTTGTAACACACTTGATGCAGAACTGACATGACAATGTAAGGGAAGGGTGGAGAGGTGGTCAATTGTTCAAAACGTATCGTTCGCACAAAAAGCAGCATTTAAATTCCAAAATAAAGTACAGGATAATGATAAGGTGATAAGTGGTTACCAAACCAACCACAATGACGAACAAAGGATTTCACGAACTAACTAACTACATCATTAATGTTTCAATCTCAAACTTCAAACTTGCCATCATCGATGTTTACTCATAAAAAAATGTCAGAAAAAGGAAAATAAATATAGATGATAGAAAAAAAACAACTTCTAACAACTCTATATATAATTAGATTATTAGATTATAAATCACTAAGGGTAGTTTTGGGATTAGCCAACACAAAACCAAAGGAAAGATCTTATGATAGGATTTTGCATTTGAAAATCTGAGATGGGTCCCGGTCTAAAATCCCATTGTACATCAAAGTGGATTTGGACTTTATGGACTTTACAACTCAAAAGGCTTAAGAAAATGCTGGATCCTTGAAGATACTGAAGGGATGACACTTTGTTTAGATATATAACTATTTGTAACTCCATTTGTGGAACACAACATGTGGATATAACACGGAACACAGATACTCCACGACAGACACTTTTTATCAACATGATTCGCTATCTATTTTGTTCAGGAAAATTTTCTTAGACATTGTAAATTACAGCTGTTACCTATTGAGATAGGAAATACCTTGAAAGCATTAACACTAATCTTAACAAATTTGCATCCCAAATCACCAATTCAAAAACTTAATTGAACCGAATCTAATTAGCCTCTTTTTATTCTTTCAAAATTTGGCCAAGTAACAAGTTACAAGGGTCAATTGTTACCAAAATCAAGTCTTATCTAATTATTTCCTTATTATCTCCATTTTTGGGTTCTATGATGTCCTATGTATTAAGAGTTTTCTATTTACTTTGAATGAATTGCTTAAAATTAGAATAGTTAATAATTATTCATTGAAATAGTCATCTGCGGATGCATATAAAAAACTTATAACTGATTGGATCCAGAACCATATACTCCAAAGCAAGTCAAATTCACAATTGAACTAGTGTTATAGAGAACAAAGAAAATTACATTCACTGAAGGTCTCATTCAATCTCCAAAATAACAAACTACGGGAAAGGACTGTACAGACTGCTTTCTCTGTTTCGCATCATTTACATGCAGAAAAGTGTCAAAAATTTTCTGTTAGTGCATAAACCGTAAAGTACTACTACTAATAAAGCTAACCAACCCCAGAGATCCTTAGTGATTTCTCACTTGCCATTCTTGTCTACAACGCTTCAAAAGCAGCTCATAGTGCAAAAATGTCATAATCTACAAAGTTGCAACAACTTTCCATGCACTCACACTCATCCCACTTCGTCAACCTACTGTACGTCTTCCTCCTCACTGTCTCTTCTATTGCTAATCCTCGTACTTTCATGGCTATCTTCACAGCAGGTGGCTTGAAACCTTCATGGACACGCCTACGCTTTGAAACCATTGTCACCCACTTCTCGATTTCCATTTCCGGAGCTTCGGAAACGCTTTTCCATGGAATCTCAGCTCTACCCAAGAGCTGTGACCCTCCAATTCTTCCAAAAAGTGGTGCTGTGTTTCTCCAGCGAAGCTCAAAGACAACGCTTCCTTTCATGAGCATGTTCATAGAGTCTTTGGTTCCCAAACAATCTAAGGAGAATAACTCGTCCCAAGAGAGGTCGGAGTTGGATGATATTTCTCTGCTGTTTAGTTGAACTCTACTCTTTTTTCCTGCAGAGAGAAAACACCTAACAAACAAGTGTCCTGTGGACTTCAACTCTGTATTTTTAGCTCTTAAAATTCTCAATTCACAGCTAAGAGAAGAAAATTTTTGAGTAGCACCCATGGAGAGAGAGAGAGAAATTTATGAGTTTTGTGGTGAAGAGAGGTCCTGGGGTAGTGTGGGATATATATAGTTGCATTCTGCACTGTGGACAATGGAGG
>CM042190.1:17373106-17453695 GCA_023539305.1 Ilex asprella | reverse complement strand
AAACGATCAAGACAATGCTGCATTTGATCATTTTTCACGTTCAAGCATTGATATGATCTTGTCATGATTGTTTGAATTATGTGGATCGTAAATAGCAATCGAACGTGCATTTGATACCGCAAGTCCATGCTTATGACAAAAAACTTTAAGGTCAGAACGTTTATCATATAACTGTTGCTATCTTAGTGTGGGTTCGATATGAGCACCTGGAGGAGGATACCCAACAATTACATGTCCAACTTGACCGAATTGATAATAAGGGTCGACGGACTCATTGCGGAATGCACACTTTTGTCTATACCATGTTGCACCACTTAAATCAGTATGTGATCCAATAGAAAGAACTTTGTTCAACAATGTTGATATGTCAATTGAGCAATCACGTTTCTTATTCGAAGATGAACTATTTTGGTTAGTGCGTGAAGAAGAACCTTCATTGATTTGGCTGTATTGTGTATGTGATCATGTGCACCAATTATTTTTTTCGGTGGTGGTGCATTTACACTTGTGAATGCTAGTATATATATGCTAGATTTGAAAAATTAAAATAACAATGAAAGGACAACACACTACAAAGTAGGGAACTCATTTGACAATGACAGGATGTGACAATAAACAGTTGTGATATAACAAAACCCTGAATAGAGTGATATGTCATGATATTGATTAACCCAAACTTGAACGTAGATATAAACGTAATATGCTTAATAAGTTGGACACTGATTACATTTGTTAATTTTCATCAGACATATATACTCATCTGATAGGTGTTGTTCATTAGACAATACAATAAATTGCTCAGTAGCTGTCAACTCCCTGCCAAATGCAGTTGTCACCATGTCAGTTGCTATTTGGAGCATATAATATCGACACTTACGCAAAATCATCATATTATTCTCATTTCGTATGTGTTTAACTGCTGGTTCATAGTTCACTTTATTACTTCCCAGCATGGTAAGTAAAAATCTATGCGGCACCGATATACCAAGTTCTCTCAGATCTATGCATAATGAGTGTGATTCATTAGCACGAAAAAGCTCACTCTCGTCGAAGTTTGATATAATACTCTTTTGGATCAAAAAATATCTCGCTCTTATAATAACCAAACTGGTTGATGGCTATGACTGTTATCACCGGCTCATGGTCTTGAAGTAAACATAATGTGCAATACATGTGATATGAACCACCCGTATTATATTTTTATAATGATTTCATTGTCTTAAATGCAACAGTGTGTAGTCACTTATTTTGTCGCATAAGCACAATTGTCAAGATTGTAGTAGTTTGTTGTCACCTTCATATTTGAGTTGATGGTCAAACATTGAAAAAAATGTGCAGTCAATGTGACTACACACTATTATCTATCAACGTAATCACACACTAGTACATGTCAATGTGACTACACATTGAGACGTGTAATACGTTAAAGTTACGAGACCTTGATTCACGTTCATGATATATTCAACAGTATCAGGTTTTTTGGCATTGAACTAGTGTGTAGTCACATGATTTTAATTGTGACTACACACCAATGCATTGCAGTGCAATGAATGGTATTCATTAGCGTGGGCTAATGAACAAAAAACAAGTACAACATGACAATTACATCATTGTCATTCATTGTGACAACACATTGTTTTAATGTCAGTCATTGTGATTACACAATGCTTTAATGTCATTCATTGAGGTTGTAGACTAGCGTAATCACATTCATCATTTGCCTATAAGTTTGAACTCATGTGCAATGTTCAATGTACAAAATTCATCTCTAACCATGAATTATAGTCGAGAACGGTGTTTGAAAATATGAGTTATCATTGAACTTTAGAGGATGACTTTTTTTACCCAATGAATCCTCGCTTATACTATTCACTAATAGGTAGAAACACAATGATGGTGGAATGACAATATCGTTTGACAAAAAGAGAAAACCTGAGCTTAGATTTACGTTCTTGCAACATAAGAAGGCTTCGACAAGTTTTCATTGGTATGCTTATTACCATTCCTCAAGAATTAGAGCGAACATTGTTTCGTATTCGAGCTGAGAACAATCGAATGACAATTCGTTGTAATCGGTACAACCTGTGTCGTATTGCGAGCGAATGTGCTACAAAAGGCAGGATACAAAAATCAATTTTAAGCTTCCAATTGAGTGGGAAAGCTAGATGTATTTCTGATGTGGAGATGTCTGATGAAGATGAAGACTCATGAAGAAGTGTTATGCAATTCTTGTGCTGTAACATTATACTTCGGTCGTCATACTTGTATTTCTAGTTTGTTTTTATGAATTATGGTGTATTACTCCAGTTAGTCTTGTCCATCCGGATTTCAATAAATTGTGTTATGTTCTTCAAAAAATGTTACTTAGAATATTTGGTAACTAATCTGAAATGCAGTAATAGAATTACACTATATCAAACTATGAACCCAAAGAGTTTTTATATACAACACTAATCAACATAATTTATATACAACATAGACGGAAAAAAAGTGCGTACTTCCTAGATTTGGATATAATATAGGCTATTACCGATTATGCACACTAATTGTTTTTACCTTAAGTGAAGAATTGAAAAAGGTGGTAGTGAATCATCACATGTCTTTCAGAAATGATTCTTGCCCCAAGCAATGATTTTCAAGTTCAGCAATAGCCTCAACATTATTTTGTGATAAATGCACCGCTCCACTATCGCATGAAGATGTGTGTAAAATTCGGGTAAATATGAACTTTTTATGAAAAAATGGCAAAATAGTAAATTATCACTTTGGTATGGGTTGAAAATCTGAATTTTCTAGAGCCTGGATGAAGAAATGGACCTCATTGTTGGATTCGTCTCACAAAATTTAATTATCCTGTCAATTTTCATCGAATTTTAAAATAGTTAAATTTTTCACGTTTTACGAGGCAGTCAGGTCTCAGGTGGCCCAAAAATAAAAATTTAAATAAAATTTAAAAATTTTAAAAATAATTTAAAGCAAGTTAAAATAAAAATATTTTGAACTTAAAACGAGGCGAAATTTAATCGTTTTGGTATAAAAACGAACCCGGGAAAGTGAGTCGTGTGACTCATTATGGACCAAGCAATTAAAGGGTATAAATAGGGGAGAAATATTTGATTTCTCCCCATTCATCTATTGGGTTCACGTTGAAGAGAGGAAGAGAGGGGAAAAAGGAGAAAAACAAGGGTTTCCAACTTTTCTCTACGATCTACGTCTCCTCGTCGCTCGAATCAACTCGACCCATGTATTAAAGTCGTTCCTATCGGTGAGGGCTACGCGGCTATACCAAAAAGCGTGGGTTTTACTAAAGTCCAAGAACAGGGATTTTGAAAAGTGAAGACTCTAGCTTGAATCCGGTACTTGAAGCTTCTCAACGTCATTTTATGCTTCAAGAGGTCGGATTTTCTTTCTACTTAGGTTTAATCCCAACTTAGGCTTGAAATATGAAGTGGGTAAGTTTTTAGATGTATTTTAACATCCTATTGTTGTTAATTTGGTGAAATGGATATTAGAAATGGGTAGAATAAATTCTATCTTACATGGAGTACGTAGAAATTGCTTAATTTAAGTTCTTGAGAAATATGAAATTTTGGGCATGTTATGTGTTTACATGAGTTGTGTTTTGAAGGTATTTGATAAAACGTCTTGAATGATTGAAATTGTTGTTTTTTATGAAATTAAAATAATATGTTTGGATGATGTGGTAAATTGAAATCATAGGCTTATGATGAGATTTACAATTGGAAATGTAAATTTTGATATTGGCATTGTGAGGATTTGTGGAGATTATATGTTTAGTATGTAATTATCCATGGTATGTATTGAAATGTGGTAGAAATAATCCACATGGTATTCATTACATTTGGATATGTTATTGATGTTACAATTGTTCATTACATTGCATGCACGAAGGCATCACATTCATGGGCATGAGGCATGGGTGTGAGTGTGGGTGGATGTGCATGGTTGATCAAATACCATTCTTAGTGGTTGATAAGTGGACTCGAGAAGGTTGGATCGAAGATCCAGCTGAGTTGCATGGTTGCATGAAAAACTTGTGTCGGCTATAGTAAGAAGGACTAGATTCTCCCTCGGGTGCAAGACCCAACTAACTGGTTTATACACTTCCGAAGGTGCAAGTCCAAAAAAGTATATCAGTGTGCGAAATCGGCAGTGCGACACCAAAACTCCGCTACCCAACAAAGACACATGATTTTATTTTATAAAATAGTCATTCGATGTGTAACATCTTACAATAATTTGATTTTATAAACATATGACTTTTATTTCAAAATGATCATTGAATGTATTTCATCAATTACGGATTTATCACACATAGGGCATTGCCTTGTGGTGTGGAAACCGATGAAGGCTCGGGTTAAAGTGCACGAGTGAGTCTCATCTCATCTCACGACATGACATGGTAATTCCTATCATTGGATTTCATATTCTTGATTGGAATGGTTGTTGCTTGTTGAATGCAGTATGTGAACATTTTATATGCATCTAGGTTGGAGAGTATATTCTTTAGGAAATACCCTATTGAGCGTGACTCACCCTATACGAAAAAATATTTCAAGTGTGGGGTATACACCGGTTGACGACTCTCATTCGAGGCCTGAATTGTGAAGAGGGCCGACTTGTGGCTCTTAAATCGTATTTTGTAAAACAATTGTGAAATTTATGTTTTGGGCATGTAATTATATGACAAGGGTTGTAATTGAACTTGTATGGATCATGTTTAATGTGAAAAACTTCATTAGACATGTATTGGATGGTTATGAAATGAATTTGACGGGATTGGAAATTAAAAACAGGTGAAACAAACAAATCTGGGCAAAACCTACCGGTAGAACTTTTTTTAGTGGGCAAAATCTACCAGTAGAACATTAACCTACCGGTAGAACTTTTTTCCAGTAGACAAAACTTATCGGAAGGACATTAACCTACTGGTAGAACTTTAATCTACCGGTAGGTTTTCCAAAATTCTGAAATTTTAAGAATACTTTGTCATGCTTTTGTGCTTTGTGTTCTCTTATTCAAATGATGTAAATAGACAATAATAGAGTATAAATTGTAACGTATTGGACCTTGGATGTGTCATGTGAATGTCGTGTACATAGGTTATGCATTGGGAGTTCCCGGTACAAGGGTGACTTCGTACAAATTTTGGGTTTTGTGATCCCGGTTAAAGGGTGGCTATTGACATGATGTCGGGTTTTGCAATAATCACGGGTATTTTCGCTAGTTAATGGGTGATCAACGGTTGATAAAGGACCCCCAATTCTAGGAGCGTTACAATGCGCCTCTCCTTCTTAGTTGCTACTCACATGTTCCAAATCCATGTTTGTGAATGTGACAATAATGTGGATTATGCTCAATTCAGGTTGTTTACCAAGGCAATAAGCATTTTGTTTTGGTATAGGGATTGCCAAAAATTGCACAGGGACTAATAAAAAATTTGGATTCTCGTAACTGGTTTAATGTCTAATAGCACACTGTGCTTTTTTTTTTTCCCAACAGCAAAGGAGCTGCACCCGACTAACTATAGCAAGTGCTCTATTTCAAAAAAATAAACTATAAAACAAATGGTGCATATTGCTTCAAAATGAAATCAATCATAATATTTGGAAGATAGTAAAGAATCTTACATCACATGTATAAAACATCTAAATACAAGAAGCATTACACTCATATTAGCTTATTTTTTTCCAAAATACAAACACAATTACAATTAATTTAAATTAATTTTAACAGAGAATTTAAATTAATTTAAAATTTATAATTAATAGATAATTACAAATAATAACACAATTAGAATTAATTTAAAATAAACACATCAACTAAATACTGCTACAGTAATATACACAGCCAGTGAGAGACATATTGAAGGAGATTTCGTTGTGCTGGATGGCAATGGTGGAAAAACAGCAACTCTGATGGTGTGGATCCTGTCGATTGGGGCTTCCAGATGAAGGGTGGTGGAGGTGGGTTTCAGAAGGTGGTAGAGCTGATTTGGGATGGTAATGGTGGTGGAGATTTGGCAGAATGGTGCAGGTGGAGATGGGTTTTAGATGAAGGCTGGTGGAGGTTGGTTTTAGTTGGTGATGGAGGGGATTTCTAATGAAAGAGATTTCACCTTGGGGTGGTGGAGTTAGATGCAGATTCTGGTGGAGGTGGCGTGGTTACAAAATCAAGGCTGGTGGAGAAAGGCAATGTTGGTGGAGATTTCGCCTAGGGCTGATCTGATTTCTGAAGGTGGTGCTGGTGATTTGTCGCCTGGAGGAGGTTAGGATTTCGATTTAGGGCTCAGACAGAATTGGGGGGATGAAGGAAAACAAGAGAGAAGGAAAGAAGAGCAACGATTTTCGGATACAAGCTTTAGCTCTTTTAGATGGCCATAGTTTAAGCAAAAAATGTTACTCCAACTGACTTTTTAAGCGTGAAAACGTCATTCCAACAAATGCTTTTAAAAAGGCATGGGTTTGAGAAATAGTTTAAAACTAACTGCCTTTTGGGTATAAGTTTGTAAAAACCCTTGGATTAGGGTAAAAGCTCCTGAGATATGTATACATATATATCAAACTTAACTCAATGAAATAACAAAGCAGGAAGATAGAGAGAGAAACATTTCCTTAGAATGTGGTTTGATCTAACGACACATCAGGTGGTGGACAAGTATCCCTTGACATTAGGGTCAACTTGGGAAATTAACGTTCACAGAGATTGCATGCAAATACGTTTTTCTTTTCAGTGATCAACCAATGATGATTTTGTTAGATTCCAAGGGTAGTTATGGGATGAGTCCACATAAAAACAAAAGGATGATCTTATAATGGTATTTTGTATTTGAAAATCTTAACTTGGACCCCGGTCTATAATCACATTGTACATAAAGGAGATTTGGACTTTACAACTCAAAAGGCTTAAGCAAAAGGCTGGATACATGGAGATACCGAGGGGATGCCACTACATTTGGATCTCAATTATTTTGCAACTTCATTTGTGTGGAGAGAGAGAGAGAGAGAGAGAGAGAGAGAGAGAGAGATTGTGATCAACAAGTTGATAAGAAAGTGATGTTTATTGTGCTACGGTGTATTCACCACCATACAATCTCAACGTCAGCATTCTCTTTAATCTTCAGTTTATTATAAATAGTTCAAACACTTGGGACCACAAAGTATGTCGATATAAACACCAAACACAGATACTCCACAAGGGATGCTTTTTATCAAAATGATCCGCTGGCCTATTTTATATCTCAAACATGAAGATTTAAACTCCACTTTTTACCCCTCGCCCTGAACATGTTAAGTTCAGTGGTTAAAATTTGATAAAAAAAACACTCCACTTGTTACCTATTTAGATGAGAAACACCTTGAAAGCACCAATACTAGTCGGACCAAATGCTAAGAAGACTCATTTATTCAACGACCAATGTCATATATGCAATAAAAAATTTAAGAGCAATGCTACATATCCCAAATATACATCCCAAATTAATGAAAACTATTGGATGAATGAATCCAATTAACTTTTTTCATTGAGACCCACTCATCCAATAATTCCCATTAATTTGGGATGAACATTTGGGATACAAAGTATTACTCAAAATTTAAACTCACTTATTCAATGATATTAAATGTGTCATCATTTAGTCAAAAAAATCGTGCACAAAATTTAGTAACAGAAATATTGCTTACATGAATTGGAGTGGATCTAGACCCACTCAAATACTTTCTTCCTCTTTTTTTTTTTTTTGGTAGATTGCTCAAGAGTAGGAGATCAATTATATACAATAAATCTCACTTGAATTCACAATAGGGCTCCCACTTCTCCCTACCATTTTATTCATGGGGAATTATCAAAATAATTAGGCATAAAATTTTACAACGGAAGAGGAACAGTCCGGACAGGCTAGCAAATAAATGCCTGTACATAATTTTTCTATATTACAAGAAATAATTAGGTGCTCGTATGAGTCTAATCTTATTTTCCTAATATGACCGTAAAAATAATGTACTGCAGCTTTATGCCCCCTTATCATTTGATGCAACGAACGATGCCACTGGCTGTAAATATAAACGACTTCACCGGTGGAGACAATCCATCCATGCTGATGATGGCTAGCAACAGACACCCGACAATAGGAAATGAAGTCCAACCTCGAGCAAAGCGCAATTAATCCAAAGCTCACTCTTTAATTGAACGTAGTTCCCACTTGCCCTCACCATCAATTAACCGTAACTCCGTTGAGTGAAATGGTATCAAAGCAGGACGCTGAGAAAAAGATGTGAATGCAATGTGAGGCAAAAAACCAATCGCAATGATTAAAAAACAAGGATATAATAGAATGCGATACAATTAACCATCCTAATTGTCAAGTATTTTTACATCCATATGGTTTGACCAAGCAACACATTTTCTATCTTTTTTTCCGGAAGCCTACACATAAAAACTGGTGGTTTTGAATCCAAGTTTAAACCTAGGCATCACTAATAGAAAGACAAAATTACTCTTCCGGCCCTCTTTACAGCTAAAACCAACTCATCAGATTGAATACCAACATAGATGCACACACAGATGAATCCGAGATTCAGAGAGAAAAGCTTGTTTGACGGAGACGTGACAAAGAAGACAGACCATGAAGAGATAAGGAAATGAAGAAGTGGCTTGAAGATGCTGTGATCCTTGTTGCTCTTTGGGTTTTTATGCTTATTTATTTATTTTTGCGGTTGACTTTGATTTGACATAGACAATTTAAGTCCTGAAGTTTTTTATTTTGGTTTGTGCTTTAGCTGATGAGTTGAATTGATCTTAGGAGCACAATGAGTGTGTAAATGGTGGGCTTGGTTGGAGGTGAAGAAAAATATAAGCACAACCAGCCAGGGCAGTGCACCAGTTCTGGGCAGAACCGGTGCAGAGCCATAGTTGGTTTTGCCAGGACCAGTGCCATTTACTCCACTAGTTGTGCAATGGCAGAGCCGTCATCTCTTTTCCTCCTCTTCTCTGCTCTTCTTACTCTGTTCTTCTCTTGTTCTTCCGTCTTCTCTCTCCCTCCTCTTTCTGAACCAGTTGAACATTGGGTTACAGGAATGGATTTGGTCCAAAACCACAGGAAGGAGTTGTGTAGATATTCAAAATATTCGGAGCAGTGTGTTACGCAGTCAAACCACGAGGAAAAACATAAAATAAAAAGTATGATCCATTCTTATAGTAGAGTATGTTACATATAACCATCAACGCCTCTGAGCTTGACCATACTAGATGATGAGGTTCATCACATGCATGAAAAATTACAAAGCGCAACATTCATTGTTCGGCACAATAAATGATATTCAGCACAATAAATGATTGGTTAAAATAGAATCAGAACTACTTACCTGCGAGGAGGTAACAACTGTTATGTCCATGCTTCTTGCAAGCTTATAAAGGTGCTCTTCCACATCAACACTTGTGGCACTGTCATTGGTGGGAGGGATAAGATACCATCAGTTCGGGAACAAGAATTTCTTTCGAGGAGAAAAAATATACAAATTTTTGTTTCTTACTTTGTGCACTCATCAAGGATGCCAAATCGAGGCTTGTGAAAGAATAAGCGAGCCTTGTAAAAGAGAAGATAATTGTCAAAGAATTAAGCATTTGACCTCAGGTTAAAAAAAAATTCTCGTCAAACAAACATGGGATTTAGTTTCGAGAAAACGAGCTTTACCATGCCCAATCTCTGCTGTTCCCCAAGAGATAGGATGTCTTCCCAGTTCTGATTAGTATCCCAGCTACCTTCTCTTTCCAAAAGATAGAGTAATTTAACATTCTCTAATATGGTTCTTAAATGTGCATCCAGTATGTCACCTGCAGATTTGTTACCTGAAATTCAAGATAAATGGGTTATTCAGGAAAGAAGACTAGGTAAAAGATTTTCATAAAAACTAGGACATTACTATAAGAGAAAAATTGTGGCAACTCACCAGATATAAAAAAGAAAGGACCTGTATTCTTGTACTGTAGTAATAGCCTCAATCAAATGAGTGAGAGCTATGCATTTGTACACATTAACACTAAATCAACCCCACATCAAACCTGAAGACTTCGACACAGCCTACACCCGGATTGTTCTATATAACCAAATTTGATATCATCATTAATTACAGCTTATGACAACAGTCCGGTTTACAGGATTTTTCAGTTTGTGCAACACTGAATTCAATTCCTAAGAAAACAAGATCTCAATTTCGTTAAATAATAAATAGGGCAAAACTTCACTTTACCTCCCAGTAATATGCCCCAAATGCACTTTACCTCCCTAAGATTTTAAAATTTCCACATAACTCTCACATGCTTTTTGTACTTAATCGAAATGCTAACTTTGTTAGCAAAAAATCTAAATTGACCTCCTTACCCATCTTTCTCTTTCAACCGCAGCAAACCTCCACCCCTTCTCCATCAGCAGACCTATTTGCAACTCCGTTCAATAAAAATTTTCAGCTGAATTCTCATTCTCAGAAATTTCCAACCTCAGTTTTTCAGAAATTTGATAGAATTTTTTTTTAAAATCCAGATGAAAATCAACATTAGGGAAAATTCATAGCAATCTGACTCACACAATGCGATAGAAAAATCTTCTCTGTACATCTGAACGAAATCTAATCCACAAAAATTCTCAATTGTTCTCTTCTTCCTCACTTTAATTTTTCTTCTCTCTTTCTCGCTCTCTCAACAGTCACCCGCAGCCTGTCACATGCACTTGTCGTGAAATGAAAAATGTTTAGCTGTCAATGAAGGCAACAAGTATGTCTGAAGTGCACCTAGATGACAAATTTGATCTTCTTGTCTTTCCAGTTGTTACTTTGACTATAGTTGCAATCTCTAAGTGGGATTTTCAAAAGCATCACCCTTCACTTTCATTTGTTTATTAAATACTTGTATCACAACTCTAAAATACCGACACTTGAAACTAAATATCACCAGTGTCCCTACAACATTTTATAAGGTCTTTGCAACAATTCTACTTCTTCTATTTCTACTTCCATAATTTTTGCTAATTTCATGATGAGAGCCTTACTAGGAAAAAGTGGCTGCTGGTAGTGGACTCATTAGACAGAGACAAAAGGAAGATTTTGACTGATGGCGAGATTGTCACAATTATGATTTAAAGTCGCAATATCGACTATCGACTCAATGAGCACTAATACACATCGGTTGCAGTATCACGGCATGGTATCGGCCAATACGATCAAAATGCTAGATAAAAGGTTCAAAAAGTTTTAGAAAAATCATAAAAAAATTCTAAACATGTAAACAACATCATTCATGCATTATATATCCAAAATACATCTCCAAACATAACAAAAATAAAATATAGCGTTGCTACCAAAAATATTCATCATCATTAGTGTTCAATATAAGTATTTAAGAGCATACAAAAATGGATAAGTAATTACACAAATTGGATTAAGTAATTAATTTTATAATTTTATCAAAAAATTTAAAGAATTACATTGATTATTGTAGGCCTAATTATATAGTGTAATTAATAGATGTTGATTACATATAAAAACAAAAGCCAACAAAACATCTTAATATTTTTAAGAGACTAGAAAACTAAACATAAATTTGGGGGAAAAAACCATTAATCAACACATTTAATAGGAGTGAGACAGACGGAACCCTCTGAGAGAAGCCTATTAGAAACGAAGAGAGAGTTAGATTGAAAGAGAAGGAGAGAAGTTAAGGCAGAGTCAACTATCGAAGATCCAAGGTTCAAAGCTAAAAGTCGAAGGCTAGAAGACAAATATTGAAGGAATTGTTTGCTACTATGACTGTGAGACCAGAACTAAAGAAAAAGAAAATGAAGAAGAAGAAGAAAGGGAGAAGAGGAACATGAAAATAAAGGAGCTTTTTTTATTCAAAGTTGCACTATTTTACAGGTTTTGAGTTACAAATTTCATCAATTCATTTTTCATTTTACACAATTACAAAAGGGCTCTGATTTAAGATTTCTTGTCGAACAATTGCATGTGGGTTTTAGAAATGGGTCTGATTGTTCATCTCTTTTGCCTTTTTCTTTGACATCTTCAATATTGACTGAGATTTTGTACCTATCATTTGACTTGAATGTGAATTTTCCGAGTTATATTGAGGTTGACTGATTCGGACCGAGTTGAACCGAGTATGACCGATTCTTGAGAGACTCGTGAATTCTAATATTGTGTATCATTTTCATATTGGTAGTGCTTGAGTCGTATCCAACTCAACCACTACTTCGAACCTTAGTTGCAGTAATGCCTAAAGTGAGAGAGAGGGGGGAGAAGGTGAGACAAGGGTGCAGGTGAGGGTAGTTTTGTCATTTTAAAATATGTTGTCACACCAAATCTCACTTCTGGCGCATGACTCACATGAACAATTAAATTGGATGGAAAATTTGACTGTGCAATTTTGTACACAAATCATTTGAGCATTATGTTGACATTTTAAAATTTGAAGGAGGTAAAGTGTGTTTGGGGTATACAACACGAAAGTAAAGTGATGTTTGCCCTAAAAATAACTCTCACCGCACTCTAAACACTTTCCAAGCCCTGGCTTGAGTTTACATGGGATATGAAAGGTTTTTGTTCTCCTTGAGTGCATCAGGGTAGGAGTACCCCTCTAAAAACTGTCTATTTCCATCCCCCAACCATAAACAAAGAGAAATATTTATAATAGCAAACACAGTACGACACCAATACAACAAAGATATTGGCACCTATAATGGAAAAATCAGGTACTTTTAACAAATCCATGGATAGACTCCAGGTAGGCAAAGATGTCCCAATTAGCGAATTCAATCATTTTTAGGTGGGTAAAGCATAAGGCCAAAAAAGGTTTATCTGCTCAAATTTCTTAGTAACTACCCTTTGATGGAGCACCACACAATAAAATTATCACTGCTTGTAAATCAAGGAATATTTTTTAAGGCAAACAATAATATATGATTATTCTTTACAAATAATGTTTAGTTCTTATTTTATATTATTACTAGTGTAGGGTAATAATGTAATTACTCATGATGTTAATTTATTATAAATAAGAAAGTGTAGGGTAACATAGTCTATACAACTGATTATTCCTTCTTAGTCCCTTCTCTCATTCTCCTTTCTCTCGTCTTCCTCTGTAACCCTAATATTATTTTTGTTGTTTCAACTTAGTATCAGAGTGTTGATTTCAGACAATATACCAAAAAAGAAAAAGAAAAAGAAAGTTATAGGACTAGCCAAATCAGCCATCGTTTGATGCATCGACGCTGGGGTCATTACTTGACTTAGTATTTCATGCTGAGGTAACTTTTGTTTAATTTTTTGATGTCATCTAGATGGAGTTTTCTATTTCCGATTTTTTTTTGCAAAAAAAAAACTTGGTTCTTGATATGTGGGTTTGAGGCCTATTCTTGAAATTTGTTGCTTCGATCCCTCATAGATAGGTCTGACTAGGTGATTGGAATGTTGGTTCGACATACTCAACCCTCCGGGAGTGTTTTTGATGTTTTCTTGGTGAGTTTTGGCCAACGAGTTCTATTCCAACGACCCTATCATTGACAGATTTGTTGTCCTGTTTGTGTGTTGGTTGAGTTTGAGAGCCAACTCTTGCTCCCTGATTCATTGGGAAGTCACTGCTCTGGTTGAAGACATACGGAACAATGGTTAGTACTATTCTAGCACATAAGAGCATCTCCTACCATGACTCAAATTTGAGTCTAAATTTGAGTAAAAAACTTGATTTGGTATAGAGTACTCCAATGGCTAAACTCAAATGTCTACTCAAATCTTTTAAAAAAATTCTTTATTATCCCAAAACTCATTTTTTGGTGTCATTCAAATCATGATATTTGATAAAATAAATAAAACTTTCATCTCTCTCCACAAATGGGTAATTCAAAAAAAAATGAATATGTATACAACACTACATAGGAATAAAGAAACCACCCCATAATTCTAAGATTGTTCTAATCTTTCATCATTTTTTATAAAAAAAATAAAATAAAACTATTTTGATATGGGTCTGATCTGAAAAACACAAAAATACAAGATTGAAAAAATAAAATAACAAATTTTCTAAATTTGTAGGTAGTGAAAATTTGAAATTTTAGGAAGAATCAGTGGCTTGAATTGTACTACTGATAGTGTTCAACTCAAAAAAATCAAAGAAAAAATGGATGAGTAAGCTTAGGGTTTATATAGTATGAAAGATCGATGAGATTAGAGTTTTGAAAAATACAATAAATTAAGAAGATAGAAGATGAAATGGAAAAAACTTACTCACATGCCTTCAAATGATTTGTGAAAGCTTCAATGGTTGTCGGCAATAAAAACAACATAGTAGAGAGAGGCAAGATGAGGTAGGGAACAAGTCGTCGAATAATTCTTTTAGTTTTGGATAGGTTAAAAAGTTACCGTTACAAATTTGGTATAAAACTTGAATCTGCTTCAATTTGGGTCCAAAATAAGTTTTGTCTTGATTTGATATAGGTTTGAGTCCAAGGTTGGCGAAGTTTTTTGAGCCATTTTGACTCAAATTTAAATTTGAGTCTACATTTGAGCCAGGGTTAGAGATGCTCTAACATGTGCTTGTTTTTTACTCCTGTTGTGGTTTTGTGTTTGCTGTACGGCCCTCGGATGTGGGTAGTGTTTTGTTGTGGATTTTTCGATCTATATCAACGTGGGGTGCATATTTAGAGGTGTTTTTGGAGCAAACCAGTGCCAATAACAATGTTCTCCACCGAAATAGTGTTCAAATGTTTTTGATTCGGTTTATTGTGTTGTTCTTCGGCCTTTGCAGGATGTTTTGAGACCTGCTGGATTGATTTGTGAATTGCTGAGCCTGTTTTGGTTTTGATTTGGAGGTGTGTTTTGGCCTCGTGTTGGTTTGTGACTTCTAGTTGTGTGATTTGGTGCTGCCTCTATTTGGTTACAATAGTGTGATCACTAATGGCTATTTGTAATGTGTTTTAGTGTCTCTAGACCTTCGGCACTACTATTTGGAGGCTCAAAGTGTGGACTGTTCCAACCTTTGTGGTTTCCTTTATTATTATTATTATTTTTTTTTTTGGTGTATGTGTTATTTTCTTTTTTAAGATTGCTATTGTGCTTGTCTTCATTCGGTAGTTTATGGGTTCGATCCGACGGTGATTTGAGCAGTTTCTTGGGCTTTATTCTTGATTGTTTGTATGATTGAGGATTGTTTGTAGTCTATTGGTTCCCATTGTTGCATAGTTGGATGTTCGTTTTGTAATGGCACACTTGAACGATGGTTGTGGTAGCAATTGTGGTGAGGGATGTGGTCCACCTTATCGTGACCGTCTCGAAGGTCGAGGTACTGGCCATGGTCGATGTGGTGGTCGTTCTGGTCGTGATTATCGTTATGTATGTTGGTGTACTTATTTTGCTAGCGCATGACATACTGAGCATTATTTTTGGGATAAGCATAGGAGACCAACATGTGCTAATCAGGCTTCTGTTAATACTTTGGGTTGAAAAGTACATCAAACTTCTACCTATGGCCCAGTTGCATCTAGTCCTGGCTCTCATGATGATCTAGCTCATCAACTTAGTCAACTCATTCACGAGTTGTATTCATTTTCTTCATATTTGTCTACTTCTACTGCCATGTTTGCTAATGGAAGTAACTCAACGTGTAGTTGCTAAACCTTCTTCGTCCTCACATATCTTTGATTCAGGAGCTAGTGCTCACATGTGTGGTATGTTAACCCACTCTCTAATTTACATTTGTCTCACTCTTGTATTAGCTTATAGCTCCTCTCGATTAGTAAATTAGACTAACGATCTCCGTCCTACTCACACTGTCACTGACCTCTGATTTTTTGTTCCTAATTTACCCTTTAACTTAGTATGTGTGATATATGTGATTCAGCTAAATAAATCATTCCAGTGTTTCGTAACCTTTTCTCCATACTTGTGTTTTTTTGGACCTCAAAACAAAAAAAGTAATTGGTTTGGGACATGAAAATAATGACTTGTACTACTTAGACCCTGGTGGTTCTATTCCAACCTTGAATGCTAATGTGTCTCCTCTCTAAAGGCATTTCCGACTAGGACATCCTTCATTACACAAGTTGCGGCAAGTTATCCTTAGTTTGAGTACTTCAGTGTTAGAATGTGATCACTGTGGTTCTTTTCCTCCTAGTTCCTTAGGTCATCAGTCCAGTCTATTTCATGTTGCTTATACAGATATTTGAGGTCCTACAAGAGTCGAGAGTATTTTTGATTTTCAATAGTATTTCACTTTTGTTAACGATTTCTCTCGTATGATTCGGTTGTTTCTAAAAAAAGATCGATCTAAAAGATCGACCACTTTTAATAATAAAATTTTGATTTAGTATTAAAATTTTGGGCAAAATCCACTTTACCTCCCTATAGTTTACTTGTTTTGCAAATTACCTCTCTAGGGTACCAAAATAACACATAAGTTCCATGTGGTACATGGACGTTATGCATAAAAAAATAATAATAAAAAAAAAGACTAACATGCACAGTTAGTAATTCATTCCAAGATAACAGCAATTGCAACCCACGCACATAAGTTGTGACTAGGGCAAGATATAAACAATTTACCTCCAAAACTAGCCTAAGCCAAAGACCAAAATGCCCACGACTCTCTCATTATTAATGGACTCACGTTGACCGCAACAAAAGTAAAGATAGAAGAAATTGGAAGGGGAAAAATAGACAAAAAGTCAAAGAGAAAAGCAATTAGAAGAAATTGACCTTAGTGCTTCAATATGTTGGCAGTTATGTATTTAAAAAATAAATATTTTGTTAATTTTTTTCCATTAAATATGCAAAAAATTAACAAAAAAATGTAATTACACATAAATATGAGTTCATTTATAGGTTCGTGACAAACACAAATCAACTCGAACTCAACCTATTTAACTAGTCTCAGCTTGAACACAAGTTATCACTTTTTCACTTGTTCACAAAATATAAATTTTAATCAGCTCAAATTTTAATACATAAAAAAAATAAATCTTAATCAACTCGAATCTAATTTTTATTGGCTCAAATTTTAATTGAATTTTATTTAGAAAGACTATTTAGGGTTTATACAAGGGAAATTTTGATATTTTAGGTGAATTTTTTTTGTTAGAAATGGTGATTTAACGGTAGGGGGAGTCACTAATGTTTAAATATAAACTAGAAGGGGGTGTCAGTGATGTTTTAGATAATGGAAAGGGTCTCATTGAATATATATCTATCTAGAGGAAGTCTGGATGATAATTACCCAAAGACAAATCATAAACAACAAAATGAGGGACCACCTACATTGACCAACTACAATGTGAAAAACTAATAAGAGTTGAGGTAATTTTACAACTACCGTTGATGTCGTCAACTGTGCATATTAGTCCATGAAGCACAGGGAGGTTCTATGCTATTTTGGTACCATAGGGAGGTAATCTACAAAACAAGTAAACCACGAGGTAAAGTAAATTTTTTAAAAAAAATTGTCTGATAATGCCCCCGATTATATTCAATCATCTGTGAAAATCTTTTGTACAGACCATGACATTATCCACCAAACTACCTGTTCTCATACCTCCCAACAAAATGGCGTTGTTGAACATAAATATTGGAATTTATTAAATGTTGCTCGTACCTTGATGCTTAACATCCAAATCTATATTGAGTTGAAGTTCTTCTTACTTCAATTTATCTTATCAATCGCACCACATGTCTTCCCCGATTTTAGACAATAAATCTCATTTCTCGTTTTATCATGACAAACCTCTATTTTACCTCACTCTTCATGTCTTTAGTTGTGTTGCATTTTTTTCATTTACTGGCCTAGGGAGGGATAAACTTTTATCTTGCTCAATGAAGTGTATTTTTTGGGGTATTCTCGTATTCAGAGAGGTTATCGATGTTATGACCCTGTTTCTCATCAATACTATGTCAGTGCTAATGTTACCTTTTTGAGTCATCTTTTCTTTGTGTGTCGGGATATTTTTTTTTTTAGATTTAGTCCTTCCTAATCAAGGGGAGCTCTTGTTGCCTATCGTACCAGATTCAGAATCTTCTTCATCCTCGATTACTGCTCCTCACTTGCGGGCATAGTTGTTAGTATCGTACGATGCACGATACGTATCGTACGATACGTTCCGATACAGACCTAAAACGATACGAATCATAATTATGTATCGTTTTTACATTGTATCGTCCGATATACGATACGTTTTTAAGATACGATCGATACATGCAAATATTTTTTTTTTTTAAGGAACAATGTTATTTTGTGATTAGAGACTGATTTTTTTATCCCTATATCCACTTAACAGAGAACCATTGAACAGAGAGAAGAGAGAGAGTGGCTAGGGTTTACAAAAAAATTAAAATATCTGTGTCTCACGATCACAGTTTTAAAGTTTTTTACGACGATCACAGCAGCAGCAGCAGCCTCCGTCGACGATCGCAGCAACAGCCATCGACGATCGCAGCAGCTCTCTGCCTCTCGATCGCAGTCGCGATCTTCCCTCTCTCTCGTCTCTTCTTTTTTTTTTCTTTTCTTTTCTGATTAGAGTCTCTCTATCGGTGTGTTTTAAAATAGGAAAAATTACATTTAAACCCCTTGAGGTTTGTTATCTAATCACTTAGACCCTTAACATTTGAAATATTATACACAGACCCCTTAAAATTTATATATCCATTAATAAATTACATCTAGACACCCTAAAGTTTGTAAACATATATTTTTTTATTATTTATTTAAAATTGCATCGAATCTTACGATATACGATACGATACACGATACACTACACGATACGATACACTATTTTTAAAAAACAATACGCCTTCCGATACACGATTTGATAACTATGCTTGCGGGTAAGCAACATGTTAGTTGTTATTGGATTTACTCAATCAAAAATCATCCATGGCTTAGTTGAGCATGTAAAGGCACACTTGGTTGCCAAAGGCTACACAAAGACATATGGTGTAGATTATTGTGACACTTTTTTCCGTGTTGCTCGTCTCAACTCTGTTAGAGTTCTTATTTCTATTGCAATTAGTTGTAATTGGTATTTGCATCAACTAGATACTTTTTACATGGAGATCGGCTGAAGAAAATACTATATGGAATGAAACAATTGGTTTGATAGTTCAGTATTGTTTTACTTCAATATAGTTTTCAGCACTCTACCTCAAACCATTCAATTTTTATTCGTCGCTCTCCCACAAAGGCATTGTTGTTCTTATTACGTATATGGATGACACCATTATTAGTAATAATGATTCAGATGATAGTCCATTTCAAGATCCATTTGGAAAACAGTCTCATACCAAAAACTTAGGTTTTCTTCATAATTTCTTGGGATTGAGGTTTGTTTGGTCAAATGAAAGTATCAGTTTGTGCCAACAGAAGTATGTATTGAATTTATTATCTAAAATTGGTACTCTTGGTGCACGTCCAACTGATAATCCCATGGACTCCACAGTTAAGTTAAATGCTAAGAGTGGTGAAGTTTTTAATGATGTAGGCGCCAGAGATTGGTTGGTAAGTTGATTTAACTTACAGTTATAACTCCTAATATTATCTATGTTGTTGGTGTAGTTAGTCAGTTCATGCATACTTTTCGTAAGTTTCATTGAGAAGTTATTTGTCGTATGCTTCGATATCTAAAAAGAGCATCGGATAAATGATTATTATATCGTCCTTCAACATTCATGACTATTACAAGTTTAGTCGTGTTGATAGACGATCTACTTCAAGTTACTGTACATTTATTGAGTAATCTTGTGACGTAGCGCAACAAGAAACAAAATGTAGTAACACATTCAAGTGGAGAGGATGAATACCAAGCCATAGCTCATTCTACATGTGATAAGATGTGGGCTTGTTCTTTATATCAGGATATGGGTATCAATGTGCCCTCTCCTATGAGATGCATTGTGGCAACCAAACGACTATTTTTATTGTCGGTAATTTTAGAATTTCTTGAGAAGATAAAACACATCTAAGTGGATTGTCATTTTATTCAAGATCATAGTTGTCAAATCGCGTATTGGAAGGCATATCGTTTTTCAAAAATATTGTGCATCATATCGTATCGTGTATTGTAAGAAACGCGCAATTTTAAATAATTATTAATAAAATATATATAACTTTGTAAAAAATTCATAGACTTGTAATAATATAGCATTTCATTAATATTCCACAAGTTATTCAAGTTCTCAACATAGTTCAGTAATATCAAAATGCAATGACCTCTAATTCAAACTTCTAATATCAATTGTTTGAACAACCTTACTATTAATTAAAAATTTTGAATTTAATTGAACAACATTAATAGCAAACTTTATTTTTTTTTAAATCATAGTCACTGAAACGATGTATTTTCACTGACTAGTGATTTAAAAATAAGTCATAGGGTGGTCATTTCAACTCAAAAAAAAACCAAAAAAAATAAAAAAACAGAATCTTCATGTATCGTATCGTATCGTATATCGTACGATACAGTACAAAAACGATACAGATACATAATATGTATCGTTTTTCAAATATATCGTGATGTATCGTACGATACGTATCGAGATCATCATAACACACATCAAGTCTAGTAATCAGCTGAGTGACATCCTTATCAAACTATTAGCTCGATCTATCTTCACTAATCTTTGTTCCAAACTGGGCATCTTTCATCTTTATGCTCTAACTTGAGGGGGAGTGTCGGATTTCTTATTTTATATTATTAATAGTATAGGATAATAATGTAATTACTCATGCTGTCAGCTTATTATAAATAAGAGTGTAGAACAACATAGCATATACAACTAATTATTCTTTCTCAGTCTCTTCTCTCTTTCTCCTTTCTCTTGTCTTCCTCTAACCCTAATATTATTTTTGTTGTTTCAACTAGTAACAAGAAATTTTAAAATCCACAAAATTCGCAAGTTAATCTGAAGGGCAAAACAACTGCATTAGACTTTCAGACATGTTCATACCTCAGAGAAGAATAGAGTATTCAAACAAAGAACTACATAAGAGAAAATAATGAAATGAATACACATAACATAGATCCTAATTTACCTTTTCCATGGAAAACTAATGCCCTTTTCTCAGCTTCCTCACAGGAGAGAGGATATATAATTTGATCCCTTAGAGTTCCTAGGCATGTATATGGTCGCTGAGGAACGTAAAAGACACTGCAATCAGATTCGGCATTTTCATTACTATGTTGACAGGGTTTAACAAGTCTTCCACCGACTACAGGCCAGAGACCTCGGAGAACTCTGAAGACAGAACTTTTTCCACTCCCATTGGGACCTTCAAAATTGAAGAGTCATCTTGTAAATTTGAATACATAACAACATTGACAAAGGAAAAAGTTTTACTAACCAGTAACAAGAAGACTTTTCCCTGGTATTATCTCCCATGTCAACTGCCTAGCCAACATTTTCTGTGTCGGTGTAATGATATCCACTTTGGAGAAGGATATGGTATCAGCCGAGTGAGATTCTTTCCACTTACGCGGTGATGAAGTACCAGCAACGGGATCCTCTTAATAAACACAAAACATTTCCAGCTTAAGTCAAAATGTTCAAGTGACAGGATCAAAATAAAACAACAAAAATCCAACCAATAAAATTGATTATTACTTGTGTAGTGATTAAGGACCAAAATTTCAAAACAAAATAGTCAGAAATATCCGAAGCATTTCCATTTTAAGGATGTCAAAACGAATCAATGATTGATTTTAAATTCAAATGCTTTGAGGTGTTACGAGATGTTTCAGCATCTTTGCAACAATATTTCGGAATGTTTCAATGTGCTTCAAGATATTTCTGGATATTTCAACCACTGTTTCGGAATGTTTTGGAAATAAGTAATATATAATAACCAACTAAACAAGGAACCAACATGTGAACTTTCTTACATACTTCCGGGTCATGAGCTCAATCAAAGGATTGCCAATACTAAGAAAAGGAGGAGACTCTATGAGTATCACATGGCTTTAAAGGGAACCACCGATACGATAGCACAATATTATGTCTCATTTGTGACAACCCTAGTGCCTTTAATCTATATGTGGCCCTCTTTTAAGCAAATTTCTATCTTGCTAGAAAATCACTTTTTCATTCAGAATAATTTGAATGTATGTCCTGAACATGTAATTTGTGGTAGGACCCAATGAAATATTAAATTGAGAAAGCTAAAATAATAAAAAACTTGGTTCTGTTAGTGGACTCGCGCCCCTTACCCCAAACAATATCCCAGCTATCCATCCGAACAGTTTATTAGTTTTAATTACAATACAATCTCTAGTGTCATTGTTTTTGTGTCCCAACCAAAGTTTACCAGATTTGGCCTATTACCTTACAAACCCCGATCTGAGTCACACTATCCCAAGAGGGGCTCGTTCGCGATCTAGATCGCAAACATACCCAAAATAAAAAAATTTATCCCACATCAAATCGACTAATCCCAAATCAACAACAAATCGCTCTAAAACTACAGAAAAAGGAAGGGGGAAGGAAAAAATTCAAAAATAAACAAAGTAATTACATAAAAAGTAAAATCGAGTTAAATAACAGGACTAATAGACTCAAGTGTTGCAAATCAAATAAACAGAGTTTCACTCTTAACTTCACTGACCATCGTTTAAACCTCGACCAACAATCTCTTCTCTTGATTTCAAATCAATTGACACATGTGGAAAGACCTCTAACTCAATCTTTGAATTTTGAATCAAATTTAATTGTGGCAGTCTCCCACTATTCTTATTTTGAAGCAAGAGCGAATGTGCTTGACGCCTTCCTCAAGTATCATTTACTAGGTAAAGTGAAGTCTGCTCACTCCTCAGTGCTTATCAACTAGAGTCTAGAAGCATCTCTTGGTGAAAATACAAAAACCTTCCCATTGGTTACATTAATTTATTATATGAGCGGCTTTGTGCATTGGACAAAATAGTCAAAAACCTCCCCCAATTTTTATTACCTGCATATGCATGTATAATTAAAATAATAAGAAAAGCCATCCTAATTGTAAAATAAATATTAACCTACAATACAATTATGTATAATTATATATGTATACATGTATAATTATATATGTATAAATGTATAATTATATATTTTTTTATAACATCAAAAGCAACCCAAATAAAAGTCATAGAGAGAATTGCGACCCAACACATCGTACTGCATACGGGAGACAGTATGGTGTCATGCACCCGTATATGTATTTGCAACACGTACAAATCGAACCACGATCCATGTCCGAACGGACTGGAGCATCTTTGCAGTGTCGCTGTTTGTACAACGAAATTCAATGCACTATCCTATTCTCAGCTATATACACATCCAAACTAAGCCATTTCACTCTTAATTTTTCTCCTATTAGTGTGACTTTTACTGTTTTAAGAATATAATAATTCCTAATTCTATCCTTTCTTTTTTTACCATACATCTATCATACCATCCTCATTTTCACAACACTCAATTTTTGAACTTCTTGTTTCTTAATTATCCAACATTTTGTACTACAAAGCATCGTTGGTCCAATGGGTGTCTTGTAAAATTTACCCTTTAACTTCAGAAGTACACCTCGATCACATAATACACTAGATGCGCCCCTCCAGTTAGTCCCTCCTACTTTAATTCTAAAATTATTATTGTGTCCGATTTCCTCCGTATAGAAAATTAATCCGACAGTTCGCTCTTTAATATCTCTTGATTTTTTATCTTTAATATCACCTTATTTTAATTTCTACTGCTGTTTAAACTACATGTCATATATTCAATTTTATTTCTACTTATTTTGAATCCTTTTGACTTTAAAGTTTCTCTTCAAACCTCTTATCTATTTTAATTCCTATTATAGTTTCATTGATCAACATTATATCATCAGCAGATAATATACATCATGGAACCTCATTTTTGCATCTATCTAGTTAAATCATCCATAATCAAGACAACAAGATATATATCAAAAAATGGAATCCTTAAGTAGGCCTACAGAACTTGGGAATTTAAACAAGCAAAAAAGTTTAGGCTAAGTAATCAATACAGTCTTGTGTACCTACAGCTAAGTATGGACTAGTAAAAGTCCTATTAAATCCTGATCAAATTGTTACTGGAATCATATCACATATTACCTCCATTTCTAGACCATCACTACTGAGGCAACTTGGATATCAAAAGTGTAGATCATAGGTCTTATGGTGCTTTTCGTCGTAAACATCCTTTAAATTATTGTAAGTCAAATCGTAGCGTCGGTTTAGTAATTACAATTCATTGTGAAAAATTTCTGATATCACACTTGATATATGAAGTGTCTTCTACACTATAAGTTTGGAAGTCATTAACTTCCCTCATTAACAAATTTTCCTTTTTGGTTTTTGTTGAGCTCTTCGGGAATTTAGATAAACAAATCGAATTGAAACTCTCAAATTATTCTGACCTTCATGGTAGGGCTGTGAGGAAGGCTACGCGGTCTTCTCTTCCCATAGCTGATTCTATACCAGTCTTCTATCCCACAGCGTTTACTCTTGAACCGGTTACTCTCGTTGCGGTTATTACATCAAGCACGGGTTACAAAACGATTTGAGTCTAAAGTTGGGTAAGCTCTATGGACATTCCTCATGTCTTATGAACTAAAGAGTCAATTAACCCTAGACCAGAGTCACTACTGTTTGGACCAAGGTTCCTACATACATATGAAAATATATATAAGGCTATCACTCTGTATACATTATGGAGTGAGCGATTATGAAGATTTTTCGGATAATGACAGGGTTAAATGTTAATATCTAATGCGAATCCTCTCTTTTCCATGTAAGGCTTTTAGGCAATCACTTGTCCATGACTATCTCTTCTAGAATGTACAAACCCAATCTACATCAAATCTGCCTTTTTCCTTCTCCTTTTTTAAAGGGAAAGAAGAGAGGGGTGGGGGCCCATGAATCATTCTTGCAGTCAATTATTCCATTGAGGGTGCATTGGGATCAGGATCAGACCTCCAAAGAACCATAGAGTGGTGATAACTAGATTCCTGTAACATGGCAACCCATGGTGAATGTAAGGTAAGATTCATGCTTGCTATGAAAAGACTGAAAATGCCTTGGTGTTAAAATTAAAAACAACCATGTGGTGGTCATAGAAAGGCTGTGACATTGTGGTGCTTCATCACTACAGAAGTCATGTCGGGGTTTTATTCAGCTTGGGAAAGATCAGTGGACAACTTACCAGTTACTTGGGGCACAAAGGAAGGTCATTTTGGTTTTCAAGACAACAGAATATTATGGGGTTGACATGTTTAAATTCTCATTACTTGTGTTTATGAGAGGACACTACTCTCAAGCAAAAAGGTTATTCTCTCAACATATAAAAGCTCAACAAACCCACGCAAACAACAGTTGAGGTGGTGTTTGTTAACAACTAACCACTCCAGAAGTTTAAACTAATGGGAGGAGTGTCACCTAAGTATTTATATCGCCAACCAGTGCACTCACATAAGGCCAGGCTCCCGCCCATGAAAGGCCAAGCTCCTTTCCATTGTGACAAAAGATTCAAACACATGAACTTCCGACTCCAATTTAATAGCCTGTTAACAAACAACTTCTTTAGATGCTAAAGCAAATAGTGAGGGTCTAACTTAAACATTTCATTGAGAAAAAGGCTCTTACCTAGTTGGTTCCCTTTAACTGGGACTACTGGGAGTCTGGGAGGGAGGACTAGGCAACATTCAAGAAAATTCACAAAGCAATGCAGACCTAATAGTTAGTTCAATCATTCCAACACTGCAATTATCAAACCCTTTTTGTGGAGAGTCGCCAAATCAAGTAAACTCTTATTGCATCAATTTTCCAAAGCTTTATAGGTATTAAGGTGACTACAATACACAGGTCACTCATGGTTATCAAATAGCTAATTCTACCATTTTAAACTTAGTTTTCCCCATCTAGAAGACTTATGTACCATTTGATGACTCCTCTGTTAAGTACTCTCTCTATTTTTTTAAGTTGCATGTGTATTGTGCCTTTTTTTCGCTTTTTCCCAGTCTAAGTTTGCTGCTCCATTCCTCCAACTTCAATCACATGAATAGTTGTACATATATGCATATATATAATTGTATTATTTATCCATTAACATGCATTTAGATTACTTTTGCAAAATAGTAATTAAACAAGCCTCTGCTTTTTTACAATATTGTTTTTTTGCTTAAACAAAAGTACGTCAAAAAGCATCATATAGTGTTACATTAATTTTTAAGTCAGCTCCTGACCTACTAGGCCACTTGGCTTGTAAGAAATCTCTTTTCAATTTATATACCGGTTCTTTACATTAAGATTCATCACTAATTAAATTGAATTAAGATTATTACACCCAATAGTGCATTTGCATAATGAGATGTGATTTCAACAAAGCCATATAACCAGGACAGGTCAAGAAGTATACCTCATACAGTTCAAGTGCGGTGAGAGGACTAAACTATGGATCCACATATTAGACTATATCAGACTAAGCTCACTGAACTCCAAAATAGGAGAAAATAAAAAAGACAAAACTTCCTTCCCATTCAGCACCGGAGAATTATGACCCTCTAACATGGTGGCCTCCCTCCTCCTGTGTCAGACAACTATTAATAGTAGTCATCTTTTTGCTAACCACGTGATATCATTTTTAATAGTAGTCACAAGCAACACAAAGAAAGCCATTTTTAGGAACTGCTAAAAAGCCACACCTAATTCAGACAAGAGAAAGTGTACCTTTCACTTGGGCGATTTAAATCTTTGCCCAAAGCATGACATTATTCATTCCATTGGAATAATACTTAAGGCACCACTACACTTCCTATCCAAAATTGTTTCACTCAAAACATATATGTTTGCAAAGATCTTCAAGGGAGGCAACCTCCAATGACTCTCCCATGTCAATTATCCTTCCAAATTAGGAGAGGTAAATTCCAAGGTGATCCCATATCAATAAACCATCCAAAAATCAGACCAGTTACCATCCTGCACTTTAAACCGATATGGTGGACCCCCATTGTTACACTTCTTTTGTACACCAGTATCATCCATAAGGGCCATACGTTTGAGGAGCATCAGTCACAGAAATTCACAATCTTATAAACTTATACGCAAACCAGCACACTTTTCCAGAGAGAATGTAGAATTCTAATACTAAGGAAATTGAATTAATTTGCACTTAAAATAGTTGCATCAATGTTTCCCAACCCTCCATATCCAAATCATTACGGCTTTGAATCAGACAAGTGGGAAGAAGATGAACAGAAGACCCAAAACCAGCACCCTTCAAATTGTCCCCAGTGATGCTAGTTTCACTGATTCAATCTAATCTCGACCCATGCAATAGCTGGTTGCCAAATCCCTTTAACTTTGTTGAAACCCAAAATGAACTCATTCCTGCTCAAGAGAACAATGAACTTTTCTTCAGCCTTCAAGGCACATAACAATTTCTAAAAATGACATATATAGAACAACCACCTAAAATGCTTCAGATTAAAGCTAACTTCCCTCTTTTGAAAAAGATGAAATCTTTTCCAATTACTTAATCTTAGCTCGACTGAATAAAGACTGAACTACCAAATTGCTTTCAGCCTTGTTGACACACAACAACAAACCAGTATAAGAACATTGAAATAATCCCCCTGGCACACACAACATTAAGAAGGAAGAACGTAGGGATAAAAGGAAAATGAGTACCACATATGCTACCCCACAAGTACTAATTCCTTCGTCGAACCAATTACTCTTAATGCCGCACACTGTCTCATAGCAAAGTAACATAGACTCAAGAACCTATGTTGAACCTCCTGCGTCACAAGCCCCCACCACATGAAGCAAAGACACAATTGCCTGATATCACAAATTTAATTGGACCTAAAGTTAAGTAAGATTTCGGACACGTCATCCATCTAGTAAGGTGATACTCCGTTGAAGCATCCAATTTAGGAACTCCAACTACGTCAAAATAGTTAACCACACTACGATTTTTTGCAATTCCCAAAACAAAACACCGGTTGCTCACACTAAAAGAATTTAGCTAAATGCAATTGAGCCTTAAACTACAAATGAGAGTGGAATACATGAATCTTTTTGCAGTTTATCTTCACTAGGGTTTTGTCAATAATGAATGTGTCAGTCACAACAGTGTGGACTAATGAAATGGTCAACAACAACCAATAAAGAGTAATGCCAGTTAACCATTTTGCTAGACCAGATGTCCTTTGCCTACACTGCAAGTGGGATGCCTCTAGGCTAGAAAGAGAAAGTTGGACCTTTTCTGCAGAGAAAATTCTCAAGTAAACGGGAGCTTTACTTGTGTCCATCATAAATCGGACCACAAGATCCAAAAAGTCACAAAATAGTAAAAATGAACTACAATTATAGGTTCATAATATAACTGTTAAACAGCAGAAGAAGCACACACCAGATTGAGCAGCATCTAGAAGCTCTTCCAGCTCAAAAATTCGATTGACGCCACCAGAGAGTTCACTGAATTTTCTATGCAGCTCGAGAATGTCACCAAAAGCCAAAAAGCTTTGAGATACTACAGATGCTAAGAACCGCAGTGCATGTGCCAGCTCACCTGAAAAAGAGTAAGTACAAAACAACATTTTATTTTTGCTAAAAAATGAATGAATACAGATGCAAGTACAAAAAATTATCTAGTTGAACATCACCCTGAGTGGAAGTCAAGGCTCGGTCGCCCTTGTGTTCCATAGCATATAACAAGCTCAATCCCCAAGTAACATTGTGGGGGAGTTGCTTTGTGATAAATTCATCCAGTATACCAAATAGCCATTTCTTCTTCAGAAGTAACATTGAGTGATCAAGAAGTTCCTTAAATCTTGATTCCACCATCTGCTAAGTACACGGAGCATCACCTAGGGATTAGAGACTGATGTAACAACCTGGCATATGAATAAATTGTACAGATGGATATAAAACAAGAAGGATACTACAGAACTTCAATTTGTTGTGATATATTCCAAAATCAAGCTTTCTAAATTTCATAGCTCATGTATTTGCTTGACATGAGATAATTATTTGGCACAATCAAGAATCAATGGGGCCAACAGCAAGGCTTTAGAGGCAGATTCATGAAAAGGGAAGAGCAATATCTCAAAGCTAGCTCGCTACAGTTTCTGGGAAAAAAAATTCATAGATAGGAACTTGTGATGACTTCCTCTAGGTTCACTTATGAGGTAACAATAAATTTGTAGTTCTGGATGATATTTAATGCAGCGTTACATCACCAAAAGTGTCGTCTGGCTTGAAAAGTCTTCCAAGGATGATTAAATGAAGGAAGCTGTGTTTTCGTTTCTTTTTAAAACTTCTGCAGGCAATCGAGCTGGCTTACCAAGGCAGTCTGATTGGTGGCGATCATAACAATGATATTACAAGAGTTTTTGGAGGAATTTACTCAGTAAGAGAGAGAAAGGGGGGGTCATAGCAACGATAACCCGTGTGATTCTCAACTCCAGAAAGCCAACTCTCAAAAGAAAAAATCCATTTCCGAGGCACGCTCATTTCACACTATACCCTTGAATACAACGAGAAGAAAAGCACTGTAATTTCTTATTTCATACACCCCTACTGGTCCTACTCCCTCAAATGTACCAACATAAGGCCAAGAGGAGCCATATTCTACAGCATTCTCATCCTTCTCCCTGGGCAGCCTCCAAAGCAGCATCAAACTGCCTTCCTCACAACAGTGAAAACACTAACAGGCCTCCACATAATGGCAAAAAATTATTTTGAAAGACTGACTACTTTGCAACTCTTGTCGGAAAGGAACTTCCCTCTCCAATAGCATCAATTAAAAGAAGCTGTCCAAGCAACCAATGCAACATTAAGAGACACATTACAATGGGGATCACACAAAAATTCAATAAGAGCCCCCAAAAAATTAAGGGAGATGGATTCGATAATAGCCTTGAAATGAGAATTAAGATACTGAGGCAAGACTTAATTTAGTATTATTATTATCTCCGTGATTTTTGGATTTATGAATTGTTTTATTTTGTTCCAATTATTTGGGACTGCCTATTACATAGGTTTATATTGTAACTAGGGACTAAATTTTGCTATAGGAATATACAGAAAGATATGGAATTCCCCCTTGGATTGATCTATCTCTTTCAACCTGCTGGACTCTCTCTCTCTCTCTCTCTATATATATATATATATATTTCTTCTTTTCTATTTTTTCCTCTCTATGCAACTCTCTTTAGACACTTTAGGCTTCCAAATACCTTTCCAATGAAACAAGCTCAACTGCACAAATCTTTGTTATATACATATATTTATTTTAAACGCTTTCTAGCAAAATAACTTCAGATGAGTTGGTTTTATCAGTGCAAGGTTAGCTGTGGTTAATCGTCACGGAGTGAAGACAGTTGTTCTCATCCAGGAAAAAAAATCAGCATGAATGACTCCAAAAGAAATTACAACAGAAAATTTTGGGATTAATTTGAACCCGTTTGATACAGTTTCTGTCTTCCCCTGATTCTTAACTAAAGGGGAAGGATTTTTAGAGAATTGACCCCCCAAGGTTTTTTCGATGAAAATTTCAGCATGTAACTGAACAATAGGGTGCTGAGTTTAATTAAGGAAGAGCGCTCAAATGTTCCCTATCCAGATTTTGGGTGGGTAATGTTCCAAGGCAACTATAGAATTTATGAGCTTTCTGTACTTTTGATTTCAATAAATTGCTGCCTATTGTTTAATATTGGTGTTTGTAAGTCAATTTAGTTCAGTTTGGGAGTGTCTTACCTTGTCTGAAACAAAAGAGGTCACCCCTCACCAAACAAGGGGTAGTGGGTCAGATTACGACCCCAAAAGAAAACATTACAATAAAATTGGATGAGCATAGCAATCTTGCTTGGTCTCAGTCTGCGATTGCTTTTCATTAAGAATGGAGTAAAGATGGGCTATCTAGATGATAAAATCAAAGAACCACCACAGGATGATCCTTTGTTAGACAAGTGGGAACCTGAAAAATTCAAAAACTATGTCTTGGTTGCTACATTCGATAAGACAAGAAATTAGCAATGGCTAGGTATTTTACGGATTTCAGAAGGAATTTGCGATGTAATCACAAACCAACTCAAAATGGGAAACATAGCTCAAATTTATTAATTAAGCCATCCTATTCACAATGATGCTACCCAAGGTGATATGTTTCTTATTGCTTTCACATGCTTCAGAATCTCTGACCTACAAGTCAGGGAGCGTATTGAAGAATATATACAAGCTTCCAATGAAAAGATTAAACAGATAAGGAACCATTGCAAGGCCGTCCATCTTAAAGCAGGAACCTGACCTCTAGAAAGAACAACCCTTGTAATATATCAAAGAGACCCTCAACCTAGTCCAACTGCCAGTCATACGCTGCCTAAAACAGACAGGAATCCACAATTCCAAATCACTTAACACCAAAATTCTCTCAATCAATTTGCCACAAAGGCATCTTTATACATAAAAACGATGAAAAGGCTGGGATAACACTTCTGTGAGGTGCATTCCCAAAACACATGACATGACAAAAGTGAATCCTCTGCCAATCTCCCAACAGAATCCAATATGTTACCTGAAATCCTTTCAGCAATTCTAGTTCAAAATCCAACCCAAACTTGGTGGTGGAGTGATGAGATCCAAATTGCAGCAAAAGCACAAAGAGAGTGATAAAACATGGCAAAAAACTAAAAACGAAGAAACCTTTAAAAGTTACAAGTTTGTAAATAAATAAGTAAAAAAATAGGGTAAGAGATTCTAAGTACAAAGCATATGATGATCTTTACTCTAAACTAAACATAAAGGAGGGGGAGAAAAGTATATTTAAACTTGTTAAATTAAGAAAATGAAAAACTAGAGATGGTAATAATATTAAATGTATTAAGAGTGAAGACACTAGGGTTTTGGTACAAAATGAGGTTACTAAAGATATGTGATAGAATTACTTTGAAAAGTTACTAAATGAAAAATCATCCAAGTAGCTTAGACATTGAGGACAATAGATATCATAGGGAGATTAGACAAAACACATTTTTTCTGAAGGACTAGGATGTCGGAGGTAAATGATGCATTAAAGAAAATGAAGACTGGGAAATTTTAGAACCTGATGGTATACCTATTGAGGTTTGGGAGTGCATAGGAGATGTTGAGATATCCTAGTTAATCAAACTATTTGATAAAATTATAATGACCAAGAAAATACCCAATCAGTGGAGGAAGAGTATTCTACTATTTATATATAAGAATAAGAGAGACATACAAAGTTGCACAAACTATCAAGATATTAAACTAATGTGTCATGCAATGAAACTTTAAGAGAAAGTGATCGAGTCCAGATTCAAACAACAGTTTCTGAGAATCAATTTAAATTTATGCCTAAGAGGTTAACAACAGAAGCTATACATCTACTTCAAAGACTAATTGAGAGGTATAAAGAGAAAACTAAGTAGCTTCATATGGTTTTTATAGACTTAAGCAAGCATATGAGTTCCCAGAGATAAATGATAGAGGTTTGTAGAGAAAGAAAAGTTAGGGAATTGATGTGATTAAGGATACGTATAAAAATGTAGTGACTTTAGTGAGAATAGCGATGAGAAAGACTAATGAATTTCCAATTACTGTAGGTTTATATCAGAATTTTGCTTTGAGTCCATATTTTTTTCGATTGATTATATAGATGAACTATTAGGCACATTCAGGATGAGCTCTCATAGTGTATGTTATTTGTAGATAAAGAAAGAATTAATAATAAATTAGAAATATGGAGAGGAACTCTAGAATCAAAACGATTTAGTATAAGTAAGACTAAAACTGAATATACGGAATGTAACTTTCGTAAAAAAAAAAAGAATCGAAACCGAAAAGTAGTAAAAATTGAAGATCATAACATACCGAGGAGTGAAACTTTAAATATTTATGGTCTATTATTCATAGAAAGCGTGAGATTGGCGACGATGTTACTCATAGAATTAATACAAAATGGATGAATGCATCCGATGCATGTGTGATAAACGCATACCCCTTAAGTTAAAAGAAAAGTTCTATAGAATGACCATAAGACCTACTATGTTTTATGATACTGATTGTTGGGCAATTTACAAACAACACATTCAAAAATTGAATATGATGAAAATGAAAATGAAAATGAAAATGTTAAGATGAATGTATGATATAACTATAAAATACAGAATTAAGAATGAATATATCCATGGAAAAATGTTGTAGCACATATAAAAGATAAGTTAAGGGAGAATTGACTTAGGTGGTTTGGACATATTTATAGATGGCCTACTGCAGTACCTACGAGAAAGATTGATATGATAGATATTGACAGTAAATGTAGGGGTAGTGGATTATAGCTCAATGGCGAAATAGTATTCCAGTGGCCAACCCAAAAAATGTTGGGACAAGACTTTGTTTTGTTGAGTTGAGTATTTGTTGCTGCCATGCTTTCCAATAGCCACTTAATTTCCGGATAAGGCATAATTAAAAAAACTTTAGCATTCTCATTACAAGGCCCCTTGAAAGTTGAAAGGGGACTTAAATACAAAGGTGCTTTTGTAATTAGTGTTTCATCACCTCATGGGACTTCAACTAGGATAGCAAAATTTAAATGCAGTGTTGCAAATAAGATGGCTACATTTAGAAGTCTAGCAAAGAAAGGCAACTAGTTTGAAAAGGCTTATGATCATATGCAATTATTTGTTCCTTTATTTGTCTTCACTGGATCATTTCGGGGAGCACCACAGGTCCAAGACTAGGAAGTAGTACAGAGTTTTGTAAGCATCTTAAGACAAAACAATAACTCGAAAGCACCATCAATCCATAAATAAACAAATAAATAAATAAGATGGAATACAATAAACTTCATGAAAATTACCGCTTTTTCTCGAGCACCACCCCCAAAGAAAGCAACAGATTCAGCATGGGTACGCAATCTCTCATGCATGAACCTAATTAACGCAGGATAAGACGAGGCAACATGATGTTTACAGCAATACAGCTCCAAAGCAATATTGTCAAAAGCAGTAACCAAACATAAAGTAACCTGAAAGTTCCTTCAAGCTGCTGTTCTCGACTTGTCAGGTCACCAAAGTCAGGAGTAACATTCCTCAAAAAACCCAAACCCAATAACATATAAGCATATAATATAGCAACTCCCCTTCGACCTGTTAACAGCTTCATTCTCCAGGTGAACCTAAAAAAGTGCAGCATTTCTTTTGGTTAATGATGGGGGGAAAGGAAGCAATGGAAATATGCAGAAATACTTCAAAATCCAGATCCATAATGAACATCATTAGGAAAGAAAACACAAACACAAAATGACACGAGCTCTCACCATAAAATATCTACAGTTGGCTTTACCATTCCAGTAACCAACCCAGACAAGTCGGTGGTTAACTTCTCCAAATCCTGAGTCATTCGCTGATCTGCGTCGACATTTACGTTCGACATCTGAAAGACCTATAAGCCAGATGCATTCAACATTATTTTTTGCCACATCTAAGCAGTATTGCAGAGCACTGTCAAGATTTTCTGAACGACAAAATTTACATGGCTGCTCTTCTAAATAACCAAATTTCTTGCAAAAAAAATTTAAAAACATTGAAGTGTCTGCCTATTAACGAGGATTATAACCCAATTCTATGTTCAAACCGATAAAAATTTTAATAATAATCTGACACTCCTGGTCATCTCTGATTACCTTGTAATATGCATTCTTTCTCAAGTAGTTCTTCAGTAAGTGCTGAGTCAAACGAATCCTCCAACCAAGAGCAAGCCTGGCTGTCAAGTGCCTGTGAAACATGAAGACAAAGTTTTAACAAACGGTACTCTGATACAGTTCTCAATATGTAACACAAACTCAAGATAAGTAAGAAGGTTCAGCTTCAAAATTATAAACTTGCCTGCCCAAAAGATTTTGAGAAGCAATTTTTTACATCAACCAACTCAAGTAATAAGCTCATTTAAAGCACAATGTAGTCATCAAAGATTTTGATAAACAGAACACTACCAACCATTGGCCACTGTATTAAGAATTTTACAAGGAAAAATACAGATCATTGGCGCAAATATCTTAGGTAAAAATAAGACTCGTGATGATGCTATGAAATCAGAAATTTCAGTTGGAAGGTGCCTACAAAGAGTCGTATGCCAACAAGCCAACATGTGAGACAATGATAGAGGTCCAAGAAGCACAATAATCCCAAGCCTAAGCCCAGATGACTTAGCCGGAAAACACTATTGAGTTCTCATTTGCAAAAGGTCCTTAGTTTATTAGCTACCTATGGAGTTTTTCAGGACGTGTAAACTACTTGGGTGGGCGTCCACCGGCGTAGTTGGCTTGGAGAAAAGAAAAAAGGTCATTAAATGGTTAGCATCTTAACATGTCAAATTCAACTGAATGGTGTATATTACCGCAAAGAAGGTGCAATGAAGGAAGAAGCAGCACTTTGAAGGATGCTAACACCTATCAACCGAATAAAAGCTGCCTTATCTTGCTCCAACACAAACTTCACAGTGGTACCTGAGGGAACCAATGCATTTAAGTAACAACAGCAAGATATCTCAGATGTCCAAGCACAATATAGAGTATATAAAAATATAAAAAATAAAGGAGGAAGGAGAAGACGACAAAGAAGAAGAAAGAGAGATGAAAACCATTTAAAGAGGCAATACGATCCGATATCATTGTTCTTGAGACCACAAGTACAGCAACTGCAAGGAGTTGTGCCCCCTGTTTATCAAGGACTGTGGGTACCTAAAATAGGTAGCAGGAAGAGAAAGATCAGCAGAAGCAATTGGAAAAGATCATAAATATTGATGTTAGGAAAATATGCATGTGCATTCTGGGATTAATGATGGTCTGTAGGGTGCATTATGTAGATAATGAACAATTAACATTGCAGAAGTAAGTCATAAACTAAATATGCAGAACTCAGCCATTAACAGTTCAACAGAAAAAGAAAAAAAATAATTTCCATACAACTTCAAAAACAATCAATGCAAACAGGTGGTTAGTGAACCAAAAATGTCACTGATAGGTAAACAACACTGGCACCAATTATTCTGTAATTGAAGTGAAATAGACTTATGTGATTCTAATCATATACACTTGACTTGCTATTACAATGCATGGTCATCTAATTAGGAGCTAAGTGAAAACACACTGTAGTTGAAGAGCCACATGAACTTGACTCACGAGTTGCACAACAAGCTTCATCCGAACAAAAAGAAACTAAAAATCCAAGCAGCAAAAAAACCCACTTGAAAGTGGCTGGTGCCATTTAAATTCAGTACTGCATAGCAATGAAGAAAGGAAATAAAAGAGAGAAAAAAGAGCTCCAATTTTAAATACTAGAAGGGAGCAAATCAACCATTACATTTAAACAGGAAACTTGATCAAGAAGATTAGGGACAATAGTACCTACAATAGTTTAGGAAAATGAAGTGCAGAATATGTATATAGTAGCTAGTCATCAAATAACACCTGTGACGGGGTTTGTAAGCTAATCCAACTCACTGCAACTAATAGCAGATATAAAGATTGTACTATGTCATTTTGGAATTGCATAACATCATCATGGCATAAACATCTCAAACAGTTGATGCTGTTTTTGCAGATAAAGGACACTCACCAGTACTTTGAACATGGCAGCTACCCGCTGTGGCAATACTCTAGGAACACTTTGGAGTTGTGGAACGACAGGGCATGGAAAATCATCATCCCCAGCAGGAGATGCCACTATTAACTCTGAAAAATATGATTGACCCTTCGAATTTGAGAATGTAGGATCCTAGATATGTCGTCACGAAAAAGGTCTGAAATGATTAATAGGTGCAATAAAATTAAATGACACCTAACAAGAACAAAGACGAGAACTCAAACCTTTTTAGTACTGATAAATGCCCGTTGAACTGTTGTTGCATCACTTTGCCGGTCTGTCTCAGAAGGCCTCATGTTATTAAACTCAGCTTCAGTAAGAACTGGAGAGTCCTCCCTGGCAATTTCATGAAATAGTAATAAACAAACATGTTTTTCTCACAATGACGGGGCACAAAAGATTTAGATTACTTCAAGATTCTAACCTCTTGTAATGAACACGCCAGCCTCCTTCACCATCCAAAGACAAGACCACATCATGGAATGCAACCAGTGCAGGGCGATGAGATATTGTGATGCATGATGTTCCCATGGCTCGAACTTTAGCACAGAAGCGTTCTTCCATATCAGTTGTCACGGCACTAGTACATTCATCAAGAATAGCAAATTTGGGTCTGTGGTAGAAGAGTCTGGCCATTCCCAGTCTTTGTTGCTCACCCAACGATAACTCATCACCCCAATTTATCTCTTTTTCGGGAGGATAACGATCTAAAAGATACTCCAGGTCAACCTAATAAAAAAACAAATCCACCAACAGTTTTAGCCAAAGAGATCATATATCAGTAATGAGATGACCCATATGTGATTTACAAAGAAAAACTAAGAAAAGAAAATGATATGAGAAAAACTCTTACATTTTTCAAGAGCTCAACCATTCCACTGTTTGTGAGAGATTCGACCTCCTGATCTGCAGTGAGAGGATAGATTAACTGGTCGCGTAGAGTTCCCACAGCCGTATATGGTCGTTGCGGCACATAGAAAATCTCCTTATTGAGATCAGAACCAATCCCAGGTTTCACAATATGGCCAGACACAAGTGGCCAAAGGCCGCCTAAAACTCGGAAAAGCGAGCTTTTACCGCTACCATTAGGACCTTCATAAATAATACACCATTAGTTCTAATGGTTAATTTTCTAACGAGAGTTCAAGAAAACCCTGTTTTGACATCCATCCATACCAGTGCAAAATTTACAGCCTTGAATGAATTGTAAAAAAGAAAATGACCATCAAATAGATTCTATGAAGAACACCTGACATCATTTATTGCTTACCCAAAAAAAAGACATTCTTTGTTTCCAAGATATCACAACACAATGTCATCAGAGCAACGTTTACCATAAGAATACTTAAAAAAATTGTGACATACGAGTTTTGACACAATAACACATGGGTAAGGGTACAAGTGCACAATATGTGTCCATCAAACCTATAACAACATTCCTTGTTAACATTTTCGACATTTTAGAATGACTCTAATATTCCAATTGGAGACCCTATGTATTGTGATTGAATCATAAACCCAAGATATAGGGGCAAGGAAAAAGAACGATGGATATAATAAACCATAACTTCATGTAGTAATAGTTGTCATTAGATGAATCCAAACCTTAGATATACCAGGCAAGTACATGTGGTAATACAACATACAATAAGCAAAACCATTATATCTCTAGCATCTTGATAAACCAGGAAGAAGAAACTGAAGACATCCAAATCTAGATGTTTCCTCAGCATTGCACATGGATCTTTGATAAAAGAACTAAAGTAGGTGCTACAGGCCTTTTGACTTGATGCGCATTCAGCAATTCAAGCTGCCAAATATCTTCATGTAATTAAGTCTCAAAGCTCATTACAGCAACTAAGCAAACTGTGGTTGAGCCACCAGAAAGGATCTAAAACTGCAAGCCCCCGATCTAACTTAGCTAACTGTTTTGAGGGAGCATTCATCCTTCAAGAAGAGGAAACATAGTATCCTCCATGGAAGTATGCATCTCGCCTGCAATTTGTTGACCGTCTATATTCCTATATGTTACTAGAGTCAACCGATTTTGCTACTATGCAAATACATTTACGCCCATCCTTTCATGCTCCCTAAAATGTCCTGTTGTATGAATAGTAACAATACCGTAAGAGAAAAATAACCTCCACGGTGCTGAACCAAACAAGAAGCAATTAAAATTTGTAATGCAACTAGGGTCCAACATGAGCGAAAACGTTATCTTTCGGCAATTGAAAAAATGGCAACAAGAAATTATTCTAATCCACATTAGAACTCATCTTCTTTATCTTTTTCTTCTACTTTATTCTTCAATGGATACAAAAGTCAACAGGATCAACAAAGGGAACCATGCCAAAAAAGATCAGGGAATGAGGAAATACAAAGAAAAATAGGAAAAAAGACAACTGCAAGATAAAAAAAGAGTACCTGTAATCAAAAGATTAGACCCAGATTCAACTCTGAGAGTCAAGTCCTCCACTAAAACATTACCAGTGGGGGTAACAACCTGGAGAATGATATATCACATTAAAACCATACAAAAACATAAATAATCCCAAACAAAGTAGACAGTACAATGATTTTCTAACCACCTTGACATGATCGAACTCGATGTAACTGGCTTCACTAACATAATTCCTATTC
Source organism: Ilex asprella (assembly GCA_023539305.1). Taxonomy (NCBI): domain Eukaryota; kingdom Viridiplantae; phylum Streptophyta; class Magnoliopsida; order Aquifoliales; family Aquifoliaceae; genus Ilex; species Ilex asprella. The sequence goes on along the minus strand of CM042190.1, from coordinate 17,414,356 downwards.
CCAGTTCTTTGAAATGAAGAGACATCGCAGACACTTAGCTCTCTAGATATAGCCATGAGTTCATGAATACGATCTGCATAACCACTGTGAATTAAAACGTTAATTTGGGTATGACAGCAGGTATCAAGAGGTGTACCTTACGGTAACCTATGTATTTGCACATCATTCTCAAGCATCCAAAACTCTTAACAGAAAATTATACACTGCATATGGTTATAGCACCAAATCTCCTTGTTTTTTAGACATATGTAAAAGGCATCTTATAATATAGAACAACAACAGAGGCACAACCCATTTACATGCCAGGTATACAAAGCACAAACTACCCAAACTATATGCAACCAAAAAACAACGAATCCATATACTACAGAAAAGTCAAGGTCTCATGGAAACGTGTTCACCCTCTTTATCAAATAAATTAACATTTGCTCTTCAGCTTGAGAATCAACCCTAAATACCTTTAAAAATCTTTGATTCTTCTCTCCCCAAGTGCACCATATTAAACAAAAAGGCACAGCTAGGGCTGTTAAACGAGCCGAGCTTAAACATTTTTTTAGGCTCGTTTATGTGTAAATAGTTAAACAAGTCAGCTCGTTTCTCGATTAACAGTCCTAGGCACAGCACACATGCCCCACCCTTTTTTCTCAAATCAAAAAAAAAACTTCCGCCTTGGTTGTCCTGCCCCAACCTCAGCCTCAGCACCCCAATTTAGGAGAGGCCCCATCCCGCATACACCAATTATGCTCACATAGCGCCTAGCCCAAAAGGCAAAATTTACAGATCTAAAGATCCACAACTGAAAATAGACTTAAATGGTACTAAGATACAAAAACACAGCAAAAGTACTAGCAATAAGAAGAAGCATATGAAGAGGAAATCCCCAGACAAAATGCAAAATGGGTATAAAAAACCTAGAGTAAGTTACACTTGCACCCTGAGTTACGTTAACAAGACACAACCACCCCTTTGCTTTTTTCCAACTTTTCCCATCAACAGAACAAGGCGGGGAGTTTGGGAATGGGAATAATTTGGTCAAGCTGATGTATTTGGAATGGGAATAATCAGAGAGACCAATTTTACATTGCCATAGTCTCTCCTATTTATCCATCTCTGAATGTGTCTATGTGTGTGTGTGTGTGTGTGTGTGTGTGTGAGAGAGAGAGAGAGAGAGGTGTGCAACGGTTGGTCCCTTTGGGTGCACAAAGATTGCGAGAGGCTTCTGATTTAGTATCACACTATTGCGGTAAGAACCTGCCAATGCTTTATCTAAAGTAGGCAGTTGCACTGCTTTATGGGAACCTATGTTGCCACAATCTCTCCTATTTATCCATCTCCAGAAACTTCTTTTCCAATGTCTTAATCATCAAAATAATCACCACCAAATCTCGGGTTTTTAAACTACCTACTGCATGCGCATACATGTTTTAGAAAGAAAAGTTCTAAGGACACAGGAGGAATAAAGAAGCATCTTCTGTCTTCATATTTATAGAAATGCCACATGACCTGCTTATATCAGTTAATGCACATGCAACACCGTCGATGTACTTCAAAACATTGTAGAGTTTTCAAGAGATGATGCAATTAGGAGCAAAAGAGAGAATGTAGATTAAGTAATACCTTAAACGATTAAGCCGTCTTGAACTTATCGAAAGAGTGCCCAAGGACTGAAATAGAGATATTATAACACTAGTATGATATCTTAGATTGCTCAACATCTCTGCTCGTCCTAAAGTTGAATTATCAGGTCTTAGATTGCCAGAAAAGAAGGGCTCGATTATCAGGATAACAGCAACAGTTGCTCCAAGATACTTTAATAAGAAGTCTTGAATCATGCCAAACCACCAATGGTCATGAAGAACAACACTCATGTGCCGAACAAGAGTCTTAAACTTCTGCTGAATATGAGATTCTTCTCTAGTTTCCCCACCATAAAATGCTATGCTTTCTGCATGGGTCCTTAACCGCGAGTGGAGCTGTCGGTATTCTCCTTCCAACTGTTGTTCTTTGGACATCAATTTCCCAAAAGCGGGAGAGAAGTTTCTGATTGCCGCCCCTGCTCCTATTACATAGGCCTGAAAAGTAACATTACATGTTACAATGACATATTACTAAATAAAATAAGTATTATGGTACATTCAAAAAAAAAAAACCTTACTATGTGGAACTTCGAAGGTACTGTAAAGCATCTTAAAGACTTCAGAAATCAAACCAGTAAAGTTGGCAAGTTAGAACAGTCAACAGACAAAGAACAAAGAATTACCAAAATCCAAAAAACATATTTTGGGCTTGCATATGAACACAGGCGCCAAGTGTAGAGCAGACCATCAGTAACAGCAGTAAGATCCTCCTGTACAAGATCACTCAACTCTGAACAGAATCTGGGTACATCACTAGCAATCCGTTGTTCTGGATTAGTTATACGACCGTCAACATGGGAAAGTTTGTAGTACACCATATTCTGAAAATCATGCAAAGAGTAAATAAACAACAAAGAAAGCACACTAAAATGCCTGGGCTAAACTACATATTTTATATTGGTGAGACACTATCTCAAGCTACACAAACTACAGCAGCAAAACAGAAAGTCAGATAAGATAATACTCACATCTACTAGTAAATTTGCCCAAATGTGTTATGGACACACACAAATGCATCTCTGGTCACTAAATATTCAAAACAAAAAGTGAGTGCTTGCCTACAGACTAAACTTACATATGAATGTGAAGCATTTGTGCTGATGAGACCAAAATGAAACACTCTGCCAGATCACTGATTAGATTTGAAGAAACAAAAGTTATTAAGTCATTGGTAGGGCTTTGCTTTATCGTTCATTGGGAAGGTACTTAACAGTATTTCCAACTTGTAATGAGATTAGATGTGCACAATCAGAGATACATTCTCAACTTTTATAGTCAGTCAGTCACATTACTTGACTTCTTTATTAGTAGATTCCTAATCTTATAGCATTCATTCCAATGCTCGTGAATTAATCATAATACCACCTGCTAATAATTCCAGATGTTTGCAAACTTGAATACTCCAACCCATCGATGATCATTTGAGTTCATAAATGCAGTTGAAATTTGAAGTTTGTGGGCAGCTATAAAAAACAAGAAAAGAAATCTAACATCTTATAGATCTGCAACATCTACTCCACTGTAGAGGGGCAAACCCAAGCCTCAACAATCAACTTGATTAATGTACTCCATAAGCTTCATGCAAAACCACAATGAATAAATAAATGAGCATTCAATTCTCCACTACTCAAACAAGTAAGATAAATATCACAGCTCAATGCTTTATAGGGCCTCAGGACCTGCAACAAATCATTGCTGTTCACTCGATTAAGGACAACACAGTCCAAAAAAAAAAAGCCTAAGGGAACTTTTGTTTTCCAAATAAATTTGGCTAAAGGGAAAAAGTCATTGTTCTGAGAGATAACATGTGCATAGTAGAATTTGCATGAGAAAATATAAGATTTATAAATGGTCTAGATTCCACTATCGTGAGAAGAACAAGGTTGGAAGTCCCTGAGAATGTGAAGCAAGTAATCAAGGCAGTGCTTCATTATCATTAAGATGCCTATAGAAATTAAAATCCCAAGAACATAAACCCGTCCCCACGACAAGAAAAGAGAAAATAGGAGCCTCATGGAGTGAGGATAAAAAAAAAAGACTGGGAAAGATATTATGATACGACAAGAAAAGGAGAAATAGGAGTCTCATGGAGTGAGGATAAACAATAAAGACGGGGAAAGATATTAAGAAAAGATGAGTGCCCAATCCATGTATCCTCCCAAAATAGACCTTTGGATACATCTCCAACTTTAGATCGAGTCAGAGGAAGGAATATGGGTTGCATGATGCCTCGACTTAGCATCCCACTCATTACTCTGAATGTCATACTTACTCCTAAATTCTAATTATTTTATATCAAAGAGAGTTAAGGTTCTAATGGGAACCTCCATAACCATTTTCTTACGAAAAATATTTTTAGACACCAAATTACCAAGTCTCAATCTCCCTTCGTCTATAAGCTTACAAACATTTTCTCAACTCACTAAATGATCTCGTTTATCATCTCTCATCCCAGACCAAATAAACTCTCTCATCATCTTTTCTAAGCTCATACCTACTGCTATAAGGATTGTAAAGAGTGGCAAATAGTATAAAGGGATGCTAGATGGACATGTTTTTATCAAAGTGATCCCCTGATGGGGATCGTATAGGAATTGGATAGATATTAAATATTAATTATAATAGTTATTTTGATACTTTCAATATTTATCTTTTAAGTAATTCCTTTTACCTTTTAAGGGCTTAGTTGTCATTATGACTATTTATTTCTTTTAGAATTCTTTTAGGATTTGTGCTCTCCCTATATATATAGGGGATATGGTATTTGTTTTGGTTAGACTTTGATTATTGATTATTAATTATTAATATTGAATCCTCCTCTTCTTCAAATTCTCTCTATTTTCATCCCTTCTTTTTCTTCTCTCATCTCATTCTTCTTCCCTTCTCATCCCTAATTCTTCTTTAGTACAATTTACATCAATTTGGTATCAAAGCCTAACTTCTATTCGCCAAAAAAAAAAAATTACTGTTCACGGGGCACTGTTCACGCAGCAACTGTTCATCGCTGTGGAAAAAAAATAGATCTATCACAATAGTTCCAGAAATTACAAAAACACCCCAAAAAATTTTAGAAGTTATAGAACTACCATCAGAAAGTTGCAAAAGTTGTAGAATCTATCCCAGCTGATTCAGAAAATTGCAGCAACATCTCAGCTGTACCAAAAATTATAAAAACACCCCAGAAAGTTTCAAAAATTGCAGAATCATCCCTAAAAAGTTTTAAAATTTCTTCTTAATTGTGGTATGCATACTCCCATAGATTTTGAGGCTAATATTTTTATTCATTGAGGAATTAAGGAATATGCAAAGGGTCCAAAACACATTTTTTTCTATTTAAAATTTCTTCAAATTATCAATTGCATTCTTCAATTTGTTCTTATACCATTCTCAAGAGTCACTCATGAGTTCCTCTAATACACATGTTTCAAGAGTCTCTCGTCGAGGTCATCATTATAGGAAGTCTAGAGATGTTTTTATGGAGTCAACCCATATAACCAAACGAGTCAAAAATCCTTCTATATTTAGTGGGACTTTAAATCCTTTTGAATTCTTGGATAGGTTAGCTAATTTAGAAGAATATTTTGATTGGTATGACATGCCGGATTTCCATTGCATCCGTTTTGCTAAATTGATGTTAGAGGGTTCCGCCAAGAAGTATTGGCAAATAATCCAAAGAAGTCTAGATCCCTTTGGAGAATCACCTATCACTTGGGTTGAAATGAGATATAAATTGAAAGAGAAGTATTTGCCAATTTCTTACATGAATCAATTTTATGACCAATGACTCAATCTTAGACAACATTCTTCTAGTGTCTCTGAGTATTTTGTCCAGTTCGATTATCTCATGTACTTGTGTGACATTGTTGAAGAACCTAGGACAATTGATCAGTTTATTCTTGAGTTGAGACAAAAAATTAGAAAGGAGGTCAAGCTATACACTTTTAATACGATAGTTACAGTCTATCAATATGCTCTAAAGGTTGAGAGATTTCATAAGAAATCTAACTATAGTTTGATGAGTTCTCAATCATAGTCTGCTAAACAATGTGAAAGACTTTCCAATTTTAATTCCACCACATATGAGTATCGTGATTACTTGAACGATGTTCATGTTATTTTTGCATGTTTTCCTAATCTGAATATGGCAAAGGATTTAGATATGCTAGTATTGGATAAAGAGAAAAATGTTACTCCTATTGACTTTCAACTCCTTCATTCAGTTTTATCAGATCAGAGTCCTCCTCATTTGCACCCACAAGAGTTTAAATCGGAAGAAAGTGTGTGTGAGTCTTTGCTTGTGTCAATTCTTGAACCATCATTGGTCTTAGAAATTGTGAAAAAATTTGTTGAGTCTATACCTATGTAAGATATTAAGTCAATTGAGTTATTTATTGCAACATCTACTAGTGACTATTTAGTGTCTACTTGTCCAAGTCATCATAACGTTACAGATTCTTCCCAACCTGAGATTGTTGACATTTTTTTGGATTCTGTCCCACTTAAGAGTGTTAACTTTGTTTCTTTGTCCCCTGTCAAGTGTTCAATTAAGTCTGTACTTTCTTATTTTCAACACCAGGGTGTTATAGTTACTCATTTGTCATTGATATTTTGTCCTACTAAATGTCTTTTGTTCAAATATAATAGAAATTATTTTATTATTCTTGAGTTTGGATCTAATGTTTATTTGTTTAATTTTTCATTGAATGTTAGTATTAGTCCAGATTTTTATTTGGAGGATATGCTACTTAATCGAGGTCAAATAGATAATGTGCTACGTGACCAGATTTACATTGCTACAGAAGGAGATTCTTGCATTTATTTTGATCGATGGAAAGATATTGATGATTTTTTCATTCTAGATGAGACGTTCTGTCATCTTCATGCTGCTCTCTTAGAGTACTTCTACTTTGATGATTCTCCGAAGGAGAATTATTTTCAACCGGAGGAGAATGATAGAGATCGTATAGGAATTGGATAGATATTAAATATTAATTATAATAGTTATTTTGATTCTTTTAATATTTATGTTTTAAGTAATTTCTTTTACCTTTTAAGGGCTTAGTTGTCATTATGACTATTTATTTCTTTTAGAGTTCTTTTAGGATTTGTGCTCTCCTAGGGGATATGGTATTTGTTTTGGTTAGACTTTGATTATTTATTATTGATTATTGATATTAAATCATCTTCTTCTTCAAATTCTCTCTATTTTTATCCCTTCTTTTTCTTCTCTTATCTCATTCTTCTTCCCTTATCATCCCTAATTCTTCTTTAATACGATTTACATCATCCCCTCCAAGAGAAAAATATGTCATTTTCCAGCCATCCAATCCTTTGTACATCCTTTCAACAACTGGATTCCAAAGGGACAATAATCTTGGATTTTCCCCCCAATGGTAACCCTAGGTAAACCATGGGCCACTCATATTGAACAAACCGCCTCTAATGCCAAAACTCTAACAACCTCCTCCAAATTGATGTTTATAATGCCATTTTTGGACATATTAACTTCCTCACCTTAAATTGTAAAAAAAAAAATCTAATTAGAGAAAGGACTTTCTGAATCACCTATGTTGGAAAGACATCATTAGATATCAAACCTCTTTATAATCAGGAAGAAATCTCCCATCTTCCAGGTTACTAGAGCTTCAAAAGGCCAATGCAAATGTTTCGACCGAAATCATGTACAATACAAACTCTTAAAGTGCTTTCATCAAATTTTTGTTCTTCTTCTAGTTTTTGGTTTTCTTTCTTACCCCTTATATGGTCATAGAAAGACGGAGTTAAAGGGAGAACTGAACCTCGCTATAGAAATCAAAGATCAAAACAAATTTTAAGAAAAATTATGATCTTTTGAATGACATATTTCCAGAATCTACCGTGCTATTTGGATGTCACCACACTTGATAGCACAATACATGTAGGCCCTATAACAAATAGGGTAACAAAACACCATGGTAAAATACCCACAAAAACCCTTCCATCAAACTCAGGATGTTACCTGCTGAGACCAAAATAATTAGGCTCCACACATAACACCTAGTAGTGTGTCAATATACGTGTATTTGCTCAAGAGGATATAGATAACAAGTTTCACAAATTTGAGAACAGGTGATGATATGTTAAACTAACAATAAATGATGAGGGCAAATTCATCACCGAATAGATATCACCACTGAGAATTTTGTTCCCATGTTTGCAAACTATGGCAGTCTGAAATGACCAGAAAAATTATAATAAGACCTATGGCTGCTGATGATGCATCACTAACACCAAGACAAATAAGTATCTAGCTTAGTGCTATAAGCCGGGCTACTAAGGTGCAGGCGCAAGGGTTCGAATCCCATCAACCATCACATAATACTTACAAGTTTTCCTCCATTTGTCACCTTCGCTTGGGCAATAATTCATACCGTCTCTTCATGTCAACATGGATGGTGAACATGAACAATCACATTGTGCCTTTTCATGGACCAAGTAAACTTTCTTAGGTGATGTACGCGTCTTTGAACATTTGCCTATAGAGTAACTTGTAAAACGATTACTGCATTTTAACATTATGTACTTAACATTCATGTTAACAGTAAAGGGGGTTGCTTGGATATAAGTTGAATTAATTTTTTTGAAGGGATCTTACTCTTAATCACCTACATTACCTCCGCTTTTAATAAGGAACAAGTTAATTACAGGCTTCTACTGTTTAACAGGCCCCAAACAGGAGTGACACCTCAATGATAGAATGCCACAGCATATGAAACTTGCATGTACCCACAATTTTACCAAGAACAAGGACATGCTAAGCATATAATCGGCCCCGTCAGATGAAAATGACAGAGCATAACAATAAGCATTTGTGATAAAAGAAAGGAAACTCACCCAACCTATCAAAATGAGGTAAAAATATAATAGGGAAGTCATAGCAATCAAAAGATGTTAGACATCAGTTCGGCATGTAGAAATGGTCTCAGTAACTACCTGAAAATATTGTGTGTGGATTAGCTTTGTCAATATTTTCCTGAACCGCAAACTTAAGGTCCCTGTTACGTACTTTGATGTAGAATGCAAGGTTGACTGAAGGAAACACAGTAAAATGTTTTCAAAAATCAAACGAAGAAAGGCTGGTACACGTCGAAGAAAAGCAGCACGGAATAAGAATCCTTGCACTTTCGCTAATCTATTGCTCACAGCAGTTCGAAACACCTGCAGCAAGTACATAAAACAGACATCAATGTAAAGGTGCAACAAGTATCCTCATCCATGATTCTAATTGTAACTTGGATAATTGGAATACAAGTAAAAGTAGTGACAGTTTCTCCTTTAATAGAAACTGACAAAAATTGTATAGATCCAGAAGTCAAGACTCTTCCTCTGTCACATTCAAACTAAACAGAAAATAATACAGATTTGTACAAGAACCCTTTAGGCACAGCGTTGAACAACCGAAAATGCTCATTAAATACTTATACTAGTTAAAGACAGTAAGATGGATTCTTTTGTACTATTCTTCAGGCTAATTCTGTACCTGTTGACTGTTATGAAATTATATCAATGCATTACTCACCAAATATAGGCATCGATTGCATGATAAACAAGAATATATAAACCTGTTTCTGACACAAAAAGTAGAACGACATTGAAGATTTTATCGACCAACTCTAATAAAGCTTAACTTGATAGAAAGGATGCAACTGTCATCAATAAGCCCCATCAAGTGTGGCCAGACTTTTTACCATGAGTGAGCTAAACATGTTCAGGAAAACAATGATTTGGAATACACGGTCTTCCTCTCACAAAGGAGAAAATAAAATTTTTGTTTGAAACGTTAGCCAGGAAACAAAAATTGCAAACATTTTATGATAGGAAGACAAAGAGAACGGTGAAAAAGTTAAAAAACATACACTAAATCTGTTTATATGTATGAATTGGCCAATAAGGATTATACATCCCTCTAGAGATTCTAGACTAAAGAACACTCATGTAGATTCAGGAAGCATTTAACTATGATCAAATAACAACACATTGTAATCAAATACACGTGTGTATGAGTCTAAAGGTCATCAAGATCCCTCTTAAACAATATCTAAAATTATATCACAGAAGATAATCAGAGTTACGTGTTGAGGAAATCCAGGAGGGGGGAGAAGATCCTCTAAACAAGAAAAGCTCAAAAGGGTATTTCGATAGATAATCATTTACAAAATGTCCCTCCAAGAAGAGAACAGGGTATACTACCAAACAAACTCAAATGTTTATGGGCTTTGACACCATGCAAAATAGATTGTGGAGGGAAAAGAGGGTTTGGGGTGCCCGGGGCCCCCCCGCGCGGGGCGGGGGGGGAAGAGTCATCACCCAGCTTAGTTTTCGTTAATCAAAAATGATGGGAGGATTGTCCTGGATTCAGACCTATCCTTTGGCATTATATATACAAATTGGCTGCTCTAAGATCCAAACCCACAACCTCATCATTTTACCACTGTTAGAGGCATCCAACTCAACCAATTAGCAATGACTGAAAGACCCACAAGACTCACATACTAGTTTAAGAAGCTATATTTTATAAATGTACAACAATCTCTAACCCTTTCTCATATGTGTGACCTCTGTTCACACACGGAGAGACAAACAACAGAATCGAAAGACAAATTCAAAGACATAAAAAGTGCACTTATGATACAAACAAAGTGAGAAATTACTAAATACATAAAACTAAGACTTCCCCAAAACCTCCTAAACCTCAGGTCTTTATTAAAATCATTCAACTTAAAACCAATCAACAATGGATGGAGAAGTCCCTCAACCATATAAACCTTGGATGACACTAATCTTTCCAAGAGGATATAAACTTTCTTCACACCCTTCCTCACGTGGAACTCACGTGGGATAACAATTCAGGAAATTCAAATGGGTGTGAGATGTTATCCAGTGACCACCTAAGGCCTGACCCTGATATGAGATTAGAGGCATCTAAATCAAAACCTACTGACAATAAGTGGAGAGACCCACAAGGAACAACTTTTGGCAAGGATAAATATTTGATGTGTAGAAATCGGAGCTACTTATGTCAATGTTGTTATCATTTAAACCTTTTGTATGATATAGATTCATTCTAGCAGAAACAATGGAATTTTATTATCCGTCTACGCACTTAAATTCAACAAGAAGGATACCATACACTTTTCAAGCCAACTAATAGAAAAATACTGACATACAAAAAATCTTTATAGAGTTTCCACATATTTCTTGTGATAAAGTTTCAATAAACATAATATGGGTGATATTAGACAAAAGAGAGTCGTAACTAGATATACCAGTAAGACAATAGACATGTCTAATGGGGTTGTGCTGCAACAAGATCGATTGTAGCCTAGGACCATATTGGCAATTTAATGACTTGTATTGCAGCTCTAGGTTATACTACAACGAAGACATCATGAGGAAGAGCTATGGATACGAGCCTCAGACTTGGAGCTTCCCGGTGACAACAACAAAGAAAGAAGATCGTAAGGTGGACTTCGGCAATTTCTATAAAACCTTCAAGTTCATAGGGAGCCCTGTCTAGGTCTAAGATATCACATCAATAGGATATGCACACTTACCTAGCACCAGGATGGAGTAGGCTATTGACTTCTAGAACAAGGTTGGCCGACCAGCCCTTGATGACCACCCCTATAAATACCCCTTCATCTCAACAGATCAGTCAAAATTGGAAAGAGGACCAGCGCTCGCTATGCGTTCAAGCGATCATGTCAAATAAGTTGGAAACTTTTTGGCTGTAGCTACCGTTCGTTGAGCACTCAAGCGATCCACCACAATTTTGAAGAGTTTGTTAAGAAAACAAATTGGATTTGTTCCAATACAAATAGGAAACGCAATAAACACTAGGAAAGGCTGAAATCTATGAGAAAAAAGTTTACACACTCAAGAGAGCCAGCCCTAGCCTTCCAATAGAGAGAAGCAAACCCACTAGAGAATTTAAGAATACACTGAGAAAAATTAAACACCTAAACTATAGATTTTTGTGCGAACAACCCAATTGACATACACAAACCTTCAAAAACTGTTTGCATACCAATGGTGGTGCTTATGAGATTGCTTTGCTTTACATACTTTTATGCGATTGATTTACATATTTGCATGCAATACTTGATTGCTTACATCACGTCATTGATTGTTAAATTAATTCACTAGAATCAAATCCGTACATTCATTGTTGAATTGGTATAATTGCTTGAATTCTTGAACACCTGTGATAAGTTTGAAAAAGACCTATTCACCTCCCCTATAGGCCCATTTAGGATTTTACTTAAGACATAGATCATAGATCTCTCGGAGGGCAGGCCCATAAATATCATGAGTCATGCACTAAAATGGATATAGTTGCCTGTAATTTAAAAGAGTTCCCAGCTCTTGACATAGTAGAATGGAAAAATAGATCATGTAGATGACCTGAGGTATTGGGGACAACGCTTTGTGTGATTTGGTATATGCCATGTTAATTACCAACTTCTAACAAAGCTTAATAGATCATCTGCTGAAATTCAATAGATCATCAACAAACATAACAGGTCATAAAATGAGATCATAAAAGTATCAGCAAACTGAATACATCAACATTTTTTTTGGGCCACTTAGAAATTTATCAGGATAAGATCATGAGATGTCAATACAAATAGCCCTACACTATAAATACTCAAACCTTCAAAAAACAAATGGTGTAGATATATGGAAAACTTGAAAATGAACCTAAATCTTTAATCAAGGACAATCACAAGAAAAAATGATAGAGACACCACGCACAGCGAACTGCTAATATAGAGAACAAGAAGTGACAGAACTCTGTTTATACAAACTGATCTACTTTGACTGATCATGTATACAATCCACGAATTCACATGTGCCCAATTGTACCTGCATTTTTCAAATCCGATTTGCTCAAATGAAGAGGCTTACCACTATGCCTACTAAAGCCAGAAGGTCTCTTGCACCCATTTGACCCATATGAGATAGGAGAATTGCAGCTAGAACCTGAAGTGACCTCAATCCTCCTTTCTTCTGACTACTTGTCTTCACAATATTATCATTTCCAAGAACCTTGTCCAACTGCTCTTTATTATCTTCAAGTCCATTGTAATGCCCAAAAGAATCAGACCTTTTACAGCTATTTCGTGAATGCATGTATGCAGCAGCCGTCCCACCAGCAACTATGATACCAGTGGCAAGCAGCAGACTTTTCCTGCAAATAAACAGCAAAACTATAGTCCACTACTGATGGAGGAAGAATGGGGTATGTATGCATGACAAAACACTGATCATATGGCAGCATATCAGAAAAAGAACTGATAAAATAATTCCAATGTCACAAAAATACAGTTTGATTTGGAGGCCTGTCCTCTGTCCAAATTATCCAAATTGCCCTTGTACAGGGCTAGTGGGACAAACTTTAACCATATCAAAAGGGCCATTTTCCAAATATTTCCGTTTGAAAAATGACAGTCCAATCAATACACGAAATCCACCAAAGCTTAGCAAAATCATTAGTGAATTTTAGTGTCATGGCTACCACAAAGGCACTAATTAAAATTGAGCGGTCAACTGCACAATGGTTCAGCAAGGAGATCAAAGCAAAGGCTTTTAGGGTCTTGTGATACATAAGGTGAAAGCATGAAACAACAAGGGGAATGTGTTCTTGTCTGATAAGCATAATGATGTTAACCAAAACAGAAGACAATTAGATACCAGTAAATAAAACATTTCACAAATGAGATGTGAACTTTTCTCCACAGTTGATAGATAGATAGGTGTGTACATGTATATGTATGTGCATATGTACACATGTAGATATATATATATGTGATGAATGGGAACTCCAACTCTGACTATAATTGCAATTATATATATATACATATAGAGAGAGAGAGAGAAATAGAATAATAAATATCAGAGAACAAAAGACTTGTGTACATTTTCTCTTCACAAGAAAGAACAACTTTTAGCTACTTTAATCAAATTCAAGGAAACCACAATTCCCACCACATAAAGAACCAATATAGTCAATAATGCAAAAAAAGTCAATGGTTTGCTTCAAAGAACCAGTACCGTACTGAAGCTTTCCCAACATTCATGCCTTGAGGCTTTTAGTAAAACCACCAAATCATTCATTCATTTCAACCTTCTATTTAGTTTAAAAAACATTTGTTTGAGCAAATATAAAATTCAGGGCCAATCATTTGAAGGATTGCCTAGCAACAATCACTAGAACTGTAGTTGAAAGAAAAACACCTGTGCACATTGAAGATAGTGAGAGAAAGAGAGAGAGACCTTCAATGTTATTCTAGCGGCAGCAATGATTACCTATTACATCAGCATAGTGTTTACGGGGAAATCCAAAATCTGAAGTTTATATTCCAATAGCCACCCGCATATAACCCAAAAATTATCATATTTAAATCGCAAATTGCATAAAAGAACTAAATCCTCAAAATCTATCCCTTAGCTCTGCGCATGAGCCTACACCAAACATAGGTCCCAAGCTCCTGCTTGTGGGTCTCATCACAATCCTCCTAACAGTATCCACTGAAGTGCACAAAACTGTTTCTGTAGCAGTGACTGGTACAGGCTTCAACTCCTTATCACATAGCATTATACTCATAGTTTATCTTTGTTACCACAGAATAAATTAATAATACAATGTGTCCACTAATCATGTTGAAATTCCGGAAAAGAAAGGGTTGAAAAAATGCAAATGTAGAACACTGATCTCTCTGCATGAGTGATTGCAGATTCCTGCGCATATAACAGAGTGGGGGGTGGGGAAGCAGATAATTTTCTCAACAATCTCAATTTTCTTCCACTATTACCTAATGCAAATAATCATTGCAGCATATACTATACTTCTATAATGTGAGTCTCTTCTTCCATCTCCAGGTGTGTATTCAGAACTTCTTTAGCACCTTTGCCAAGAATTGAGCAGACATCGAGACCCTGCAATACTGCAAGAATATTTTCTAAGTGGGACCCAGTCACTGGTGAGGTTTTGATTCTATTTTGATAGCCACATGTACGAACTAGAATGGCTTCAATTATAACTCTTACCCTGGACTTCCTATAAACAAAACTACTCACTGGCATTCCTTAAATAAAACTCTGAACTCTGCACTCAAAAGTTCTCACTTGCATGACTTAAATTAAAAATTATATACAAAAACACAAGAATAGAGATTGAAGATGGTTCATTGCCCAGTATTCACTAACCAATAGGCCATCTTAATGTCTACGACCACTACCACGAGGTTAAAGACTGATAAAACCAGTTAAATTCTAAACTTTACCAGATCTCCATTTTAAAAATCAAAACCTTTTGTAGGATGCAATGAAATAAGTTTATCTGAAATTCCTAATGCTCTAACTTCCAGTGCCATGTACTCTTAAAAGGTCCAAGATGCAATTAGCAACTACAGGACAAATGACAAATATCACCCCCTTCTATTGCCATTGTCAATCAACCAAAATAAGACAGAAAAATATCCATCAAAAAGAGTCTGAACAGAGTTGAGCAAGCTTAACAGACATTTCTTATATTTTCAAGTGTTATCATTTTTCACAACTACAGCGCATGTAGCTAAAAATTTGGAACATCTTCCAGTTTTAAGTTAACTTAAATCTCAGGCTGAATATAAACTTAAAACAGGCAATTTCTTTAGAAATACGACCATGAAATACAAGTCCATTCTCAACAATTTTCCTACACTAAACTAACTCTTTAACCCTAAAATTGGCCGTTGCCTAGCCATAACAATTAACACCAACTGCTGCCTCCCGCAATTGCACATGATATTTTGATGCATGCGCTTAGGAGCCAGCTAGGCTTATCAATGATTGATTTAGACAAAAGATCAGTTGCACGATCAACCCAATCCCATTAAAATTGATGCAAAAATAATGAAAAAAACCATTAAATTTAGGACCATAACTTGAAACAAACATAGAATATATGAGAAGGCACAACTATGTCATATTTTGCAGAATAGGACTCAACAAAAATATGTACAGGCTGATAGAGGACACTTAGATTGATCATTAATAAGAGGGCACAGCGTGAACAGTCAATACCTCTTCGAGGCCAAAAGGCTTCGACCATGCTCGGTTAACTGCAATAGCTGAAGAGAAGGCATAGCTGAAGACACACTTTCCCAAACTATGGCTATCTGCAGCGATAGTGTTTTTTGTGGTCAGTGAATGAAATAAAAAAAATACAGTTTATAGTTCATTTTGACAAAAACAAATGAACATAAGTGTTCCTACAACAGCACCCCCAAAAGGGGGAAAAGAAAAGGAATCACATGTTTTGATGAACTAACGTTGTCAAAGCAAGATAAAAGCAAAAACATATAGCATACAACATTCGGTCGATCATGAAGATTTAAAATGACAAAAAAGCAAGATAAAAGCAAAAACATATAGCATACAACATTCAGTCGATCATGAAGATTTAAGATGACAAATACGCCCAGATGGTTCACCTTGAGAGTGTATGCAGTCAACTAGTTTCCTAATTGGCCCCATGTCTGGAGCCTATCATGTGTTGATTTTCGCTTACATAAAATTCCACCCATTCTCTAAAAATCATAAGAATGCATATAAAACAGATTTGACTACGAAGGGAGGAACTCGAAGTGAAACGCAATAATTGTTGGCAGTCCATCATCTTCTATCAGGTAGACTTGGTAAAAAGGCCTAGACTTCTCCCCAGAATTAGAGTTCGACCACAGCTGCCGCTTATTCATTTTGCCTTACCAATTATTGACCCCAATCTCTTTTCATTTGTTTTGGGTATTACCAAACACTACCCATAAGAGGACTTTCCATAGTCGGGTCCGCTGCTTTAATGTGATTGACGAACAGTACCTCAAGGGTGTGTTTGTTTGGACGGATAAAGGTGGATAAGGCATGTTGGATTGGATAAAAATATCCGGGGGCCCACATATCTCAGCTTTGGGTTGTCCAAATGGGATTGGATTTTCGTTGGGTTGAATTACTCGGCCCGTAGTCAATTAGGCCCCAAATCCCATCTGATCCGGATATATGAAACCCAGCTGGACTTTGGGATTTCTAAGCCCACCGGCGGGATAAAACATGAAATTACGTTGTTACCCTTTAAACAATAAAGCACGAATGTTTTCTTCAACCCCATTCTCTCTTCCCCTGCACCCAGACCCTCCAACCCGTTTTCTCTCTCGCCTCCAGTACTAGATCCCACTAACCCATCTCCGCCGTCCACACGGCGGAGCTTGCCAAAACCCTAATCATCACCGAAAAGACTCCCAAATCATCTACACCACTGTCCACGGCGGCGCCATCAGGAAAATGGGCAGTTGACAGCTAAAAATCCAAGAAGGCTTTGCAACTTCGAAAGTACCCAGATGAAGTTGAGCTTGAATCTGTGCTTAAGACCATGGTGGTCTTCCCTCCAATCGTTTTCGCCGGTGAGGTGAGGCGAGGAGTTTGAAGGAAAAGCTTGTTGCTGCGGCATTGGAAAATGCTTTTCTGTTTCAAATAGGGGATTGTGCTGAGAGTTTCAAGGAGTTCAGTGCTAATAATATTCGTGACACTTTCAGATTTGTTCTTCAGATGAGCGTTGTTCTCATGTTTGGTGGACAAATGCCTATTATTAACGTAATGAACTTACACCTTTATATAGATCTCTGTATAATGTTTTTCCTTAATTATGTGAAAATATATCCAGATGGAATGAATTTAAGTTGTGGGTATTAATTAATTTTCATGGGTTTCAAAAATTTTGGCCTGTTTCATTGATGTTGAATTAAAGGGTTCTTAGATTTGTAGTTTTTCTATACATTTCTTTCTGTTGGCATTATGGATTGAGATCAAAAGTAAATAAAAATTTTGCAGAATTAATTTTGGTCCATCACAAGGATTTTCAAGAGTATTATTGGTTATATGAAAATTGAGAACTTGAGAATTGTGATTTTGAATTGTGGGCTTGATTAATTTAGGTGGGAAGAATGGCGGGTCAGTTTGTCAAGCCGAGATCAGATCCATTGGAGGAGAAGAATGAAGTGAAGCTGCCAAGTTAAAAGGGAGACAATATCAATGGTGATGCTTTTAATGAGAAATCGAGAATTCCGGACCTCAAAGGATGATAAGGGCTTATTGCCAAGCTGCGGCAACTCTGAACCTTCTTAGAGCCTTGGCAACTGCAGGTTATGCTGCAATGCAGAGGGTCACACAGTGGACGCTTGATTTTGTGGAGCACAGTGAGCAGGGAGATAGGTTTGTATAAGAAAAATGGATATGGATATATTTTTGACATAATTCAATTTGCTTGTGCTTTTTCAGGCTTTGATTATGTGGCTATATTCAGACTAGACACTGAAAGACATGTGAATACATGAACATTCTTATATTTTTCACAATATTAAATTGGTAATCAACAATAATCAAAAAGTTAAAATAAAAAAAAAAAAGTGGTAACCAACAATTCTCAAGCCAACAAGGAAATAAGATTGAATAGGATTCAAGGGTAAAATGGTCAATTAATATTAAAGGTATTGGATGTTTAATAAAAAATTGTAGTTTATTCATGTCTCAATCCCATCATAATGCACTATCTAAAGCAGAGATTGGATAACACAAGTTTTTTCATCCCCCTACAAATCCAGCTCATTGGGATTTCACTGGACTGGTTTGGAATTTAAATCCAAGTCAGTCCAGTCCATCCATGAATAGCCAAACACACCCCAAATATATCAACAATTGAGATCCGCACGGGGATGTTATTAAGTTGTTCTGACACATTCTACTCCGGTTTCTTGAGAGCCTTTCGCAAGGCCTCTATTGCTGGTCTTCCGAAATTGCCTAGCAAGCATAATATCCAAGATTTCTTGCAAACCGAGAGGTTCTGATATTGGAAATGAAGCTAGAATCTTTTGGAATGGATGTAAGATAGTGGACGGTTTATGGGAACAAAAAGTTAGTTCCTAGAACCTTTTTGAGCTTCGGTTATTAAGGAGTTTCACGGATCCTCTATTCTGCATCTTGGCATTGTGGAATGCTCTGTGTGATTGCAAGTTGGATTCTATGCACTTGAGTTACTATACAATGCCTTGGGCAGGACTCTCATCCACCTTTATTGTAATCTTCTTATGTACCAATCACTTGTCAATAAAATTGTTCGTAAAAAACAAACTTAACAGACCTGAGAAGTTATTTGATCTATTTACTTGATTAACTGAAAAATATAAGGTCCCAGCCAGACCAGTTTGGGTTGAGCAAACTGACTAATAAGGAAGAATGCTAATTGTTAAGATACATTACAGATACCCTAGACCAACATCATATACTTTTTCAACCCCCAGGAACACTTGTGTGCCAAGTTAACTTCCATATTTCAAATTTAACAAAATCTCATGATAGTGTTCTTTTCATATTCTCTAGGCCAGTGAGACATAATTGCACTTCTAGTGCAGAGATTCTAGTTTTTCTTGAATTGCTTAGAAGCTTCTTCAATGGTCTTGATCATTGTTTGATTGATGAAAGCTCCAAATTCGTGGCATGTCCTATATACACTCGCTTGATGAAAAATACACTTTAGAGGCTTAAGAATTAATCCCTAAATTGGTTAATGAGAAAGCAAGTTTCTGTCCGAAACATGGGGCTTCCACTTCATAAATTTTAGAGAACCCCTCTCTAAGTGAGATAATGAGGCGGGCTATTAGGGATGGTGATATGTTTTCTCTACTAGTCCTTCACAATGCAATGTTGATTTTTCCCTAAAGATTCCTCATTCCCACCGTCTCCCATTCTTCACATTTTCTGTTCCTCTTCTATCAGAATTTGAGTAAAAAGTGGCCAAAATCAAGATTTGGAAATCAAGCTTCAACATTTGCTCACGCTAGGCAAGGGCAGATAACTGAAACAACTTAAATTTAAGTAAAAAAAAGTACTAAAGACAAGGTGATCAAGATGATTTGGCTATTCCAACTGTCTCTCAGATCCATCATAGAGCAACTTCAAAAGCTACAATTCCTTTTTGTCCCCTTTTACTCTGCTGAAGCAACATAGCTGATGCCAGAAAACTTTTAAAGAAGCATATCTCTTCAATAGGATGTACTCCATTTTTCCTTTAACAAATAAATCAACATGCTGAAATAAAATCATTACAAGGGCCAATCTAAGCATAGACACCTCTGAGAAGGTTCTATCTTGATGTACCAACTCCAACACTTCTTGAACATTCCTGGACATGTATCTGGCACTCCTTTACCATTGTCCATAACAAATAACATAATTTCGACCACCTGGCCTACACTATTGTGGTCATGTGTCAAACTCTCCTTTGCCCATGTCTAGAAATTTAAAAAAAAATAACAATAATTTCAGGACAGATAACCAGCACTTGTTGAACTCTCACTAACACGAGATTAAAGAAGCAAAGCACAGTAAGATACTTAAAATGTTTTTCATTAAAGAAGGGGCACAAAGGGTAACAAAAATTGTAACAAGTTTGAATGCTTGTTATGACTTGACATCATGTCATTGGTGAAACTATCACTCTTTTTAATATGTTAACTGAAAAATCCCTGATACAATAGTAGTATATATAACTTGTCATAAAATAATGGTTTTCATATTTTATATATATATGTTAAATTTGAATTTTTTATTTGCATAGAACCCTAGCTGTGTCCATGATGTCCAATTCTTTTTGGGCTGCATCATGTCTACATACACATGTCAAGTCAAGTTGTGGCTGCATCTCATATCCATGTCAGTGCTTTACAGACGTCAATCTGGACTTCTTTATGTAATAATTTACTTCAATGCCACTTGCAGTTTTCCTTTTGGTACATGATACCCGTTGCAGTTTCCAAAGTCAAATGAATATAAAAGAAGAATGAGCTCAAATTCTACAGACGCATTTTATATAAAATAACTTGGGAAAAATATGAAAGGTGGCCAAGTAGTAGTTTATGTGTACATGCATGTCAAATAACGAAAGTATTTTATTAGATGTGGAAGAGGTTATTGGTGTTTGAGTACAGTCCATCTGTGGGTTGTGAGTTGTTCAACATTTGCATTTTAAACAGAAAGATGTGTGGCTTGGAATCAGGTCATACTGCCAAACATTAAAGGGTAAAAGACAGCAGCAACTCAACAATCTCAAACAAGTTACAATTCCAAAGGAATCACAAAGAGATGGATTAGCTAAGCTACCTTTTAGATGCCAATAGTGCTAACCATGCTCCAGCATATGCAGAAATTGGTAAGACCACATACTTCGTGAATATTGAGGGATCTATTTTGGAGCATCAGCCCAGCAACAATTCATCTCCTTGCATATCTAACTTGTAGTGAAGACACAGCTAAAACAGTTCTGTACATTTTATCGTTTAATCAATTACTGTCTAAACTGAGACTGCGTATGATGAACTATACTGAAACATACAAATTAAGTGAAAAAAGGCAGATAGGTAGAACTGATAAATGTGTTAAATTCCAGCCCTAAAATTCTCAGAGCTGGAGGAGTGTTTAAGAAATGTAACTCTGAGTGAAAATCAGAAAAAAAAAATCGTTTAATAGGACAATATGTAATTCATGTGAAAGAGACAAAAAGAGGGGAGTCTAATTCCAAGTCAATCATGTCCCAAAAGCAATCCTATTTTAAACACATAAGTTCTCAATGTCTGGGGAAACAATTTCCAAGCTGATAATTTGCAGCAAAAGCCTCAAAACTCATACCAGCATCTGATACAGCAAGTAAAACAAATTACAGAAATTGAAAAGAAGATAAAAAACTGTGAGGTCTTACAACTTGTTCAATCCCAAAAACCTCAACTTTCTCCTAAATTTCTTAGATCAGAGCCTATTTTACTATACTTTCATCTTTTTTTTTCGTTTTTGAATAGGATGGAACTAAACAAAAATACAGTTAGGAATTTCTTTAAAAAAACAATTGAAGCCAAATTAGGAGCCTTCAATATTTTTTTTTATACGATTAGGAGCCTTCAATATCTGCACCTCCTACAGTTCTATCCATTGTTTTTTTTTTAACAGAAAAGGGAATCAAAAAATAAGATACATCATGGAAGACAAGAAATCCTCAAACATAATAAAAAAAAAACACAATATAAAGAATAATTATGCGTTGCTAGTCCAATCCCATAGAGGCAACCCTGTAAAACTTCAAATGGCTTTGGTTCATAAAGAAGCCATAAAAACAACTCTTTCCCATAATAACTCCAAAGGAAGAATATGATTATTGAATATCGTTATATCCATTGTTGATACCAAATCTCAAGTCTAAAGCAAAAGACACCACTTCGATGCAATGTTCAACAATATTTTCCAGACAACAATCTAGTTAAGAAATTGGAAGAATCCAAAATGGGACAACGGATGAGGTAGAATGCCCTTACCATAGACATGCATCGGGTAAGCATGTTACAATAAAGACATCCAGTTTTCTTCATTTCATTTTTTTCTTTTGTCGAAAGACACAATCCACTATAGACCGCCAAGGGGCAAAACCCATGTACACGTCATATGTGACAACCAAAAAATGAAATAACACCCTACACAAAAGAAGTTCATTCTCCAAAAATATAGATCAATTATCCCCACAAGCCATCCCAAAAATTAAAAAGAGTGTTAGTTGGTCATAGGAGCTCTTGTGATAACCCCTGCAAGTGCGTTATGCAAACAAATTAGTACTTCAAATTTTCCTTAGAGTACCCCATTCCTCCAAAATGTCTCCAATAACGCTCTAGCCATAAACTCAACTAAATGCACAAGGCACCGCCTAGGCCTCACCTCCTCCTCGCACACATCCACTCCAACATAAAACTAACTTCACTATGGATCAAGACCTCATCGAAAACAACCCCATATAGAGAGATTTACAAATGCCAACACTATCTAGCAACAGGAAATTAGATGAAGATGATTTCCTATCTCTTCTACTCTTTGCACTTCTCTTCATCTTTTTCTCTCAAGTTTTTGAAATTCGATAACCTTGTCATTGCTACGCATTACCGAAAAAAATGACACCTTAGAAGGCACTTCAGTTTTGCAAAGAGACTTTCACGAAAAATCCTTGTGAGGGCCTTTTCCAAAAAGCACCATGTTGAGGATTTAACTTCAAACCCCCATAAAATCTTTCCATTTTTAAGAGTCCTTCTCTTCAACCAAATGTGATGCCAATATAGCAAGCCTACAAAGGCACTACTCACTAACTCCAACCCTTCGTAACCCATAATCTTGACCCACTACATCTCAGCCGTGCTCATACAATATGAAACATATGCAACCATTTCAACCATTATATGATAATAGATCGGGAAACAAATCCTCAAGGTCAAGGAATCTTCACTGCATCAATGATCCTGCCAGAAACATCCTATTGACTCAAGCCCATCTCAAATTAATACATTTTGTGAACTGCTCTCATCTCTTCCATATGTTCTCACACAACCCCATCCTAAATATCACAATCACCTTACTGGAAAGCCAAAAGAATTTTACCTCCCATATTTTCTTTTTCTTTTTCATTTTTGATAAATAACAGAAATTTTATTAATAATAAGAAAAAGGTAGTACAATAAATGATAAAAGATGGACAAATAGTCCACTCCATAAACAAAAAACAACACACGATTGAGAAGCTTAAAGTTCTTTGACAAGAACAAACGGTAAAGATTGTATTTGTATTTATGTTTATTTACTATTAGGGGCATTCTAGTTTTTCTCTTGTGGTAGGGTTTTATATATAGTGTCTCTTACATCTTAGTTATTAACTTATTATTATTATGAAATCTTGGTATAGCAATCTTCTTTTCTCTCTTCCTCTCCTTCATATGTATTTTCTTCTTTGAAAGTTTAAGTTTTTATGGTATTAGAGTCAAATCCCATTACGCATTTTTTTGGATTTGCAATCACTGTAGCAAGAATAGTGAGGAGAACAATAACATGAATAGTGCGTGAACAGTGACTTGAATAGTTTCTCCTTTCTTATACATAACACTTGTCTTTGTGGGTTTGACTATTATATGGTCGCTAGGATTTTATCTGTTGGTTGAAGAAGACTTGTGACTATTGTTGTGTTGCTTTCTTTAAAGTGTCTAAAATTATAGGGAAGACCCTAAATTTTCAAAAGTTGTAGAAATTTTAGAATAAGTCCAACAAATTGCAAAAATTGCATATTCTACCCTAGAAAAGTACAAAAATTGCAGATTATGTCCTAGAAAAGTGCAAAAATTGCAGATTCAGCCTACTTATAGTTTTATCCATGATTGAGGTCTTTGGAAAATTAGGGTTTGGTGTTGAAGCAAATTAGTAGAAGGAAGGTACAAAGAGTTTTCAAAACTTGCACTACAAAAAATTGAAGTAATGTTGTATCTGTTTCATCTCCCATAGGTTTGTCTTTATCAACACCTTCATGCATATCTTACTCTACTTGGCTCTTTGATTCAAGTGCTACACATTATATACTAATTTATAGCACCAATTTGAGATGAAGGATCTTGGTGTCCTTCACTCTTTTCTCAACATTAAAGTGACTTCGTCACCTAAAGATTATTTTTTTTCCAATCAAAATATGCAACTGATATTATCCACAGGGCTCATTAACAAATTCTCAGACTATTGAGACGCTTCTCGAGCTCAATGCACATTCACTTCTATTGATCGTGTCCCTTTGGCTGATCCTAGTTTGTACCAAATTCTTGTTGGTAACTTGGTCTATCTCATTGTTACACGTCCTGATATTGCTTTTGTTTTTTATGTTGTAAGTCAGTTTGTCTCTTTTCCAACTACAGTTAACTGAGATGTAGTTCTCCATATTTTTGTGCTATCTTCGGGGGACTTTATATCAGAATTTTTGTTTTCTTCTACTTCTTCTATAGAGTTTCATGTCTTTTTTGATACTGACCGAACAAGTGATGCCATGAATCGTAAACCCACAACTTGTTTTTGTGTCCTTGTGGGTGATTCCCTAATTTCTTGGATAAGCAAAAAAAGACCATTGTTGTTCATTCCACTGTTGAGGTTGAATATCATGTTATGGCTACTACTACATCATAGATAGTATGTTTCAGATAGTTACTTGCTAATCTAGGCATTTCTTTTTTTGATCCCACTTCTATGTATTGTGATAGCAAGAATATCATTCAGATTGCACACAACTCTGTTTCAAACAAGCGGACTAAGTATATTGAGATCGATTGTCATTTTGTGCACCACCATCGTTAGCTTGAGACTATTTCTTTGCTTTTTGTTTCTTATACTATGCAATTTGCTGACTTTTTCACGAAGTTGTCATTGCGTTTTCATTTTTCTCTTGACCAACTCTCGATATTTCCTACTATCACATCATGAGTTTGAAGGGGGTGTTAAGATTGTATTTATATTTATGCTTTTACTATTAGGGGTATTATAGTCTTTCTCTATGGTAAGGTTTTATATATAGTGTATCTTACGGTTGTACCTAGTTATTATTATTATGAAATGTTGGTGTAGCAGCCATCTTATCTCTCTTCCTCTTCTTCGTATGTATTTTTTTTCTTTGCAAATCTATGTAAGCTTTCATGAACCATCCATTTAGGTCCCCCAATTGCAATTTAAACTGGTAAATTCACCTAGATAGTTACCAAAAACAGAATATCAACAGCTATTGATCCTGACCTGAATCTGTGGATGCTTGACCATGCCACACTTTGACAAACATCAAAACCTTAGACATTGAGACGATTCATCCCAACAGCTTTTGACCACAATTCTGATGAAAAAATAAAAGAAATAAATACTTTTTCAGACTTTATGAGTAAGTTACATTCTCTCACCACAACACAGGGTAACTAAGGACTCTGTGGTCAATAAATAACCCCAACATCAAACCTTACCTACTTCTGGTTTTGAATGCAATTTGACAAAACCAAAGTTAAGCAAAATTCAACACTAGGTCAAGGAGAATGACATAGTGTTTAGGAAGACTAGTGATAGACCATCTATTGCAAATACACATTCCCAGCACACCATTAAAGTTTTCCAATATGATAAGGACAGTTGAAAAAAACACTGCCAAGCAACGCATTGAAGAATAAATAAGAATGAAAAACAATAATACTTCAACACCAACAATATACAATCTATCACAACATATATCATGTGTGTGTGTGAATATCTATATCAGTCTATCAGATATAGATTAGCAAAAAAGAGCATAACCTACTTTATGAAGCCCACATAAAAAATAAGTTCCGTTTGGTTGCTGAGAAATTGCAAGAAGAAAATTAAAAAAAAAAATCCAATTCAATCCTGGATTTTAATCATTGGCAATTACACGAGGCAAAAAAATTCAGCTACTAACCAGAAAAATCCTATTTGCTTTACGCGCTGCCATCTTGAAAGAAAGTACTTACCGAAAAAAAAAATTTCGGTTCTATAATTTTCTCATCGGACAAACAAACAAGTAAAGAAGAAACACCAGCAAATTTGCTTACTTGGTCTTCAGTAGCTCCAAACTACACAAAAGATGAATACTAATCAGCACTTTGACTCAATCAATCAGACAACAAATCAATCGATTGGTAGCTGAATCGGACACCGAGAAACCCTAGATTCTCCCTCTGATACGTACAGACAACGACGAGAACCTTTCGAGTGGCGCAAGCTCGCCGCACCAAACTTAACAAACTTCCTAGCAAAGAGGAGGAGAGAGAAAGGAACAGAAGAGATTATGAGACAAGAAAAAGGGTGAAAAGCTATTTAATGAAATGCCGTTTTCGGCTTTTTTCGAAGTTTCATTTTGAGGTACTCAAGTACGGGAGAATTACATACACACCCTGTGATTTCTCATAATTTTAAGAGAAAAATAAGTTTTTAGGGGTCGTTTGGTAATGTTTTCGTTTTCGTGTCTTCAAAACAATAAAAAACGGAGACAATTTTTGTCTCTGTTTTGTGATAAACATTGAAACAGAAAACATGTTTGGATGTCATTTTTGTCTATAAAATTATGAGAACAAAAAACAAAAAACATGTTTGGTAACTATTTCACGTTTTATCCTAAATATGATTTATAATATATCATGCAACAAAATACAAATCCAAAAATTTCTTAAACTAAAACATCCATTAATTCATCAAAGAACACCTAAATAAAGATAATTAGATTACATAAGGCATTACTCACATTCATACATCATATTGTTCAACATACAACTAAATACACACATTAATAAGTCATATCACTTAACTAAAATTCCAATAATTAGTACAAATACCACAAATAATAATGCACAAATAAAGATCAAATTACAACCACAACAAGCAAGCATGAAAATAGTTATCCATTTCTTCTCTCTCCATCTTGATTGGGCTTGAGGAATCATATGTTGTTCATTTGCAATTGTGTTGTACTCATCAACCCATATGAAACAATTATCATGCTCACGCCATCGTGGACACCGATAAAAAGCTCGCCCATTGTTTCGTTTTGTCCTTGCAACCAAAATATTCATGTTCTCAGATCCACACGAGCATGGAGGGCCAATACGTGTCATTATAGCACACCTAATTAGGAAAACATTAACAAGTAAAAATTAGTCATATAAACATTAAATTCAATATAACAATGCAAGTACCAACACTTTTTTACCATCTACATAAATAATAACATTAGGACAGGTATCAATGGTGAGTTGATGCCCACAATTGATCTGCAATTGTATCTCTGACACGAGCCATTTGACGCAGTTGACTTGGACTTATGTCTAATTCTATTGGGACCTGTGAACTTGATCCTGCAACAGTTCTTTCATTATCAACAAATTCTCTTCTTTCCCACTCATCAAATAACTGATCTTGATGAGAATGCATTCTTATGAAGTTGTGCACTGTACAACATGCTATGGGAATGTATTTCTGTGTGGTTAATGGATATGGAGGCATTAATTTCAGAATGGGAAAACGAGCTTTTAGAACTCCAAAGCAACGCTCTATCACATTCCGAAGTGACGAGTGACGATGATTGAACAGTTCTTCTTTAGCGACTGGTTGTCGACCCCTACCTCTATAGTCACGCAAGTGATATCTCTCACCACGATATGGGGACAAAAAATCAGGCATGTTTGTGTAGCCCGAATCCACAACATAGTATTTATCTGTCAAAATTTATAAGTGTAAGATTCATTGTCTAGTTGTATGTATAAGTATTACTACTTCCATAATTACGCTTACCCTCTGGCGGCATTGGAAACTTGTTGGCTGAATTAGCAACACACTCAGCAAATATTCTTGAGTCATGAGCAGTACCCTCCCATCCACTCATTACAAATATAAAGCGCATATCAAAGGAACATGCACACATTATATTTTGAGTTGGTACAACACATTTTCCACGGTATGGTATCTGAGAATCCGCTGGAACACGTGCATCAACGTGGGTGCCATCAATGGCGCCAACACAATTCTTCAAAAAAAATCAAAAATACATAAATGACATTGAAAGTAATATTTTCTTACAACGTATATTTCAAATTACTATCACTTACCTTAAAGAAAGGGTAATATCTTGGGTTGAAACGAATCTGAGGTTGAACCATACTAAAATCGGGAGGGCTGATGATATCAACTCCAAGCCTACACACTGCTTTCAGAACACGATTGAAGTATTTGGAAATGGTCTCCCCCGAATGCTGAAACCTTTCAGCTACTATGCGATTTCGCTCATTATGTGATATTGTGAGTAAAAATATAGCAACTTGCTCTTGCACGGTTACAAACCTAGAGTTTTTCAATCCTTTTTCTTTTAATGCCTCACAAAACATATATAATTTGGTGGAAAGAGAACAAAAATGATATAACTAGAGATTAAAGCAATATATCAGACTCTCTTATCATAAGATAAAACAATATAACTAGTAAATAACAAGCGGCAAGAAACCACATGGATTTTATGAGATCAAATTTTGTATTGGGTTTAAATTCTATTCGGATCTATGAATATCATATCACTAATTCAATACTAGAGAAGTCCTATGTTTTTATTTTGGCTAGTATTGTCTAAGGTGCTACTTTAATTTGTTCCTACTGAATTTTTAAAGATTTTTTATTCTTAAAATGGTGTTGATGATGTCTTTTAAAGTGTGGTCACTAGAATAAAATAAAACAATGAAATTCGTCAACTTCACTCATTATTGGTGGTACACTTGCTCACAGTTTCTCTCTTGGTAGTAATCTATACTACTCTAAAATATCAACATCTTTGAAAAGCATTTTTTTTCCACTTCTATCCTCCAAAGCAACAAATATATCAATCTTATCCTTCAAAATTAAGGCTAACCTAAACCTAAGTCATCAATTCACCGTTATTATTATTCCTTTTAGCTTTCCTGCCATTAAAATTGTTAGTGTGATGATATGTATAAAGAGAGATACAAAAGTTGCATGGAATAATTTTTCACAACATAAAAATTAAACTTATAAATTAAAATTATTCACGTGCAACGCACGTGTGCATCTACTAGTAAAGCAAAGTGAGACAAATAATAAAGAACTCTCATGTGTTATCATTTATTGGACAAAAATCATCTTGTGGAGGTAGAAAATTGTTTCTCTCATCAGTAGCACTGGTATGACTTGATCATGATCACCTCCTACCTATACTATACAATACACACAGTTTCTATCACTAAATAATATATTGTTAGGTGAAGTCAACACAGTTTCCACGCTTCAGCACTTTTACCTAGTAGATTAATTCTTATCTCCTTATGATATCAAACCCACTCAATTTGGGAGCATCAGCAGTAACAGCCCTTACTTTCAAGGGGAAAAAACTCAGCACATACACAGAACTACAGTTCCATTATGCAAAGGAACAGAGAAATGTCTCCCGAATAATTCAAATCAATTTGCTAATCATATCAGAGCCATATGCTGGAAACTTTTAAGCAACTAAACTAATATAATTTACATTATGCAAGTTTTTTTATTAAATATATGTTTCAAAAGTCACCACTGTAAGGAAGTTTGGTGCTGTGTAATAGTGTAAGTTGATGGTCAATTGCTCCTGGTAGCAACAGCTTCTAAGGATAGAACTCTTAATGGAATGTATCAAACCTTTCTAAATTTCAAGAACCTCCCCAAGCAGAGACCTTGATAGTGTGCATTTATATTCTGGTAAATCCTTAATTATTTCTCTATCTTGATGATATGTACTACAATTAAAAGTATAACTTTCAAAACCCAAATAGAAAAAAAAAAAAAAAACAAATCTTTCAAGAAAACCTAAAAGTTGCAATCATAGAAAGCATGTCCAGATCAAATGTTATATACATGAAAAAGAATCTAGATACTAAACAAGAGCAAGCATCCCAGGAAAAGCAATCGTAGAATATAAAGTGCCAAATATCAATTATTCCCTAATTTAGTAGATATACGTATATATATAGATAAAAAAAAAATTCGATTAGGGTTTATTATGTACAAATCTATGTAGATCTATGCATATATATATATAGATCTATGTATATATATGCATATATATATAGATCTATGTATATATATACATATATATATACAAATAAAGTGATTACACTTACCTTTACAGCAAAAGAAAGATCTTCCTTCTTCGTCGATCTGAGTGGAGATAGAGAAGAGAAGAGAGGGCCTGACCGAAGAGAAGAGAAGAGAAGAGAGGATCTCACCGAAGATAAGGGAAGAGAAGAGAGAGGCTGAATGAAGAGAAGACCACAGCGGCTGAACGAAGAGAAGACCACAGCGGCTGAACGAAGAGAAGAACCAAGAGGTTCTGATCCAAAAAAATAAAATAAAGAGAAGAGTGGGTTGATGTGTATATGTTGTGTGGGGACCAAGACCACATATTTATACTTATCTAATATGAAGTTATATTTTGTGGCTAACAAAACTCGAAGTCGAGACCTCATTTTTACCAATCACGCGTGTTTTGTGTTTTGGGTGTTTCTCGGAACAAAAATTTTTTGTTCCCATTTTTTTGTCTTTGTCTCCAAAAAATTAATATAAAACAAAAACAAAAACAATATCCAAACATGTTTTTATTTTTATTTTTGACAAAAATTAAAAACAAAAACACAAAACACAAGACAAAGACAGAAAACAAACGACCCCTTAATCTCTAAAATCATGTGCTTTTGTGTTATTTTATTTTTTTTGAAAGGTAATTATGTGCTGTGCGTTATTTTGATTTAAATTTTTTTTTATTATTCAACGGTTATGAATGTTTGTATCAAGTTACAAGCACTTTAACTATTCCCCTTTCCAATCTAATTAAAGGCAGATCATTCACGCCTAGACAAAAGTATTAATCAGAAATAAATTCATATTCTTCATGACCTGACTCCAATAAGTTATAAAAATACTAACTTAATACATCTAAGTTTACATCTCGACAATCTAAATCTTTTGAATTCCATCAATTTAGTCTTTTAAAATTTTAATTTATAATTCAATTAAAAAAGATAATTTAAATTGACTATCAGAATGCATCGACATGATCACACTTCAAAGGCATGTTTTGAAAAGCTAAGGGACAAAAGTGATACATAAATTATAAACTTAGAAGATTAAAGTGATACCAATTATTTTATACTAAAAATGACCAAAGTGATCTTTTAATTATAGCCCAGAAAATGACATAATTAAAAGAAGAAAAAGAAAAAGAAAGACGAAAGTGGTATAAAACACCCAAGTGCCCATTACTATATTTTTAATTTTGTCTGAATTTTAAATAAGAGTTAATTGTATTAGAAGTCTCTAAAGTATAAATTTTTTTTTATTTTGGTCTTCAATGTTTCAATTGCATCATTTTGACCTCTAAAATCTTAAATATATTTTTATATGGTCCCTCATGCAGACAGTATCCAGATTACTAACGATTTTTTATCATGAAATCATCACGTGATACTTAAATATGAATAAAAAAATAATTTTGATAACTCTTGATCAAAATTTTACTCAAATTTTGATTAAATACCTATCTAAATTACACAGTTTTGATAACAAGATATCCAAATTTTGGTAAAAAATTACCCATATTACTCATTTTTTTCTTAAAAGCTATCCAAATTTTGTTTAATAGCTATAAAAATTATTTTTTATCCATGTTTAGCTATTACGTGACAAATTAATGATAAACAATTGTTAACAATTTGGACGTTATTTGCTTAAAAAACTATATAAAAATATATTCAATACTTCATGGACCAGAATGATGCAATTGAAATATTAGAGACCAAAATAAAATAAATTTTGTATTTTTTAGACCTCTAATATAATTAACCCTTCAAATAACATTTTCCTAATTTTTAAATACACTGTTACTCTCTATCATATTTTTTGTCACCAACGAGAAACAAAAATCGAAGGGGTTGACACGGGAGCAGTTTGCCTCGATTGCCGTATTGAAGTCGATTGATCTGACACTAGATGACAGGCTCTGACGCTGTATATAGGACGGTTAATACATGGGGGCTGTATATTGGATAATGATATAAAATGAGGGCTAATACTAATCGAAAAAGAAATAAATAAATTTCTCACTGACCCCTAACATCTGACTTAATTACTTGGGATCTCTTTACACTTTTAAAACTACACTGAGACGCATTTGAAAGTTGTATCAGCCCGACACCTGTACCTAACGGACGTTAGTAATGTTAACGCTCAATGATGACATCGGCCAAAATTTTAAGATATTTTTCCAAAACACCCTTTTGTATAAAGATTAAAACTTTGATACTAATAAAGAGACAATTCCATCAGTTAAATTAAATACTCTGACTATTAAATAGGTTTCTAACCATGTATTAAATGATAAACAAAAAGATATTTAAACAATTAATTCAACAATTTTAGAATTAGTTACATAAACTTCTACTATTTATGCAAATGATTTATCCACCACTTACAACCTACGAGCATCAGTATTCCGTCTTATGTAACATGAAGCTCTTTATGGTCTTTTTGGTATGAGTGAAAATAGGGTGGATGGAAAATGGTGAATGGAAAGTAGGATGAAAAATGTAATTTTCTTTTTTTTGGTTAGAAAGGAAAGATGGAGGGAAAGGAAATCCATCAAGCCCACCATTTTTTGATCCCTCCATTTTTGGGCGGATTTGGATGGAAAGTGGCAAACAACTTGGTCAACATGGGTCCCACAATTGGTTAATTACCATTTACTCCAAGGAACTCCTCTCTCACTAAATTCTATTCATATTCTATTAAGGATCTTTTTAATATTTCACAAGTAATAATATTCTATTATTTTTTTTTCATACCAAATAAAATAATAAAAAATTTATTCCTTCCATTTTTCCATCTTTCTTACCAAACACAAAATATAGAAAACCTCTTTCCTTCCTTCAAGGATGAAAAATCTATCCCTCTAACTTTCCATCCCTCCAACTTTCCATCTCTCCTACCAAACATACAATTAGTATTTCTAACATTTTTCAATTTTTTTTTCAGTAAAATCACATATTTCAAGTTAAAAAACTAGTTTTTATCAAATTAAATTTTTTTTAACTTTGACCAACATTTATTTTTGCAATTGAATGCCGCATTCACAGAGATATAATATATATTTTTCATACAAAATTTCATTGTACACGCACTAATTATAATATTCTATTCTCGAGAGAAAATGGCACCGAAGTACTTCATTTAGTAATGAAAAATGATATGTATTCTAAATTTTTATCTCAAATAAAGGAGGATCATTAGATGAGTGGATCTCATCAACTTTTTTAAATGGGACTCATTGATCTAATGATCCTCTTTGATTTAGGAAAAAAATTTGAAATAAAAATTTGAGATATATAAAATTGCTCTTTAGTAATAGATCTCATCTCAAGGTAGTTTTGCCCGTTGTTGGCTAAAAGGCCAATGTCTGCCCACGTCAACATATTAGTGAATGACTTGCCTTTTATGATTATCAGGGCAAATGATGATGTTTTTTTATCAGTATTTGATTGGTCTAAGAGTTGTCTGTAGTTGTTAACGCATTTAATAAAAATATTTTTTGATAAAAATTTTAATATGCATAGTATTCCTTTAAAACTATTTCAAACTATATTATTTCAAACGTCTATAAAATTTCGGTAGTCTATTTATTAGGGAATTTTTTATTGATTGTTTTTTTATATTAAATAGAAGAGCAAAAATTATAGCTGGTCTTTAAACTTTGCCTTTAATTTTAATTTAATTCATAAACTTTTAATTGTCTCAATTTAGTCTCTCAAATACCAATTTTTTTTAATTAAGTCATTCCATCAAATTTTTACCTTTTGA
Source organism: Ilex asprella (assembly GCA_023539305.1). Lineage (NCBI taxonomy): Eukaryota > Viridiplantae > Streptophyta > Magnoliopsida > Aquifoliales > Aquifoliaceae > Ilex > Ilex asprella. The sequence continues at coordinate 17,380,379 of CM042190.1, read as the reverse complement.
TCAACTGGTAACTAGCCCAATATAATCAATTTTAGCATTGATCTAACGGTAAAAATAGACGAAATAACTTAATTGTGATAAAATTGATAGTTAAGGGACTAAATTAGAAGAATTAAAAATTCATGAACAAAATTGAATCCAAGGACAAAGTTTATTTACTGATTGAATCCAACTATAATTTTTACCCTAAATTGACAATGATGGCGTTAACTAGTGTAGATGACCAGAACGTTTGGATTATGGTGAGCAGTATGGATCTAAGTTACAAGACTTGTAAGGTTTATGATAAAGACTTAGGGGGTTGGGATAACTAGCACAGAGAATGTATAGTGGTTCACCGGCTCGAGAGTTCGTCTAATCCACTCTTCAATAGAGGCTCTTGTTCCTTGAGTTTTTTTTTTTATTAATGGCGTGTGGAGTTTACACAAGGGCAGAGTTACACAACCCACTTAATATATTTTAAATTGGTTCCCACAAAAAAATTCACAAACATTTTAATTTACATAATCATTTCTTATATTTGGATTAAATTTTTTACTCTCAATTATATTTAGTTAATTGAAACTCTCATCATGTATTTTAAAAAATCATTGTGAAGCTATTTGTTCACTTTCTCTAATGAAAATTAGTCGACAAAAATTGTGAAGGTAAGGTTGCTCTCTTATGACAAAACATCAATAATTCAAGTCGTGGAACCATGCATTGTAAGATTGTCTGGTCCTTCCTAGACTTTATAGTAGCAGGAGTCCGCCCACTGGGCATCCTTTTTATTTATTACTAGTTGGTGTACACGTGCGTTGCACGTGGACCATTTTGAGTGTGCCCTATAATAGTTTTTTTTTTTGGTAAATAGAATGGTGTTTTATTGATAGGAAAAATTGAAATTACAACTAAAGGGAAAGATTGATCTAAAACATTCTAGATGCAGACTAAGCAAAGAGTAAGAAGACATTCTTAAGTACTATGGAGAAAACAATAGCAGACACTTCATATTGAAGGAGATTATATGCCCTCTTCAAGGATAGTGTCATTATTATCCAGCAAAATAATTTATGGAAAAGAAAATAAAGTATAGCATTACACATTAAAATAAGAGAAGAGCACATCGATGTGGGTCATCCCAAGAAGCAAGATTTTAGGACACTGATCAAGAGGATACTGATAATATTGCTTTCATTAATTTTCAAACACCAAGTATTCATTTGTAATGAAGTCATCCTTAGTTAGGAAGATTTACTACCCTAAAGACTTCCGCAACATCCTTTGTAAAAAACAAGGTTTATGTAACAAAGGGATCCTATCTCAAACCCCCAATGAGAATGACCACTATTTGTGTAACATGAGATCAACGTGTTCCATGTGACTGCATCCCTCTATATCCTCCAAAAGATTCTACAACCACTGGATAAAAGCCATTAGAAACCCACTTACATCCCTCACCACAAAACAAATTTACACAAAAATAAAGGCAATGACAGAATCAAGAACCAAAGCTGGAACCTGCAATGACAGAAAACATCCCTAAGTAAAATTTTAAACTTCCGTGGAAAATTCAGTTATATGGAGTAAACATATAGAAAAATACCTTTTGAATGCTTGAATGCATATGGTTACCCTCCAAGTAAAACACACGACCACTTATATCAGGATGTAATGAGCAATCCGCTTTCAAGGGAAGCTTATTGACAGATAAAATCCCATGATTTTCACTTTGGAATGGGAAAAGCTAGCTCTCATGCTTTTCATGCAAGTCACGCAGATACTCCAGCGTTACTCCACCTTCCTCTGCTCTCTTCCGTAGCAATAATCGCTTGTGACATGTATATCAGGGCTTGCTCTAAGATAAATAAAACCATCGGGTATAAGGCCTGGCAAACTTGAAACAACTGGATCAAACCATGAGTCATAAATGCTGATCTCCATCTCATTCATCCAATTTGCCTCATGAACAACTAGCACAAATACCTTTTATCAAGTAAAAATGAATAAAATGCATCATCCACAACAGCCTTCTTAAGAGGTTTTTCTCCTTTCATATGGGATTAAAAAACTGGGAAAGCAAAAAACTGCTACATTTGAAGCTAATCTGTTGCAAAACCATGGTCAAAAGAAGAACATGTACCACATTAAAAAATCATTCAGATTAATGACTTGTGGAACTTGGTAAAATTTCACCGTAGTGCTTCAAGTCAAAACTATGGTCAAACGAAGAACATGTACCAAATTCGAAAATAATTCAGACAATAAGAGTAGTGAAACTTGGTAAAGTTACAATGAAGTTTCAGACATATTATAATTATGTTAAAAGGCTCAATAATGTATGCATACCATCCTATCACTGAAAACACTCCTCTCCATCAATCTGAAGGGCTTAAGTCCACCGTATGATTCTCTCTCATGCATAACTCTTGTAACAAACATATAGTTTTGGAAGGTATAAGCTTATCTTTTTGGCTCAGCATAAAAAGCATCTAATATATTAAAAATATTCAAATTATCCCTTATTATGTTCAAATATAATTTTAAAAATTTATTAAAGTATTTTTAAAAATTTAATATTGAATTTTAAAAATCTGACTGACCACCAATGGGATACAGTAAATTTATTTGAACGAATGATTGAACTTGATTAGAATCGATAAAATATTAAAACGGAAAAAGATCGAAATACAATTAGGGGTGTCAATCTGGCCGATGCAACATGAGGTAGGAGCTTACCAGTGCTGCATTGTAAAAGTAGGTAAGATGGATGCTCAAATATGCCATGATAACCTTTTCTAATGCTTTTGCTTTGCCTGGAGATCTCCTATTTGCCCTCTATAAAACAAACCCAACCATCTCCCCTTGTTTTCATACTTCACATTTGGGTTTCCTGGTGTATATGAAATGGAGTAACTGTGTCAAAGTTATAAGATGTTCTCTCCCTTCCCAAAAGAGGAAAGATAAAATTGCAATAGAGGCCTATCGAGTTCATAAATAGGCGATAAGATTACAATAAAAGTAAGATGCATGTACGTGTAAAACGATGATCTTCACTCTCTGGTAAGCGTGACTGGCTTGAACCATTCTATACAATATGAATGTGCACCGAGATATGCATTGGACAATCTCCCTCAAATAGTTATATATCAAAGCAAACTATTTTTTGTATAATGTTGGTACTTTGCAGGCCATCGATCCCACCACAAAGCAACACGTAACACTCCAGGCAAGACTTCAGGCTACTGGATTCAAGAAAGAACAGTTTCTTTTAGCTGGGAACCACAAATTCTTGTGTTATTTTCTTGTTTTGGAATTTTGGAGAGGCTTCCGCTACCATTGAAATCTTCACATAATTGAAACAAACATGTCTGAAAACTTGCAGAGTCGGGGCTTATACGAGTAAATCATAATCTCAGCGCTTATCCATTTGAAAGTCTCAAAAGAGTCTGAGGATTAGGATGTCAGGTCAAAATTTGCATCCAATAGTGAAGAAACCTGAGCCAGAGAAGACACCTTGTAATTTGGTTTATAAGCCACAGTGGCATGTACCGGAGAATCATACCTCCTTGTTTCGTCAAGCAAGCATGTAAAAGCTCCTGCTCGTTTCCCACAAGTCACCTGCAAAACCAGATAACAACAGACAATTGTACAATTATCCAAGTGACAAATACTAGATAGGCTTTATATGGTAAGTTAATAAGAGACGTAGAGGTAACCCAAATAAGAAGAACAGCTAGCTCAACAGGACAATGCTGTAATGATAGCTTAGCAAATTGTAGAGCATGTCATGATTCATTTCCCAAATGCAAGCAATCAATTACCAAAAAAAAAAAGAAAACATATAAATACCAAGAATGTAGATTTGGACGGATTAGAGACGGATGATTTTGAAGCACCTAGTTGGAAAAGTTTTTCCTAATTCCCTCAATCTGCCTTTTTTTAGCTTGGTAAATTATATGCTCAAGACCATGAGACCCTTTTCATGCAGAAATCAATAGTAAAGCCCAGTATCATTGGGTTAGAAGTTAGACCTATCTAATAATGGGTTTCTATATTATCAAATGAAAATTTCTTGTGCCAAAAGAGCTCTTCCTTTAAATATAAGGCATGAGAAGCAACAAGATAGCACCTCAAGATAAATCAGAAACATTTACTCCACTAAAATATAAATACTCACGTCATCTTTAAGGCTGTCACCAATCATTATAACTTCACTTGGTTGAAATTCCCAGGTTGTACAGATATGCAGCAGTAGAGCTGGGTTTGGTTTATAAGGACGAAATTTCCTACTCAGTGCTAGAGAAAATGTGATCTGTGGCAACAACAAATTATAATTTCACATTTGTTAGAATCAAAAAGTGAAATCAAACAAACTGAATTTAAAAAAATATTTAACCAATAAAACAAGGGAAACATTTCAACTTACCTTTCAACGCAGGGATAAAATGCCTAATACAGTTACCATTAGGATCATACTTCTTCCACTGCAATTGCGATGAACCAAAAGACAACACCTAACTTGTTGAACAACATCTATTATATAAAAATATGACACTTTTGCTACAACAAGTAGTATGAATACCAAAATAAATTCTCTAAAACCATATTGACAATACCAAAAGTAAAATTATAAGGTATAATAGTAACAACAGAGAAGATGAGAAGAAATAAGGTCTTACCGCAAAACCTGCGATGGAATTGCCATTTATGTATATGTTGTTTCATCTTTGGTGTTAACGATAGATGGTCAATTATTATACAACTACCAGAGATGTATCTCTTTTGAATGTAGCATTATCAACTCCATGTAGCATATAAACTTGTTAATGGAGATGAGATATTATGGAAGAGTTATAATCCATTACATTCCAAGTTAGAAGTTATTCCCTAAATGAAAAATCTGTCACTTATGGAAACGTACCTGCTAAAATCAGAACAATATTAATCACATAGATATTAACCAAGTATATGAATAATGGTTTCCCATGACAATCTAGTAGAATCACAACAAATGCATGAATTAAAGTTGAAAACCAAAAAGGTAACAAATACCATTTTCCTACTTGCGTCACATGACACACCATTAAAATTTCATGCTTTTGTGCACATCGAAAATCATCAAAACAATTCAAGTGCCTAGAATGCAACCGTGCATGTATTAGTGTTTTCCCATCCCAACATTCTTTGGTTAAATAACATGATTTAGTTTTACCAATGACAACCATAGATCAAATCTCTTCAAAATACAATCTACCCAAAGATGGTATGGATAATATGACCACATAGTGTTGAAATGCATTTCCATATTTACAAAAAAGGACATCAAAATGAAGCTTTCACACAAATTGATCACAATTTGTTGTCTTTTTCCTGGGCACATTAAAACCAATTCTTTGATTTGCAAAATTTAAAGAAACTTTTCTTAAGATTTAAGATGGAATATTGTTGGATATATATATTAAAACATCATACAAAAAAAATTAACGTCATTGAAAGACATTTAGTACAACATATATCATTAAGAAGATCAACTATGTCTCTTTATTATAGCGGCATGGGCAACAATGACTACAGATCAAAAGCTTCTAAGCCATCTCGCCTCGAATCCTCCTAGCAAGATGCATATCCTTGGGCATAAACCCATACAGGATAGATTGCACAACAAAAAAAAAAGAATGATACCAATGCATAACTTGAAGGGATGCACCCAGACCTGTGGCTCTATCGCCAATTTGTAAGGCAGAACAGGAAGTCAACATAGGATCAATACATGGTGGTAAGAATCTAATCTTCACCCAATAGCCTAAGCGATTAGGTCTTGTTCAATTTTGAGATGGCACATCACCCAACACATGCACAAACTCATAAATTACATCCAGGATAAGCATAATAATAAACTATTAAGCTAGATTACAATCCTTCACATATGAAATTACCAAATGCCTTAATCTTAGAAGCGTCTAGTCGACTTAGTAGAGTCTAATTTTATCCACCCCAACCCTCAATTATCCCTCCTCCCATACTCGTTGTGTTGTCAATTCTATAGTACTACAATGCCAATCCTCCAACCCCAACCGAGGTAATCAAACTAAGAGTAATAAGGAAAACACACAAAATACAACACACACCAATATCTCCATGTAGTTATACATATATATTGGTACATGACATGGTAGGATGATCTATACAGTGTATGCTTCTTATGAGAAACAAGGTGTATAATGTATATTTGTAAAATCTCCAATAATTAATTGCAGTTCACCAGGAAGGATCGAACCAAGGGAAAGAAGGTATATGGACTATCACCTTTCTTTGGCCAGATCTTCCAACTTGTTCACACGTAGAGTTCACTCAAATAACATATAACCTCTAAGAACTATTTCATATCAAATGAATAGATCATAAAACCAGACCAACTCCATCTAATTAACATTGAGAGAGAGAGAGAGAGAAATAGAGGCAGAGAGAATATAATTAGGTCACATACACATTTAATGAAATGAAAATTCAGGTTCAATCCACAAATTCATATCCAAAGATATTGGAGGTTCAAAACTTGGAGCCATCATAAAACCAGTCCAGCTCCATCAATTAACAGTAAGAGAAAGATAGTCAGAAAGAATGTAACTAGCTCAGAGTTGAAAGGCATGAAAACGAAATTGTAACAGCTAAGAGCACAAATCAAAACAGCTCAAAAACCAGTCGTAACAGGTGAAAAATAGAATCAAGTGTTGAGAACCTTGATGGGAGCTTTTGTGGCAATGCTCTTCATTTTTTCCTCCTCCACAGCTTCTTTGGACAGGGTAACGAATCCACGCCATCCGTTTTCACCCTTCAGTTGGACGAGGGCCTCCAACTGTTCTTTTGATTCCCCCACAACACAAGAGCAAAATATCGGCTATTTCTTTGTCTCCTTCATCCTTATGTCTGCTTCTTCAACTACCAATTTGGCCCTATCAAATTCATCTCCAGCTTCTTTCAGGTGTTCTATGTTCGTCATCAAGCTTCGCAAACTCATTGGAATTCCATCGACCTTCCGGCTCTGCTAACTAGTAGATGAACACACCACAGAACAAGAACCACGTTTTATCATTGATTCACAATGCGAAATTGTTTATTGAAATTGAATAAAATAACCAAAAATGAAGGAGAAGAATCTGAGAATTTATTGTACGTTTGCTTGTATGGTAATAAGAAAATGATCAACACCAATATATTTTATTGAATAATCTATCGTTATTAATTATAAAATAAAAAAATAATAAATATAAACCTGACATATACCCAACTC
>CM042190.1:17321558-17354437 GCA_023539305.1 Ilex asprella | reverse complement strand
TTTTTCACCGCGGATGAGCAGGGGGCGTGTAAACCGTGATGATCGAGATGGGTCTGAGCTATATGGCTCTCGTGATTTGCAGTAGTGTATTCAAGGGAGTCTAGGGGAATGTGAAGAGAAAGAAATATAGTGGTTCACCGGCCCTGGAGCTCGGCTAGTCCACTCTTCAATGGAGGCTCTTGCTCTTTTTTCTTTATTGATCACTGAATGCTTATTCAATACAATATGAAAGAAATTAGGGTTATGTCATGGCTCTGTAGCCTCTAGGGTTGCCTCTCGGGTCTATGGTTCTGTCCCTTACAATGAAGGTATAATACAGTATTTATAGTGCAATTCCTATCTCTAGGGGATATCCGGCGAGATCTTTTTTCCTTCTCTCATGGGATTCTCCTTTAAATTAGGAGAGGATCTTGGTTGATTGAGATTTCATGCCTTGATTGTCGTTTCCTACTGCTGTGGGAACACTTGCTATTAGCCAGTTTGTTCACACCGTGTTTCTTCTATCACCTTGCCTGGAGTGAGCTCTGGGTCAGCGCCCCTGAGTTCAGGATTTGCTATCTGACCTCCCTTCTGGGTTGAGCTCTTGGTCTGAGCTCATATTTAAAATATTTTCTTGGTATCATCAAATAGCAAGAATACTTTCTGCTATGTAATCATGCAATATCTTCAGAAAGGACATCCTCCCTCTTTAATAAGTTCATAATGTCATCGTTGGGTAAATACTCCATGATAAGGTATAAGTAATCAGAATCCTAGAAAGAATAGAAGAGTTTCACTATGCACCGACTATCAACCTCCACAAGCAAATTCCTCTCAGATCGGACATGCTCAACCTAAGAATAAAGTAAACCAATCAATATGCATCAGGAGCAAAAGGTAAAATTGGCCAAAAAAGAAAATGAAAGTAATCAATAATCCCCAATACGTACCCACTATGAGTCTCAATTTGCTCAACCTAATCCACAACCAGAACGTAAGCATGTCCCTCGAAACCATAGCTGGTACGAGAAACGGTAGAATTTCAAGGATCAATACCTTTGCCCAGTGCACGTATAGGGCTGCAAAGCCAATTGGCGTCGTATACCCGTGGTGAACCCTATGAATCTTCTTGTAACCCTACTTGCAATGCAAAAACCGATGGATCCAGTAACTAATGTAATCGTCATATATCGTCAATTGCATCACAATTTCCCCCAACAAAGGTAATGGCAAGCTCGTCCGAATCCCAATCATCTGCAAAAGCACATGTGATTTAAAAATATTGATACCAAAATCGTCAATACAAGATTGGCAAATGAGAAGCAAAAATTGTTGCTAGAGTTATTACTTTGATTGATGGATATGAGACGAGTAAGAGGGGTCTGACGACGAGGATGGATATGCGCATCACGTTTCTGTAACATCAGAAGGAATCAGAATAGGAGAGCTTGACCTTATGTTGGATTTTTTGTAACTAAATTACTGTAATTGAAGAAAATTGGTATAATGGGCAAAAGTGTAGAACCTGGATTGCATAGAGAAGACCTTAAATCTTCCACTAAGAAGTTGTAGGGCCTCAAATGCAGAAGTAAATAGAAAAGGAGAGGGGAATGTGAAGGGAGGGTTGTGCTGATTTGTGAAAACACAGGGAGACAGAGAAAGTAACGGTTGAGAGGAAGCATAAGAGAGAGATTAATGATGGAAAATTAGGGACAGAGAGACGGGTGAGTCTACAATTAAATGTAAAGGATATGGATGACATAATTATGTTGTTGAAGGGTAATAGTGGAAAAAAATATTTTTGTGGCTATACTGACTTTTTAGAGTAGTGTAGATATGGGTGAATCAAAAGATGAGTCCCAACCAAAGCTTACAATTTATTCTTAGTTACCATTTATTCCACAGCTTTAAAGTCCAATGATTTCACACACTGAAATTTATAAGGCTGAATTACAAATTGGTTCCTTCTACTTTGAGTGCTATTATTACAGTTAATTCCTTGAGATTTCAATTTCGACAAATTACCCCCATCGAATTTTCAAATGGACAAAATAGAGTGACTAAACCAACTAAGTTGTAAAAGTACAACTAGACTCTCAAATTAGCCAGCACCACTGTCGCTACCTATTAGATTAAACAAACTACAAACATAACCCACCTCCCCTCAACACCTTCACCTACACAAGCACCCACCGAAAACTATCACAACAGCATATCTGTCTCCACTGTTTCCTAACAATCCAACAGGACCAAAAAAAAAAGATAAATTATATTCAGATCTCCTAAAATTTGTTACTTAATTAGATAGATTTTTTATGAATGAATAATTTTATTAACACCCCTTGTCAATAACATATTCTGGCCAGCCATAACGGCAAGAAGAAAAAGACCAGTTTGTCCCTAAAATTAGAATATAATTTTTTTTAACAAAAAGACCAGCAAAGAGAGTTGACCTACAAAAGTGTACAAAACATCAAAAATATGAAAAATGATACTTATACATTAAACAAAACAATTTTATTACATGAGACTGTAAAAAATATAGTCTGTCAATATTGTGGCTGATATAAAAAATAAAGGGTTGTCGAGTACACATAAACTCGATGGAATAAAAATGTCAAAAGTATCATTACTTAAATCGAAATAATCAAAAAGTTCATTATCTAAAACAAGTAACGAATCTTATAAAATTTGGATCTCAGCATAATCAGGATCAAAGTGCTTAATTTTTGCATGCTCGGTTGCATGCAAACGATTAAGTCTATGTTGTATCTGACCATTTTCACATTCAAACCTTGCTATGATTTCGTTATAGTTGGTGGAGTTTTGTGGATCATATATATCAACCAAACGTGTCTTTTGTACCATTAATTCATGCCAACGAAAGTATACTTCAAACTCACAACGTTTTGTCATATAGCTGTCGCCATCTTGGCGTGGGTTCGATACGAACACTCGGGCATGGATAGTTGGTCGTAAGCCCAACAAATACGTGTCCAACTTGACCGAACGAGTGATAAGGGTCGATGGGCTCATTGCGGAACTCACGTTTTTATCCATACCAAGTTACACCGATAGAATCTGTGTAGGATTCAATTGAACAAACTACGTTCAACGATGCTGCTCGGCCAATAGAGCGTTCATGTTCGTTGGTTGAAGATGAACTTTGTTGTTCATTGCATGACGAAAAACCTTAGGTGGTTTGACTGGATTGCATATTAGATGTGCATCTAGACATTTTTTGGATTATGATGTACACAATTAATAAATATGATTCATATAGACACGAAATGCAATTATATATAAATTTGATAGGACAATTACTGGGTATGACTAACATAACTCGACACAGATAATGTAATGATACGACTTCACACTAATAAAATAATGACATAACTCGTGAATTACAAAAAGACTGACATGACTTGACACTAGGCTAACTACATTGATAAAGTAATGAAATGACTTCACAATGATAAAGTAATGACATAACAATTCAAATACAAATGACTAACATGACTTGACACTACACTGGTTACACAAGATTACTATCTCACATATGAACAATTGTAAACTTTGTTAAGTTTCATCAGACATATAATCATCTGATAAGTATTGTGCATTAAACAATATAATGTTGTGTTCAACTAGTGTTAACTCTCGTCAATTTGCAGTTCTCATCATGTCTTTGGCTTGTTGGAGCATATAATAGCGAGACCTACGATCCAGCATTCTATTATTCTCTCTTTGAACTTATTTTATTGCTGATTCGTAGTCCTTTTTATTCCGACATTACATTATTAGTGATCGTCTACGAGGCACTAGTATGCCAAGTTCTCTTAATTGTGTGAATAGTTTATCTGATTCTTTAGCGCGAAAAAGCCAACTCTCGTCGTACTCCTGTATAATATTATTTTTGATTAAAAAATCTCTCATTCTTGCAATCATCGTTTCGCTCTTGTAACAACCAAACCCGTTCATGTATGCGATTATTAAATCTCATGAAAAAAATTGATGAAGACATAATGTTGTGTTTGTCATACCAACCACAAATAAAGTGTTTAAATAATAAAGTCCAAACTCTAGTGTGCTAGACAGGTCACATTAGTCAATAGTAAGACAGTGTAGTCATCAGATGTCATTTATGGTTTAGTCATGCATCAGACTTGTGTAAGGTCAATTTAAGTCTTTACCCTTATAAAATGTGTATTGTCACTTCAACACATGGTATCTAGAAACCTATTCAAGGTTAAGTCAGTTCAGCACATGGAATGTTGAAACTCATTCAGGGTTTAGTCACCTCTACACATGGTTTGCTAAAACCCATTCAGGGTTTGTCACTTCAGTATGTTATATGTTGAAACTCATTTAGGGTTTAGTCACTTCAACACATGACATTAAGTAGTCACGAGTAGTCACTTTTTTTCTTCAGCATTATGAAAGAGCAGTTGCTTGTCACTTTAAGATAGTGTTTGTATTGATATGCCTAATTGTTGGAAGATGTGTGTATACAATACAACACATGGTTCATCAGCATTTGCAGGTTTTTGTCATTTCATCAACAAATTCATTGATTAAGTGGGTTGTCAATGTATATGGGTAAAAGGAAAATAATCAGTGTATTGTCAAAGTCATGATAGTTCTTTCTTAGTGAATTGATATGTCTATCGAAATCTTGATTTTTAAGTAGCATATATTCATCGTTTGTAAGAAACTCATTTCCAACATGAATTATAGTGTGAGAACTTTATATGAAAATATAAGTTATCATTAGGCCTTAGAGGATGAGTTTTTCTATCCAATGAATCGTCGTTTATGTTATTCAAGTAGGGTCATAAGAACTATGAGGGCCGAATTTCAATATCATTGACAAAGCAAAAAAATCTTATTGGAGATATGCAAACTTGTGATTTACAAAGGCCTCGACAAATTGTCATCCATATGTCTGTTGAGACACCTCAACAACTGGAGCGAGCATTGCATCATTTTAGAGCTGAGAACATTCGTATGAAAATCCATGTAAATCGTTACAACATCCGTCGGATTGCACAAGAAAGTGCTGAGGAAGGGTTAATGGAAGAAGCACATATAAGTTTCCTCCTAAGTGGAGAAGTTGGATGTATTTCTGAAGTTGATATGTCCGACGAAGATGTTGACCTATAAAACATGTTGTGTGGATAAGTGTTATGTCAGTGGTGTATAGACACATGTTATATTAATGTTGTGTGGAGAACTATGATGATAGTGTTATGTGGTGAACTGTCATGTCAGTATTGTGTGGACAAGTGTTAAGTTAGTGTTATGTTGTGTGGACAAGTGTTATGCTAGTGTTGTGGGAAAAAGTGTTATGTTAGTGTTTGTGTGTAGAAATGTAATGTTAGTGTTTATGTGAAGAAGTTGTATGTTAGTTTTGTTGTCTCCAGATCATGTTATTATTGTGTTGAGTTTTACATGAGAAGTGTAATGTACGTGTAATGTTAAAGTGAGTTAAATGTATTGTGGACAATATTGATTATGTGTGTACCAACTTGATTGAAGAATTCAATAAAACAACATGATTGTGTATGTGACAATCTATAACAAAAGAAAAACTTTGTACAATTCAGGAAAAAAAAAGGCAACAAATACATCAAAATCATGTCTCACATGTAGGTGGTCGCCTACGTCGCTTTGGCTGTCTGTGAACCTCCTGCACAACATCATATGGTGCAATCTGTATAACTTGTGATACAACGACGTCAACATGATGATGTGCATGCTGTGCATGACCTCGCCCCCATCTCCGACACTATCATCCACATCTAACCCGCAGTCCAGCTGGCACATGGCCTACACCTACAACTGTAGCATCCTATGTCACTCCCTTCTCATCTAACAATAGATCTGGTACATGAGGTTGTCCAAGAGGGGTAAAAGAGAGTGTGTGTGAAGAACCCATGATAACACCTGCTGACATTACTAGTGGAATGGAAATGGGAACATCCATATATGTATGAAAAGGTGTCATTGTAAATATAGGTGTTGGTGTCAGTGTGGACGCAATTGCAGTCAAGGTCGACGTTGTTATCAGTGTAGGTGTGGATGCAACTATAATGAGTGTTAGGGTGGATGTCGGCGTCGATGCGGGGGTTGATGTGAGTGCATGTGTCACTGTAGGTGTCAGTGTCAATGACAGCTCAAGTGCAGTTGCAAGTGTCGATGTCGATGTCAGTGTCGGTGTAGGCGCAGGTGTCAGGGTGGGTGCATGAGTCGGTGTTAGTGTTAATGGTGATGCAAGTGCTGTTATCGGTGTCAGTGTCGGATCAAGTGCATGTGCCTGTATACGTGCAGGTGTCACTGTAGGTGTGGGCACTGGTGTTGGTGTAAGTGCATGAGACTATGCCAGTGCCGATGTTGGTGCATCTTAATTGAAAAAAATTTAACTACCATCTCCAACTCTTTTTTTCTCCTGAACATCATATTCTTTGACAGTTCAGGTTTTGTAAGATTCCATGTTTTACATCCATACAAATTGCACAAGCAGTCAACTTCATTTTGGGTTCCTAGTTCCATTGTTGAGAAAAATTTTGACTCTGGCTCCTGCATAGGAACCTCACCATCATCCTCAACAGAATTAAATTTGGCATCGTCATCATCATCATCATCAGACTCATTAGTCAACAAATCTTCTGGCAATTCTTCTTGTTCGTAGTACTTATTCTAGTTAGAAGAATGCATTCTTTCATACGTATTATTTGCAATTTGATGTACTACAAGTGCTTTGACAGGGTCCACTGGCACCGGTGTTAGGGTAACTGCAATTATTTTCATCCCCTCGTTACCCAGTGTAGCACTGTAGTTTTGTTGGGATGAGCATTAAGGAAAAGTACTAGGTCCTGTTTCAAACTATGCATGTGTATATCGATTGTATTCTTCCATACACTGCATCGTTAAAGGGGCGTAATAATTATCCACAATTGCTAAAGGTTCAAGCATTGGGATATATGGTTGTTGACTGAGCAGGGAAGAGTATGAACCACCATCATGCCAACCTTCATCACTTCCACCAATGTCATCGGACCCAATCTCTTCGCTCACATACAAGTCCACTTTGTTAACACCTTAAATACAACATCCACCATTACCTCCACACCATCGTTGTCAACAAATTTTAATGGAATATATGTATAGAGATTAGTTCACAATGCATTAGAAAACCTACAGATGAGTTTTTATCTATCTTTGTCACATCATGCAACCTATCCACCAAAGCCGAGTGACAAGTATCATGATCAACCTTTATCACACCCTTATAACCATTATCGTACCCTCAAACATCATTTTTTGTGGATATGTTACCACCACAATATGCCATCACAGATGCACGTCTTCCAGCCATTCGTAACAATTCTACAATGGAGACATAATAAGTAACATTAAATGTCATTTGGGAACTAAGTTTTCATAAATAAGTTTTGTTGGGGCAATGATGCTAGGGCATGCGTAATTGTCCCAAATGTTAAGCAGCCAAGAGACAACATGTTCAAAATGAGCTCAACAAAAAGAGGATTCTCAAATACACAAGTAGCAACAAGACCATCGAAAGAAAATAAAGAAATGAATCCTTATAAAGAGTTAAGAGGTGACATCTATTGAAGAAAAGTAGAAGAACGTTATTCAAACAATCATATCATCTTAGATGGGTACATTCCTTGGTAGGGAGAAATAGTTGGATTTATGATGAAGGGACCAAAAGAACAATAAGATGCCAAATGAAAATTTTACAATTCAATAATTAAAAAGAAGAGGTTAACCAAAAAAATTAGATTTCTTCTACAATACTTCTTAATACACTTTCTTCCCTTTGTTATGGAGTCCTCAAAACCCTAGGAACCTTAATAGAGGTCCATCAAAACCAAAAGGACTAATTAAGTTTCTAAAGGTTTATGAAACATAAGACTAATCATAAATGCAAAACATAAAAATAAGATTCATTCATGCAGTAAGAAAGTCAAGTAGTAGGGATAAGGTATTGTTGATGTAAAAATCCGAGTAAATTTAAACTTTTGAGAATAAAAGGGTAAAACGGTAAATTGTCATCACGGTACAGGTTGTAAACCTAAAATTTTTGAGAGCTCGGATGACGAAGCGTACCTCACCGTTGGATTTGTCTTGCGAAATCTAGTTACCCTGTCAAATTTCGTTAAATTTCGAGATAGTCGAATTTTTCACGTTTTACAATGCAGTCGGGCCTCAGGTGACCCAGGTACGAAATTGTTTTATAAAATTATAAATTTTGGAGAATAAATGAAGGTGAGTTAAAATAAAAATATTTTTAACTTGAACCGGAACGAAATTTAATCGTTTTCGGGATGAAAGCGAACCCAGAAATAAGAGGGTCATGTGGCACATTGTGGGTCAAGTATTGAGAAAATATAAATAGGGGAGAAAATCATATTTCTCCCCATTTTTAACCCAGCCGATAGAGAAGAGAGGGAAAGGGCTTGAATTTTCCACCTTCTCTCTACGATCTACGAAGATTGGGAGTTCAAATCCACTCGGGCTAAGAACAAAATTGTTCTCCTCGCCGAGGGCTACAAAACCATACCAAGGAGGTCGGGCTTTGGACGAAATTCCAGGGACAGGATTTTGGGAGAGTGAGGATTCTAGCTTGTCTTGGGTTCTCGGAGCTTCTCAACGTTATTCTATGTTCCAAGAGGTAGGGTTCCTTCCAACTTAGGTTTATTTTACAACCTAGGGTGTTTTATAGAATGGGTAGGTTGATAGGTATATGTATCAATTACCTATGGTGGTAAAATTGATGGAATGGGTATGAAAATGAGAATAGAAATGAATTACAATAAATTCCTAGTTTGGAATTGAAATGTGGTAATTTATTTGAGGAATTCTATGGAAATTGGTGTTATATTGGCATGCTATATATTTAAATTATGCCTTTGTGAATGAAGTGTGTTATTGACATATATTATGTGATAACATGTTTGTGATTGGTTGATAGATATGAAATGTTAATGTATGATTATTGATATATTAACATTGTGATGAATTTGGTAATTATACGCACATAATATAATTGGCCATGGAACATGTGTGTATACATGGTTAAAACTATTCGTATGATATCCATTACACATGGGGCATGACATTGGTATAGCAATGGTGCATTACATAGCATATGCACAGAGACATCGCATTGTGTGGGCGTGTGTGCATGGTATGATCAATCACTACACTTGGGGGTTGCTGGGTGGGCTCGGGAAAAGTTGGATTGAATATCCGACTGAGTCGCACGGTAGCATGAAAATTGGGTCGGAGTTAACAAGAAGGGCTAGACAATCCCTAGGGTGAGATACCCAATGACTCGGATATGCGCTTCCGTTGGTATAAGAGCCCATAAAGCGTGTCGGTGTACGCGGAACCGTTGGTGAAAGTCCATTAATTCCGTGTCGGTTGGGTACTGTTGGTGTAAGTCCATAAAAGCCCACCCCAAAGAAGGACCCGAAGATTTTTTTTCTTAAAAGTAGTCATTGGTTGAGTAACACCAATGGAGGGGACTTGAAAAGTCCGATTTTATGCTCATGGCATTGCATGGGTGAAAGGAGCCGGGTAGGGCGCGGGTTAAACTGCATGGGTGAGTTTCATCTCATTTCATGTCATGACATGATGAATTGCAACATTGGATGCATAATCTTGTTTGGAATGTCATGATTTGTTGAAAGTTGCATGTGAACATTTCATATGCATTTAGGTTGGGGAGTAGCCTCTATAGGGGATACTGTATTGAGCGTGGCCCACCCTTTATGAGAAAAATATTTCAGGTGCGGGATTTACGCCGGGGGAAGGCTCCCATTTCGAGCCCCAAGGATGAAAAAAGCCGGCTTGTGGCTTTAATGGTTATTTTGTAAAGGTTTTGTAAATAAATTGCATTTTTATGTATAAATTCATGGAATTGACCGTAATATAACTTGAACAAGTCATGTTTTTTACAGAAAACCTTATTAAACATGTATTGGGTGGTTGTGAAAAGGTTTGGGATGGATTGGGGACGAAAAACAGGAGAAACAAGCACAAACTAGACAAATAGTACTAGTACTATGTACCGGTATGGTTTAGTACCGGTACGCTATGGTCTAGAAGGTTCGCCGTATCGGTACAGGTTTGTATCGGCACTATCTCCAAATTTCTAAAATTTTAATACTGTTTTTCTATGCTACTGGACTTTGGTTTCTTTGGTTCAAAGGATACAAATGGACCCTAAATGAGCTATATTGGGGAATATTGGACCTCAGATGAATTAAACGATTAAAGGAACACGGGCTACATGCATGAGTTAAAATCCCAATTAAGGGGATTCGTTTGACATGAGGTCTGGAATTGCGACAGGTAAGATTATTTTCGCGGGTTGACGGTTGGTCAACGGTTAGTAAAAGACCCTCGAATTTTGGGGCTTCACAGCTTGGTATTAGAGCATAGGTATACGAATTACCTAGGGCTTGATGGGTATGGGTCTAGACCATTGCATTCTATTGTGCATTACATATTTTGTGTTTAATTTGCTACATGTTATGTGGTATTTGTTATGTGAATTACATGCATAGTAAAATGTGTATGAAAAAAGAAACGCTAGGGTTAGAAAACATAACGTTGGGTTTCGGGAAAAAAAAGGGGTGAACGGGATGGTTCAGGGCTTAAATGTCTTCTAGTGGGTGATGTACGCTCTACTAGTGAGATAATGAAGGGATTCTCAATGTTTCAATGTTGATCTCCATCTCGGGACACTAAGTTAGTGTGTCATTGCTACTTGACAGAAGGAGAGGACGTCGAGGCGGTGGGCGGAATAATAATCAACCACCACCGGCCTTCGATCAACAAGATTTTACAGAAATCATGGGGATGATGGCGGCTACTGTTGCACAAGCTCCAATGAAAACCAATGAGGCACGAGTAACCTCCAACAGTTTAAGGCACACAAACCTCCAATTTTTAAGGGAGGGCCGGATCCGATGGCGACCGACCATTGGTTCCGGTAAGTCAATAAGATCTTAGGGGCAATGGAGTTATCCTCAAATGCCACCAAGGTGAGACTAGCTACAGTCCAGCTAGAGGCAGAAGCCCAGTTGTGGGGGGATTGGGTGATGGCCTCAAAGAACTTAGAGGTTATGACATGGTAAGAATTTCGGGACCTCTTCATGAGAAAGTACTTCTCAATGACCATTTGGCATGCAAAGGCCAAGAATTCTTAGAATTGAAGCAGGGCACAATGACGGTGAAGGAGTATGTGGCTAAGTTCACCGAGTTGGCCCGTTTTGCAGATGATTATGTGGCCACTGACATGGCCAAGATAAGGAAGCTTGAGGATGGTTTGAAATTATCCATTCGGGGAAAGATTGTGGGTCTCTGCCTGCAAGACTTGGATACAATGGTAGAAACAGCGATGACCATTGAAAGAGAGGTTAAAGACGTACGAAGCATCCGGGAGACAGGTGCTAAAGACAAGAAGAATGAGGGTCAGTCCTCTTCTTCTAGTTTAGGGAAGAAACATAGGACTTCTACTCCTCTGGTACAGGGCCGCGGCTATCAGGGCCAAGGCCAAGGTCGATCCTCCCAAGGTGGGGAAAACTTCAAGACTACCTATCAGGCAAGCCAGAAGACTTTTTTTCATTGCCATTAGCCGAGACACATGAAGCGGGATTGTCCTTAGAGGCAGGGATGCCAGAGTTATGGGACTTCTAGTCCCAATCATCAGTGAGGCAGCCACAGACACACTACATTCCTCCCTATCCCACCGTGGGCTAGGGAAGTCAGTACCTGTTCCAGGATACTACTCCAGCTCTTACCACTTTTCGAGCGGAAACTCCGCAATCAGGCCAGATAGGCCAGGGCATGGGTCGAGGCTGAGGGCAAGGCATGCAAGCTGAAACTTCGAGGACCCAGGGGCTTGTCTATGCCATCACACCTCAGGCTAAGCCAGTGGATTAGTCAGTCATCTAGGGTACATTTTTACTCTTTCGCTTATAGGCTATGGTGTTATTTGACTCATGTGCATCGCATTCATTCATTTCTAAATCATGTGTTAGAGATTGATACCTTGGAAGAGGTGTTGTATGTAAATTCACCCCTAGGAGCTAGGGTGTGTGTTAATCAGATATGTTGGGCATGTGAGTTAGAGATCTCTGGGATTCTACTCACCGTGGACCTTAGAGTTATGGACATGTCAGAATTTAATGTCATCCTAGGGATGGATTGGTTGGCGGCACATCGGGTCGTCATTGATTGTGACTGGAAAAGGGTCACTGCTTATACGCCGAAAGGTGTTTGTTTTAAGTTTCAGAAGAAAAAATATGACGTTTTGCCCTGAGCCATGTATGACTCTCAATGGCACGAAAAGTTGATAGGTTGGCTTACTAGCCTTACTCTGGAAGACGATGTAAGACAGGAATGGAGCCTACCTCGAGTTGTTTGTGAGTATGGGGACATGTTTATGGACAAGCTACCGGGATTACCTCCCCATAGGGATGTGAACTTCAACATTGAGTTGCATTTCGGTACCTCTCCCATTTTCATGACTCCACATAGGATAGTGCCAGCAAAGTTACAAGAACTCAAGGTCCAATTACAAGAATTGTTGGACAAAGGTTTTATTTGACTAAGCACTTCGCCTTAGGGAGCTCCGGTATTGTTTGCCGAGAAGAAAGATAAGACACTACGACTGTGTATAGACTATCGGCAATTGAATTGGGTCACTATCAAGAATAGGTACCTTTTGCCTAGGATTGATGACTTGTTTGATTAGCTGAGGGGAGCGAGGGTCTACTCCAAGATAGATCTCTGAATGGGCTACCATCAATTGAGGATTAGGGAGGCAGATATCCCTAAGACGTCGTTAATAACATGGTATGGGCATTTCGAGTTCACGATGATGCCATTAAGGTTGACGAATGCCCCGTCGGCATTCATGGATCTCATGCATAGGGTGTTTCGACCATATTTAGATCAGTTTGTCGTGGTATTTGTTGACGAAATCTTGATCTACTCTGAGACCGAGGAGGAGCATGAGGGTCAGTTGAGAATTGTTCTCCAAATCTTGAGGGACCATCAATTGTACGCCAAGTTCAGCAAGTGTGAGTTTTGGCTCACGGAGGTAAAATTTGGGACACATAGACCCAAAAAAGGTTGAGGCAGTAATGAATTGGGAGAGACAAAAATTGATATTCGAGATACGTAGTTTCTTGGGATTGGCAGGGTACTATCGGAGGTTCATTAAGAACTTCTTTCGATTGGCTGCACCTATGACGAGATTGACCTAAAAGGAGGTCAAGTTTGAGTAGAATGATTCTTGTGAGAAGGCATTCCAGGAGTTAAAGAGGAGGCTGACTTCAGCTCCTATTTTGATAGTCCTGGAGAGGGGACAGATGTAGACAGTGTATTGTGATGCCTCCAAAGATGGACTCGATTGTGTTTTGATGTAGTCCGGGAGGGTGATGGCCTGTGGATCTCGGCAATTAAAGAACCACGAGCAAAATTATCCTACACACCACATGGAGTTGGCGGCCATTGTCTTTTCCTTAAAGGCTTGGCACCACTATTTGTATGGTGAGAAGTTTGAGGTATTTTCGGACCACAAAAGTCTGAAATATATTTTCACACAAGGGGACCTCAACATGAGACAACGCAAGTGGATAGAATACCTGGAAGACTACGACTTCACTTTGTATTACCATCCTGATAAAGCAAATATGGTGGTTGATGCACTCAATCGGAAGTCACAAGGAGTCTTGGCTAATGTGGCTTCTCGGGAGTGGCAAATGCTCGAGACTATGAGACAGTTCAGGCTATGCTATAAGGGTCAGGCTTAGGGCATTTTGGGGAGTTTAGTGGCAACCCCTTCTCTACTATGCAGAGTGATTGAGTCCTAGGGACAGGACACGGAGTTATTGTCCATCAGAACCCGGGTGCAGATGGGCACCAGTAACAAGGGCTAGACCATTCACTTAGATGGCGGTCTTCGGTATAGGAGAAGAGTTATGGTTCCCCAATTGGCGGATCTGAGAGAAGAGATCGTTAAGGAGTTCCATTGCTTCCGTTTTACGGTACATCTAGGCGGCACAAAGATGTATCGCGATCTTCGTCACCAGTATAACTGGAATGGGATGAAGAGGCAGATTGGCAATTTTGTCAGTAGATGTCTCACGTGTCAGCAAGTTAAGGCTGAACATTAGAGACCCGCATGTTTGCTCCAGCCCCTAGAGGTGGTTGAGTGGAAGTGGGAGCATATCACGATGGATTTTGTGACCCACTTGCCACGGACATCACGGAGACATGATGCGGTGTGGGTGATAGTGGACCAACTTACCAAGTCGGCACACTTCTTGGTGGTGCGAATAACCTTCAAGTTGGAGGAGTTCTGCAAGTTATGTATACGGGAGATAGTCCGGTTACATGGAGTGCCCGTATCTATAGTATCGGACCGGGACCCCAGGTTTACGGCTCATTTTTGGGAGAGTTTTCAGTGAGCCATTGGGACGCAGTTGACGATGAGTATAGTCTTTCATCCCCAGACAGACGGTCAGTCAGAAAGGATCATCCAGATTTTAGAGAACACACTGCGAGCATGCGTCCTAGACCTTAAGGGTAGCTGGAAAGAACATTTACCCTTAGTGGAGTTCGCCTATAACAATAGTTATCAGGCAAGCATACAGATTACACCCTATGAGGCACTGTATGAAAGGTCTTGCCGTTCTCCGGTTTGTTGGACAGAGGTGGGAGAGAGACCCTCTACGGGTTCAAAATTGATTAGGGACGCCTCGGAGAAGGTGAACTTGATACAAAAGCGTCTTCTCACTGCTCAAAGCCGATAAACGAGCTACGTCGACAGACGGCGGCGACATCTGGAGTTCAAGGTGAGAGATCACGTCTTCTTGAAAGTGACGCCAAAGAGGGGAGTGATCAGATTCGGGAAATAAGGAAAGCTATCGCTGAGGTTTATCGGGCCCTTCGAGGTACTCGAGAGGGTGGGTGTAGTGGCTTACAAGTTGACATTACCACCAAACTTGTCGGACATTCACGCAGTATTTCATGTCTCCATGCTCCGGAAGTATACTCCAGATCCGACACATATAGTGGATTAGGGTAAGCTAATTGTTGATGTGGATGGGACCTTTAAGGAGAGACTGGTGCGAATTATGGATAGCCGAGAGCAAGTTTTGCAAGACAAGACTATGAGGTTAGTGAAGGTGTTATGGCAGCACCGAGTGGTGGAGCAGGCGACATGGGAGCGTGAAGACACCATTCGTGTCAGTTATTCGTTCTTGTTAGAGGATGAAGGTACATGTTTATAATTTTAACAATAACGTTACTTGTTGCATATGCATGTGGCTAAGTGTGCATGTGCGTATGAATTTCGGGGACGAAATTCTTTTAAGGGGGGAAGAATATAAAAATTCGGGTAAATTTAAACTTTTGAGAATAAAAGGGCAAAACGTTAAATTGTCATCACAGCTCAAGTTGTAAACCTGAAATTTTTGAGAGCTTGGATGACCCAATGGACCTCACCGTTAGATTCGTCTCGCGAAATCTAGTTACCTTGTCAAATTTTGTTAAATTTTAAGATAGTCAAATTTTTCACGTTTTACGATGCAGTCGGGCCTCGGGTGACCCAGGTACGAATTTTTTTTATAAAATTATAAATTTTGGAGAATAAATGAAGATGAGTTAAAATAAAAATATTTTGAACTTGAACCGAAACGAAATTTAATCGTTTCGGGATAAAAACGGACCCGAAAATAAGAGGGTCATGTGGCGCATTGTGAGCCAAGTATTGAAAAAATATAAATAGGGGAGAAAATCAGATTTCTCTCCATTTTTAACCAAGCCGATTCAGCCGATAGAGAAAATAGGGAAAGAGCTTGAGTTCTCCATCTTCTCTCTACGATCTACGAAGATTGGGAGCTCAAATCCA
This sequence comes from Ilex asprella, assembly GCA_023539305.1. Taxonomy (NCBI): domain Eukaryota; kingdom Viridiplantae; phylum Streptophyta; class Magnoliopsida; order Aquifoliales; family Aquifoliaceae; genus Ilex; species Ilex asprella. The sequence goes on along the minus strand of CM042190.1, from coordinate 17,338,500 downwards.
CTCGGGCTAAGAATAAAAGTTGTTCTCCTCGCCGAGGGCTACAAAACCATACCAAGGAGGTCGGGCTTTGGGAGAAATTTCAGGGACGGGATTTTGGGAGAGTGAGGATTCTAGCTTGTCTTGGGTTCTCGGAGCTTCTCAACGTTATTCTACTCTCCAAGAGGTAGGGTTCCTTCCTACTTAAGTTTATTTTACAACCTAGGGTGTTTTATAGAATGGGTAGGTTGATAGGTATATGTATCAATTACCTATGGTTGTAAAATTGATGGAATGGGTATGAAAATGAGAATGGATTACAATAAATTCCTAGTTTGGAATTGAAATGTGATAATTTATTTGAGAAATTCTATGAAAATTGATGTTATATGGGCATGCTATATGTTTAAATTATGCCTTGGTGAATGAAGTATGTTATTGGCATATATTATGTGATAACATGCTTGTGATTGGTTGAAATATATGAAATGTTCATGTATGATTATTGATATATTAACATTGTGATAAATTTGGTAGTTATACGCACATGAGATAATTGGCCATGGAACAGGTATACATGGTTAAAATTGCTCGTATGATATCGATTACACATGGGGCATGAGATTAGTATAGCAATGGTAGTGCATTACACAGCATATGCACGGAGACATCGCATTGTGTGGGTGTGTGTGCATGGTGTCATCAATCACTACACTTAGGGGTTGATGGGTGGGCTCATGAAAAGTTAGATTGAATATCCGACTGAGTCGCACGATAGCATGAAAATTGGGTCGGGGTTAATAAGAAGTGTTAGACAATCCCTAGGGTGAGAGACCTAGTGACTCGGATATGCGTTTTCGTTGGTATAAGAGCCCATAAAGCGTGTTGGTGTAACCGGAACCGTTGGTGAAAGTCCATTAATTCCGTGTCGGTTGGGTACCATTGGTGTAAGTCCATAAAAGCCCACCCCAAAGAAGGACCCGAAGATTTTTTTTTTCTTAAAAGTAGTCATTGGTTGAGTAACACCAATGGTGGGGACTTGAAAAGTCCGGTTTTATGCTCATGGCATTGCATGGGAGAAAAGAGTCGGGTAGGGCTCGAGTTAAACTGCATGGGTGAGTTTCATCTCATTTTATGGCATGACATGGTGAATTCCAACATTGGATGCATATTCTTGCTTGAAATGTCATAAGTTGTTGAAAGTTGCATGTGAACATTTCATATGCATTTAGGTTGGCGGGTAGCCTCTGTAGGAGATACTCTATTGAGCGTGGCTCACCCTTTATGGAAAAAAAATATTTCAGGTACAGGATTTACGTAAGTGGAAGGCTCCCATTTCGAGCCCAAAAGATGAAGAAAGTCGACTTGTAGTTTTTATGGTTATTTTATAAAGCTTTTGTAAATAAATTGCATTTTTATGTATAAATTCATGGAATTGACTATAATGTAACTTGAACAAGCCATGTTTTGTATGGAAAACCTTATTAAACATGTATTGGGTGGTTATGGAAAGGTTTTGGGATGGATTGAGGACGAAAAACTGGAGAAACAAGCAAAAACTGGGCAAATAGTACCGGTACTATGTACTGGTGCACTATGGTCCAGAAGGTTCGTCGCACCGGTACTGCTGTGTACCGGTACTGTCTCCAAATTTCTGAAATTGTAACACTGTTTTCCTATGCTACTAGACTTTGATTTCTTTAGTTCAAATGATACAAATGGACCCTAAATGAGCTATATTGGGGCATATTGGACCTTAGATGAATTAAATTATTAAATGAACACGGGCTACATGCATGAGTTAAAATGCCGATTAAGGGAATTCGTTTGACATGAGGTCTGAAATTGCAACAAACAAGGTTATTTTCGCGGGTTGACAGTTGGTCAACGGTTAGTAAAGGACCCCGAATTTTGGGACGTCAAAGTTGAGTTGAGTTGAGTTGAATTTAACTCTAAGTAAACAAGATTTATAAGTATGCCACTCACTTTATTGAAAACTTAACATTCAGATCTAAAAATTCCTAGACATTGTAGTAGGGAAGGGGGTAGGTGATCCTCGTCTCGCTCAAACAAAGCTTGTGCCTCACTCAGTCACGCCTAAGACCCAAGAGACCTTGACACCTTAATGCATCTCGTGCCTTAAGTAGGAATTCACTGCGGCAGTTCATGTACCCTTTACATCACATTCTTCAAGAAATTTAAGAATGAGAAACCCTTTATTGACGTAAACAATAAAGAAGACATATTCAATGCTTGAAATTTCAATGGCTAATTTGTTGCAAATAATAGCACACAGAACGCAAGTTAATCAATGCACTTAAGAAGAATTTTGTTGGATCCCATCAATAGATCTAATTATTGAATAAGCAATAAGAATCCATAGTCCATTAACACTCAGCCAATAAAAACAGCCACAAAAATAACTAGCCAGGATATAACAATGAGCACAATTATAGCAATAGCCAGGATAAAATTCATATGGTCTAACAACAATAATTTACTTTGAGACCGAATTTAAGAATGTCACAAACAAATCGCAATACCCATCAATCATTACTGAATTTGAAGTCCTTGTTGTCCATACACAACAAATTTCCATGTAATATAATGGACAATAAAAAAGACAAACACATCGTAACAATTAAAGCACAGTCAAAAAAGCTAATCAATCCTAAATTTCAAACAATTACGAAGCCGAGAACAAAAGGACTTATTTTAAATCCACAAATTTCATAACACTATAATATAGAATTCTTTTCTATTAATACCCAATTTCAATTTGCCACAAACAAACATAAATACCCACAAGAAATAGCACAACTAATAGGAAACACTCGATGTCCATAACAAATCGACAAAAATACACTTATTTGATCAACCAAGCAATCTAGTTTTATGCCTGGTCAGAGAAAGAGACACACAAAGACACAGAGAAAGACCTTGATAGTAGATCTGGCAGATTAGTGGTATGACTGGTCGGAGGAGATGGTGGTTGTCTTCCTTGTCGGAGAAGATGGTGGCTGAGTGGTTGGAGGAGGAGAGACCGATTGTGCGATCTGAGACAGGGGAAGACAGTAGCTGAGAGGTTGGAGGAGGACATGAAGGAGATAGTGATCTGACAGAGAGGGATCTAAGAGAGGGTGGCTGACTGGTTGGAGGAGGAGGAGACACCGACTGTGAGAGAGGGTGGCAGAGTGGCTGGAGGAGGTGGAGGACTTGACTGTGAGTGGCTGAGTGGTTGGAGGAGGTAGAGGTCTCAACTGTGAGAGGGGAATCTGAGAGTGGCTGAATGGTTGGAGAAGGTAGAGCTCTCGATTGTGAGAGAAAGATCTGAGAAAGGGTGAATTTTTTAAAAAAAATTTACCTAAAGTCTTTTGTGATTTGGGTCTGATATTATTCGGGTAAATCATCATTCCAAATGACGACTTTAGTTCCAACTCTCGTTTGTATTAAGTTTCAGATAACGTCGTTTGAAAGTCGTTTACAATAGTAATTTAAAAATATTATTTCAAATTTTGCTTTTAAATTTGTCACTTTATAAGACATTTTATTCTTTAATTATCACAATATTTGTTTAGTAGTGGTAACGTTAAAAACATTATTTTAAATGATATTTTTTTAAAAAAATATGTTATTTTAAATAACATTAAAAAAAGATTAAATTTGAGAAATAAGTATAAAATTGATTGAATTTGAGAAATATAAAGGTGATTGAATTTGAGAATAATGTGAGTGGCCGACTGAGTATAGGGAAAAGCTCCTTGACATACTAGTACTTATTGTGACTAATGATTGACTCATCAAAGTCATTTTCAGACGCTTGAGGTAGATCGAAAAGAGCTTAGCAAAGTTGGAGAGGGAGAGAGACGGGAGTGTTAAAAGTTAAAACCGCGTAGGGAAGTATGGTTGTCTAGTTGCGCCATGTGACTGATCTCATCTTCTTCCTACTTTCGCATTGAATTGAAGTCTTCCTATAGCTTCATTTCCCTTTCACGCACAATTATAAATCTCTCTCTCTCTCTTTCTCCTCCAAGCCAAATTTAGGCTCTACATCTTAGAATCCTCATTACACCTCCAGAGCAGCACATAGAAGTAAATGGCTCCACTTCCACACTGCAGTTGCAGAAAGGTATTCCTCTTTTATCTGCTGGTATTTGTCTTCACTTCTATATTCGCCTGTGTCTACACTGAAACCCAAACACGAAGTAATGAGATTTTTGGTAGAAAACTGTTAGATTCACAAAAAGAAGATCAGGCAATTACGAAGAAAACCAGTACACTGTCCACCAAAAACCAAACCAAACTCATTAAACCTTCTTCAATTTCAACCAAAAACCAAACCAAACTCATCAAGACCACCACAGGTTCAACCAAAAATCAAACCAAACTCCTCAAAGTCACCTCCAATGAATCCAAAAACAAAACCAAGCTCATCAAACCCACCTCAGAATATTCAACTAAAGAAAAACCCTCCATCAAAGCCCAGCTCAAGAAGCTCAATTCCACCTCAAAGGCCTCAAATTCAACCAAATCCAGTTCACTCCTCTCCATGAAGTCCTCAGATCTAGTTAAACCAGGCACACCCAAGAACAAAACAGCCAAGCCCATCACCACAAAACCAAATCAACCCCTGTCCGACAAGAAACTCAATGAACCAAAATCCAATACCCAAAATAAGAACCAGGACACAGATAAACAAGCAAAGCATCAAAAGAATCAAAAACCAACACAACCAAGTTGGTTTGATCAACAAGATGAAGATGACTTGGTCTCAGAATTCAGAGATCTACCCTCCAAATTTCAAGAAACATTTCTGCCAGATATGGAGAGAATATCTAAAAGTTCCAAAGTTTATCTCACCAAAGCCAACAAAGAGATTACCAAAGGATTCAAGTCCATTGTGGGTAACAAATATGCACCCACCATTGCTTCTATAGTCTCATTTGCCTTCATTCTAATCCCTCTCCTCCTAGTCTCCCTCATTTTCACTCGTATCAAAGCCTATTTTTCTCTCCAAAAGCTCTTGATTTGCATCCAGGTTTATCTCTCCATATACTTCTCTATCCTCTGCCTCTCTTCACTGGTCACTGGTCTCGAGCCACTGAGCTTTTTCTACGCTACTTCGCAGTCCACCTACATCTGTGTACAGGTACTGCAAACGCTTGGATATGTGTTTTACCTTCTGCTGCTGTTGATGTACTTGGTTCTGGTGTTCTCAACTGAGACTGGGCTGGTCTCGAAGTTATTGGGCCTGGGCCAGATTTTTGTGGGCTTTTCTGTGGGCCTCCATTATTACATGACGGTGTTTCACAGGGCCGTGTTGCATCAACCGCCCAAGAGTAGTTGGAGAGTTGACGCCATTTATGCCACGTGTTTTCTTGTGATTTGTCTGTTGGCTAGGGCAGAGAGGAGGAAGAAGGCTTATTTGGCAGGTGATGGGGAGGGCAAAAATAGCTAATTTCTTCTATGAAGTCGTTTTTTTTCTTCTTCTTTTCTCTTCCTTTTAAGTGCTTGGGTTTAGTTTTCAAGTTAAAAGCAGTGAAAAGGTTGGCTTTTAAACTTGTTTTCCCCTTTTACAACTTGTGATTCATTAAAATTATCAATAAAGGTTGGATTTAATTTTGTCATTCCGCCGCGTGTGAACTCTTTTGGGTGGTTTGTGCATGCCATTGTGTTTTAAGTTGTTAGAGTATTTATATTTCAACAAGTTCTCAACGTGCATTTGTGTATGTGATGGTATTGTATATTGTTAGTCATCACCTACACTAAAAGCATAATTTACTAAAGAAGATATAATTTAAGTATTTATATATATCTTCTAACTCCCACATTAGATTTTGAACCTCACAAATTTTTTGAATAATGGCAGTGAAATTCGAACATAAAACATCCTTTGATACCATGCTTGTTGCATCTAATTTAAAAACTTAAATTATTAGAGATTTTGTAATTTAAATATTATACTTGAGCATATATTAGGAGAGTTGTTGGTGTAATTTTAACTCAAAATATTTTAGCTAAGAGGAGAAAGAAGGCTTATTTGGCAGGTGGTGAGGATGGCAAAAACAGCTAATTGGGTTTAATTTTTAAATTAAAGAAGCAAAAAAGTTGGCTTTTTAACACCCTTTTTTTTTTATCCTTTTTCAATTTGTTATTCATAAAGATTATCAATAAAAGTTGTATTTCTTTATTTTTGGTTCAACTGAGTGTGAACGGTTTTGGGTGGTTTGTGTATGAGATTGTACATACTGCATATTATTTACTAAGAGAGATGTTCAGTTTAAACTCAATATCTTTTACCATGTTAACCATCAACTATTCTAAAAACTTGTGCTAATAGAGATGAGTAGAACAATATAATTAAAATTAAACTATTAAGGGCATGTTTGATATATTTTTTGGGATAAGTTTGAATTAGCTTGATAAAACCCGAGTTTGATTCAAAGATGGGATTCAACTTTTAATGTTGTCTATACCCATGTTTGGTATACGCAGAGATATGATTATTATGGTAATATATTTGTATATAAATGACTATTTTGTCTTTTACCTAATTTGTATATATAAGGTATATAAGATATATAGGGATATAAATGTCATTTATATGTTAAACCCTTAAACTCACATATGAAACTACCCCCCCTTCGGTTTCATGAAATCTATGAATGAGGGTTTCATGACCGGGTCATAACCGGGCCGGGTTTGAAATCCTATCTCTACTTTACATATACCAAATATGGGTTTAAGATGTTTTACTCCCTAATTCATATTCCCAAACCCCCCAATGGTTAAGGAGAGAGTTTTTAACCCCATTAACTTTCTAACACTTACTCCCCCATCTTTTTATGGTTTTTTTATTTATATCAAATTAAATTAAGCAAAAAATAATTAATTAAAGATTGTGTCTAAAAAAGAAGAAAGAAATAATGCAGAATTTCAATGATTTTTTGTCGTTGAACTGGTTGTTTTTAGAACCATTTTGATGTTAATTGTTTCGGATTTTTTAATATTATATAAGATAACATGAATTCAAGTTGGACATCTAAACTAAGTTTTTTTTTTTTTTTTTTTGGGTAAGTGTAAACTAAAGAATTGTTAGTTTAGTAATTTTGATAAGTAAACATATTTAGATTGCCTTTTCTTAAAAAAAAACATATTTAGATTGGAATTAGGGGTGACAATTTTTGACACGACACGATAACTCAATACGAACACGACACGAATAAATGGGTTTGGGTTGACTATTTTTTGACACGAACCCATGCATGACACGACCCGTCAACACGAAATGTTAATAGGTCGTGTTCGAGTTCAACCCGCTTAACCCGTCAACACGAAATTTTTAATTCAAAAGAGATTATCTTGGCATTTTTGTTGTATGTATAAGTTTTCATGTTTTGATAGCTTATTTTTTCCATTACTTCTAATGTTTAATTTGATTGCGCAATGTACGATTAACATATTTAATTAGTATTATAGAAATAAAATATTAATTATTTGTAATTGTTTATCAAATACTGACATATTTATTGTATAAAAAAAGATATTATTACTCATTATTATTATTAAGTTAATTTTTAATTTGTAGAAAAAATATGATGAGAGATTCAATTAAGTGAAAATAAAATCTTAGAGTTAAATTTTTTATTCAAAGTTTATGTGGGTCAACACGAATACAAACACGAACACGAAACGAAAATAAACAGGTCAACCCGACACGACACGACACTATTAGTTAAATGTGTTGGGTTAGGATTGACTAATGTTCGACACGACTAATATTCAATACTGCACGAATTCGACTAAGCACGACTCGATTGATACTCCCAATCAAAATGGTAAGTCTGGTGAATCTCAATCAACATTTAATCATATCAGTAATAGTATAACCTATAGAGGTCTAACTTCTAAGATACGTCAAAAAAAAAATAAAAAAATATGGTATCATATCAAAATAGTTAGACGATTTTAATATTGTGTCGGTAGGTATAGTGGGTACGTCTTATTTTTCTAGACAGTAGTGCTTTTCAGTCACCTTTCCAAGCTTTTAGTGCCTACCAAGTTTCAACAGGCCCACGACAATGGACTGCACACAATTAAAGATGATCAGATTAACTGAGGTGGGTATTGGAAGGCTGATGAAATAAGATGTGCACCGTTTTTTATTAATTTTTGTTAAGTTAATTACGTTCAAACAATTTTTAGAGGTACCATAAGAAAGAAGATCATAAATGTTAGCTGATGACCAAGTTCAAATGATTCAATTCATGTTGAAAGTCTAGTCTTAATTAAGAGTCTAAGTTTATAAAGATCTAGTATCCAGTCCAAAGGATGCACATCCAAACTCGCCAAGGGAGCAAGCAAGGTCTCCAAGAACCTTATCCACTCAGTCTTGAAAAGGATCAACTTTCAAATCACCATTTGATCGAATTTTTCGGATAACACTGTAACTATATCGACTGTTGAAAAAAGGTTGTCAGTTCCATCAGATCAGTCACTTAGTTACTAATAACTCGCCCCAATCTGTTATGAGACGATTATAAATTATAAGCTCCGCCAACACTTGAGAGACATCACATCCGGTCGAACACATCTCTTCTATCTCTCTCAGCTTATAACTCTCTACTCTCCCTACACACTTGAAGTATTAAAATATCCCGACAACTCTAGCTATTCAAAGTGAACGTAGGTCACTTTGAATGAACCACTATAAATCGTTGAACGAGCCACTATAAATCATTGTCTTGCTTTTGTCTCCATCTCTCACTTTTTAATTACTACATTTATTATTGCTAATCTGACAAGTGGTGTACAAACTCAATTTGTGCATCATTAGTTTAGCATCGTCTGTGAGAACGATAAGATTCTCACCTAAGTACATCTCTTGTTGCACCTATGGAAATCACCACCAGATCCATGAATAAGCCAGAAGATAATTTACCACGAGAGGAGGAGGTTGCTCCTCCACCACCCAATCCCGTCTCAAATGCACAGCAGATCGTGGAAACAATGCAGTAGCTTATAGCTCAAAATCAACAGATCCTCCAGTTAATGCTCGCTAGACAACAAGGAGGAGGACCTCAAGCCAGAAGAGCTTCACCCCCTGGGCGTCAAGGAGCTCCCCATTTGGGCACCTCCTTGGGAGCCCCTTTGGGCACCCCACATAGAGGGGCCCACCATGAGGGGCTCCACCTCCTCCTCCAACTCCAGCTTCTCATGGTGGAGATCTTCTTTTCCAAGAAAATGAGAGTGAAAATCAAAGTGTGGAGCATGGGAGCCATTTTCAAGAGAATTCCAAAGGAGCTCCCAATCACTAGGATGAAAAAATAAAAGAGGTACAAAATCAACTAGGTAATGTCTTCAACGCCATAAGGGCACAAGGACCCGAGATCGTAGACAACCTTGTTAGACAAACTGACACGCCTTTTGTTCCAAACGTGACAAACTACCCTCTTCTCCAGAAATTCAAAAATGTCATCTGTCAAAACCTTTGATGGTTCCAAGGATCCACTGGACCACGTCGAAACTTACAAGACCTTAATGCAGTTGCACATCGTCCCCGATGAAATCATGTGTAGGGCATTTCTAACCACATTGAAGGGATCCACCCGAAAATAGTTTGCCACGCTCCTTTGTTGAGCTAAGTAGGTATTTCGTGTCGTACTTCATCGGAGGATGCTGCCACCAAAAACCTGTCATCCACCTATTGAGCATAAAACAAGACAAAGATGAGAACCTAAGGAGCTACCTTACTCGTTTTAACGAGGAGTTCCTCTAAGTTGAGGAGACCGATGATAAGGTAACTATGACCCCTTTCTTACAGGGCCTCCGTTCGTCAAGCTTCCTCTTATCGGTGATGAAGCGCTCACCGTAAAGCATGCCAGAGCTACTGGAAAAAGCTCAGATGTACATGAATATTGAGGACATCATAAGGGCCAGGCAAGGTGAGTCCTCCAGAATAGGGGAGAAGAGAAAGGATAGGGACAGGGACGAAAAGAAAGAGAGTAGCAGCAAGCACAGTAGGACAGAAAGGGTACCTGTCAAAGACCGACTTAGTCCTACTCCTTAGAGAGATCGACAAGCCTTCATCCCCCTCAACGCCGTTGTCGAGCATATCCTTTTCCAGATCCAGGATGACCCTGTAATAAAGTGGCCTGAGAGGATGATGTCTCCTCCAAATCGCAGGAACCCGAACAAATATTGTTGCTTCCATCGCGACCATGGCCACGACACCGATGACTACTATGACCTCAAAAGACAAATTGAGGAACTCATCCAACGTAGTCACCTACGCCAGTATGTTGTTGATAGGGGACAGGCGTGTGCCATCACCTCATAAACAATAAGATCAGTAACTCATCAGAGAAATTCACACCATCTTCAGAAGGCTAGCAAGAGGAGAAGAATCATTCTCCGCCATGAAAGCCCACGCCAAAAAAGCTAGGCACCTCAACGATTTGAGCCCGTCCAAGGCACTTAAACATAGAAGTAGCGAGGTCATATCCTTCTCAGACAAGGACTTAGAAGGAATCCAGCACCCCCACGACAACCCTCTAATGCTCACAATGACCGTCGTCAACTTTCAAGTACGAAGGATTCTTGTGGATAGCGGTAACTCTGTGGATATCCTATTCACAGAAGCCTATGACAAGCTCAACTTGGGTAGAGAAAGACTGTAGCCTATCAGGTCGCCCCTCATTGATTCTCAGGGGAGAAAGTGTGCCCCCTAGGGTCCATTACCCTACCAATCATTGTCGGCGTAGCACCCTGGAGCTCCAAAGTCATAGTCAACTTCCTAATCTTAGACTACCTGTTAGTTTACAACATCATCCTAGGGCGACCTGTTCTTAACACCCTGAGAGCAGTGCCCTCCACTTACCATCTTGTCCTTAGTTTTCCAACCTTAAGTGAAATCTGAGAGGTCTGAGGAGACTAGGTAGCTGCAAGAGAATGCTACGTCTCCTCTTTGAAGACCAGAAAGTCACAAGAAGCACTACAAGTGGAAGACCTCGACCCAAGAGATGATGCCATATTGGAAAGAGGAGAACCAGTAGAGGAGCTCAAACCAGTGGTCCTAGATGAGGAGTATCCAGATAGAAGAGTACACATTGGCTCTTCCCTTTCAGAAGATTTAGTCCACCAACTTATAGATTTTCTGAATCGCAACATGGATGTTTTTGAATGGTCACATGCAGACCTTGAGGGCATTGACCCTAAGTTCGCCACCCACCGACTCAATGTTGACCCTCATTACAAGCATGTTAGCCAAAAGTTAAGGGGCGCCTCCACTAAAAGTGCTCAAGCGATGGATAAAGAGGTAAGAAAGTTGACAAAAAATGGGCGGTTAGAGAAATAGCATATTCTGAGTGGCTTTCAAATGTGGTGATGGTGACTAAAACCTATGGGAAGTGGCGCCTTTGCGTCGACTTAACTGAGCTCAACAAGGCATACCCAAAAGAGAAGCTACCCTCTTTCACGAATTGACCTCCTCATCGACACCACTGCAGGACACGAATTTCTCACCTTCCTGGATGCATACTTTGGATATATCCAAATCAACATGCACCCCCAAACCAAGAGAAGACATCATCTATCACTTCGAATGGGACCTACTATTACAGGTTCATGACATTCTGGCTAAAAAATACAAGAACAACCTATCAACGGCTGGTGAACAAGATGTTCCAGTCTCAGATTGAGAAAATAATGGAGGTATATGTGGACGACATGCTTGTGAAGAGTCTTGCTGCAGCAGACTACATTGACCACCTCCAAGAAACTTTCAATGTTCTCAGGTCATACCACATGAAGCTGAGTCCCAAGAAGTGTGCCTTTGGCGTAGGGTCAGAAAAGTTCTTAGGATTCATGGTCAACCAGATGGGAATTGAAGCGAACCACGACAAGATCAAATTCATCCTCGACATGAAATCACCTTCCTCAACTAAGGAGCTCTAGCTCCTCAACGAGAGAATTGTAGGACTTAACAGATTTATGTTCCAAGTCTGCAGATAAATTCTTACCTTTCTTTAAGATTCTGCGAAAACCCTTCGAATGGGGACCTGACGCAGAGGAAACCTTTCAAAGTTCAAAGCCTACTTGGCTACACTTCCCCTCCTCTCACATGCTACACCAGATGAGACTTTATATTTATACATTTCTACTTCCCCATCGATTGTAAACTCCGTCCTAGTTAGAGACCACGATGGAGTACAAAAGCCTATCTATTATGTGAGCAAAGTCTATCGAGGAGCAGAAATTAGATATTCATGGCTAGAAAAATTGGCGCTCACCCTAATCTCAACGACAAGGCTTCTACGACAATATTCCCAAAGTCACACCATTATTGTTGTCACGAACCAACCTTTGAAGAGGGTTTTGGGAAATTCGAACGTGTCTGGGAGACTCCTTAAGTGGGCAGTGGAGCTGGGCAAGTTCGATATCCAGTACTAACCAAGGGCGGCCATCAAAGCACAAGCCTTAGCAAATTTTATTACGGAGCTCACACTGACAGAAGTGGACAGCAATGAGCCTTCCACACTTCATCAGGCCTCCACATATTCAGACACTCAGACGTCAAGCCCGGGCACGCAAAATAACTTAGCGCCCAGCGAGGACATCCAAGCACCCCAGTCAGACATTTAGGTGCCCTAGTCAGATGTCCCGACGCACCATGCACCCAAGACAGACCAAGCGCCTAGGCCAAGTGCCTCAGCCAAGCTCCTACAGTGATCTCGAAGCCCTCCTCTCTACCCTTCTATAAGCTCTATGTGGAAGGATCCTTGAACAACGAAGGAGGTGGAACAAGCCTAATCTTGATCAGCCCCGACGGCACTCCCATCAAGTATGTTATAAAGCTTCAGTTCATCGCCTCTAACAATGAGACAGAATATGAAGCCTTCCTCTCTAGCTTAAGGTTGGTGATGGAAATGGATGTCCAGCACCTCATCTCTTATAGTGACTCTCAGCTGATAGTCATCCAAGTGAAGGGCGAGTTCGAAGCAAAAAGAACGAGAATGCATGAGTACCTTGCCATGGTAAAAGCTTTAATCACGAAATTCTAACACTTCCAAATCTGCCACATCTCGAGGGAGAACAACATGGTTACGAATGCACTAGCCAGGCTCGCCTCATCTTCAAAAGCCCTACCAAGACCAGCATTCATTGGTCATCAGTTCGAACCATGCAAGTTAGATGTGGAAACCACATACGTCAACTGTGCGTCCACCAAATCAAACTAGATGACCTCGATAAGGGCATACCTCTAGGAAGGTGTGTTTTCAGACTAACCCCTGGAAGCTAAGAAACTCAAGATGAGAGCCTCCAAGTTTACCATCTTACAAGATATCTTGTACAAGAAAGACTACTCCTTGCCATTACTGCGGTGCCTTTCACTAGAAGAAGCTGACTATGCTCTACTGGAGATCCATAAAGGGATTTGCGAAAATCACTTGCAAGGACGTTCCCTTACCCACAAGGCTATTTATGGCCTAGCATGGGAAGGGACGCCCATGAGTTCACTAGGAAGTGTGACAAGTGTCAGCGCTTTGCCACTGTGCCTAGATAGCTGCTAGAAGAGTTAACAGCCGTCATAAATTCGTGGCCCTTCTTAAAATGGAGCATCGACATCTTAAGCCCCTTACCTCTGAGCAGAGGGTAATGCAAGTTTGTGGTGGTAGCAATCGCCTACTTCACTAAATGGGCGGAGGCTAAACCCTTAGCAAAGATAACAAACGTGAAGGTAAAAGATTTTATTTGGAAGAATCTGGTTGGCCGCTTTTGGATACCTCACATCATAGTCAGCGAAAACGCCAAGCAATTTGACTACAAGCTCTTGAATTCCTTCTGCTCCGACCTCTAGATAAAGCAACTTCATTTCAGCCCAATGTACCCGCAGGTAAACGGACAAGTAGAAGTCACGGTCAGAACATTTTTACGCAACCTAAAGAAAAGACCCGAAAGAGCGAAGGATCTTTGTGTTGATGAACTCTCAGGCGTATTATGGGTCTACCGAACGACACCGAGGACCTTGACTAGAGAAACCCTTTTTTTCCTCACCTACAAAACTGAGGCTATCATCCTTGTGGAAATAGGGGCACATTCTCTAAGGGTCCAACACCACAACCCCATCACCAATGAGGAAGGAATTCACATCAGCCTCAACTTGGTAGAGGAGGCAAGGAAAATGATTGTGGTTCGCAATGTGGAATACAAGCACCGCATGATAAAATATTACAATTCAAGGGTGAAGCCTCGTTCCTTCCAACCAATAGACTTGGTCCTCAAAAAGTGATCCTCGTCACAAAGGATCCGCGAGAAGGAAAGTTGAGACCAAATTGGGAAAGACCCTCCCTCATAACAGAAGTGGTAAGGGCAGGCACCTACAAGATCCAGAATTTCAAGGGGAAGGTCTTACCCCATCCATAGAAAAGATAAACACTTGAATAGGTACTACCAATGACACCTTAAGAGAATAGAAGTAGTAAAGTTGGGGAACTTGATTTTATATTTTGTACCTTTTTGGGGGTTATTACCTGATATTGCTTGACATAAGTAGTAAATGAATAAAACTTTCTAAACTTTACTCTAAAAAGATCTTCGTATTTTTGTATTTCAATTTCAAAAGAGCATCAGTGGCAAAAAATCACTTTTATAAAAGTGATGTTACATATTGCCTTTCTAAAAAAAAAAAACTAAAAGTCTCCAGCACTCTAACTACTCTCATGGTCATCCTCCTCCTCGGCATCACTATCACCAATAAAGCCTGCATCAACATCATTAGGCGTCTCATATGGCATGAAGTCTGAAACATCAATATCAGGAAAAGCAACAAAAATATTTCCCTGGAGCTCCTCATATGTATCAATAAAGGCATCTGCCAGGCCATTCTCCAAATCACTCTCAGCCATGAAATCCCTCTCCTCAGCCCAAGAAACTCTCTCGTGAGCTGCCTTCACCACTGCCTTGGCTCTCAAGTAGGCAGCCTCTCTGAGTGCGGCCCTCTCGCGAGTCTCCATTAGCTCAACTTTTCTGAGTGCGACCCTCTTATGGGTCCCCACAAGGTCAACCTCTCTGAGTGCGTCCCTCCACGAGTCACCAAAAGCTCAGTCTCAAGTTTAATCGCCCTCTCGCGGGTCCCTACAAGCTCAACCTCTCTAAGTGCGGCCACTCATCCACAAAGCTCAACCTAGGAAGTCATGTCAGTAGCTTCAAACTCAGCAATCCTCCCCTGAGCAGCAAGAAGCTCCTTTTGCACAGCTTCATGACTATGTTTCAGCTAGCTATAAAAAACAACCCTTGAAAATAAACACTCAAATGTAGTTGAAGCATGAAGAAAGACAAAAGGAAAAAAGAATATTAAACGCTTAAGATAGGACTGGAGAAAGGGAGATAACAGACTCTTACCTGAGCCCAACCTTCCAGAAAAGTGCTGATGATTCCCTCGGTGCCCAGAGCACTAATGTCATTCACATCGATGGGAAACACAATCCTCCTAAGTCGATCTCTGATGACTCGCGTGTTACCCAACATAGAGTTAATCTGAGCAAGTGTCCCTGCAGAAGTTCCCATATGAGGAGTTGATGAACGGCGGGTAGAAGTGTGGTCGACAGGGGAGTCTCCAGATGACTCGCGCGTTACCTAAGATAGAGTTAATCTGAGAAGGTGCCCCTGTAGAAGTTCCCACAAAAGGAATTGATGAATGAGGGCAGAAGGTGTGGTCGATAGGGGAGTCTCCGGAGCAGTAGTCACATCTAAAGGAGTCGCCAACTGAGAAGGCACCACTGGAGGAGTCATTTGAGAGGAGCTCGCCAAAGTATCTCTCATCCTCGCCACCTTAGGAAGAGGAGTGCTTCTACTAGAATAACGGGACACAACTTCCGTTCTATCCACTTCAAAGAAGATAAAGTGTTATCTAGATGAAAAACAAAGTAAATGAAGAAAGTATAAGAGAATCAACTTACCTTTCCACTTCAAAGAGGAACAGCCAGACCTTGGATAGGGTGCACCAGCCCTAGCACCGACTGCAGGGGAACCTCTGCCCTCATCATCTTTGGGCATCAGAACTCCAAAGTCCTTTTCATGATGAGCCCTCACGTCCTGCAAACTCTTGGTCCTTCGAGAGCACAAGATAATCAGCAAGAGGATGATGAGCACACAGTTAAAAAAAAAGAGAGAAAAAGTAAGTGTAGGGCGTACCAAGTTCCTTAAGAGTACCCCATCTTGTTGGTACTAAAGCCCAATCAGCCTCTGAGGCCCATTCGCCACTGATGAACAAGAAGCGAGATTTCCAACTACGACAGTTGGAGCATAATCTGATAATCAATTTACCGCCTCTCATAGTAAAATAGTATCAGTCTCGATTAGGAGCAGGAGTCTCACTCAAAGTGTAAGCTACATGAATTTTGACAGGAGAGGCATCTTCATGATACACTTTGCTCCACAATACTAGAAAGCATAGCATAACTCTCCAACCATTGAGCGCCAATCGCCCCCGTGTTAGTGAAAAGTAATGCAGAATATGACAAATAGAAGAAGAAATTGGGAACTTGAACCCAGCCTCAAGGATCTCCTCATAGATGGCAATGTCACCAGATGAGTCATCATAAACAGACTCACCTATCTCAGCTTGACGGCACAGTACTGTTAGAGGAATGTGGTAAGTAGAGACAATCCACAAAATATCGAAGTCCGTATTGAGAGTACTAGAAATGATACTTACTTTGGATCCATTGTCATCAAGAGCTACCTTCCCTCAGTGTTTTTGTTGCGATGGCATGAAGAGTTTTCTGATCCACTACTAGGGAGGCCCTGAGGAATCTATTTTTGAGGAGTTCTACTTGTAGGAGCCAGATCATCTACCATATTATCAGAACTGTCACCGCCAGCACCCGAAGCCTGGGGCGTTCAACCCAACGCCATAGGCACTTCACGAACTCTATCTGTCATCTGAGACATCTTGACGAGCACT
>CM042190.1:17288042-17321458 GCA_023539305.1 Ilex asprella | reverse complement strand
TTCCATGTCCATTTCCTTTATGCTTGTCTATGCTTTTAATATGAATAGCTAGTTTTAAGTTAGTTACTCCAAGGGAGATTTCTCTTGAGGATTTCATTTCAACTCTTTTTCATTCCTCCCTTTAGGGTCAAATGGTTCGGTTTGACGGGGTTGAGAGTGGATGAGTTGGTGAACCTTTGATATTCCGTAGGCCTAGTCGCGGTTTATGCTTAGCTACTCACCAATCTCGTCCCTAGCTTCCCCTAAATCAATCGTTCATTCATGCTCAATCGGAGGAAGGCTTTGAGTTGATTTGGTATTCCCATTGGAATGAATCCTTTGGATTAGCCAACACTTGTTTTCTTGCATTTTAATTTACAAACCAAACACAAAACTCAAATACAAGATTTTACACTTTTTTTTCACTTTTGCAAAATCACTTTCACTAAACTCCCTTTCCTTCCCTGAGGAGACGACCTTGGAATACTCTTCCAAGTAAAACACCGACCACAAAAGACTCCTTGCGATTGGGGAGCACTTTTGTTCACACACATTTCATTCACTCTTCATACATTTTGTTCACTTCATTTCCACCACCATTCCGTTGTTCCCTATCTCTTGTATCATCCCGAGGGAGAGTGACACTCCCTTCACACATAAGACATACACATTTGAGGGTGGTGTTGAGAGGTAGGGAACGACATTATTTTCAATCAATCAGTAGGCATGAGCTCGAACTGTTGCTTGTCCTACATGACAATTCTTGGCATAGCCATTTTGGTTTGTCTTAGCATGAGGTCACTTTAGATACTGAATGTATTGCTAGATTTGCCTTTGCCAGGTGCTTGTGCCCTGCTAAGAAAATTGTTTCCCTTCAGCTTTAATACGATTGTTGAGATGAAATGCATCTTTCCATGTAATCTTTCCTTTCCTTCTTTGTAAGAGGCTATCTGGATACCGTAGCATAGTGGTAATTTTTCCACCATGATTGATATTGCTTTCGTTTCCTTATTCTTTTATCAGTTTCCATACTAGTCCCATTCTCCCACTTAGACTGCCCACCACAGAATCATTCTACCTTTATCATGTCCTTAAGAGTTAAGATCAGGCAAGTGCCTTGCTCCCTTTGTCATTCCCTAAACATAAGCCAATTACCAAATCTCACTGTTGGATATTGATACATTGAAGGTCATCCTTTTGGTTCTCTTTCTCGTCCTTTAATCATAATTTAATTATAGTCTTTCATCCTCTCCATTTTTGGATTTAATTATAGTCTAATCTTCTGCCTTTTTCTCTCTATCTGCCTCTCTCTCTCTCTCATTCTTCACCTCAAATCTAGCAATCTTCTTGAGAGTCTTGGGTTTAGTGATCGGAGCTCCCAAATTTTTTTCTAGATTACTATTGTTCTTAATTACATAGGACATTCTCTTATCAATTCTAATGGACATTGGCCTTGGTGGTCCATCCTTTGTTGATGTTCAACTTGTTGCCATTCCTACTTGTGCTTGTGATGTCATTCCTATTGTAGAAGATAAGGTAAAATCCGAATGTTTTGGTTTTAGCCATGTCAAACTACTTTAGTATGTTTCCGGGTAGTAAACATTTTGAATGATTATTCCAAAAGCATTAGAGAACATGCCATTTTTAACATGAAATATGATTTTTTTTAGTTGAATTATTCTTGTATATTAATGGTTAGAGAGAAATTTAGAGAGGATTATGAATGTTGAAAATTAAGTGTCAAGTTTTTATGTGTGGCTGATGGAGTATTATCAATATATGCTTATAGGAGTGCATATCTAGAGTAAGGTGGAAGATATGGATGTGAATCAATTTGTTTGGTTGTTTAGTTTTGTGCTCCTAAAATTTGAGGTAGTCAATTTTGTTTTCCAATTTTCTCCATAGTAAGCTCATGATATCTAAGTACTGATAAGAAGGTCTCCTTTTCAATTGGATAACTAGCAAAAGGCTCAAAGAGAAGTAAAAAAATCATTCATGTGTAAGGTACCTCAGTTTCTTTGTGATAATTTGAGAAATAAAAATGTTTGGAATGTTGCAACAAGTTCTTATTCGCAACTGTGTGTGGAGAAACTTCTAAGCTTCAATTTGTTTTAAAACAACTACAAATTTTTTGAGGCAATCATTGGACTGCCTCTACTCTTGTTCCATTTCTTGATAAGTTCACACTAATTTCTCATCATGAGTGGTCTACCACCTGAAGGGATCAAAATATACAATTGACAACATTTGTAAAATATAATTTACATTTCTTCTTTGCGTCTTCGACTATTTTCTTGAAGTTGACATGAAAATTGTATTTATGTCCATAATGCACGCTATTTGTTGAAAAGTCACTATTACTTTTAGACATCAATATTTCTACTCTATATTGTTGTACATTGAATTAGTAACAACATCGAGCCACATAGCTATATTAACTCTACCAAATCTAGGACTTGAGTTAGTGGGCATGAACTACAGAATGACAAAATTTAAAACCATCAAAATGTTGCATTTTCCTGTCTTCTATAATTTTTCATCTAGTACATATATTGGTTCCCTTTATTGTGATTATGACATACTATGCAATTGAGTGTTTTTTGGATTTAGAAATTTTGATTTTTTTTTGATGTGCTTGGTTTTTTTGTGTGTGTATGTACCTTCATATCTTAATACAATATATGTTTATGTGTGTCTTCAAGTAGTTGTAATTGATCAATGTGATCATATTTTTGGAAATCTTTTTTACTCCATGAGATAAGTTCGCAATATAGGTGCTTTATTAGGTTCACGATCACCATCTACCCTAATTATTGGTCCAAACATATTACTATAATTATTGTTTTGGTATTGCTTTCACAGGAATAACTATATTTGCAAACTACCAACTGTTTACGCTGGATTATAAAATGTAAGGACTGTAATACATATTTATGTGGGAATACTTCAATCTACCTTTTTGGTTAGACAATTGCCATTTAGTGCTTTGATTTTGTTTTCATTAGAAATAATGTATACCAAAGATCATGAATGTAACTGGTCTTTCCTTCTCTAATCTTTTAGTATGACTTTAATTTCACGACCTTGCATATCACCATCTTGTAATTACATGTTTGTGTGTGGAATTGTCATTTGTCTAATATAAGAACATTGGATTTGAAGTTACATGTGGTTCACCTGTACATGAGCAACACAAATGGACTGTTCTTGACATCTATATTTCTACAACCATTATAATGAAGAAAAGCGTTGTTCTTAAATGGTCTTCTTAAAAGTGGGTAGAAGTTCAAAGCTATTTGTTTTTGTTTTTTTTTAAATTTTCCTCTCCTTCTATTTATATTAAGAAGAATTGCATGTTACAGAATGTATAATTGTCAATGGAGACAATTTTATGATTGGATTTATCTAATGTTGGGCTCCGTCAATATATGTGTTATTATAATTGTTTGTTTATTACAATAAATTGATCCACGTGCAACGCATGTGTGCATCAACTAGTGTTTATAAAAGCAGCCATGAGATTTATGATCTGGCATGTACACTTCTATGAGTGTGAATCCATTAGTCGAAAAGTTGGACTTCGATGCACCACCGTCCCCAGTGCTGACTAGACTGACTTTATGTTTTAGAGTAATGTTATTGAGATCTAATTTATTAATCTAATTTGCTGACCTAATTCACTATGACTTTTGGATTGACTGTAGGGGTCATCAAGCATTAGAACTTGGTGTTAATCAAATGATTCTACTATAGCCACATTATTATGTCAACAAATTAGGTCAATATTTTAGATTCAAATAGTATAACTCTATGTTTTATATTTGCTTTTTTAGAGGGATGATACGGTAAATTGCACTAGAAGTATTTACATTTTAATTGTTTTCATGGTTGCTAAACTTGAGATATTTTTGTTTTGCTATGTTGTATTCTAAGAAGTAAATAATAAATAATAAATAAATATGCAATTAACCCAATTAATAAAAATAATTTAAAAATATTCATGATAAATTACAAAAACTACATGCAATAAAGCATAAAAATGGTGTCGTGGCAAACGACATTATTGAGTTTTACTATATTATTTTGTGTCTTTTTTACAAAGTCTTAGTTAAAATTGGTGAGAAGACAAAAATGAAATATAGAGTGAAAGGGAGAAGAAGACAGATAGCAGAGGGAACAGATCCCAACTGTTTCATTGGATGCCTCCAGTGCAGTGGGGCTTTGAATATTCTCTACTCAGCTTTCTTGTGGAAGAAAGCTAAAGCTTAAGTAATTGACAACCAAGGATTTAAAGTCGGATGAGAGAACTCACACTAAAGATAAGGTTGACTCAACAATACCGAAAAATTATATTTCAGTATGTAATTCAATTTCATGATTAATTTTTTTTTAATTGAGTGCCAATTAATTAATTTTTATTCTCCTACCTTAAATGTAAAGACCAAGTGAAGTAGCATAAGGTTACGGCACCGCTAGCGACTATGCCGAAGTGATCTATACCCATTGATTTGTATTTGGTTGATTTTTAATCATTGATTAAAAAATAATAAAAAAAATATATATTTTTTACACAGATCTAATTTTTATTAAATAAAAAGTAAAAATATAATACCAAAAAAATATTTTTTAGGACTATAATTAGACCCAAATGAGTATATTAAAAGTTAAGCGAGAGGGACACGAAAAGTTTGCCCTTCATGGGTCTTCGGTCTGAGAAATCATATTGTAATTTTGAGCCAGTAAGATCATAGATTTCAGTAGAGTGTTCCCCCTACGGGTATAAAATATAATTTTTCGTCTTTTTACCTGAAATTTTGCAGAAGAATTTTTCTTTGGCCTACCCTACCCGATCAGGTGTGATATTCCTATCCGACTTCTTACCCGATTAATCGGATAGGAAATTGGGTAAACACTTTTGTAGCTATTAATTTTTGGATCATTTTAACAATTCAATTAAATAACATGCACTAATTTAACAACACAAGAAATCAATAACACTAAAATTTAAAACAACTACAACAACAATTACAATAAAAAATAAGAAAGCATGAACATCAATCCATCATAATTGCTACACAAATACAATAATAATTATTTTAAGTTTAAACCATATGAAACATATTAAAACGATAACTACTCCAATAGATCACCAGTTTACCACAAATTATGTAACCTACACAAAAAACAAGTTCATGTTTTATCAACTCAAATATCCAAAACAATAACAATGCTATAATATAAATTATACTACACAAATACTCTTATAATTACTAAAAAAATATAAAAAAAAATTAAATATATTTTTTTCGGGTAGGATAGGGTAGAAGTGCGAAAATTGATGGGTATTTCGCATTCCTACCTAATTTAATCGGAAGACCAAAAATTCTTCCGCATTTATATTCGATTTTTGCGGTTAACCGTTTAGTAGGGTAAGATAGGATAGAAAATTACAATCAATCAAAAATTTGAACACCCTTAGATTTCAACATCCCTTTTTTCCGCTCTTGGAATTATCTAATGAACACTACGTGCGGTAAGAAAGTGCTCGGCACTATCTACCAACAACATTTATTTTCTTCTTATTGTAAACCAACTTTATATGAAGACAAATGTTACTTGAATCTATTTTGTCAGTTTAATACATCACAGTTTAATCTGTTCATAAATTAACGGGTTGGGTAATAAAATTCATTTTAATTAGGTGCATTAAAATAAATTATTAATGAGTACACATTACGTTGAGTATTTATCTTTCTATTAAATAACAAAAATAATAAAATCAAATATACATTGATATACCAAAAAACATACACACACACATACTAATATACTAAAAAATATACACACATTAGTGCACCAAAATACATACACACAAATACAATAATACTCCAAAAAATACACATATATATGCTATACACAAAAAATATACATACACATTAGTATATCAACAAACACATATATCGAACTTGGGCCCACATCCGATCCCAATTGGACCTAGATCTGACTCAAACATAACTTCGAACCTGAACTTGGACCCGACCCCGGATCTGGACTCAACTTGGAACCCAGACCTAACCCTGAACCCGACCTGGAATCCAGACCCAACCTTGGACCTGGATCCAAACCCAGACCTGACCTCAACCCCAAAGCAGTAGCCGAACCTATACCTTGGTCCCCAAACCCTAACCTGGTTATAGAGTACGTATATATTTTTGTGTAGTAGTGTATGTTTTGATGTACACATGTACATGTGTTTTTAAGTATTAATGTGTGTGTGTGTGTGGATGTAGTAGTATATATGTGTGTTTTTTGATGTAGTAGTATATGTGTATATTTTGGTGTATTAATGTGTATGTATTTTTTGATGTGTTAATATATATGTTTGTATTATGGTATAATAGTATATGTGTGTGTATATTTTGGTATTTTATAAAATATATTTTTGAGTTTTGTGTGTTAGTATATGCGTACGTGTGTGTATTTTTAGTGTATTAGTGTTTGTATTTTTTTATATGTATTAACGTGTGTTTTATTTGGTGTATTATTATGTGCTTATATTAAGAGTTTTAATTATTTGAAGGGTTAATAGATTTAACTCAACTTGTTATGATCTAACCCATTATAACTCATTTAATAAATAGATTATAATGGGTTGGATTTATTTTGCACCCAACCTATTTTGAACCAACTCATAACCAATCCAACTCACCCATTTGCCACTTCTAATCACAACCATTAAATTTGTAGCGAGTCTTAACTAATATTGAAATTCACTGTCAATTCAATAATAGTAGGTCAATAAATTAGATCCAAATAATATTTCTATTGCATAAATGTTGTTCAAGTTATCAGCATTCTAATGAAGAATTAGTTTTGGATTTGTAAAAGCTGTTCAATTGCTCAATTGATAAATCATTCATCAAATTAGTGATTGTAAAATGGAATAAGCTTTTTTACAATTGATGAATCATTCATCAAATTATTTAATTGCTCAATTGATAAATCATTCATTAAATTAGTAATATGTTAAAATTAGAGTTTGTTCATGTCAACACGCAATAAGCTTTTATATATATATATATATATATATATTTTCTCGAAAGAGGAAAGAGAAAAAAATCACTATGATACATTTAGCTACAACAATAAATCCGTAACGCATATCCCACATATGGGTTTAATTCTATTCTCAGGATTTTTAGATTCCTTCTAATACATTATTCTTTAATTACTTACTATCAATGGAATATTGGTAGGGAACCCCACTTATTATGATTTCCATTTGAAGTTATGGCGATTCGATGTTCCATGTATCAAGTTGAGGGAAAATGTATTGAAGGAGAAAATATTGACTATAACGTTGATTCTATTATTATTGTCACGTGATGTTATCAAACAAAAATAAACCAACATGTAAACAAGTAAACCTCGTTTATTTTAATAACTATCATGTTCATGTAAGAAAATAACCACTATGTTTTGGGTTTACTTTGGTAGGTTTGTTATTGAAGGTTGACACTATATGGTGTCACTGTTACACTCAATATTTCCTTGAATTGGAGGGACATTGATTCCCTACCCTAATATGTTTCTGTTTCTGTATCGGAACTCAGACTCGAAGTGCCTTAACAAACCGACAACAATATTTACAATCAAACAGAAAATCATCACTTTATGGGAAGCCATATAGAAGCACATGAAGCAATGTGAAAAAGAATAAAGAGCAAGCAGAAAAGGGGCGCAACTACTTTGTACATCTCATCAATTAAAGCCACGCATAATTGTATACCAGATCCATGACCTGGGACCCCCTTCCCTTAAGTGTATGTCTGCGGCTGCTATGTGCCTCAAACCTTGAATAGGAAACATTAGCTCATTTGGAAGTGTAAGACAAACCTCTAAAGGCGGCAGAAGAGTACTAGACAGAAGGCTGAAACAAAGAGATGTTTGGCTATTTACATGGGTGAATTATACTTTGCAGAGATTAATTTTCTGCATTACATCCTCAATGGGTTAAAATTATTGTAATAAAATCCTTCCATTAGCTTCTATTACTTATTTCGTCATCAATGTCAATGAAGTGATTTTTGACGGATTGAGCAACAGAAACTAAAAAATGGACTACATTACAATGCTTTAAATACATTGTGTGTAAAGATAGAAAATTGAAACTTTGAGGGTATAAAATGTGAACTCTTAAATCTTTCAGAGTGTAAAATATAATTTTATCTATTTTCATCATGCATCAATGTCGAACAAATAAACAAAACATTTTGCTCAAAATGCTTACATCACATGGTATGCTTTAACATTTCATATAAAATAAGAACAACAATAATAATAGCAATAATAAATATAATGAGAGGGCATTTGACAAATCCCAATAATAGGGTTTCTAAGGGGTCATCCATTTGGCTGATATTTTTCTTCTCCGGTTGTTTTAGTCCCATTGTTGTTTTCTTTTCATAATGAGAATTATTCTAACAATGCATTTTCGGACTTGTGGCTACAACATAAAACGCTGGCATCTTTATAACTACATTCCTTTTGAACTCGTGAACAGACCCATAACTCCTCCAAACTACACGCATTGGTTAAACCCAACTTCAATACAGCCATGCTAACTCTTTCTGTTTTAACTATATTGTTTCCAAAACCTGTTATTTTGACCTTCTGGAAAAAAAAGAAAAAAAAAACCATGTTTTGTTTGCATGAGAACGTTCACAGGAAAGAAAAATGAGCATATGACATTCCTTCACTGCATGTTGTAATGATTTCAAGTCAATGTTGTGAAAAGCAACTATAGGTGCCGTTCCTTCAAATGGCAACCTGTTATAACTATGTTCAATAGACCAATTCCACTTTACATTACAGGCATGATACTTTTCTTTGCTCAGAAATCCTAACAGGCAGTGTAAATTACCTCTGAATTCATCCAATCCTATTGGATGTCCCCTGAGGGACCATATACGGTAGTGTAAAAATCCATAAAGCAAACTTCACAAGGCACTGCCAAAACTTATTTAGATTTCTTGTTAAAAATCCATAAAGAAAACTTCACAAGGCACTGCCAAAACTTATTTAGATTTCTTGTTAGAGTGTTTTAACTAAAAGAGTGTTTTTTATGTGGGAAGTCAACCCCATATCGACTAAATATTTAAAAATACTTGAGTATATATATATATATATATGTGTGTGTGTGTGTGTGTGTGTGTGTTATCTAGCTTTTAAGTTAAAGTGAGACCTTGAGACTCTCACGTGCGCAAATTAAATATAAGAGTAACTACAGAGTATTAAACACATATATACTGATGATGTTCTTAACACGAGAAGATGGTGACTGTAGAGATGCGGCAAAATTTGGGAAATCCATATGGGGTAATTGGTTTCAGTGAGTTTTGTAGCAAGAACGGTTGTGTGAGCATTAAGCATAGGAAAGGTAGGATGGGTGACTGATGGTTGCAGCCTTGATGTGTTTTCCATGTCTATGGAAGAGCTTCTCATGTTGAAGACGATGGAATATTGTTTTTAAAGAGAGGATAGTTTTGCTATGATATTGATGATGTTTTTAACACGATTGAGCAGTGATGTGATGAATATAAGGTGCACTGAATAGCTACATGTAGTTCAGTCTGAACTCCAAGTCTCTAGGGAATAGAATTTGGGAATATATGAGTGATTACATAGAGTGTTTATAGTGGTTTACCAGCTCAGGAGCTTGGCTAATTCACTCTCAAGGGATTCAATTGCTCCTGAATATATTGATTACTAAAAAGTTTACAGAAATGTTTCTAGTGAGGCTACAATGGCTTGTCATTTTCGAGGTTTTTGCCCTTATTTATAGTTTTCCCTGGGCCTTAGCTTGATCTGAGGTGAGATCCTCAACCCTTTCTCGTAACGGTCGCCTTCATTGCGCAACGACTATAATAGATGCTAAGGCGATTACGAGACTTGTGCCTACTGAGTAAATGTTGCTACAAAAGGGGGTACTTGGTAGGATCTAGCTGTCCTTTGCATAACCTTCCTCGAGATGTGATTAAAGGGAGTTGAGATCTGAGACCGAGGTCTGTAAATAATATAAATGGGTTGAGTTACCGAGCTCAACCTTAGGTATTTTGTGGTACCATCAGTTGGCCCCTAGTCCCCGGCAAGCAAAGTTGCATGAGTTGGGACTAAACTCTGCCTTGGGTGAATGAGGTTGCTTTGGATAGACCTCGAGATGCGCGTAATTGGACATATTTTGACAGTTATGGCGAATGTGTAATCATTTTTTCCTTGTTTCTCGTGCACGTTCCTTACCTCAAGGCTCCACGTGTTCGTCCGTATGCTTAGCCTTTATCAGACAATCGTCTTTTTCATTATTTGAACCCTCTTTGTGTTCTTTTTTTTTCCAAATTCTTCTCCCTTTCCTTTCTCTCTTTCTTTCATTTTCCCCAATTTGTTGAAGACCTAGGGTTTCTCAGAAAAATTCCCAATTTCACTCCGAAGGTTCTACGTGGCTGGCCTAATTCGTTCAGATTTTTCCTTGGTTCCGAGTTTGTCGATTGTTCCCATCTAGGTACGTCCCTTGCTCTGCTCCTTCTTCTCTTTTGTTTTGGATCCCTCGAATTCAAGGTGGTTGTTTAATTTCTGGACTTTTCGCTTTTGTTACTTTAGGAATTGAGGTCTTACCCTGTCTTTTCTTCCTTTCTTCTTGGATCCTTACTCTACTGCTAGAGTCTTTCTTTTCGGTCGCTGGTGTCTTGACCCTTGGGTTCTTAGGGATTGCTTCACTCACGTTTCCCCTATTTACAACTCTTTTAATTTTCCTTTCTCTTGCCCACCTATGTCTGTCTCTTTCGAAGCCACTGTTTCATCTGTCTCTCTTGCCATGGGTGATAGGTCTCCTGGAATAGAGAAGGATGACTTGGGGGATGTAGGCGATGAAATAGACAACTTCCTTGGGGTTGATGCTGAAGAGAGGGCATAGGTGTCTTTGTCTTTACTAGGGTCTCCTTCGAGTTCTAAGCGATCTCAAAAAGGAAAAGCTAAAAAAGGTAAAGTTGGGCCCTCAAGTAATGTTGAAGGCTCCGAACTTGCTCCTCGCGCTTTAGACATAATATGTCATAGTGAGGTTACACCTCCTTTTATGAGTGTCCTATTTGCGAGATTTGGCTTTCCCAAGGGATTGAACTATTGGATCCCTTTTGTGGATATTAGGTATGATTCTAAGGTCCCCGAGAATACATGTTTCTTCGTAGTCTCTCTAGAAAATGGTCTTAGGTTCCCCATACACCCCTTCATCAAATCTGTCCTCCAGCACTTCAATGTCTGCCCTGCTTTGATCTCCCCCAACTTCTAGAGTGTCTTGGTAGGAATCCTTGTCTTTTTTAAGAAAAATGAGCTCGGTACCCCTTTGATTCCTTTGCTCATGAAATACTTCAATGTCAAGTTCCTTTATGACGACTTTTTGTACATCTCCAAAAGGGTGAAGAACCCATCCTTGATCACTAACCTGTCAAGCTCTCCAAACGGGTGAAGAAACTACTCTTCTTTGTGTCGTGGAAGGAATGAGAGTTTAATCCGAGCAATGCCAATGATACCCTTCATGTCCTTCATTCTTGGTCAGATCCTGACAACTTGGGTAAGTCCTTATTTAGGGCAGGTTTAACTTGGCTCATTTTGTTTTTGTATTTTTCTTGCTGACCTTATTTCCTTGGATTGTCTCACGTATTCACCCCAAGCTTGGAGCTAAGGATAGGCTTGCTTTGCTGGGGCTTGAAGATTGCCGCCCTGGAGAAGTACTCTAACTTGATCAAGCATTATGTGCTTACCAAGTTTGGGTTCAACCCTCCCAAGGTGATAGTTGAGATTCCAATTCCCATCTCCATACTTGGTGCAAAAGACCCTGCTGTTAAGATTCTCCCCCCTTTTATCTCAAGTTTTTCCTTTCTTTCTATTTGTGTTAGCTGACCTGTTTGCTTTCTTAGGTTCCATCTCGATGGCTACAGATGCTGAGGCAGTGAGGGCTAGATTATCCCAAATCAGGAGTAGCAAAGCTACTCGAAAGCACAAGGTTGGAGCAAGATTTGAGCTTGACCCTCCTTCAAAGGTGCAGAAGACAGAAGTGCCTCCAGCTTCTCTTCCTCCTCAAGTGATCCTTTCGCCTCCGCCAACTTCACATAAAGCAATTCTAACCTTTTCTTCTAATAGGGTATCTCATCCTCTTGTTGAGGGGTCCTCTAGTTGTGCTGGGGCCTCATTCTCCCCTTCATCAGTAGAGGTCGCTAGAGCTTTGGAGTCCATAACTCCTCTCCCGTGTGGGTCTTCCTCTTCCTGGTCTGTCGAGAAGAGTCCTCATCTACGTGTGGAGGGTTTACCAACAAAGGTGGAAAAGAGTAAGGGTTCACTCATTCGGGATGTGGCCCTTGCTGCTGAGACCATTGCCTCAGTTATTCCTGAGTCTGATATTGAGAAGGCCTCAACGATCTCTTTGCACACCTTTGTTACTAGGACTTTGTATGCAACAGCCTCGGTAAGTGTTGATTCCTTTAAATTTTGATTCTGCTTTGAGCTAATGTATTTTTTGCTGACCTTGACTTATTCCTGTGCTTATTCCAGCTGGCCATTCACGTAAGTGCTATGGTGAAGTGGGTTCGAGCTTTGGAGAGCTCAGCCGAGCAGGCTCAGAAGTCTTTAAAGGCATCTGAGCTCAAGGTCTCTGAGCTGGCCTTCACCATTGACGATCTGAAGGCCCAGGTACATGAACTGAAGGCTCAGGTTGAGAAACTGGCCTCAACAAACAAGGGCCTAGAGGCAGAGGCTATGAAGGCAAAGGAGAAGCTCGAACTGAAGACTACCAGCTTGGTTTAGGCGGAGAAGGAAACTTCTGAACCTCTCGGCTCTTTGACTACTTTGAAGAATGAGTATATTTTGTTAGCCGAGGTCAATTCCACGTTGCTGGATCAGATCGAGGTGGAGAGAGTCAAGAACCAAAAAAAAGATGCTCAGATTGAAGAGTTCAACAATGAGGTAACTACAAACTAGGTTGCAGGGTGCTTCGTCTTTCAGGAGCAAGCTATGGAGAAGTGTCCAGACCAGGACTTCGACTTTGACCCTTCTCTTAACAAGAAGAAGGGAAAGTCAAGTGTTGAGAAGGAGGCGGAGGTCTTAGCCCCTGCTGACATTCCTGCTGATGTTCTTGCAGAGGTCCCAGTTTCTAGTGATGTTCTTGCTGATCTTAAGGCTTAGACTCCTTGGATGACTCTACCACCAGCTGAAACTGAAACTTTTGCTCCTGATCTGCTTGAAGCCACTTTTGAAGCTCCTGCTTTTTCTTCTTCTGAGGTACCTAAGCTGCCTGAAGCCACTTTTGACCCTGCTTTAGGGATTTAGGATTTTTGCTTCTTATAAAGAAATTTTTTTTTTTTTTTTACTTTAGTAGACCTTGTACTTTGCTTCTTTTGAGAAATGAAAATATTCTTTTGAAATTACTTTGCACTTTGTTTATGTTCTTTCCCCTCTACCCCTTGTTTCGAGGAGAACTCTGTTATTCCGAAAGTGAATCTAAATTTTGCCAAGTATGAGGTCTACTTTCAACCTTAGCATTTGTGAGCTGAGGATCTCACCATTGGACTATGAGCTGATGTGATCATCATTCGTTTATGGGCTAAAAAGCTTATCGTTTGTTCATGAGCTGAAGAGCTCATGCTTTGTTTATAAGCTTCTTTTAACTTTACTCTAGCTGTTGCTCCTGAGCTGCTCGAGGTCAATGCTGAGGACTCTTGCATCTTTGAATGCTCTTATTTTCTTGTTTTGTATTCTATCTTTTCTCCTTCTACTCCAACCATATCTTGGCCTATTTGGAGTATGATGCCTACTTTTGTCTTTCCTATGCCTTCCATGCTTGTTTTGTGCCATTTTGTGTTGTATTGTTCTGAGCTACTTGAGCTCCTTTTTTTTATAAGCTCTGCTTGGTTGTTCTGTTCTTTTGGTGTCGTTCCCTTTCGGATCGAGATGTACGAATCCAGGTGAAAAGCGATAAACGAATTGTGTTGTTATCTATACCCACCTACCTTTTTAAAGCGTCACTTCCCTTAATTGTTGACATGATTATGGAAGTGTAATGACTGCCTCTTCACATTTGTGTGTTATTCGCTCTCTTAAATCCTGAGATTCCTTATTTTTTGCATAATGCTTGGGATTTCTTACTTTTCGCAATTTTTGTTAGAACTTCCTTTACCTTCTGCTTTCCTTGTTGAGTCATGGCTTCCTCTCCTACTCCATTGTTCAAACAACAAGCCCATGTCATGATGGACATGCCCTGGTACTCTGTATTTCTGCTCTCTTCCGTGGTTACAGCTTTGGAGGTGGAGGATTTTAGAAGGTAGTATCATCTTCTTGATGCCTTGACCATCCGAGTGCCAACCCTTGATGAGCCCTGCAACCATCTCCTTCGGTGGGAAATTTGTTTCTTTGAAATTACTTTTGAGATAGGTCTTCGTTTGCCCATCCATCCCACTGTTGGAAGGGTTTTGGCCTTCTATGGATTGTGTCCCTCTTGTCTTTCCCTAGAAGGATGGGGTGTGCTGATAAGCTTTTTTATTCTTTGGCGCCTGCAAGGTAACAATGATTTTCCCCATGTTGCCGAGTTCCTCTACTTTTATGATCTTCTTTTTGACATGCCCCCCTGATTTAGTCGCTTCACATGGAGGTGCCACTTCGTCTCTCCGCTGGTCCTCGATGTCTCCTAGCTCTCCAAAAGGGTGGACTCAATGTTTTTTCTTTATTTCTGGGGACTCCTGGGAGTCTGTTAAGGGGATTGGTCTGAGCGTACTCGGGTCCCTCACTCTTGGGGTTGTTTTTCGGATAGAGGTAAAGGATTAGGATTTTTACTCCCCTCTGCAGTTTACAAACATTATGATGAGTCTTAATTGTGCTTATGCTGCACAGGTGCTCCCAGTCTGACCCTTAACGAGCTGGTGAGGGTCAGCCAAGTGGCTCGTACTGAGGCGGTTCCCTTCTCGTTGTTAGTCACTTCCTAGAAACTTCTCTAGTTCGGAAATGGTGCTAGCTCTGCTGCCATTCTGGATGCTATCTCACGCCTTCTTTCTCCTATTATTGATGTAGACTCCTCTTCCGCTGTATCACTACAATCGTCAAGTTCCTACTTTGGTGAGATCATTTTACAGTTGCCGAGTTGGAATTTACAAAAAAGTAACTCTCTGAGGCGGAGATGGAACGGGACGAGCCGAAGACTGAGAATGCTCATCTACGCGTTGTGAACATTCAGTTGGAGAAGGAGATATCTAAGCTGAAGCGGGGACTTGGGGGGGGGGGCTTAGAACTTTTTCCTTTTCTTTCCATAACCTTGCCATACTTATGAATATAAAACCATCTTTTCTGTTGGATGCCTTGCTTATTTTCTTGTTATTTTATTCTGTTAGTTGTAATGCTTAGGTTGAAAAACCTAGTCGATGTAGCGAGCTGAGTCAAATTCTCTATTGACTTTGAGAAGAATTCTGTTCCAAGTGAGTCTGAATTGTGCTAAGTATAAGGCTTGTCTTTAGCCTACAAAACATAGCTACTTGGTCAGGAGTCTTATGGTGGTTGGGTGTCCACAAGCTGGAGAGCTCATCGAAGGTATATAAGCTGAAGAGCTCATAGTTTGTTTATCAGGAAAAAAACTCAACCATTATTTATGAGCTGAAGAGCTCATTGTTTATGAGCTGATGAGCCCATGAGCTGAAGATCTCATCGTTTGTTTATGAGCTAAAGAGCTCATCTTTTATTTATAAGCTAAATAGCTCATCATTTGTTTATGAGCTGAAGAGCCCATCTTTTGTTTATAAGCTAAAGAGTCTATCGTGTGTTTATGAGCTAAAGAGCTCATATTTGTTCATGAGATGAAAAGCACATTCTTTGCTTTAAGCTAGCTATAAAACGTTGACTGAGCTGTCATTTTATTAATGATGAACTTTTACAAGTGTTCTGGCTATTGAAAGAACCTCTTTAAATGGTCAACATTCTAGGAATGAGGCAAGATCTTTCTGTCATCTGTTTGTAGCTCGTAATTTCCAAGTTTGATTATCTTGGAGATGATGTATGGGCCTTCCCAGTTGGGCCCTAACTTTACATGAGAAAGATCATTTCATGTAAGGAGAAGTTTTTTTAGGATCAGATCTCCGACTTTGAAGCTTTTATACCTGACCTTCTAGTTGTAATATTGAGCTGTCTTTTTTTGATAACTCATGATGCTCTGCCAGACTTTGTCCCTCTTCTCATCTAAAAGGTCGAGGTTGAACAGAAGTGACTCATCATTATGCTCGGGTTCGGAGAACTCTGTCCTCAGAGATGGAGATGCATATTTCCACATGAGCTACTGCCTTGGTTTCTAATGCCAAGGCAAACGACGTTTCTTGAGTTGTTGATTTGGTTATAGTTCTGTAAGCCCATGATACCTCTGGAATGTGTTCCACCCATTGTCCCTTTAAGACTTCGAGTTTGGTCTTCAAAGTTGTCTTTATGGTTCGAATAGTTACTTTTGCCAGCCCATTCGACTGAGGATGAGCTGAAGCTAAGAAGTAATTCCTTATACCTAACTCGACACAGAACTTTTTGAATTTGGGGTTGACGAACTGTTTCCCATTGTTTGAGATGATTGTCCTAGGTATCCCGAACTTGCAGATTATATATTTTTCAGGTGAAGTTTTGAACCTTCTACTCTATAATTGATGTCAAGGGCTCCATTTCAGCCAATTTGGTGAAATAATCTACTCCAACGATGGCGATTTTGCATTGTCCAATGATTGTGAGAAGAGGTCCAAGTATGTCCAATCCCCACTATTGGAATGGTCAGGAACTGATTACTGGGGTGAGGAACTCTGGTGGATAGTGGGGGATGTTCGCATGCAGCTGATAGGTCTTATACCTTTTGACCAGGTTTGCTACGTCTTTGAGCAGTGTGGGCCAGAAGTAGCCTTGCCTCAGCGTTTTACCTGTCAAAGCTCGAGCTCCGATGTGATTACCGTAGATACCTTCATAGATTTCTCTCAGAATATAGTTAGTTTCTTCATCTCCCATGCACCCCAAAAGACGTGTTGAGAAGCCATGTTTTTATAAGTTTCCCTAGAGGAAGGTGAAGCTAAACGATCTGACTCTTAGCTTTGCTGTTTCTTTGGTCTCTGCTAGTAAAGTTCCATTCTGGAGATACTCTATAATTGGGTACGTCCAGGTTGGCTGAATATGTACCAGACACACTTCTTTATCCTCGAAGCTCATCGATAGCTCAGCAAGGTGCTCAACTGGAATTAGTATATCTAGGTTTTCTTAAGAGGCTGTGGCTAGTCTTGCTAAAGCGTCAACTCGAGAGTTTTCAGTTTTGGGGACATGTATGACTTTAACTTGTACAAACTCCTTCATTAATTCTTGTACCTTCCTTAGGTAGAGAATCATTCTCTCTCCCTTTGCTTCATATGTCTCCTTAATCTGTTTCACCACTAGCTTTGAGTCGTTGTAGATCAAGAGCTACTCTACCTCTATAGAATGTGTCATATTGAGCCCCGACAATGACAGCTTCGTACTCAGCCTCGTTATTTGATGCCTTAAACCTGAATATGAGGGCATATTCGATATCTATTTCATCCGAAGAGGTCAGGATCAACCCAACACCGTTGCCTTGGGCATTGACAGTTCCGTCTACTGAGAGCTTCCACACTGGGAGGTCAGGTACCAATTTGGGTTGGCTCCGCGGATGCTTCTAGATCTGTTGTGAACTCTGCAATGAAGTTTGTCAATATTTGTCCCTTGATTGTGGTCCTGATTTTGTACCTAATGTCGAACCCGCTCAGCTCTATTGCCCATTTGACTAACCTTTCTGATAACTTTGGTTTGTGCAACACCTGCTTCATTTGTTAGTCAGTAGGGACCTCAATCGTGTGAGTCTGAAAGTAAAGTCTGAGCCTTCTAGCTGCGGTTATCAGAGTTAAGACTAGTTTTTATATCTTCGGGTATCTCTTCTCTGCCTCCCTTAGAGCTCTGTTGTAGTAATAAACTGGTTGTTGAGCTCTATCTTGTTCCATGATCAGTACTGCGCTGATTGAGAAATCTGAAACAATAAAGTATAGGGTGAGCACCTTTCCTTGTCTAGGGCTTACTAAGATCGAGTAAGAGCTGAGGTAGTCTTTGAGAGCTTTGAATGCCTCCTCACATCCTTTTTTAAAGTCTATAAGAAAGGTTGACATTTGAAACTTGACCTAGAGACAAAGCAACTCAAGATTGCTATCCTTCAAGTTAGTCGTTGAACCTCTCTTGTGTTTTAAAATGAGTGCATGTCTATTACAACTCTAACTTTCTCTGGGTTAACCTTTATTCCTCGATTATTGACTATGAAACCCAGAAACTTCCCCATGAAGACCCCAAAGACACATTTGGCTGAGTTGAGCTTTATTTGGTACTTCTTGAGGATCTAAACAGTTTCTTTGAGGTGTTTAATATGAAGTTCATCTTTTACCGATTTCACCGGCATTGTCGATGTATACCTTCATCATGTACCTGATCTGTTTCTGGAACATTTGATTCACTAGACGCTAGTAAGTGGCTCTAGTGTTCTTTAGCCCAAATGACATGACCTGGTAGCAGTAAGTCCATTGCTCAGTCACAAATGACGTCTTTTTTTTGTCGCTAGGATCCATTCTGATTTGGTTATACCCAGAAAAGGCATACATGAAGCTCAGGAGCTCATTCCCCACTGTGGTATCCATAATCAGATCAATTCTGGGAAGTGAGAAACTATCTTTGGGGCAAGTGCAATTTAGGTTAGTGAAATCTATGTAGAGTCGTCACTTGCCATTGGCCTTCTTTACATGAACTACATTGGCTAGCCAGGTCGGATAATCTACCTCCCTAATGGCCATGACATAAAGGAGTTTGAAGACCTCCTTGTTTATTGCTTTCTGGCATTCTGGAGGCAAAATTCCTCCGTTTCTGTTTGATGGGCTTGAAGATTGGGTTTACACTGAGCTTGTGCGTGATGACCGAGAGGTCTATCCCATGCATATCATGTTTTCACGCAAACACCTCCATATTCTTTCTGAGATATTTGACATTTTTGTGCAACTTCAATCCCACATATACCAAATGTCCTGATTCCTAGTTAAGCTGGACCGATTCTAGCTCTTGTGAATGTATGAATCTCGTTTCTAGCTCGTCTCTCATGTCGAGCTCATCTAGCTAGATAGTCTCGATTTTTTTCTCTTCATTGACACCATGTAGCATTCACATGCTACTCGCTGGTTTCCTTGAACCACTCCAACGTCGTTCTCAGTGGGGAATTTTACGACGAGATGGTAGGTAGAAAGGATGGGCCTCATAGCGTTGAGTGAAGGACTTCCTAGCAGAACATTCCATGCTGAGGGGATGTCGTGCGCCAAGAATCTTACAGTGATAATGGATTGGCAAGGTGGATGTCCCAAGGTGAGAACAAGTTGTATTAACCCCGGGGGTAGTTCTCTTTCCCTTGAGAATCCTAGGAGGTGATTCCTTACCGGTTTAGGTTTGTCTCTATTTATATCTATCTTGTCGAAGGTAGACGCAAAGATGATGTCGATAGAGCTTTCGTTATCAATTAGAACTCGATGGACGGTTCTGTTTGCGATGATGACCCACACCACCAAGGGATCATCGTTGGGATGTTGGTAACCCCCTAAATCTGCATCTAAAAAGGTGATGTTCATGCTCAGCTGAGGTGCTTTGGTCACAGCCTGCACCTCGAGTACTTCAGTTCTGACATTGCGCATGTGAACCTTATTGGTTGAGCTGGACTCCCCTCCTTCAGCAAATCCTCCAGATATCACGTTGATCTCTCCTAGGGGTTGCTGATGTTGCATAGGAATTTGCTGATGAGGTGCTGGAGTTGGGTGAGTTCTGTTTTGGTTATCTTGGGCCATAAAATGGCACAATTGCTCCTGTTGAATCAGGAATTAGATCTCTTTCTTCAGCTAGATGCAGCCGTCAGTGAGGTGGTCATGATCTCTATGGTACTCACAGTATTTCCTTGCATCCCTTTTCACAAGATCTGCCCTCATCCGAGGTGGCCACATTAGAAATTTTTCGTTCTGCACCTCATAAAAGACCTGGGACACTGTGGTTGTGAGGGGAGTGAATTGCCGAGGTGCAAACCTTGGTTTGCAACTCCTACGATGGGGGACCCAGGCGGCCTCTGATGTCTCTTCTCTTTTTCGAAGAGTGGTCCCTGTCTCTTCGCAAAGACCTATCTCGACTTCTTTCCTTTTTGGGACTTCAGTCCTTCTTTTTCTCATTTTCCTTGTGTG
Source organism: Ilex asprella (assembly GCA_023539305.1). NCBI lineage: Eukaryota > Viridiplantae > Streptophyta > Magnoliopsida > Aquifoliales > Aquifoliaceae > Ilex > Ilex asprella. Next base: position 17,301,170 of record CM042190.1, on the reverse strand, counting down.
TGGATAAGCTCTCTGCCTTGGAAAGGAGAGCTTCCTCGCCATTGATATACATCTCTGCCTTGGCAAGAACTTCTGCTATACTGGCTTGCGAGTTTTTGGATATGGAGAACATCAGGTCCTTTGACTGAACTCTCAGTCCAACGATAAAAGCAATAGTGGCAAATTTTTCGTCAGGGACGCCCACTTTTAGAGATTCTGAGTTGAACCTTTGAACATAGCTTCGTAGGTTCTCATTGGGTCCCTGCTTCACATTCAACAAATGGTATCTCGGCCTTTGATAAGTTTAAGCTCCTATGAAGTGCGAAACAAAGGATATGAAGAGTTCTCTGAAGGATGAAAAGGATGTCGGGGTTAGTCTGTTGAACCATACTAAGGCTGAGCCCTTCAACGTGATGGCGAAGGCTCGGCATTACACTAGATCTTGATATCCGTGGAGCTCCATTTAATTTTTGTACATGTTAAGGTGGTCCATGAGATCCTTTATCCCATCGAAGGCCTCCAATTGGGGCAATTTGAATTTCGGTGGGAGGGGGAAATGCAATACCTCAGCAATAAAAAGAGATTCAGCTTGTTGCACTAACGCTTCCATGGTTACTAGAGTTTTGCCTCTTACAACCTCTTTCATATGACCAAGCTCTTGCTAAATATCCTTGAAACATTGCTCCTAGTATTGTTCCTTTCTCTCTTGTCGAAATGGGGGAGTTTGTTTTTATAAATTCCCCCATCCTGGCTTTGCACTTCCTTGTAATCTTCGTTCTTGGGCGCTTGATGGGCATAGTCTAGCTACGTTCATCCCCTTCAATGACCTTCCTTAGGAGGTTGATGCGTTGATGTTTCCTCAGTGGGAGATCACCCTGGGTTGGTTTCTCCTTCTGGGGACGCAGAAGGAGATTCATTAACTTTTCATTATGTTAGAAGGGACGCTAGTTAACTAGGTGAAGAGACTCAAGCTCGTTATTTGGAGAAGGATCCACCATGGGAAGATCAGTTTCAGCGGTGGCCAAAAATCACGAAGATTTTCCTGATGTCTTCTATTGGTGATTTTTTGCTGGTTTTGTAACTATGAGAGATTCGTCTGGATTCTGCTCATGTTATGCGTAGAAACCATCAATTACTGAAGAAAATCAATATAGTTGTAACAGAAACAATCGTTCCTATAGACAACGCCAACTGATGATGTTCTTAACACAATTGAGTAGTGATATGAATATAAGGTGCACTGAACAGCTACATATAGTTCAGTCTGAACTCTAATGCTCTAGGGAATAGGATTTGGGAACAGAAGGGTAATTACACAGAACGTTTATAGTGGTTCACCAGCTCGGGAACTCGACTAATCCATTCTCAAGTGAGTCTCTTGCTACTGAATATATTGAATACGGGAAAGTTTATAGAGAAATATTTCTTATGAGACTAAAATAGCTTCTTGTCATTTTCAAAAGTTTTATCCCTTATTTATAGTTTTCCTGGGTCTTAGCTTGATCTGAGGCGAGATTCTCACCCCTTCCTCGTAATGATCGCCTTCATTGCGCAATAATTGTGGTGGTTGCTAGGGCGGTTACGAGACTTGGGTCTGCTAAATAACTGTTGCTACAAAAAAGGGTACTTAGTGGGATCCAACCATCCTTTGCACAACCTTCCTTGAAATGTGAACACACGGAGTTGGGGTTTGAAGTCAAGGTCTGCAAATAATACAAATGGAATGAGTTACCGACCTGAGTGGCATGACTTGAATTACCGAGCTTAACCGTAGGTATTTTTGTAGTACCATCAGATACTATATAGGAATAACAAAACTTAAAAAATGTTTCTATATTATTCATTATAGGAGTACTAGTATTTATAGAGGTCTGTTACAATTAGATTGATACAAATCAATATGATAATACCTAATGAGATCTATTGCTTTCCAAGATAAGGGCAGGTTGAACTAGTCATTATCTCTGTTAACAATGCATAAAACCGTGCTCCGGAATGACCCCTAGGAGGATCTTGGCCACAATAAAAATAATAATCAACAATCGTCACAAACCATTTTTGTAAGTTTTGCAATCCACACATTTACGGATGCAATACATAAACTAAGCTCAGCATTACATGAAACCATATAAACTAATTCCCAAATGAATTACAACAGAATAAACTGACTCCATATCCATAGATGTCACAATGTTCGTATATGGATCTTTTAACAGATCAGTGTCCATCAAAACCACGGAAGCATAATGACTACATATTGTACAGAGTCCATACGTGCTCTCCTTGCCCGTAATATTTCTGTAAATTTGGAATAAGGATACCCATTTTTTATAAGAGGAATAATGATACTTTTGGTTCTATGTATATCAAACAGAAGGTTTGAGTTTCACAATAATCTGAAAAATCTGTTACAAGGTGTTCTATCAAAACATAATTTTCTTTTTTTACAAACTTACCATGGTGCAAAACATTTTATATTTAAATTCTCAAATTTAGTCTCAAAACATTTTAAAAAAAAACATGTGTCCTAACATCGTATTTTTCTCTGAATAAGGCAGACCAAGAATAGGTAAGATATTGGTTGTAAAACTGAAAGGGGCTCTGAAAAGCACATACCAAACTGGAAAATTCGTGTTAAGTGAAGCTTAATCGTAATCTGAGTTGTAAGGAGTAAAAATCAGCTTGCTGCATTCCCAGAGTCATATTTGCCAAGATCTGAAAATGTGAGCTGATGGGAAAGGAGTCTCTTCTCATCATTTTCATCAAAATCAAGACTTTCCTCTTGTTCGTAACCGATTTCAATCACACTCCTCTCTTTTCCATGTAGCTCATCTGATTCTGAAATACGAGTCTGAGAGTATAGTTGTCCTGAAGGATTGTCCATCTCTATCTCTCGCATTTCTGATTCTATTAAGGAATCCATTCTTGCCCGTTCCCTATCTCTTGGATAAGTAGAGTATAAGAAGGAGTAGATGAGGCAACAGATAGCCATTGGAATGCCAATTGCTGTGTAGAGTGCCTTGGCAAGTGCTGCAGCATTTTCTCTGTCTGTTTCAATCTCTTGCGAATCCGTTGCTCCTTTTGTAACTGGTTTGTAACCATAGACATGCTGAGACAAAATTCCAACTATAGGAGGAGCAAATGATGCCAATATGGATTCAAAGGATCGATCCAAAGCGTAGATGCTCGTTCGAGATCTCTCTGGAACTATCTCTGCAAATATTGGACTGTAGACATAAAAACGAAAATGCATGGTTAAATAAATCATCAAAATTTCTGATGCTGTTTCATGCCTAAATGCTACATGTGATGCATGGTATAGTAGTGCATTTGGAAGAAGCGATTTCAATCGCTCTGAAAGTATTCCCCTCTAAATGCCAGAAACACTTTTAACCATAAGTTGGGTTTTTTCAGAAGTTTTGTGAATCATCTAATAGCTCTGAAAGTAATTTAAGGGTCCCTATTATGATTATGCCCCACTTCTGTTCATGTGAATATTCACAAGCGAAAGCTAGAGATTTCAAGATCATGGTTTCCAATATTATCCAATATGACATAGAACCCAAAAATTTCTATAGTGGCACCCAGAAGTGTGAAACTAAAGAGATTCAAAGAAGCTATTCATCATATATTGTAAAGTTCTTGCCTGCCAAACCCCACAATAGAATATTCCACACACTTCTAGTTCACAGCTCCAACACCCCCAAACACCTTGTTATTCTCAAAGATAAGGAGAAAAACATAAATGGTCAATAGAGACATACTTGTTCGTAGCTGGAGCATTCCAGGATATGCTTAATCCCATGACGAATAAAACCAAGCCATGGATAAACATTGTGGAAGGATCATCAGGCAATACAAGCAGCAGTATTGCTGCTAAAGGAATCGCTGAACCAGAGCTTATCTGTGAGAGAATTATTCTCCCGGAATTTGGCAACCGTTTTGAGAGGATATCCCCCATCCTTCCCCCGAATAGACCCCCAAGTGAAGTGGCAATAACAAAAACAGTCCAGAGAAATGCCGTTTCTTTGTGGGAGAACCCAATGAGCTCTAACCACATTGGGGCAAATGATAATGACGACCAAGGAAATGAACCAGATACACCTTGAGCAACAATTATTTGGAATGACGGAATTTTCACAACTGCCTTTGCTTCTTTAATCAGGTCCTTTACTTCTGAGGCAAAGGGTTTTGGTGGAATATGAGCTTTAGTTTTATTATCAGAATCAGAAAAGTGGGGATCAATGGCAAATAGGCAGACCAAAATACCAACGATAACACTTATCAGTCCAACCAGATGGAAGGCAATCCTCCAACCAGGGATGCCCATAAATGACGTTGAGGCGATCAGCACAGAACAAAGCCCACCAATGATTGAGCCAAAGTTTGCTGTTAACTGTAGCCATCCAAAAGCCATGCCTCGATTGCTGTCATCAGTAGAATCGGCAACAAGGGACAGAATAGCTGGTGTAACTATGGCAAGTCCTATCCCATTCAGACCTCTTGAAATTGCCACCTGAATGATCAGATGTCAACAAAAAGAGGTTTATTTCGTGCATGATTGGGAGATGCGAAGAGTCAAATGCATTCAAGAAATATGTCTTGTTCAGTCCAGAGTTTATCTTCCTCAACCCAGCATGGACTTCTTCAATTACGATTGATGTGCAAAGGATTTGAGTATTTTTATTTGTTTGCTTTATCAAGTGTGTAGGGTTTTTCCAAGTATCAATCTGCATGGCATTTGGGTCTCTTATCCTACTGCGGCTGCTCTTGCACTATATGAGGGGACTTTCAATTAGAATCTCGCGGGGTGAAGTTAGAAGTTTACCATAATGCATATTAGAAACTCACTCAACCAAGTTAACATGAATCAACAGCAAGATTTACATAGAAAATCACATGGATTCAGTGAGGCAGGATCCATTTCCATCTGCTGCAGTTTCATAGTGGACGAGCGAGTAAGCGAAGAGGCTTAGGCTAATAGAAAAGAGTGCGTTGGTGCGTACCATTTAACAACAGTTCATAGTGTGAATATTGGCTGAAAATAACAGGTGTATTATATTCTTTTCACATGTCCATCACACTTGCCAAATTAGATGTCTAACCAATAGGTTCATACTCCATGCTCCCAATTGAAGGAGATGGATTAGGGGTAATTTGTCTTCTTTGAATTTCACAGTGGTTTTAAATGGTAAACCAAGGGGAAGATTCAATGCTTCTAGGGGTTTGAGACTGGGGATTTGCTCACCTTTTCTTTTTACTTTGATGGTTGATGGATTGAGTAGATTGGTAGAGAGAGGAGTGAAATATAATTTAGTGGAAGGTTTTTTAGTGGGGAATGATAAGATTAAAGTTTTCATCTTCAGTTTGCGGATGACACCATTTTTTTCTCATCTAGAGACGAGCAAAAATTTTAGAATTTTGTGAAAATTGTTAAGGACTTTTAGCTTGGTTTTGGGGTTGAAGGTGAATATATCCAAGAGCTTAGTTGTCGGCATTAACTCTTATAGGAGTAAGATAGAAGAATTTTCTAGGGAGTTGAGGTGTGAGGCAAGTGAGTGGACATTAAAGTATCTAGGTTTTCTGTTGGGGGTAATCCTTTATCCCTAAATTTTTGGAATTCTGTTATGGAAAGAGTGCAAAAAAGATTGAATGGGTAGAAAAAGAGTTGTGTGCATAGGGGGGGGGGGAGGCTCATTTTAATCCAAGCAGTCTTGGGTAACATTACTACTTATTTTATGCCCCTTTTTTAGATTCCTATTAAGGTGGCTAAGATTTTAGACAAAATGAAGAGAGATTTTTTATGAGAGGCTATGAAGCACGGACACTCTTGAGAAAGTGACGTATCTGTGTCGGATACTGACACTCTTCGGATACGTGTCATATACTCTTTTATCCGTATCCATAATTAAATGAAAAAATTTTAATTTTGGACACGTGTCCGACACTTCTTTGGTGACGTGTCCTACATTTCTTTAGAACGTGTCTATTGTCTACCACTAAACAATAAATATGTGTTGAAATGTGATTAACAAAAATTAAAATTTTGAGAACATATAATTACTAATACTAAATATGATAAAACTGTACTCCAAATATAATAATAAAAACAAAAGATGCATAAAAGTTTTAAAAAAAAAGTAATTGAAAAAATAATAACAATTATTTAAATTATATATTAGATACACATTGTCTATAAAAAAAATTGATGATTATTAACTACAATGATGATGTTTTAGTCTAAAAATTTACGTATAAGTTTTATTGATCACAAAATATTGAATCTTTTATGAAATTGTATATCATTATCATTATATTTTTGATAAATTATATAATATTATATATAAAATATAATTTTTTTTGCATATTCCTAACGTGCCCGTGTCCGTGTCCAACTTTTTTCTAGAAATGTTTTGCGTGTCTGTGTCGTGTCGTGTCGTATCCGTCTCTCGTATCCGTGTTCGTACGTCTTAGATGAGTGGGTAGTGTTGAAGGAAACAATGATCATCTTGTTAAGTGGGAAGTTGTTTCAAATTCTAAAACAAAAAAAGGGGTTGGGTATAGATAATTTAGTTAAGAGGAATGTGACTTTGTTGGGAAAGTGGCTTTGGAGGTTTTCATTAGAGTCTGATTCCTTGTGGCATTCTAATATCAAAAGTGAGTATGGTATCCATGCTAATGGATGAGACTCTAATGTGGTAGCTAGAGTCTCATTTCGTAATCCTTCGAAGTTTATTTTCATGGTCTGAATGATTTTAGAGAACATATTTCTTTGAAAGCAGGGAATGGAGAAAGAGGACACTTTTGGGATGCTTTGTTGTTTCCTCGGCACTATAGACTGTCGGGTACTCATAATTCTCAGGTGGAAAGGGTTTCTTGTATTCTTACAAATTCTTTTGGGGGGGGTGGAACTTCGATTTTTTTCCTAGTCTAAATGATCGGGATATCTTGCAGTGTTCTTCCTTACTTTCTTTGCTTGAATCAGTTTCCTTGCACTTGTCGGTTTGTGATAGAAGACTTTGGGCTCTTGATTTTTTGGAAATCTTTTCTTGTTGTTCCTATTTTCAATGGTTGATTGATATTTCAAATGATCCTATTTTTTATCCATATTCCATGATTTGGAAGGCCAGAGTGCTAGTGAGTTGCAAGTGCTTGCTTGGTTGGTTGCTCATGGTAAGGTAAATACTTGTGATTTATTGCAAAAGAAAAGGCCTAACATTTTTATTTCTCCTCAATAGTGTATTATGTTTCTCATAATCACCTGTTTCTAGATTGTCCCATTGCCATTTTTTATGGTTTAAGCTTTTGGGGAAAGCAGATTTGATGTGGGTAATACCTTGCAAAAGTGTTTCACTATTAACAATGAATTTAGAGTGTCTTGGACGTGGAAAAAGAGCTTCCTTTTTATGGAGATGTGCTACTTTGACTATATCGAGTGATTTGGTTGAAGTGTAATTGAAAAATTTTTGAAGTAAAGGAGAAGTAAAAAGAATGTTTATGGGAAAGAGTGAAGTTTTTGGCTTCTCTTTGGCAAAAATTACCAAAGATTTTTGTGATATCACTTTGGTTGTTTTGCAACTCAATTGAAAGGCTGCTTATAGTCATTAGTTTTTTTTTTTTTTTTTTTTTCTGGGTGGATTTCTTATCCACCATTTTGTATAATTCTTTTTACATCTTTCGTTCTATGAAATGAATCTATTTTCTAAAAAAAAATAGGTTCATACTCCCTAATATTACACTGCTATAATATGATGCATTCTTTTATGGATCTTTGATTGATTTGAGATTTAGTGAGTATGATAGGAATTGGGAGAGCTTGCAATCCAATGGTTGATTACAAAAGAATTTAAGTGCTACGAAATAGTACTGCAAGGTGTAGGACACGAACACTATTTAGAGAGGGATACAAGTACAATTAAAAAGTTGTATAAGACGTAGTCCACTCTTCGAATAATTCTATTACATTTAACATAAGGCTCATCTAAAAATAACACATACCATAAATTAAGACTATAAAAGAGTTCACTTGACTGATCTAGTCCTTAAAAGTGACAAAATATATTTTAGGATTTCTAAAACAAAAGCCTCGATGGATCAATGTGATTCAACCTGCAATTTTAACCGAAATCATTTTACATTTTCAAAGTAAATTGTTTTACATCTAAAAAATGTTTTCACAAGGGGCCTTCAACCTTTTACGTTAAAAAAATATTTGCCAGGTTTGCCCAACTATGACTTAACGAGAGTCAGGTCGATTTGACTCGAATCGTGGACCTGATCTTTAATCCTACACTAGTTTTAGTAAGAAATCCCCCTCGTGAGCCATCCCCCTTCCAAAGAGAAGAGAGCTACCAGTTGTTGCTACTGGACGACGAAATGGATGTTTGAATTTATAAGATTTACTCCATTATGACTTAGACATACATCTGACCCTCGTTCTTGTGTCTCTTTGCATTCCTATTGTATATATATGACCCTCTCTACACCCCGCAGTAGTGAGAGCCTCATGCATTAGGCCGCTTCCATATAAGAACATTGGAATCTAGTCTACCTATCAAATTTAACTAGTTGAAAATCTGTAAGCCATTTCAAGCTTCTTATGCTATTTAATCTCTTCTAGGAAGGTGTGTAGTATTACATTTACAATGGACTCTTCAAACTAAAGAATTTAGCCAAATCAAGACACATGTAAGAAGATCTTGCCCCAATATAACCATAGTGAACCTTTAAATTGAACCACCAACTTTCATCCATTATGCATTCTTAACATAGTTATCAAATCGTGTATCGGAAGGTGTATCGTTTTTTAAAAATAATATATCATATCGCGTATCGTATCGTATATCGTAAGATACGGTTCAATTTTAAAAAAATAATAAAAAATATATATATACCTTTAAAAAAAATATTACATTCATAAAAACATAGCATTCATTAATACTCCACCAACTATTCAAGTCATCAACATAGTCCACTAATATTATAATGCAAAGTTCACAACCATAGTTCACTAATTCAAACTTCAAATACCAAAGAGACTAGACTTTGTAAATAAATTAAAAAATTAACATTAATCAAGATTCAAAAATTTTAATACAAAAAAATCAAAAAAAATATTTGACTTTGTAAATAAATTAATATCATTTCTTCCATTGTACAGGACCACATATTTGTTGGAGTACCTGCCTAGCCCAAAACGACATCGTTCCATAAAAAAGATTAAAAAAAAATCAGTCTACCTAACCCAAAACAATATCGTTCAAACAAAAAAAAAATTTTTGCACGTATCGTACGTATCATAAAAACGTATCGTGTATTGGACGATACAGCGCAAAAAACGTTTCTGTGCAAAAACGATTCAGAATTACGATCGCGTAACGACTATGATTCTTAATATTAATAGAAGTTTTGTCATCCCCGTTCTAGTGGGGAGTTTAACTTCTTCAGCTGAATTTTGTAAACCATACTACTACTCTGACCACAATCCTAGAATCTTGGAGGCACTGACAACCGAACCTTGACTCATTACTTGCAAATTAAAACAGAATCGAATCCCTTTTTCTTAGTATGCCTCTACTTTACCCATTTCCTAAATCAATCCAATTTCATGGGAGCTCATCGATCAACATACCTAACATGAAAAACCTCAAACTCTACAACAGACCCATAAAGTATCAAGCCAAATTTATCTTATTTAAAATTAAAGGTGCATATAGCCGTATTGCATCAAAAAATCCACACCCCAAAGATGCATCTATAAACATATATTGCTCCAAATATATACACACAATGAGAGAGAGAGAGAGAGACCTGAACAAAAGTGGAGGAGAAAGCGACGAGGAAGGTGGCGGCAGCCCAAAGGAAGGCCCCGAGAGCAATGACATGCGTGCGGTTGTGACGGGAGGCAAGGTAAGCGGCGAGTGGGTAGCAAGAAGATTGTACTATGGATCTGAAAAGAGTGAGTGAGCCCAGACCTGTTGGGTCGGTGTGTAGGGCGGCACCAACTTCTTTGTATACTCCGGGTAGCAGTGACTCGTCGGCGCGTTCCATAATACCGGCCAGATTAACCAGTATTAGAGTCAACGTCTCAGATCTCATCTCCTTCAGCTTCTTCATTCCAGCTGTGTGTGCGCGCCAAGAGAGAGAGAGAGAGAGAGAGAAGGAAAGAGGGAGGTGGATGTTGACTGGATCATAGAAGACCTATTGATCTTTGTCTGAACGGTGAATGAAGGGTCTGAGAGTGGGTCGTGTGTGGCCCTCCGAAACTGTGGGACTTAGGTGGCGAGGTAGAATATGTTGGATGCTCCGGAAAAAGATCCCACCTACAATTTTAGTAATTTACTCCAATATTTGATTTCTAAGTCATTACCCGTCGCCATTATATAATAAACAAAAATATCTAAAATAAAATTTTAAACTAATGAAATAACTCAAAATATATGTCAGTAATATCCTTCATATTAATCAAATTGCCATAAAAATATATAAAAACTTGTCAAAACAACATTATATATATAAATACCTCCAAAAAAAAATATTAATAAAACTCATTGAAATTTATAATCCTTAAGAAATAAATAAAATCTTGTTCATTTATAAGACTCACGAATTTATCACATCTACCACCACTCAATCCAATAATAAAACATAATTATAAATTTAATCACTATATTTTCAATTCACCTTATATCCCATGTAATAAATACTTCAAGCAAAAAAAATAAAAATAAAAACTATAGAACACAATTAAATTTACAATCTTTAAATAATAAATAAAATCATTCAAATCTTATTTATTTATAAAACTCACGAATTTATCACCATTCAATCTCAAATGACCCAATATAATTATAAATTTAATTACCAAATATCTAATCCTCCACATTTAAACATACATAGAAAACATACTCTCATACATTTTTTTTTGGCTATCAACAAACTTTCTTAATTAAGAACTGGTTTTATTATAAATACAATAATTCAAGTTGTTTGAGATAAAATAATAAAAAATTAATATCTAATTAAAAAATAGGGTAAAAAAAAATGGACATCCCCTGACTTTTAGTAAAATTATACGAATACCTCCTCACATCTTATAAATAACATGAAGATCCCTTGAAGTTTGAAATTTATTGTGTAGAGACACCCTATGTCTCTCTTTTTTCAATGTTACTAACGGAAAGTAATAATTTCATCCCAAAAAATATTATTATTTTTATAATTACCTTTGTTCAACTTTAGTACCAATAGAATGAAATAAGATTTGATTTAGTACTCAAAAAATTGATCCCAAAAAATCGATTAAATGGATTTTAATACTAATTTGATAAAAATAAAAATTAATTTGACAAAGTTGAATATAATTTGAACAAAATTAAATGTCAATTTTTGATAAAATTCTATATTAATTTACAATATATGGTTCATTTCATGTTGAATACTATTTGATGTTGATTAAACTAACATGAAATTGACCTTAAATTATAATTTTTTTTGTTGTGTTTAAACTTAAAAATTTATATTTTAACCCATAAAATTTAAAAACATATTTTTTTATAGCATAGCGTCTTCTCTTGTTTGATAAAATTTCTTTTGGTCAAGGTTCGACCACACATACTTAAATCAAACCAATTGTTCATCCCTCCCCCCACTTCTATTTTTTTTAAGAGAATCGCTCTCCTCCACTTGGTAAACTTAAAAATCTATGATTTACATAAAAATACATGAAAGTAAATTAAAAATTTGACAAAAATTTTGAAAATTTGATAGCTCAAAAAAATTTAAAAAATTTAGTACCAAAAAATTGATAATATTTTCAAATATATAATCTAAGGTCAATTTCGTATTTATTTGATCAATAACACATAATATTTGATTTTATCAAATTGACATTTAATTTTATCAAATTAATATTCAAAAATTTTGAATTAATTTTATTGTTATCAAATTAATATGAAAATTCATTTAATAATTTTTTGGGATACTAAATTATATCAATTTTTTGGATAATAAATCAAAATTTGTTCAATTTTATTAAAATTTTAAATTAATTTCAAATTTTTTTTATTAAATTTAGAAAAGGACAATTATGAAAATAATTATAAAAAAATTAGAAAAAAATCATTACTTTCCAATAGCAACATTGGCAGAAGGAAGATAAAGGGCATCTTCATGAAATGAGTTTCAAACCTTATGAGATTTCCAAGTTATTTGTAAAATGTCAATGGATATCCATGTAAAATTATCAAAATTCAAGAGATGTCTGTGTTTTTATCTTAAAAAATAATGTCAAAAAATCGTCGAAATGGCTTAAAAATCTTATCTGGTGAAGCTACTAGAAGGATGAAAATCTGCCCATACAATCTTAAAAGACAATAAAAAAAATATTAAATTTCACACTACGATCATTGCCCACTTACACCCACACCCACACCTAAACTCACAAAAAAACAAGAATGAAAACACATAAAAAATAACAAATAGAGCAATCATTAAAAAAAAACTGCAAAATAATCTATGTAAAAACTATTGTCAATGGGAATTTTAGAGGAATTTAGACCCTGAATCAATTAAGACCTAATTTCAGGCAAAATATGAAACTCAGATAAAAATTTGTCAAGTCGTGAAAAAAGTGTGTTATTTTTTACTTACATTAAGTGTTATTTACAAAATAATAAGCAAGCGACAAAATACATGTCGTTAGATATATAAAAACTTTGACTTAGTTTCATGGAATAAATAATTCCATAACATGTAGTTTTCATATATTTTATGAAGTAAATAATAAAAAAATAACAAAGAGAAATAGAAAAAATAAGACAATAGTATAAGAGAGAGAGAGAGAGAATATAAGATAGATATATAGAGAGAGTTAGATGAGAGATAAGAGTCTTAGAAAAATTTTGCATGAGAATCGTACAATCAATAAATGTCAAACAATTTAAACCTCGAAAAGTTCAAGACAAACTTTTCTAACTACTTTATTATTGATGGGCTAGGCTCAAATGGCCCAATCCACGTGCAAAACTCAATCTTAATTAAGAGTCCAAGCTTATAAAGACCAGGCAAGCCCAATATAGTACAAGCCCAGTCAAGCTCATCAGAGAGCTACATCAGTAGGGAAGATCCAAGAGTATTATCCTCGCACGC
>CM042190.1:17262505-17287642 GCA_023539305.1 Ilex asprella | reverse complement strand
CTTCAGCTGAATTTTGTAAACCATACTACTACTCTGACCACAATCCTAGAATCTTGGAGGCACTGACAACCGAACCTTGACTCATTACTTGCAAATTAAAACAGAATCGAATCCCTTTTTCTTAGTATGCCTCTACTTTACCCATTTCCTAAATCAATCCAATTTCATGGGAGCTCATCGATCAACATACCTAACATGAAAAACCTCAAACTCTACAACAGACCCATAAAGTATCAAGCCAAATTTATCTTATTTAAAATTAAAGGTGCATATAGCCGTATTGCATCAAAAAATCCACACCCCAAAGATGCATCTATAAACATATATTGCTCCAAATATATACACACAATGAGAGAGAGAGAGAGAGACCTGAACAAAAGTGGAGGAGAAAGCGACGAGGAAGGTGGCGGCAGCCCAAAGGAAGGCCCCGAGAGCAATGACATGCGTGCGGTTGTGACGGGAGGCAAGGTAAGCGGCGAGTGGGTAGCAAGAAGATTGTACTATGGATCTGAAAAGAGTGAGTGAGCCCAGACCTGTTGGGTCGGTGTGTAGGGCGGCACCAACTTCTTTGTATACTCCGGGTAGCAGTGACTCGTCGGCGCGTTCCATAATACCGGCCAGATTAACCAGTATTAGAGTCAACGTCTCAGATCTCATCTCCTTCAGCTTCTTCATTCCAGCTGTGTGTGCGCGCCAAGAGAGAGAGAGAGAGAGAGAGAAGGAAAGAGGGAGGTGGATGTTGACTGGATCATAGAAGACCTATTGATCTTTGTCTGAACGGTGAATGAAGGGTCTGAGAGTGGGTCGTGTGTGGCCCTCCGAAACTGTGGGACTTAGGTGGCGAGGTAGAATATGTTGGATGCTCCGGAAAAAGATCCCACCTACAATTTTAGTAATTTACTCCAATATTTGATTTCTAAGTCATTACCCGTCGCCATTATATAATAAACAAAAATATCTCAAATAAAATTTTAAACTAATGAAATAACTCAAAATATATGTCAGTAATATCCTTCATATTAATCAAATTGCCATAAAAATATATAAAAACTTGTCAAAACAACATTATATATATAAATGCCTCCAAAAAAAATATTAATAAAACTCATTGAAATTTATAATCCTTAAGAAATAAATAAAATCTTGTTCATTTATAAGACTCGCGAATTTATCACATCTACCACCACTCAATCCAATAATAAAACATAATTATAAATTTAATCATTATATTTTCAATTCACCTTATATCCCATGTAATAAATACTTCAAGCAAAAAAAATAAAAATAAAAACTATAGAACACAATTAAATTTACAATCTTTAAATAATAAATAAAATCATTCAAATCTTATTTATTTATAAAACTCACGAATTTATCACCATTCAATCTCAAATGACCCAATATAATTATAAATTTAATTACCAAATATCTAATCCTCCACATTTAAACATACATAGAAAACATACTCTCATACATTTTTTTTGGCTATCAACAAACTTTCTTAATTAAGAACTGATTTTATTATAAATACAATAATTCAAGTTGTTTGAGATAAAATAATAAAAAATTAATATCTAATTAAAAAATAGGGTAAAAAAAAATGGACATCCCCTGACTTTTAGTAAAATTATACGAATACCTCCTCACATCTTATAAATAACATGAAGATCCCTTGAAGTTTGAAATTTATTGTGTAGAGACACCCTATGTCTCTCTTTTTTCAATGTTACTAACGGAAAGTAATAATTTCATCCCAAAAAATATTATTATTTTTATAATTGCCTTTGTTCAACTTTAGTACCAATAGAATGAAATAAGATTTGATTTAGTACTCAAAAAATTGATCCCAAAAAATCGATTAAATGGATTTTAATACTAATTTGATAAAAATAAAAATTAATTTGACAAAGTTGAATATAATTTGAACAAAATTAAATGTCAATTTTTGATAAAATTCTATATTAATTTACAATATATGGTTCATTTCATGTTGAATACTATTTGATGTTGATTAAACTAACATGAAATTGACCTTAAATTATAATTTTTTTTGTTGTGTTTAAACTTAAAAATTTATATTTTAACCCATAAAATTTAAAAACATATTTTTTTATAGCATAGCGTCTTCCCTTGTTTATAAAATTTCTTTTGGTCAAGGTTCGACCACACATACTTAAATCAAACCAATTGTTCATCCCTCCCCCCACTTCTATTTTTTTTAAGAGAATCGCTCTCCTCCACTTGGTAAACTTAAAAATCTATGATTTACATAAAAATACATGAAAGTAAATTAAAAATTTGACAAAAATTTTGAAAATTTGATAGCTCAAAAAAATTTAAAAAATTTAGTACCAAAAAATTGATAATATTTTCAAATATATAATCTAAGGTCAATTTCGTATTTATTTGATCAATAACACATAATATTTGATTTTATCAAATTGACATTTAATTTTATCAAATTAATATTCAAAAATTTTGAATTAATTTTATTGTTATCAAATTAATATGAAAATTTATTTAATTAATTTTTTGGGATACTAAATTATATCAATTTTTTGGATAATAAATCAAAATTTGTTCAATTTTATTAAAATTTTAAATTAATTTCAAATTTTTTTTATTAAATTTAGAAAAGGACAATTATGAAAATAATTATAAAAAAATTAGAAAAAAATCATTACTTTCCAATAGCAACATTGGCAGAAGGAAGATAAAGGGCATCTTCATGAAATGAGTTTCAAACCTTATGAGATTTCCAAGTTATTTGTAAAATGTCAATGGATATCCATGTAAAATTATCAAAATTCAAGAGATGTCTGTGTTTTTATCTTAAAAAATAATGTCAAAAAATCGTCGAAATGGCTTAAAAATCTTATCTGGTGAAGCTACTAGAAGGATGAAAATCTGCCCATACAATCTTAAAAGACAATAAAAAAAATATTAAATTTCACACTACGATCATTGCCCACTTACACCCACACCCACACCTAAACTCACAAAAAAACAAGAATGAAAACACATAAAAAATAACAAATAGAGCAATCATTAAAAAAAAACTGCAAAATAATCTATGTAAAAACTATTGTCAATGGGAATTTTAGAGGAATTTAGACCCTGAATCAATTAAGACCTAATTTCAGGCAAAATATGAAACTCAGATAAAAATTTGTCAAGTCGTGAAAAAAGTGTGTTATTTTTTACTTACATTAAGTGTTATTTACAAAATAATAAGCAAGCGACAAAATACATGTCGTTAGATATATAAAAACTTTGACTTAGTTTCATGGAATAAATAATTCCATAACATGTAGTTTTCATATATTTTATGAAGTAAATAATAAAAAAATAACAAAGAGAAATAGAAAAAATAAGACAATAGTATAAGAGAGAGAGAGAGAGAATATAAGATAGATATATAGAGAGAGTTAGATGAGAGATAAGAGTCTTAGAAAAATTTTGCATGAGAATCGTACAATCAATAAATGTCAAACAATTTAAACCTCGAAAAGTTCAAGACAAACTTTTCTAACTACTTTATTATTGATGGGCTAGGCTCAAATGGCCCAATCCACGTGCAAAACTCAATCTTAACTAAGAGTCCAAGCTTATAAAGACCAGGCAAGCCCAATATGGTACAAGCCCAGTCAAGCTCATCAGAGAGCTACATCAGTAGGGAAGATCCAAGAGTATTATCCTCGCACGCTTTAGAAAGAGTCAACTCTCACCTCATCCTTTGATCGAGTCTCATGGAGATTACTGCAACCACCTCGGCCGTTGAGAAGAAGTCGTCAGCTCTACCAGAATAGTTATTTAGTTGTTATTAAGTCGCCTCAATCTGTTAGGGGACGACTATAAATTATAAGCCCTATCAACGCTTGGGGGACAGATCACACTCAATCGAGCACAACACTCCTCTCTCTCTCAAAGCTTGTAACTCTCTACTCTCTCTTTACACTTGAGTTAATAAAATACCCGGCGACCCTAGTTGGGTATATGTCACATTGACCAAACTACTATAAATTCTTGACTTCATCTCTCCACTTTTATTATTGCATTTATTATCATTACTTGACAGAT
This sequence comes from Ilex asprella, assembly GCA_023539305.1. Taxonomy (NCBI): domain Eukaryota; kingdom Viridiplantae; phylum Streptophyta; class Magnoliopsida; order Aquifoliales; family Aquifoliaceae; genus Ilex; species Ilex asprella. The sequence continues at coordinate 17,283,562 of CM042190.1, read as the reverse complement.
GGTATGCAAACCAATTTATGCATCATCAGTTTGACGCCGTCTGTGAAAACTACAAAATTCTCACCTAAACACTTTATTTGTTTAACCAATGGCGATCATCGCCAAATAGATGAATCAACCCGAAGAAAATCCACCATGAGAGAAGGAGGTTACTCCTCCACCAGCCAATCATGTCCCAAATGCACATCAGATATTACAGACCATGTAGGAGCTTGTGGCCCAAAACCAGCAGATCCTACAACTTATGCTCGCTGGAAAAGGAAGAGCACAACCTGGAGAACCTCAAGTCAAAGGGGCTCCATGCCTTGGACACCAAGGAGCTCCACCCCTTGGTGTTCCCCATTTGGGCGCCCATGTAGGTCTAGGCGGCCCCTTTGGAGTCCCCTTGTGGGGAGCCCACCATGAGGGACCTCCAGCTCTTGCTTTCCATAGTGGAGACCCTCATTTCTAACAAGATGAGGGTGAAAACCAAAACATGAAGCATAAGAGTCACTTTCATGATAATTCTAAAGCAGCTCCCCATTATTGGGAAGAAAAAATGAAGAAGGTGCAAAATCAACTCGGTTACGTCTTCAATGTCATGAAGGCACAGGGACCTGAGATAGTGGACTACATCGTAAGGCAAACCGATACGCCTTTCAAACCTGACGTAGTGAACTACCACTTCCTCAAAAATTCAAAATGCCATCTGTTGAAACATTTGACAAAACAAAAAATCCATTGGATCACCTTGAAACTTACAAGACCTTGATGCAGTTACACAATGTCTTCGACGAAATCATGTGCAGAGCGTTCCTAACCACCTTAAAGGGATCTGCTCACCCTAGCCTCCTTTGCTGAGTTGAGCAGGTCCTTCGTGTCGTACTTTATTGGAGGGCGCTGCCACTAAAAGCCCGCCACCCACTTGCTTAACATAAAAGCGGGACAAAGATGAGAGCCTGTGAAGCTACCTCACTTATTTTAATGAAGAGATCCTTCAAGTTAAGGAGCTCGATGATAAGGTGACTATGATTGCCTTCTTGGGAGGCCTTCGATCGTCAGGCTTCCTCTTTTCATTGATGAAGCGCCCACCAAAGTGCAAGCTAGAAATGCTGGCAAAATCTTAGAAGTCCATGAATGCTGAGGACATCACAAGGGCTAGATGAGGTGAGTCCTCCCGAATAAGTGAGAAGAGAAAAGAAAGAGATAGGGACGACAAGAAGGAGGGTGGCGAAAAGCACAGTAGGATAGAAAGGGAGAAGGTACCTGCCAAAGACTGGCTTGGTCCTGTTCCTCAGAGAGACCGGCAAGTATTCACCCCACTAAACACCACTATGGGGCACATCCTATTCCATATTCATGATAACCCTATAATAAAGTGGCCAAGGAGGATGAAATCTCCTCCAAACCGTAGGAATCCAAACAAATAATGTAGCTTTCATCGCGACCAAGATCAAGACACCGATGATTGCTACAACCTCAAGAGACAAATTGAGGACCTCATACAGTGCGGTCACCTTCGCTAGTATGTTGCTGGTAGGGGACAGACGCCGTCATCGCCTCATAATCAGGAAAGATCAGTAACCTATTGGAGAAATTCACACCATCTCTGGGGGCTAGCAGAAGGAGGAAAATCACTTTTTACTATGAAAACCCATGCCAGAAAGGCATCGACGATTTGCGCCCATCCAAGATGCCCAAGCACAAAAACAGTGAGGTCATATCCTTTTTCAGAAAAGGACTTAGAAGGAATTCAGCACTCCCATGACGACCCTCTGGTGCTCACCATGACTTTCACCAACTTCCAAGTATAAAGGATCCTAGTAGACCGTGGCAACTCTACGGATATCTCGTTCACAGAGGCTTATGACAATCTTAACTTGGGCAGAGAAAGATACAGCCTATCCGGTGGCCCCTAATCAGGATTTCAGGGGAGAAGGTATATCCCCTAGGCTGCATCACCTTACCAGTCACTGTCAGGGTAGCACCATAGAGCTCCACGATCATGGTCAACTTCCTAGTGCTAAATTGCCCTTGCGCCTATAACATCATCCTAGGGCAACCTGCTCTCAACACCCTGAGAGTTGTACCCTCCATCTACCATCTTATCCTTTGCTTTCTAACCCCAAATGGAGTTATAGAAGTCCGAGGAGATCAGGTAGTTGCAAAAGAGTGCTACTTCTCCTCCATGAAGACTAGAAAATTGCATGAAGCCCTACAAGTAGAGGTCCTCGACCCAAAGGATGATGCCACCATTGAAAAAGGAGATCCAGTCGAGGAACTTACCCCTATGGTCTTAGATGAGGAACACCCAGACAGAAGAGTCTACATTGGCTCTTTCCTGGGCACATAAAAAAAAGAATATGACAATGTGGAACTTGAGCCCAGCCTTAAGCATCTCCTTGTATATGACAATGTCACTAGAAAAGTCATCACAAGCAAGCTCACCCATCTCAGCCCTGACGACACAACACAATCGGAGGATGTGATAAGCAGAAACAATCCTCAGAATATCATCATCAGTATTGAGCACACTAGAAAGGGTATTTACTTTGGACCCATCATCATCAAGAGCTACTTTACTTCAGTGCTTCTTGTTGCGAGGGCGTGAAGGTTTGCCCGAGCCATTACTAGATCATCACCACAAAAAGTGCCTGGAGTGTTTGTCTTCTGTGTTGCTTGCCCAGTAGTCCCAACAGAGGCTTCTATACTCGCCCTATCCACGCAACCAACAGGTCCAAAAATCCTCGCATGCCCAGCTGCCTCCTCGCCTAGAACAACGCACCCAAGTGCTTGGCCACTTGGATCATCGCTCCTCGGCGCCCGCTACTTGGACTCGCACAAACTGGCGCCCAAGTCACAGCCCAAAGCCTCCTCGCGTGCTCAAGTGTGTCCAGTAGCGCTCACTCCAACAACGCTCATCTACTGCGCGCGCCCAACAGTCACGCCCACAGTAGTGCCTCTTGGGCTGCGCGCTCTACTATCCTATGCATAGCAACAATGCCCAATGAATCTTCATCCCTCGCCCCCTTTGCACATACCAGCAGCTTGCCCAGCCTTTAGGTGTGAGCCAGATGCTTGCCCAAACCACCCCTATCATGGCCTCCAACTGGCGGCACATCAAGCAGCCCATCGAGTGCGCATACTGTAGCAACACTCAACAACTAGTTCAAACCAGACCCATCTCCTGCTCGCCCAAATCGACACCCAAGTCACCAAAGTTGCCTAGGTCGCTTGCCTCACAAGCATCCCTCTCGCCTAAGGCCTATCTTGCCTCACCAACCTGGGCGCCCAGCCCCTTGGCTGCCTTACCCAATAGCAAGTCCTGTGAGCCCCTTACGTGAATAGCAAAGGCACCCCGTAGCGGCTCCACCTCCCTAAGGCCTTGCATCTTCATCTCTCCTTCAGGGACAACACCAACTTCTCCAAGTTGTACACTAAGATTTGAAGACCTCAACACATGTTCTCCACCCTTTGACATTGTTCAGAGAATTTTAACTCAAGAGCCTTACCTACTTGTTCTTGAAGGATTTTGGGTAACGAAGCTCTTGTCCTCTTTCAATATTGAATGAAATGGGCAAAATGAAGGAAGAAGCTTTTATTTATACCTATGGTTTCAGTTTTTTTATATCTAGAATCGAGACTATTGCTTATTTTCCCTTTCCATTTTCTTATATTGGTGTTCTATTATGCGAATCCTCGGAGTTGGAAGCTACTGTGCTGATCCTAGGGTTATTAGGGAGTGTTTGACTAGTGTTCCTCCTCTCTACCGTTCTTTTAATCTACCTTTCTCTTGCCCATTCATGACCGTTTCTTCCAGAGCTACCCACTCCTCTGTTTCTCTTATAGGGATTTGGTCCGCTGATGATGATACCGACCTAGGGGATGTAGGTGATGAAATTGACAACTTCCATGGCATAGATTCTGTAGATGCTGAGGCAAATATTTAGCAGCCTCCCTCAGCGTCCTTTCCAACACCAAAAAAACCCTGACAAAGGTAAGGCCAAGGTAAGTGGCGTGGGAATCTCTGGCCCTACTGAGGGAGCTAAGGCTGCTTTTCGAGCTGCAGAACGTGTGGGTTCCAATGAGGCCAATCTCTCTTTCTTGAAGGTTCTCAGTGCTCGTTATGGATTTTCTCGCGGTGTCTAACCTTGGAGCCTAGATAGATTCACTCCATATGTCTCCCAGGTTCATAAAAAGGTCTATTTTTTTGTGGCTGCCTTTGAGAACAATCTTCGTTTCCCTATACACCCATTCATTAAAGGTGTTCTATAATACTTTAATGTCTGTCCTGCCCAAATTTCTCCTAATTTCTGGGGTGTCTTGATAGGTCTTCTCATTTATTTCAAGAAAGATAAGCTTGGGGTTCCCACCGTGTCCTTACTCATGGAGCTCTTCAATGTTAAGCTCAATTCACTTGAGGATTTTTTGTACATCTCTAAACGGACAAAGGCTAAATTAATTATATCCGAACTCCCGAGCTCCTACAAGGGTTGGAAAAAAAATTCTTCTTTGTGGGAGGCACTCAATGGGAGTATAACCCTGCAGATAAGACAGCCACCCTTCCAATTCCTCGAGCCTGGTCTACCCCTGACAACATGTGTAAGTTCTTGTTCGAGCTATCTGAGGTCAGATTTGATGGTTCGCCTTACTGATTTTACTCTGCTTTCATTTCTTCTCAGGTGCACGCCCGAAGCTTAGTGTTGGGGACTGGTGGGTGCTGCTGAAATTGGAGGAGTGTAATTCAAAAAGAAATTCTGAGCTCATTAGGCTTGGGTTCTTGTGGAGCAATGGTTCAGCCTCCCAGCGGTGACGTTAGCGATCCCATTTTCTGTTGTTAGCTCTGCAGGAGTGGAAGGTATTATTTTCTCCATTGACTTCATTGCCTTTAATTCTTCCCCTTCGTTTATTTAACTTGCTCAGTTTAGTTCTCCCAAGATCTTCCATAATGAAGCCTACCACAGAGGAACTCCAGGCTAAGATCAATTAGTTATAGAATAGTGGGAAGGGTAGAAAACAGAAAGCTGAGGTTGACCCTAGGAGTAGTGTCATCACCCAAGCTAAGGTCCAGATATTGGGGGTGCCCTTCCCTTCTCCAATTTCAACTAACAAAATCCTGGCCCCACCATCAAGCACTCCGCAAGTCATAGAGACCTCCTTTCCCCCTGAGGCTCCACCTGCTTCTTGGCAAGTTGCAAGCAAGGCTTGGCTTCTCTTTCCTCATCTGGGATCGACAAGGCTTTGGGACTGATCCCCCACCTTTAACCTGATACTGCTTCTTATGGGCCTCTTGAGAAGGTTCTTGAATCACCTCGGATGAGCTCTGAGATTGAGAAAGGGAAACATCCCGAGGTAAAGAAGCGTAAGGACTCATTTTTTTAAAATATTGAGCTTGTTGTTGGGCCCATTTCTTCTGTTCTTCCTGATTTTGACGTTCAAAGGGCCTCTTCTATGCCCCTTGAGGAATTAATCAGCTCAGCTCTCCATAGAGCAGCTGCTATAAGTTTTAGTATTTTTACACGTCCATTTAGCTTTATGCTATAATTTTATGCTAACCCTCATTCGTTTTCCTCCATGTTCCTAGTTGTCTATCCATGTGAAGTACTTGAAGAGTAGGATCCGGTCTTCGGAGGAATCTGTCAAAGCTCGGAGGGCATACAAGTTTAAGGTTGCCGAACTCTCCTTCGACATCAATGACCTTCGAGCTCAAGTGACAAATCTTAAAGAGAAAATGGAGAGTCAAGCTTCTTCCTTCCAAGGCTTACAAGCTGCAAAAGATAAGGTTGAGGAAAGAGAGACGAAAGTCAAGGATGAACTAAGAATGGCCGGAGAAGAACTGAAGCTTAAAGCCAATGCCTGGGCTAAGGCCAGTCAGGAAGCTTTTGACGCCCAGAGCTCCCTTGAGAGCATAAAGAAGGAGTATGTCATTGTGACTGAGGCGAATAAGGCCATCTGTAGAGAGCTCGAGGTGCAGAGATCTACCATCAAGCAGAAGGATAATATAATCGCTGAGCTGAAGGATAATGTCACCACTGAGTGGGCCACTAGATGGCTTGCCTTTCAGCGCAAAGCCAAGATGACCTATTCAGGGCTTGACTTTGAATTTGCGATCCCCACCGAAGAGGAGTTGGAGGAGATTGACACAGAGGATGAGGATGGCACCTTGGCTCTTCCCACTTTTGATGTGGCTCTAAAAAGTGCTGAGATATCTACTCCTCCTACTGGGGTCGTGGCTCAAGATGTTTCTGCAGCTCTCTATTTTGGGAAAATCTCTATTCCATCAACTACTGATCTTCTAGCTATCCCTGTCGTTGTTCCTATTATTGTGCCATTCTCTGCCGACCTTGTGAATGAGGCCCTTGTTCAGGATTTGCTGACGATAGGAGTAGAGGTCCTTATGACTAGCACCCCTGAAAGTTCTCTTCTTTTACCTCTTACTGCTGAAGGCTCATCGTTGAGTTACAGAATCCTTCACTTACACCTTCTTCGGAAGGTTAGGGCTTTTTTGACTCTGTATTATGAAATACAACTTTTGATTTTGAAATGCAATAGAACTCTGACTTGAGACGTAATCCTACTTTCTTTTGCTTTTTATTCCTCTTACCCCTTGCTTCAAGAAGTACTTTAGTTTTTTTTGAAGTAAAATTTTTGATTTTGAGGGGCTAATTGGGGTGTTAAGATGCAAGGAATACCTGGTGCCTCTAGAAGTATACTTGACAAGAGTTCCTGAGGAGTTGTAGAGCGTTGGAGCTGATGCCTCAAGAGCTCTTTCATGTTTTTTAGTGGCCTTATAGGAGCACTAGTCGTTTTTCTACTCCTCACAGTGACTAGACGTTTGTTGGATTTGGCAAAGAGAGTTAGCCATTTGAAGCTGAGGCTTCCTCCCGTTGTGGCTGTGTACTCTATATTGCTGTATGTGAGAACTTTGATGGAAGATGAGCCTGAAAAATATCAGCTCCTTTCTAGCCAGAACACGAAGATGCATCTTGAGGTAAACAACCTTGAGGAGATATGTTAGGAGGTCCATGCGTCCATGCGAGTTGATGTCAACCCAAAGAAATCTGAGAAGTCTCCTTAAAGAAAGATACTAGGAGGTCTATGCACCTAATGATAAAGGTGGAGAAGATTGGTGGAGGTCTTTTTCCCAGAATTATCTTATCTTTCTAAGCTAATTGAACCTGATTGGCAGAGCTCCATTGTGATTTTTCTCAATATGGTCTTGAAGTTAGGCCTTCCTGGCTCACTGAGGGCTGAGGGTGCTTAAGATGGATGGGGAGTATCAGGGAAATGTCAGAGCTACTTACGAAGTTTTCTTTGTTGGGTCAACTGAAAACAGAAGGCCTTTCTGAGCTCCCCTGTACGTTAGCTTTGTATGAACAACTTCTGGCAATTGTGCCTTTGGTGCCCTCGAGGGAGCATCGGATGGTGAAGTTTATTGCTCACACCTTTTTACTTTCTAAAATCGCCATTGTAATTCTAATATGAAAACTCCAAGGGGTCATTGAATTTTCTTTCCATGTGCTTGTTGGCTCTTTAAAACCCAGGGTTTCCTTGGGCTTTCCATAATTTTCAAGATTCTTTTCTTGTTAAACCTTGGGGCTTTTCTTGACCCTTGAAGAGTTCTTGTTCTTTGTCTTTCTTTTTCCTTAAAAATTCTGATGGCTACCTCCCCTTTTTCCTTGTTCAAGGAACGAAGTTCCTTATGAATTGAATGGGAGTGGTAGTGCAATTACTTATTTTCCTCAGTGGTGACATCTTCAGATCTGGATGTGATAAAAAGGCGGTTTTCCCCGATTTAAACTTACCTCTAAGAATCCCTACCTTAGATGAGCCTTGCAATTATCATCCTCGAGGGGAAGTTTGTTTCTTTGAAGGTGCCCTAGAGATGGGTCTTCGACTTCCCGTTCGCCCTTCGGTTGGATATATTCTGGCCTATTGTGGGTTGTACCCTTCTCACCTTTCTCCCAAGGGATGGGGTGCCTTGATCAGTCTTTTTATCTTCTAGAGACTACAGGGCAATAAGGAGTTCACCATTGTCACCGAATTCCTTTCCTTTTGCGAGCTAGAGGATGACGAGATTCCTTACTCCCCCTGGTCTATGACATTCCTTCCCCACCTGAAGGGTGGGCTACGTGTTTTTTCTTTGCTTCTGAAGATTCTTGGAGATCATCCGAGCTGCATTACCGAAAGTGTAGAGTTCTTAGATCTTGGGGAAGTTTTTCCTATACTGGTAAGTGTGTGAAGTGTTTTTTTCTAGGTCCTTAATGACTTGCTTTCATCATGTTGATGTTATATAGGTGCTCCTGACCTTTATCTGTTGGAATCAATGAGAGTTGGGGAGATAACCCAGGCTAAGCCTATGTCTTTCCCTGAGCTAATGACATCAGACAACCTCTTCTTATTTAGTACCGCAGCGGCTATCATGGATTTTGTTTTATTTCCAGAGTCTCCTACTTCCTCTATTCCTGAGTCTGATGAAGATGTTGGAGGATTACAAGGAAACGCAAGAAGGATGGTCTGATGAATCCACCTCCTCAGGTGACTCCTCTTTTGGCATAGTTCTGCTCTCCTATAACGAGAATGAGCTTCTTAATATGCTTACAAAGACGGAGAAAGAAAGAGATGATCCACGAGAGGAGAATGCACGCCTGAAGAGGCGACTTAGGGAAACCTAGAAGCTTTCCCATGTTTTTTTTGTTTCTTGCGTTCTTATCAACTTTGATGTAATGGAATCTAGGTCTTCTCTGTTGAATGCTTGTCTGTTCTTATGAACATTGGATTTTAATAAGTTCATCTCTTGTTTTGTTATGTTTCTATAAGTTGCATAGCTTATCTTAGCTCTACTAGGATCATCTTGTGCCCAAGTGTTTGCTTTAACTTTTGCGAGGTGTTTATCGTGAGCTTCAGAGCTCATCTGTATGGAATGTAGAGTTCACCGTGAGCTACAGGGCTCGCTTATATAAACTTAGGAGTTCCTCCTGAGCTACGTGGCTCATTCTCGCTTTATGAAGTTAGGAGCTCCTCCTGAGCTACGTGGCTCATCCTTGTTTTATGAACTTAGGAGTTCCTCCTGAGCTACGTGGCTCATCCTTGTTTAATGAAGTTAGGAGTTCCTACTGAGCTACGTGGCTCATTTTATGAACTGAAAAGTCCATCATTAGCTTTCTAGCTATTTCGTGGTACTATGGACCTCAAGATCAGAGGACCTCATCGGTAGCTTCTTGGCTACTTTGTCATTTCATGAGTTGTAGAGCTCATCGGTAGCTAATTGGCTACTTAGAAACTTCCTGAGCTATTGAGCTCGTTGGTAGCTACTTTACTACTTAGAAGAATCTTGCTAAAATAAATGAAAAACTTACTATTCTATTGATAACGATTCTCTTACAAAAGAAACTCACTGAAAAAATCTTTTGAGATGCTCTGCGTTCTAAGAATAGGGTAGGATTTTCCCTTCTTCGATGTGCAACCCGTAATTCCCAGGTATTATTACCCTAGAGATGATGAAAGGGTCTTCCCAATTAGGGGCTAATTTCCTACGAGAGGGGTATTTTCTTGCAAACAGGAGCTTTCTAAGTACCAGATCCCTAACCTTGAAATTCCTGTGTCTGACTCTTCTGTTGTAGTATCTTATTGTCTTCCTCTGGTAACTCTGGATACGCTGTAGAGCTCTATCTCTCTTTTCATCTAGGAGATCGAGGTTTAGCAGAAATGACTTGTCATTGTGCTCAGGCTCTGTTAACTCAGTCCTGGGAGATAGGATTCCAATTTCTACAGGCGCCATTGCCTCTGTTCCAAATGCCAAGGCAAATGGTGTTTCCGTGGTTGTCGACCTAGATGCTATCCTATAAACCCATAATACTTCTGGGATATGCTCTACCCATTTTCTCTTCAAAGCTTCAAGCTTGGTCTTCAGAGCCGATTTGGTGGTTCTAATTGTGACCTCTTCTTGTCTGTTAGACTGTGGATGAGTTGGAGCTGAAAAGTATTTTTTTATCCTAAGCTCGACACATAATCTCTTGAACTTAGGGTTATCGAATTGCTTCCCATTGTCAGACACTATTGCTCTAGGGATCCTAAACCTGTAAATTATTGACTTCCACGTGAAGTTCTAAACCCTTTGTTCTGTGATTGTCGCCAAGGGCTCAACTTCTGCCAATTTGGTGAAGTATTCTACTCCAATAATGACAAATTTGCACTGTCTAATGCCAGTAGGAAGGGGTCCAAATATGTCCAAACACTATTGCTGGAAGGGCCAAGGGCTTACCACTAAAGTTAAGAGCTCTGATGGAGAATGGGGAACACTGGCATGAACTTGGTAGACCCTTCATTTTTTGACTAAATCTGCAGTATCTTTGAGCATGGTAGGCCAATAATATCCTTGCTTTAGTGCCTTTCCTACCAAAGCCCGAGCTCCAAGGTGGTTATCGCAAACTCCCTCATGGATTCCCCTGAGTATGTAGTTGGCGTCCTCACTTTCCACGCATTTAAGGAGAGGCGTTGAAAAATCTCACTTATATAAATTTCCATACAAAACATAAAATCTAGCTGACCTGGTTCTTAACTTTGTAGCTTCCGTGGGATCTTGTAGCAGGGTTCCATTCTGCAGATACCCTAAGATGGGATCCATTCAGCTTGGCTGGGTCAAAACAGGGAGCATTTCTTCTAAATCTCACTTACAGATGGCTTTGCTAGATATTCCACTAGTATTAGCCTATCCAAGTTTTCTTGCGAAGTAGTTGCAAGCCTCGCCAAAACATCTGCTCATGAATTCTCATATCGGTGAACGTGTTTGATCTTAACTTGTACAAAATTCTTAATTAATTTATGTACTTTCCTGAGGTAAAGGGTCATTTTCTCACCCTTAGCCTTATAGGACTCTTCTATCTGCTTAACTACGAGTTGAAAATCACTACAGACCTCCAACTGTTCTACCTCCATCGAGTGAGCAAGGCTGAGTCCTACAATGATAACTTCATACTCTGCCACATTGTTTGAATCCTTAAACCCAAACCTGAGGGCGTACTCGATGTTTATCCTGTCTGGAGAGGTTAGAATTAAGTCTGCCCTACTTCCTTGAGCATTGGCATCTCCATCTACTGAAAGTTTCCACGTGGGGAGGTCAGGTACTAGCTGTGTTACCTCTGTATCCATAGGTGCTGCTATCATAAATTTTGCGATAAAATCTATCAAATATGCCATTTGATGGCAGTTCTTAGCTTATATTTGATATCAAACTCACTGAGTTCTTTAGCCCACTTAACTAGCCTCTCGGAAGACTCTGATTTATGCAACACTTGCTTCATCGGCTGATCTGTTGGGACCTCGATAGTATGAGTTTGGAAGTAGGGCTCCTAGCAATTGTAACAAGAGCTAAAACAAGCCTTTCTAGTGTTGCGCCCTCTTTAAAGATCTGCCCCCTCTTTAGAGCTCTACTATAGTAGACTGATTGCTGAGCTCTTTCTTGCTCCCTTACTAGTGCTGCGCTGGTTGAGAAGTCTGCGACAGCTAGGTGGAGAGTAAGTACATCTCCCTCCAAGGGACTTACCAGAATAGGAGGCAAGCTCAGATAGTCCTTCAAGGCTTTGAACGCCTTTTCGCATCATGTATCCCATTGGAATACCTTCTTTAAGACCTAAAAGAAGGGTTGACAATTATCACTTGATCTGGACACGAAACGACTCAAGGCAGATATTCTTCTTGTCAGACGTTGAATCTCTTTTGTGTTGGATGGCAGTTGCATATCGAGTACTGCTTTAACCTTTTTCTAGTTTGGCTTCAATTCCTCTACTGTTGACTATAAAGCTTAGGAGTTTTCTTGCTAATACTCCAAAGATGCATTTTGCAAGGTAGAGTTTCATCTTGTACTCATTAAGGACCTAGAACGATTCTGCTAGGTGTTGGATGTGGAGCTCTGCCTTTAGTGACTTTACCAGCATATCATCAATATAGACTTCCATGGATGTCCCAATTTACTTTTGGAACATCCGATTCACCAGGCATTGGTATGTGGCTCTAGCATGCTTCAACCCAAAAGAAATGACTTGGTAATAGTATGTTCCCTGTTCTGTCACAAAAGAGGTCTTCTCTTGATCGCTAGGGTCCATTCTGATCTGATTGTAGTCTGAGAAGGCGTCCATGAAGCTAGGGAGCTCATGCCCAACTATAGCGTCCACTATTAAATCAATTTGAGGTAAGGAAAAACTGTCTTTAAGGTATGCTCGATTGAGGTCAGTGAAATCAATGTAAAGTCGTCACTTGTCGTTGGTTTTCTTGACAAGAACCACATTTTCCAACCAGGTGGGGTAGTTTACTTCCCTGATGACTTTGACGAGGAAAAGTTTGTTAACCTCCTCATTGATTGTCTTCTAGTGCTCCGGGCAAAACTTCTCCATTTCTGTTTAACAGGTCTGCAAGTTGGATTCACACTTAGCTAGTGCGTGATAGCCAAGGGGTCAATACCTTCCATGTCTTCTTGCTTCCAAGTAAACACTCCTATGTTCTTCTTCTGGAGATGGATTATAAGGTCCTTAACCTTCCTGCTCAGCCTAGACCCGACGTAAACAAGGTGCTCTGGCTCCTCGTCAAGTTGCACAGGCTCTAGATCTTTTAATGGTATTAGTCTTGTGTCCAGCTCGTCTCTCATGTCGAGTTCATCTAATTGGATGCTTTCAACCTCTTTCTGCTTTGTGGAAGCCATGTAGCACTCCCTTGCTACGCGCTGGTCCCCTTAGACCACTCCAACTCTATTTTCTGTAAGAAATTTCATAACCAAGTGATAGGCAGAGGGGATAGCCTTCATTGCATTAAGGGAAGGTCTTCTAAGCAACATGTTGTACGCAGAAGGGGCATCAACCACTAGAAATCTCACAGTTGAGGTGGTTTGACAGGGTGAGTTCCCCATGATCAACATAAGTTGGATTGATCCCAAGGGTAACACTCTCTCCCTAGAAAATCCCAATAGGTGAGCACTTACTGGCTCTAGATTTTCTCTACTTCTGTCCATTCTATCAAATGCAAAAACAAAAATGATATCTGTAGAGCTCCTATTGTTAATCAAAACTCGATGAACTTTTCAATTAGCCACGACTGCCCTTACCACCAAGGGGTCATCATGGGGATGTTGGCAACCTTCCAAGTCTGAGTCTGAGAAGGTGATGGTTGTGCTCAACCGAGGTACCTTTGACACAGTGTGAACTTCCAGTGTCTCGTCTGCTCTGATTCTTTACAAATGCGCCTTTCTAGTAGCGCTGGACTCCCCAACTCCTGTAAATCCTTCAAATATCACTCTGATTTCCCCTAGAGGTTGTTGATGCTGCGCAGGGATTTCCTACTGAGGTGGTGGTGGTAATGGAGCTTGGTTTTGATCCTCACGAGCTACGTAGAGGCGCAAATGCCCTCGTTGGATCAGAAACTCGATCTCTTTCTTCAACTGGATGCAATCATCAGTGTGGTGACCATGTTCTCTATGGTACTCTTAATACTTGGTGGGATCTTTTTTCGCTGGATCTGTTTTTATCCGAGGTGGCCACCTCAGGAACTTTTCGTTCTGTACCTCATACAGGATCTGTGATATTGCTGCGGTGAGTGGAGGGAGCTGATGAGGTGCATACCTCGATTGCAACTCTGGCTGTAGTGGACCTAAACAATCTCTAACGTCTCCCTTTCTTTTGGTGGAGCGATCTCTGTCTCTTTTGGAGACCTATCTTGTCATCTTTCTCTTCTGGGACTTTGGTCCCTCTTTTTCTCTTCTTTTCTTTCTCTTTTTTGTGTGGTTGAGCTCCCTGCCTTTAAGAAAAGAGCTTCCTCATCGTTGATGTATTTGTGTGCCCTAGCCACCACCTCGGCCATGCTTGTCTGAGGATTCTTTGATATTAAACACATCAAATCTTTAGATTGCATTCCCAAACCAGTTATGATGGTCGTAACGACAAAATTTTTATCTAAGACATCAACCTTTAATGACTCCGAATTGAACCTTTGGATGTAAGATTTGAGATTCTTCTGGGGTCCTTGCTTCACATTCAATAGGTGATAACTTACTTTTCTATAGGTCCGAGCTCCTATGAAATGAGACACGAAGGATACGGAAAGCTCCTTAAAATAGGAGATTGAGGCTGGGGAGAGCTTGTTGAACCAAGCTAAGACTGACCCCTTCAATATAATGGCAAAGGCGCGACAACGCACTGGATTCAAGTATCCATGTAGCTCCATCTAGTTCTTGTAAGTGTTGAGGTGGTCCATAGGGTCTTTTGTCCCATCAAATGCCTCAATATGCGACATTCTAAATTTTGAAGGGAGGGGAAAGTGTAGCACGCCAGTGGTGAATGGGGACTCAGTCTGTTGTACCAAGATGTCCATTGTGACTATAGCTTTACTTCTCACAGCCTCCTTCATATGGCTGAGCTCTTGCTTGATATCCTTGAAGCGCTTTTTCTAGTGTTGTTCTCTTCTTTTCTACTGATAAGGGATGAAATCACTCATTTTTGCCCCATCATTGTGACTTTGCACTTCTTTGTTGTGGCCATTCCTAGGGAGTGGATAGGGAGCCTGTCCATGGTCCGGCTGACTTGATCCAAAATGTGTACATCCAAGTACAGACGGTCAAGTTGTATTAATAATTCGGTTTGAGTTCGGAGTCGAATCCACAGGGAACTTTATGTGTTGGTGTTTCAAAGTAAGCAGTAGTAGAGACCAATTGATCATGGCCTTTGAGATTTGTGATTATGAGATTCGGAGTTTTTCCTGGATTAAATATGAAATTATTTCCAAAAAGATTTTCTAGACAAAATATAAGATTAATTTAAATGAAAGAAAAGTCACTCTTTAGTTCAAAGATTAGGACATGTAGTCAATTATCCGGTTTGTTATATTTAGGCTTAATAACTCAATTAACTCCCGTGTCAACAGCAAGTTAATCGGAAGGTAAAGATGGACTGTGAGAATTAAGACCATGGTTGCGATGTCTTTTTAGAAGCTTCCAAGAATTGCTTGTGCCGAGACTTAACCCGTCTATAAACAAACAAATGATTCTACAAGACATCCAACCATGGTTTTAATATTCCATTCTTTAAATGAAGCACAATACGGTGGACGGTTAAAAGGTATTCATGAAGATCTAGTCGTGGTACTTGCCTTGAAACGAGGGGTCTTTCCATGCAAGAGTCATCTGTGTCATGAAAAGACTCTCGATTATACAAAGTACCTTAACTTTGCTAGATACAATCAATCATCCAACAAATAAGGGAATAAAAATTAAGCATTAAAATAGTGCATAAATACAACTTCTGGATAATCAATACATGTCATTCCCCTCTTACTAAAGAGTGAATGAAAAACTACTCACTCTTCATAGCCTTGGTAACACTAGAAAAGTGAGTGATGTTCATCCCTCTAAGTAGAGGACATTTGTAGAATACAAACACAATAATAAAGAGCTAATCTTCAATGAAGAATGAGTGAATCACGTTTCACCCTTCACGGCTTTGGCAAAGCTCTAGAAAAGTGGAAGATTTTCACTCCTCTAAGAAAGAAGGGATCTCAAATAATAGAAGTGCAAGACATAAATAGAGACATGTATGTAATAGCATAAATGTAAAGACTAAAAGTAAATAAAGAAACTACAATTATTAAGTAAATGCAAATGTAAACATTAATGTAAAGAAATGAGTGGCAATATAAACTTCCCAACTCTTTAGCAAAGAAGAAAACTAAGACAATAGGGAAAGGAGAAGTGCTCCTTAGTGTTACCCTTAAAGTTCTCTCCTGCTGCCCCCTTTGTGGTCTCCAAAATGAGAGTATTTATGGGCAAGGAGGAGGAAGAAAAGGAGGGGGGGTGAAGGAATAGTTCTCGTCATCGAAGTCAAAGTGAAAATAAACCCACTCTACAGGCAATCTGTCGAGGACGTTCGAACGCTATATGACGTTCGAACTTTTTTGCTATTTTTGTTCTAAGAGAGTTCGAACGGTGGGTGTCGTTCGAACATAACTTCTGTCTTTGCTCTAAGGGCATTTGAACATAAGATGGGATCTGTACATATCACTCATATGTCATATGGAATGTGGTCCTCTATGGAAATCTCCTGCTACACTCTATGCAGAACTTGTCATAGATTTGCTGCAACACACCATATCTTCATTCAGTTTGGTCTCGTCAGTTCTTCAGTGGACGTTCAAATGGTAGTTGCGTTCGAACGTGGAATTTGATTCTCCAGGGCTTTGATTCTTGGCTGCAACACATCTTGCCTCAGCAGTCTGATCTTTACCTGGTTCAAGTGAACGTTCAAACGGTATGTAGCGTTCGAAGGGTACTACTTTGTTCCACAGTTTTTAATTTTGTTCCCCAATGTGCTGGTGTTACATTCAAATGTACTTTTTATCGCCCTTGAACCTTTTTTCACTTCAGAACCTGAAATGTTATCATTTAAACTCCATCAAAGTATAATTAGTCCAAAAAAGACATAATAATATGCTATATTTGAGTACTATTCACCGACTATTCTCCCCTCCTTCATTAACTTCTCTGAGGGGGTCGAGGTGTTGTTGTTCTCTACGAGGGAGGTTATTCTGGCCTTCTTGGGCCAGTCATTCCTCCTGTAGGAATTTCAAGAGCTTCTCGTTCTGTTGTAGGGGGCGTTGGTTGACAAGGCGAAGGGCCTCCCACTCGTTATTTGTGGGGGGATTCCCTATGGTTGGATTAGCCTCTAGATCATTCCTAGGTTGTCTTTCGTTGGTAGCTTCTTGTTGGTGCTACGTTCGTGGTGGATTGGTTTGACTTTTACTCATGTTACAAGTTAAGGCCATCAGTCGCTAAAGGGTAAGTGTATTTGTAACAGGAACAATCGTTCCCATAGACGGTGACAAACTGATGGTGTTATTTTAACACGGATGAGCAAAAAGTGTGAGTATTCATGGGCAGTGTGAATCAGAGTTGCTTGGTGCGGTGAGTTGCTGGATGGTTTACATAGTAAAAATATAGTAGTTCACCGGCATGAGAGCTCAATTAATCCACTCTTCAACGGAGGCTCTTCCTCTTCTTTCTTTATTGATTGCTTGGATGCTTTATAGTGCAAATGTGAAGAAAATTAGGGTTCTACCTCTACTGTGGAGGCGTTATACAATATTTATAGAGCAATTCTTTATTTTGGGGGATCTCTGTCAAGATCTTTGCCTTTCATGCGTGGAATCCTCCTTGATTTTAGGAGTGGATCTTGGCTAGTTGAGAGTTTTATGCCTTGACTCTTGCTATCAATTGCTTCGGGGTTGCCCGATGTCATCCAACTATTCCCTTATCATTCCCGTTGTTATCTCGTATGGGGGGGAGTTCTAGCTCTGATCATCTGAGCTCTGTAGGTCTTTCTTGACCTCCTGGTCTGAGCTCAGATCTAGACCTCATACTCAGTAGAATTTCCTCTTGGGTATCATCAGCTTTCATTTTCCTTTTTGTATTATATCCGGAGAAAACAATGGACATATATATGCTAATTTGAGACCAATGAAAAAATTTCCAATGCTTTCGGATTTGTGTTGGGGACCGATGTAACTGTTTCAAATCTCCCACATTATCTCACACGACCCATTCCACAATATTTCTATATTGCCATACTCGATAATTCGATTTTCGCATTTTTCAACCAATTGATGAAAGGCTTTGTTAGTATTCTGTAAATATCAGATAGGAATGCGAAATGCCTATAACTTTTTTGCATTCCTTCCCGATCTGCATGTATATTTAATTTGTTTTTTAAAAATAACATGTGTGTTATAAAACAACATCATTTTACTTGTCAAAAAATAGTGCTAGTTTAGGAAATATATTATTTGTGATTGTGTTATATTTATGGTGTTATAAACTATTAGAGAACATATTTGATGATACCTGTAGAAGATTTTTAATTAGGGATGAGCTCGGAAACAGAGGTCAGACCAAGAGGTCAACCAATACATCCAGAGCTTAGGGGTCCAAACCTCAAGCTCCCCCCAAAGCAAACAATCAGGAAAATAAGAAGGAGACAGTCGTATAACAGAAGGCACTCCGAAACAATAGCCAAGCTATATTCATGGCATAAGACTCTTAATTGACCAATATCCTCTCCTAGAATCAAGGGAGATCCCACGGATGCAAGGCAAGGATCTCGCTGCAGATCCCTTAGAGATAGGATTTCATTATAAATACTATACAGAACCTCCATTGAGGGGATATATCCATTTGTATCTGAAAAATATACTATAAACCACATTCACCATTGATATAGATCCCAGGAGCAAGAGACTTCATTAAAGAAGTGGACTAGCAGAGCTCCCAAGCTCGGTGAACCACTATACTTTAAACGTGTCAGCCATTTTCCCTATTCCCCTATTCTATACGAGCCTAGAAACTCAGGTCAAAATCTTATTCAAGTACTTGAATATTTCGCTCATTCATGTAAGATTACACCATCACCATCAGTTTGGCGTGTTTATGGGAATGATTGTTCTCGTTACAAGTACATTGGTTCTTCAGAGACTAATGGTCTCAACCCGAAACATGAGCAGAAGCCAAATGAATCCCCCACGGGTGCAGAACCAACAGGATGCCACCAGTAGTAGGCAACATGAAGATTCCCAAGTTTTCTTCCCCACCGTCGAGGCTAATACTCCTGTGGTGAATCCCACTACGAACAACGAATTGGAAGCAATTCGCCTAGCCAACCAACGTCTGCTACATCAAAATGAAGAACTCTTGAAGCTTTTATAACTGCCCCAAGAGACACAACTAGTCAATCGAGGCCAAAATGATTCCCAACACAAAGAGTAGCAACACCTCGATCCCCTTAGAGAAGTCAATGAAGGAGAAGAGAACAGCCATACTCTCCATCCACCCCCTAGGAATGGTGACAATGAAGAAGTGTAGAGCCAAAATTTTGGGGTCGAGAAGAATGATTTTCTCCCTTTCCAACAAGAAAGAATGGAGCAATACTGGGAGTAGAGCTTCAAGGATATCCAACAAGAGCTCAGCCACATAAAAGAGATAGTGAGGGGTAAGACCCCAGTAACGATGGATGCCCTAGTGCTGTAGACTGAGTCCCCGTTCACTGCTGGGGTGTTGCATTTTTTCCTCCCCCGAAGTTCAAAATGCCACAAATAAAAGCCTTTGATGGGGCAAAAGATCTCATGGACCACCTCAACACTTACAAAAATCAAATGGAGTTGCACAGATATCAGAATCTAGTGCGTTGTCGTGCCTTTGCTATCCCACTGAAGGGATCAACCTTAGCATGGTTCAACAGGCTTTCCATTTCCTTTGTGTCCTATTTTATAAGGGCTCGAACCTATAGAAAGCCAAGTTACCACCTGTTAAACGTGAAACAGGGACTACATGAGAACCTACGGTCTTATGTTTAGAGGTTCAACTCAGAATCTTTGATGGTAGATGCCCGGATGAGAAGTTTGCTATTACCGCTTTTATAGCTGGTTTGGGAGTGTAGTCGAAGGACTTGATGTTATCCATATCGAAGAATCTTCAAACAAGCATGGCTGAGGTACTGGCTAAATCAGAGAAGTACATAAACGATGAGGAAGCTCTCTTCTCTAAGGTGGGGAGCGTAGTCCTAGGAAAGAAAGAGAACGAGATAGGTCGCCAAGAAGGGACAAGGACCGTTCTCCAAAAAGAAGGGAGAATGTATGAGATTGCATAGGACCTCCATAACTAGAGCTGTAATCGAAGTACACACCTCGGCAGCTCACTCCAATTATCGTCACAGTGTCACGAGTTTTGTACGAGGTGCAGAATGAAAAATTCTTAAGATGGCCACCTCGAATGAAGGTGAATTCAGAAAAGAGAGATCCCATGAATTTTTACGACTACCACAGAGACCATGGTCATCACACTAATGATTGTATCCAGCTGAAGAAGGAGATTGAATTTTTGATCCAACGAGGGCAGCTGCGTCGCTTTGTAGCCCATGATAATCAGAACCTAGCTCCACCACCTCCATCACCTCAACAAAAAACACCAACACCACATTAACAACCACTAGGAGAGATTAGAGTGATATCAGGAGGATTCATAGGAGGTAGGGAGTCCAGCTCATCCAGAAAGGCTCACTTGCGAAGAATCAGAGCTGACGAAGCACTATAGGTGCACACTGTGTCCAAAACACCTTGACTGAGCACAACCATCACCTTCTCGGATTCAAACTTGGAAGGTTACCAACATCCCCATGATGACCCATTGGTGGTGAGGGCTGTTGTTGCCAACATAACTGTCTATCGAGTTCTAGTTGACAACGGGAGCGTTGCCAACATCATTTTCACTTCTGACTTTGACAAAATGGGCATAGGCAGGGAAAAGATCAATCCAGCAAGTGCCCACTTGTTGGGATTCTCAGGGGAAAGGGTGTTACCCCTTGGATTAATCCAGCTAGTACTCATTAAAGGAGATCTTCCCTGCCAGACTACCATAGCTGTGAGATTTTTAGTGGTTGATGCCTCTTCTACATACAATATGTTGCTTGGGAGACCTTCCCTTAATGCAATGAGGGTTATCCCATCCCCCTATCACCTGACCCTGAAATTCCCTATAGAAAATAGAATCGAAGTGGTCCGAGGAGACCAACATGTAGCATGAGAGCGCTACATGACATCTGTAAAAAAGAAGGAAATTGAGAATATCCAGTTAGACGAGCCAGACATAAGAGACGAGCTAAATACCAGACCAATGCCATCAGAAGAGTTGGAGCCTATGCAGCTTGATGAGGAGCCAGAACACCTAGTTTACGTAGGATCAAAATTAAGCAGGGAGATTGAAAATCTACTCATCCATTTCCTGAAAGAAAATCTAGAAGTGTTTGTGTTGTCCGAATTTGGTATTGACAATTTACGTGCAAGTATACACGATCAACAAGTAATAAAGTGATAAGTAGAGTATCGTTCCCACGGAGAATTATTGCTAATAAATTTCAAGTACTAACTTTGTATCAATCCAATTTTATTTAAACAATTGGAATTGAACTATAAATTCACTAATTTAAAACTAAAGCTAAACTTAACAATCAAGGGTTGAATTTCCCGGATAAAAGAAATTAAGATTACAACTTCCCC
>CM042190.1:17198368-17246823 GCA_023539305.1 Ilex asprella | reverse complement strand
GTTTGATGGAGGTTATAACTTGTTATCCATTAAATCTTTATTATTAACATCCAAACCTAGTTTTCTTCAAGAAGTTTGGATTTATTTATTACTTGAGATATACTTGTGAAATTGGGGGTTTTGCTTTGTTATGGAAATTGCTTGTTATGTGAGGAATGGTTGGTATTGTATCTCTTGTGTGGTTGTTTGGGATGAGCATGGGTTACTATTGACCGGGTATTATGGAGTGGGTAATCGACGTCTACTCCGTGGGGGTGTGATCAATCCTACCACTCATAGTGGGGTTAGTGCCTTACGAGGACTAAACCACTATCGCTCACGGGGTAACGTGGAAGAGGATGTGTATGCGATTTGTATGTGATTTTGGTGTGAGGCATAATATTTTCGATGGTGACCATGTGGAAGCTACTTCATGCTTGAGATACAAATACAGTGTGTGTTATTGTTCCTTGTACCATGAACGGTTTCTACAAGTTTTGGGAGGTATAGGACTCCGCAAAGCTTGAGAGAAACGGCTTATGGTAGAATGGATTATTAGTCGTATATGGCTTAACGTTCATGGTACCAAAAATAGTTTGACCAGAGTTTTGAGGAAGTATGGGATTCAGTGAGAACTTGTTGGAAACTGTTGATGGTAGATGGATTATTTGATTGTATATTGGTTTCACTTATTCGTTAAATTGTTGTTGTTACCTAAACTTGGAATTTGTTTAAATGTCACTGCTTTAATTCTAAATATATATAATATTTGTGAAATGAGACCGAACTGTTTTATATTTTTCTAAACCTTGTTCGAGTTTGGAAGAATGTTGCTACAGAGCTTAGTGCTCACCCCCTACAAACAAAATTTACTTTCGGATTATGGTTTAGAGGACACTCTCGGAGTTGATGAGTAGGTAGCTTGGGATGCTCAATAGGATAGAAGCGTGAATCCCGAGGGAGATGTTTAGAATTGTTATACTTATGTCCTAGACTAAAGACTTTCTTTTGAGGTAATGTATTAGTGATCTTTTGTTTATTCCGCTGTGAGATAAAATACTCTTGGTGAATGTAATGGTCATAGTTTGGCCTATTCTTTTGGACGACACTTTAAATATCCTGTATGATGAATGGAATATTTGTTACTTATGAAAATTTTTAGTTGCTCTCATGATGTGAATGGTGTTAGATAGTAATACCAACCAGGGTGGAATCTGGGGCGTTGCAAGTTTTGGTATTAGAGCTTAGGCTTTAGGTCTTACATGGGAGCTGTAGGTTATGGATTATCACTAGAGAGATAGGAGTTGGTCGAATAAATTGTGACCTAAGGCTTATACAAGCCTTATGCTTAAATCTAGACATCTTTATTATGTCTTGTACATCAAGGAAACTAATTTTAATTGATGTGCAAGATGGACGGTAGACGTGGACGTGGACGTGGCTGGGGAGGTCAAGCAAACCCACCACCGCCACCACCCCCTGATGCTATGAATGGCATCTATCAATGCCTAAGGGAGCTAACCACTCTGGTACAACACCAGAATGGGAACAACCACCACTACGGGGGTGTTCAACCAATAGCTCCTGTACCGGGCAATGGGGACGGCACAATAAGGATGATTGCTCTTAGAGAATTCTTGAGGCAACGCCCACCTACTTTCCAAGGGAGCTCTCATCCTTTGGAGGCGGATAAATGGATTCACTGGATGAAAAAAATGTGTAACAGCATAGGAGTTGCTGAGGATCTTCGGGTCGGCCTAGCTACATATCTACTAGAAGGGGAGGCAGATCATTGGTGGGAATCGGTGAACCGAAGGAGGAACACCGATGCTCTTACCTTGGAGGAGTTTGAGCAGATCTTTCAAGACAAGTATTTTCCTGAATCGATCAGGGACAAGATGAGTGCAGATTTTCTCGCTCTGCGACAGGGTAGCATGAAGGTGGGGGATTATGAGAGGAAGTTTGATGAACTTTCCCGCTACGCCACGGAGTTCATATCTACCGAGGCCAGGAGGGCCAAACGCTTTGAGCAAGGTTTGAGGCCTACTATCAGGGAGAAGCTCGTGGCTCACAGGATCTGAGAATTTAGGGATCTTGTTGATAGAGCCGCACTAGTGGAGAGAGACACAGAGGACAACCTGCGACGACAGAACTTCGCACGGGGAGGTCCGATTAGGACGGGTGCTAGCAGCAGTGGAGTACAAAGAGCGGCACCATACCGTCGCCCAGACCAGACGGTCGGATGGAGACTTCAGACAGCTCGAGGAGTTGGAGGCGTACCAAAGAGGGTAGGAGTAGACCCACTAACCTGCTATGCATGCGGAGGCTTGGGCATATTCGAAAAAATTGTCCGAATCTTCCACCCCAAAGGAACACCCCGACGGCAGGACAGGTTAATGCACAAAGGCCACTACCGCAGAGACCGTTAGCAGCTGCAGTCTCTGGCGGTGCTCACCAAGGAAGGGTTTTTGCTTTAACACAACCGGAGGAAGATGCCTCCAATGAAGTTGTTGAAGGTATTTTTCTTCTTTACAATTCTTGGGCCCGAATTTTATTTGATCCAGGTGCTACTCATTCCTTCATACGCACTACATATGCTATCAACTTGGGATTAACATTGGAAAAGTTAGAACATGCCCTGAGTATTGACATGCCTACAGGAGAACGGTTGAATACAAGAAGGGTGTGTAGAAGTTGTGTACTCCGAATTGGAGAGCAGGAATTGATTGTAGACTTGGTTGCCTTAGACATGAAGGGTTATAACATAATCTTTGGGATGAACTTGTTGTCTGCTTTCCGAGCGGTGATGGATTGTTTTTGCAAGCGAATTTCATTTCATTCCCCGGAAGGAGTAGCTTTCAGTTTCAAGAGAGATTGCAATTCTTTCCATCCATTTCCCACTATGGGAAGTAAATTCTTGAAAGCTAAAGCGGGGAGCCATTTAAGTTTCTTGGCTAGCTTAATGGGAGATGATTGGGATAAGTGCCAACCTGATGTCATATTGGTAGTGTCGGACTTTCCAGATATTTTTTCGGACGAACTACCTGGGTTACCTCCATATAGAGAGATTGAGTTTAGGATCAATCTATATCCGGGAATCGAACCTATATTTATTGCTCCCTACAGAATGCCACCTTTGGAGTTAAAGGAGCTAAGGAAGCAATTAGATCAACTATTGGCTATTGGGTTTATCCGATTGAGCACTTTACCTTGAGGAGCCCCGGTCCTCTTTTTGAAGAAGCATAATGAGACACTTCGGTTATGCACGGACTACCGAAGGTTGAACCGAGTGACAGTGAAGAATAGATATCCATTACCACGCATTGACGATTTGTTCGATCAGCTAAGGGGTTCTAAGTATTACTCCAAGATTGATCTTCGCACAGGGTACCATCAACTGCGGATCAAGGAGGAGGACATTCCTAAGATAGCTTTTTGAACCCGGTATGGTCATTTCGAATACACGGTAAAGTCGTTCGAACTGACCAATGCTCCTGCAGCTTTCATGGATATGATGCACAGAGTATTCCGGTCATATCTAGATCAGTTTGTCATTGTGTTTATTGATGACATACTGATTTATTCACGGACACAAGGGGAACATGAACGACCTCTCTCGATTGTGCTATAGACATTGAAAGAGCATAAGTTATATGCTAAGATGAGTAAATATGAATTCTGGATGAAGGAAGTTAAATTTCTTGGCCATGTTGAGTCAGAACAGGGAGTAGCTGTTGAATCGGCAAAAATTGAAGTCGTGATGAAATGGGAACCACCGAGGAATGTACCGAAGTACGTAGTTTCCTGGGATTAGCAGGTTACTACCGGAGATTTATGGAAAGGTTCTCCAAGTTAGCAATGCCAATGACTCGCCTTACGAAGAAGGGAGAAAAGTTCTTGTGGACTCAAGACAGTGAACTTGCTTTTCACTTGAATCTTCGGCAAAGAAGGTGGATTGAATAATTGGAAGATTACGATTTCACGCTCAACTACTATCCGGGAAAGGCTAACGTGGTAGCAGACGCACTTAGCAGGAAGTCTCGGGGTGAAATCAATGTTCTTGCTGTTAATAGGTGGAAGATGATTGATACTTTGGAGGAGTTTGATCTATTGGTGGATAGACAGAAGGATCAATCACGCTTATTTAATCTTGTGGCTCAACCAATTCTCCAAAAAAGGATTGTGGAGTTGCAACGATTAGATACAGAGTTGGAAGTTATCCGAGGTAGATTGGAGAGGAATGAGGTTGTTGAGAACTGGTCTATACATGATGATGATTTACGATTTCATGAAAAACTATGTGTACCAGACAATGACCAAGTAAGGGAAGAAGTGTTGAGTGAGTGTCATCGCTCAAAATTTTTCATTCATCCGGATGGTATCAAGATGTATAGAGACATGAAGCGTCACTATTGGTGGAAAGGGATGAAACAAGACGTGGCAAAGTATGTTGCCAGGTGCGCGGTATGTCAGCAGGTGAAGGTGGAACATAAAAAACTCGGAGGATTATTACAGTCTTTGCCTATCCCAGAGTGGAAGTGGGATCACATCACCATGGACTTTGTGTCTGGCTTTCCACGGACTTCACGAGGGCATAATGCTGTATGGGTCATTGTAAATAGACTCACCAAGTTCGCTCATTTCTTGAGTATGAAGACTACTGACACTCTAGAGACCTTGAGCAAGTTGTACATCCGTGAGATTGTTAGATTGCATGAGGTTCTACTCTCTATTGTGTCACACCGTGATTCTCGTTTTGTGGCGTAATTTTGGCAAAGTCTACAACGAGCTATGGGGACAGAGTTACACTTCAGCACCGCCTTTCATCCTCAGACAGACGGCCAATCCGAGAGGGTGATACAGATTCTAGAGGATATGTTACGTGCTTGTGTACTGGACCTCAAGGGAAGTTGGAGTGAACCTCTTCCATTGGTGGAGTTTGCTCATAACAACAGTTATCAAGCAAGCATTGGAATAGCTCCATATGAGGCATTGTATGGGAGACCATGTAGGTCCCCGACTTGTTGGTCAGAAGTTGGAGAGAGTAGTCTGTTTGGGCCAGAGATTGTTCGGGAGGCTACAGAGAAAATTCAACTTATCCGGGAAAGACTACGTACAACACAAAGTAGACAGAAAAGCTATGCGGATAAAAGAAAAAGGCCATTGGAATTCCAAGAGGGCGACTATGTATTCCTCAAGGTGTCACCCAAGAAGGGAGTGTTTAGATTTGGCAAGAAGGGAAAATTGGCTCCAAGGTATACCGGACCATTCGAAGTGATTAAAGCTGTGGGAAATGTGGCATATCAACTCCGGTTACCAGCCCACTTAGCAGGGGTACATGATGTGTTCCATATTTCAATGTTAAGAAAGTGCAAATCCGATACAACGCATGTTGTGAATTTGGAGGATCTTGAAGTTCAAGATGGAGCCACATATGAAGAACAACCGGTGCAGATTCTGGATACTAAGGAGAAGGTGCTTCGCAATAAAGTCATCCGACTGCTGAAAGTATTATGGCAACATCATGGGGTGGAGGAAGCTACCTGGGAACCAGAGCAGGAGATGCGAGAGAAGTATCCTCATATATTCTCTACTTAAGGTAAGTTTCGAGGACGAAACTTTCTTTAAGGGGGGTGGATTGTAAACCCCCATATTTCTATCGTTATATAGTAACGTACTTATGCTATGGAACTGTTAATATGTATATATATATATATATATATTGATGTATGTATAAACTATGTGGATGTTAAGATTAGGTAGAAAAATGTTAGTTGAGGTAATAAGGTATGTTGTAGAAGTTGAAAGCATTCCGAAGTGAAAGCACACTTAGGAAGAATTTGAATAAGAAGGAGCTTAGATACTGCCTTAATGTTTGGATCATAACTTTTTATGTTGATGTCCATTTGATCTGAAATTTTGACAGTAGATAGTATACTTCCAGGGCTACAAAATAGTATTTCACAAATATTTTCTAAATCGACCTCTAAATAGGTCAAAAACTGCAGTGGAAGTTACAGCAGAACTGAAAAAACCGTTCGAACGTTAAAGTCCGATCGAACGGCAAAACTCTTGTCTAATGAAAAACGCAAAGTACTGGGAGCAACCAACATTTGAAATTCAAGGGACGTTCGAACTTAAAGTTCTGTTCGAACGGTAAAACTCTTGTCTGATGGAAAACGCAAAGTACTGGGAGCAACCAACATTTGAAATTCAATGGACGTTCGAACGTAAAGTTCCGTTCGAACGGTAACGACGAATCAGAACATCAGAATTAGGTCGGTTGAGATATTTTTCTTCCTCTATAAATACTTTAGGCCGCCTCCCTAAGCGTCCAAACATCATTTCAAACCCTAGTAAGCCCTGAGAAACAAGAAAGAAGGATTGAAAACACAAGATCAAAGGGATTTTTCACAAGCAAGAGGATCAAATCTTTCAAGTTCTTCAAGAACACTAAGGAAGAAGAAGGTAGGAGAATTCTTTCAACCTTGTTCAATGATACCTAGGGTTATATATATACATGTTTTGAATCATATTAATATGTATTTTATATGCAATCATTGTTTCTTGATTGTTCTTGCTATCCTTACCATGTTTGATGGAGGTTATAACTTGTTATCCATTAAATCTTTATTATTAATTTCCAAACCTAGTTTTCTTCAAGAAGTTTGGATTTTTATTATTGATATGGATTTGTTCTTGACTTAAAAGCGTAATATTAATTTATTCTTGATGTCAAGACTTGATATCTAATTATGCTTGTTCTCCAACCTTGGTAATCAATTGTTCTTGATTTCAAGACTTGTTATTTATGTGTTCTTGAGATAAAAACTCTATATTCAATTATTCTTGATACAAGAACTTTAGTGTTTTGCTTGAAACAATAAAAATATATCTTTTGAGAATCTCATGCTTATTTTTCTTGAGGAGTCCTACTAGAAAAGCATAAATTGTGAGATTTGAGGATTTTGGATTTATTTATTACTTGAGATATACTTGTGAAATTGGGGGTTTTGCTTTGTTATGGAAATTGCTTGTTATGTGAGGAATGGTTGGTATTGTATCTCTTGTGTGGTTGTTTGGGATGAGCATGGGTTACTATTGACCAGGTATTATGGAGTGGGTAGTCGACGTCTACTCCGTGGGGGTGTGATCAATCCTACCACTCATAGTGGGGTTAGTGCCTTACGAGGACTAAACCACTATCGCTCACGGGGTAACGTGGAAGAGGATGTGTATGCGATTTGTATGTGGTTTTGGTGTGAGGCATAATATTTTCGATGGTGACCATGTGGAAGCTACTTCATACTTGAGATACGAATACAGTGTGTGTTATTGTTCCTTGTACCATGAACGGTTTCTACAAGTTTTGGGAGGTATAGGACTCCGCAAAGCTTGAGAGAAACGGCTTATGGTGGAATGAATTATTAGTCGTATATGAGTTAACGTTCATGGTACCAAAAATAGTTTGACCAGAGTTTCGAGGAAGTATGAGATTCAGCGAGAACTTGTTGGAAACTGTTGATGGTAGATGGATTATTTAATTGTATATTGGTTTCACTTATTCTTTAAATTGCTGTTGTTACCTAAACTTGGAATTTGTTTAAATGTCACTGCTTTAATTCTAAATATATATGATATTTGTGAAATGAGACCGAACTGTTTTATATTTTTCTAAACCTTGTTCGAGTTTGGAAGAATGTTGCTACAGAGCTTAGTATTCACCCCCTACAAACAAAATTTACTTTCAGATTATGGTTTAGAGGACACTCTCGGAGTTGATGAGTAGGTAGCTTGGGATGCTCAACAGGATGGAAGCGTGAATCCCAAGGGAGATGTTTAGAATTGTTATACTTATGTCCTAGACTAAAGACTTTCTTTTGAGGTAATGTATTAGTGATCTTTTGTTTATTCCGCTGCGAGATAAAATACTCTTGGTGAATGTAATGGTCATTGTTTGGCCTATTCTTTTGGACGGTACTTTAAATATCCTGTATGATGAATGGAATATTTGTTACTTATAGAAATTTTTAGTTGCTCTCATGATGTGAATGGTACTAGATAGTAATGTCGACCAGGGTGGAATTTAGGGCGTTACAATTTGTGTATAACTGTAGACATAAAATAACTATTTAACAAATATTGTAAGTAAAAAATAGGTATTTTATACTTTTTTTAAAATTTTAAAAATATTTTTTATTGACTTGAACATGATATGAAAAATATTATGACATGATACAATTGAGAGCTATTTAACAAGCATTAATGGAAGAAATTATTTTTGTATCATAAATGTAAAATATTTAAACTTTAAGGGTACAATTTATAATTAGTCTAAATTTTTTTAACAGCAAAATAGATGGAAGTTAATCTCAGGTGTACATTAATATGAATTTATGTTTTTTAGGCTATAAATTGATATTTTTAAACTTTGAAATTTTAAATTGAGATTCAAGTGATCTTTTAGGATAGAAGTTGATATTAACCTTTTCTTTTTTTTTATTATTATTATTATGAGAATGCACCGTTGGCAGTCACACCGTCCCAATCTCAATCCTCTTTTTTTCTCTCTCTGAACTCGGTGTGCGAATAGTGAATGGAAACTTCCTCTCGGGATGAGAGCTTTCTACCCTAGTTAGGGTTTCATCTGGGGTCCTTCCCATTTTGCTTTACAGTCCCTTCGTCCACTGTGGATTCAGTTCATGAGATTGCTTGATTCAATGTCCTGGACCTTTCAGGTATTTGATTGATCTCCATTTATTATGCATTAATATCTCATCGTTTGATCTAGTCTTCCTCTTTTGGGTATTTTCTTCTACCCTATCTTGTCATCTTCCTTGGAGGTCCTATTTGTGTCTTTTTTTTCTCTGTGTTTCACTACCCCTTTTTTATCTTCTTATCTTCATTCCTCCTTTGACTCTTTTCAATCTTAACCCCTTGCAGATCACTGTTCATCGATCCTTTTTCCTTATCTACCCATTTCCTCTCCATAGAGCGTGAAATAGAAGCTAAATCACATCCTATCCCTCCCCCTCGCATTTTGCTATTCTCAAACCCCTCTACCTCCAAGGATGTAGAAAAACACTGTCTAATGGGTCATTTCTTTACAGATTCTAACCTTAATAAGCAGGGGGTTTGCAATGTCTTTCAGAATTCATGGAAAACTTCTAAGGGATTTTTCATCACTTATTGGGAAAGGAATACGTACGTGTTTATGTTCAAAGATGAGAGTGATAAAGCCAAGATTATGGAAGAAGGGCCTTGGTCTGTTATGGAAGCTTTACTGGTGCTCAAATCATACCAGCCTCAAAGCATTGTCAATGACTTCAAGTTTCACTTTTCGAAATTTTGGGTTTAATTTAGGGGACTTCCGCTGGATATGATGACTAAAAACAAAGCTTGGCGTACTGGAAGGGTGATTGGGGACCCTACCCAACTGGAAGATGTGGATGGTGAGGTTCAATTTCAATGTAACTTCTTGAGAGTGAAATATAGGATTGACCTAAGGGAACCCTTGAAGAAGGGCTTCTTTTTGGCCAGAGATACCCAGGATGATATCTGGATAACTTTGAAATATGAGAGGCTTTCGGACTTCTATTATCTATGTGGTAGAATTGGTTACGCACAAAGTCAGTGTAAGGAAAGAGGTTCTTTGGGTACTAAGAGCCAATTTGGTCCTGAACTGAGAGCCCAGAGTAGCTCAACTTCAAATTTTTTAGGGAAACTTGGTCCCTTAAGGCTCTTGAGCAGATGGAGAAAAAAGAAAGACGAAAAGGGAAACTTCATGAAGGTAGCAAAGTGGCTGCCCCTTCTACTCGGGGTCCTCCTGAACCAAACAGGGTATCGCTTAGCAAACCTCTTGATGATCCGATTACTCCCAATGGGGAGACCCTAGTCCCACTGAGCGATGTACCAGCTTGCAATGCAGAAATCCCATCAAATGATTCGGTTGTTTTTCCTACTCCTTTGGCAATGATTCCTTTTTCAAGCAGGGGACAAGAGTGGCCTCAGGACATTTCTCATTCTACTTCGTTCGACGACTCTGGAATGATAGAGGCAGTGCAAAGAGGCTCTTATTTTTTCATTGAACCTTGGGATATTATGGGTGCTAAAGATACAGGAAATAATGAGATTCATATTCTTACTGATAGAGGGAGTGAGGATGTAGGTGTCCATATGGAATCCCACTTCCAAAGTATGACCTTGAAGAGGAAAGCCCAAGCCGATAAAATTGAAACTGATGACCATTTGGTGGGACGTAAAAGAATCAGAAACTTACGAGGGTATTCATCCCCACTCCCCCACCAGATAACATCTCATTTGGGAATCTCTATGATTCCTACTGCCCCTCATCATAATCAAGGTGACAACAAGACTTTCAAGATTTATGCCAAGAGATATAAATGCAAAAATAAGAGGAGACCACAACTTAGAACTAACTCTAAGCTTTATTTTGCTCACATAGAGGGAATGGAACCTCATTTGCAACAATAACTTGATGCAGTGGATGTCGGTGGCAACGAAGGCAGAGGGGAGAATAACGTGGACAGAAGTTTGTCTCATTGGCTCTCATAACCTTCTTATGATTTATCAGAGGCGGAGAACTCTATATGTCAACCGAAAACGGTGGTGGTGGCTGACCTTCAATAGCCACACAACTCATGTTAGTCCTTTCTTGGAACTGTCAGGGAGTTGGGCGACCCTAGACAGTTCGTAATCTACGAGGGTTAATTGACACTCATCGTCCCTCAGTCGTCTTCCTTATGGAGACCAAATATAAGGCCCATAAGTTGGAGCGATTGAGACGATCTATGCACTTTCAGTTTGTTGAATATGTTGATCCAGTGGGTCTTTTAGGGGGTTTGGCTTTGTGGTGGAAGGATGATGTCATTATCCAGACTCTAAAAAAGAACTCGAATCTCATAAATGTGTTATATTTCTCTAATCATCAGTCTGTGCAATGGCAGTGCTCTTTCGTTTATGGTGATCTTATTTTTGAGAGACGTCAGAGAATTTAGACGAAGCTTAAGGCTATGGCTAGGCTAGTTGGGCACCCTTGGATGGTTTTGGGGGATTTAAATGCTATTGGTTCTTTGAATGATAAGATGGGAGGCTCTCCGCTGGTTCTAAGAAGATTGAGGAATTACAAAGCTTTATTTCTAACTGTTGTTTGTTGGAGCTAGGATTTTCTGGTCCTCGGTTCACATGGTCCAATAATAGACTTAGAGATGCTAATGTTCAAGAGAGGATTGACCAAGTCTTGGTGAATTCTGATTGGTGTGCCTCTTTTCTCCACACTCAGGTTAGTCATGAGTCAAGGATGGGTTCCGATCATTGCCTTCTTGTTGTTGAATTTGGAGAGCCTTGTAAAAAAAGACCCTTTTTCTTTAAATTTGAATGCATGTAGTTGGATGACCCCGAATGTGCAGATGTGATTAAGGCTTGCTGGCAGCCAATTTTGACTGGCTCTCCTTCCCTTCGAATCATAAATAATCTGGAGAAATGCAAAACAAGTTTGGGGAACTGGAGTAGACTCAAGTATGGAAACAACAAGAAGATTATTCGAGGGTTGGAGCAAGATTGCTTCATATTCAGAATCTTGACCCATCTGAGGAGAATCTTATTAGAGAGGCCAACCATAGCTCTCAACTTAATACGGTGCGCACCAGAGAAGAGCAATATTGGATGCAGCGATCAAGGGTTTGTTGGCTCAAGGTTGGTAATCAGAATACGCAATTTTTCCATTTATCTACCATTCAAAGACGACATCGTAATCACATTGTTAAACTAAAGATGAATAATGGAAGCTGGATTGAGGGGGAGAAGGACATCTCTTCTCATATTATTTCCTACTTCCAGGATTTATTCTCGACTTCCAGTGTGAGGGACTGGGGGAAAGTTTTAAGCTCTATTGGATCTAAAGTTATGGGGACTATGAATCAAAGCCTTCTGTCTGATCTATCCCTATCTGAAGTTTGGACTACTATCTTTGAATTGGGGGCTCTTAAGGCCCCGGGCCCTGATGGCTTCCCTGGGGTCTTCTTCCATAAGTTTTGGCACATAGTTGGCAATGATGTTTTTCTTATGGTTCGTAATTTTTTTGAAGATGGACATTTACCTACTGGAATTAACCATACTCGTATTGTTTTGATTCCGAAGGAAGAAGCGCCTGAATCCATATCTCAATTCAGACCCATCGCCTTATGTAACTTTGTGTATAAAGTGATTTCTAAGGTTTTGACAAATATAATGAAAGGCTTAATGGGCTCTATTATTTCTCCTAATCAATCAATGTTCATCCCAAATCGTCAAATCCAAGATAGCATTTTTATTGCTAATGAAATTTTTGATCACCTCAAAGGGAAGAAGAGAGGTACGATGCCAGAATTGGCTATAAAACTGGATATTAGCAAGACTTATGAACGGGTGGAATGGGATTTTTTGGAAGCCACTGTGATCTCTCTTGGCTTTGATCGTCGCTGGGTGACCCTTATAATGAAGTGTGTTTCCTCTGTTTCTTACCAAGTTGTACTGAATGGCTTTCGGATGGGTGAGATTCTGCCACATAGGGGTATTCGCTAGGGTGACCCACTGTCTCCCTATTTATTTCTTTTTGTTGCTGATGTATTCTCTTCCATGATACGAAAGGGGGTGGATGATAAAAGGCTATTGGGACTTCAAGTCAAAAGGAAGAGCCCTACTATTTCACACTTATTTTTTGCTGATGACTCCCTATTATTTATCAAGGCTAAGGATGGCTGTTTAATGGAATTCATCAGACTCCTCAATCTATATTGTGAGGCTTTAGGTCAATGTGCTAACATGGCTAAATCGGGTATTCTTTTTTTGGTCAATTCTTCTGACGAACAGAAATCCTTTTGTTGTCGTCTTCTTGGCCTCCAACCACTTCCTCTCCAAGCCAAGTAGTTGGGTATCCCCTTAATGTGGGGTCGCTCTAGGAGTGAAGTATTTGGCTTTATTCTTGAGAGGGTAATGAAGAAACTCCAAGGATGGAAGGGCTCTTGCTTGACGCAGACGAGTAAGGAGATCCTGATCAAGGCTATTATTTAGGCCATTCCAAATCATGTAATGTCAGTGATGGATTTCCCAGATTGTTTTTGTGATAAGCTCAATAGTTTTATTAGGCAATTCTGGTGGAAAAGTAATGAGGTAAAGAATGGGATTTGTTGGAAAAAATGGGAATGGATGACTAATTCTAAGGCCAACGGTGGAATGGGATTTAAAGATTTCAAACTTTTTAACCAAGCCCTTCTGGCTAAACAATGTTGGAGGCTTCTCACTCAGCCTGATTCTTTCTGGGCAAAGTTTACCAAACTAATTTACTTTGCTCATGATGATTTGATGCATGCTAAGCGGGGTAATCGTCCCTCATGGTGTTGGAGTAGTCTTCTGCATGGAAGATCCCTTTTGGAGAAAGGCTTAATGTGGCAAATTGGGGATGACAGTGTTGTTAGTTTCTGGGATGATAAATGGATTCCTCGTTCTCCTTCCAAGTCTGTTCATTCTCCAAAGCCCCCTAATGCCTTGTTTGCTACTATGTCTGAGTTTATCATACAGAACCCCATCAGATGGGATCTCCCCCTTTTGTCTTCTATTGTCTCTAGGGTTGATGTTGAATCTATTTCTTCTATTCCTTTGTCGAGAAGTGGGGAGGCTGATAAGAGATTCTGGTGGCCTGATCGTAAGGGTGTTTTTCCGGTCAAGTCTGGGTACAGAGTGGGTGTTTTAAATTTAGGTATTGAATAGGAATGTTGTCCATCTTCCTCCCCTCTTCCCAAGCTCTGGCATACCGTTTGGCATATGAAGGCTCTTCCCAAAATCAAGCACTTTTGGTAGAAGGCATGTCATAATATTTTGGCATCGAAGGAGAACTTATATCGTAGGAGGTGTGTCCCTTCTCCATGTTGTCCCATCTGTAAGTCGCCTTTTGAATCTATTGAACATATTATTTTTGAATGTAAGTGGACATTGCGTGTTTGGTTTGGTATGAACATTTCTTTTGGTTGGGAGATGTCTGCTTTCCTCTCAATCTCCCAACGGTCTTCTTGGATTGTGGAGCATGTTGCCGAGGTTCAGGCAAGGCTGGAAGTGTTGGGAAAAATTGCTACGGTGGGTTGGGTCATTTGGAAAGCTAGAAATCAGCATATTTACGACAATGAAAGAGTGGATGCCTTCATGGCGGTGTTTTGCGCTCAGACACTTTGGAATGACCAGGTCAGAATCTCCCTTGCCTCTGCTCCTAGTCCAGGCATGCACTCGGTCTCTGATTCTCCAGCTTCTGCTTGTTCATCTTATATTATGCTCTTTTGTGATGGATCCTTTGACTCCAAGTTAGCTAAGGCTGCTTGTGGGGTGGTGGCTTGTAAGAAGGATGGATCCCTAATGGCGGGGACTGCTATGTCTTTCCCTACGGCTTCTCCTTTGTGTGTTGAGGCCGAGGCTGTGCGGCAAGTGTGTCTTCTAGCTAAAGCTATGATGCTCTCCAACATTTCCATCATGAATGATTGTCTTTCCATAATTAAGTTAAGTGCCTTTGAATGTGTCCCTCCTTGGGAGGTTTTTGTATTTTTGAATGATATTAGATCTGTATCTAGGGGCCTCAACCTTAGTTTTTTACACAAGCCTAGAGCCTGTAATAGGACTGCTCATTGGGTGACAGCTTCTAAGCTATCCAGCTCGATTTCTTTGAACTAGTTAGGCTCCCCCCTTCAGAACTGAAGGCTTTTATTTTATCTGACTGTAACCAGAACTTTCCTACTTAATAGTATGATCTCTCATGTTTTTTGATCAAAAAAAAAAAAAATCCGTGTGCGATACAAAAGAGCAAAACCAGAGACTTCTCTCTGTCTCTATCTCTGTCTCTCTCTCTCTCTCTCTCTTTGTGGAAAAATGAGAATAGAACAAGGAGCCATGACCAGGCAAAGAGTCGTCCGTTGATGAGAAACACCACATAGTTACTATGTGGATCGAGAATCGCCATTGCCACACAATCCTTCTCGGATTCATCTTCACATTCCTCTTCCCTCGCGGACTCTTCATCTCTAATTCACCAGTTCAATCCCATCCAATCGTAGACTCTTCGTCTCTCCCAAGTGCTTGCATGGAAGAAAGTGAAAATGATGAAAAATAAAAATAAATGATAGAAAATATATTTTCATACATGTATTTAGTTAGAATGAAAAATTTACCGAAAAGTTTTAAAAAGATTTTATTCTATTGTTTAAAAGAAAGAAAAGTTATAATAATTTTTTTATAATTGTCGAAATTACCTTTAATTATATTAAATCGGTCTAAAAAAGAAAAAAATATATAATTATAATTGAAAGTTAATTTTTTTTAAAAAAAAATGACTCAAAACTTAATTTTAAGACAATCATCAATACAAAGGTCTTTGGTCAAATTATATGATTAATTGAATTCATACTAAATTTTTTTAAAATTAATAACCAATAAAATATGTTAAGAAAAATAAGAGTAAAATAGGAAGTTAGTTACAGATCACAACTTTCTTGCATTTCCTTGTGTTTTTTACAAGAAAAAAAAAAGTTGGCTATTTGTGAGAAAATTCAAGTATGAAGGAAAATTATTTTTTCTATTATTTTCCATTTCGTACTAACCAAACACATGAAAAATTTTAAAAATTTATCTTTCTTGCATTTTCTATTACTCTCCAACTAAAAAAACGAAGGTTCAGATCCCCGAATTTCTTAGATTTTGTACTTGCTTCTGATGAGTACCAAATTTAAGACAAAGATTGGGTTATCATTTTTACAAACAAATTTTCGTATATTTAGTCGTGGATACTTTTTTTTAGAATTTATTTGACTTTAAGTACCATAGCCAAACTTATACTCTAATAAATTCTCTTTTTCATCAAATTATTGTCATTAAGTATATATCTTAATTTTTTTTATTTGTATTACTTAATTATCCCTACCATAAATACTGTCTATTATTATTAGTTTCAATGTTTTCAAATATAACAACTCTTAACTTGAGAATTGTGGTAGTATTAAAAGTATTTTCACACACACACACACAAACATATAGAGAGACAGAGAAACATTAAATAGTAGCATGCCTAACAAAAAAATAATAATATCAACCAATAACATACTTAACAAAAAAATAGTAATATCACACAATAATATTCTAAATAAAAAACTTAATTAAAAATTTAGTCATTGCAATAGAGTGATGCAATATGGAAGTACTTAAAACTATTGTCTTGTCTATAACAAAATAAATACTCACTATATGGTGTCATTTTATTACAATTATTAAATTTTTAATTAAATTTTGTATTGAGCATGTTACTGTTTGATGTTACTATTTTTTTTGTTGAGTATGTTATTGTTTATTATTATTATTATATATTAATGCTAGCATAATTCCCAATTTAGGTGTTGTTAATTTTTTAAATGAATTTTGATTAAATATAATTATTAAAGGTATTAGACAATGATGATTAAAATGATCTTATTCTTAAATAAATTTTTTGAATATATTTAAGTTCAAAAAAATCTTTTAAAAAAAAGACGGGGCTCCAAGGGACGCACAGCTTTTCGGCTTCAGCCCATGATCTGTTGTCCTATCCTAGGCCTAAGGTGTTGAATGGTCAATGATTTTTATGGGCTGGAATGAAAAAATGGACTTGTAGTGCATTGAATGGTCAATGGTTTGAAGTCATTATTGGTAAATAGAAATTGAGTCGTTTAATATCTCATTCGCGCGTTGTGTGTTTTACTATCTTGAGTTGATTGTTTTTGAATTCATTGATGGTGTCTAATCGAAACCGGCCATTTTTAAATCGCACAAACAAGGCCTTAAAATTTAGAATTCAGAGCTTAAAATGCAAATGACATCAAACTCACTAAAATTTTCTATTTGTTGTGAAAAAAGTAAATGACTTTCTTTTCGTGTAAAATGAATGTGCGTTTAAGGCGAAATGAAAAATATGGCCATATCTGTTTAGCTCACTGTCTCAAATTCATTTTTTAAGTTTATTGTCTTTTATTTCACTGTCATTGAGTTCACTGTCGGTGAAAAGAGAGTGGGGGTGGCTGATGGTGGTGGGATATGATGGACATTTTTAAATAATTTTTTTTATTAAAGGTATTTTTATCAACGGTGTATTTTATAAACTTTTCACCTTAAATTGAACCCATCAAACTCCATGAAACCACAAAAAACATTACGGCTACATATCATATCAATGCCATATGGGAATATTTCAAAGTGTAACAGTATGAAAAGGTGGCAATTTTCTTTTCTCGTTTTGATTATAGTTGGCAACTACTATGCATACAGAAGCACCCTTGTTAGATAAATGAAAAGCGACATTTTTCTTTCCAATGCTTCAAAAAACACTTAGTTCTTTGGACAAATAAAACAAAACTAAAAATATCATATTAAGATTATCATGATATACTATCATGATACTTTTGAACTAATTTGAAAGCAGGTCAAGTCATCCTTAATACTATAGCTGTTTAGTTTCGGATGTTAGGAACATGCTCTTCCATTTTGTACAGCCAACTTGTGAAAATAAGTCCCCATAAGAATTTATGAAAATCATATCTTACCATCAGATTTTTCTCCCGATGAGATAGAATAATAGTAGAGATAAAGGTAATTACAAAAATAATCTTCAGGTATAAAGGGGCCTTGATAAGCACATACCAAATTTGAAGAAACCATTTTAGTGAAGCCTATTCAGAATCTGAGTGGTAGGAGTAATCCAGTTTACAAGGGCAAGCTGCATCCTCATGGTCATTACTTGCCTAGATCTCAGAATGTCAGCTGATGGGAAAGGAGTCTCTCCTCATCATTTTCATCAAAATCAAGGGTTTCCTCCAGTTCATAATCTATTTCGATCACTCTCCTCTCTTTTCCATGTAGCTCACCTGATTCTGAAACATGAAGTTGGGAATACTCTTCTCCAAAAGGAGTATTCTCTGACTCTATCTGTCGCATCTCCGACTCTATTAATACATCCATTCTTGCCCGCTCCCTGTCTCTTGGATATGTGCAGTAGAGGAGGGAGTATATGAGGCAACAGATGGCCATTGGAATACCAATAGCTGCATAAAGTGCCTTGGCAAGTGCAGCAGCATTTTCTCTATCTGTTTCAATTTCTTTTGAACCTGTTGATCCTTTTGCAATTGGTTTGTAACCATAGACATGCTGAGCCAAAATTCCAACCATAGGAGGCGCAAATGATGATAATATGGATTCAAGGGATTCATCCAAAGCATAGATGGTTGTTCGCGATCTCTCTGGAACTATCTCTGCAAATATTGGACTGTATACATATCAACAAAGGATCATTAAAATGATCAAAATTTTACTTGCTCTCTAACAAGTAATGCATGTCATAGTGGCGTAGTTGGAAGGAGAAAATTTTCCTAAGTTTTGGGAATAGGTACCTCTCTTCTTCTAACTATTCATGCCTGTTCGATCAAAAAAAAAACTATTCATGCCTCCAGTGTAATTGCAGTAAATATGTAACTTTTACCCCATGCCACGCAAAATTAATACTGTTGGAAAATCTTTGGTTGTAGAACGGCATTAAATCTGAAAATAAATACAGGAAACACTGTCTCTGCTTCAATGCTTTTAAAATTTAGAAGTGAGGGTTGAATGAAGTAAACCCAGAACACCCAACTTAAAAGTTTGACATCAGAGAGAGAAATACAACTTATTTTTTGTTAAAGCATCCGACTCAAAACCAATTGGCAAAGAATGGAGAGGTCTTCATGGCTCATGTTCTTGTTTAGAAGGTGTTATTATATTGTTATGGGACAAGCTCTACTACTCTCCTCCGCTTGTGACACAGTCCAAAAGTAATAATCAAAGATACAATAAGGTGCACTTGTAGCCAAGGGTCAAAATTTTGTTTCGGTGTATTGTTTCAGCCACCTAGGCAATGGAAACGTTTTGGCGTATTTCAAAAATAGAATGATAAAAAATAAAAAAATTAAGAATTATTTTTTCAAAACATTGATCGAAATATACCAAAATATCTTGAAATACTTTGAAACATTCCGAAATAATTGTACAAAAATATTGAAATAACAAAATATTTCGAAACATTATGGAACATTTCGAAGTATTAGAATTTTGATTCCATCACTAATTTGTTTCAGTCTCCTTGGAAACAAAAACGTTTGGGATGTTTCGACTGTTTCGACCGTTCCGAAATAATGTTTTGATCCTTGCTTATGGCACAAAGAAGGGAGAGAATTGATTACAAAATCAATAAAATTGAAATAGGGAGACTTGCACAAAACCTTCTGAAGTTCATTTCTGAGACCATGTTAAAGGCATCAAACTTAAAACCAACTGGGAATGAGTGAAGAGGCCCCACATGGATCATATACTTATTTGGGAGGTCCTATTATATTGATACAAACAACCTCTAATATTCTTCTTGCAACTTTTTACTCTGTTTTCTCTAAGGTTGGATTTCTTTGGAAGATATGCTTTGTACATGTCAGTATTGAAATGACAGAAGGGGTCCCTTTATGATTCTGCTCTACTTGTATTTTTTCAAATATTCACACAGGAGGGAGTAAGAGATGTCAAAGATCATGGTTTCCCCTAACGAATAGGACCTAAAAATTTCTAAAGGGGGCATTCAGATGCTTTAATTCTTTGAAAAGTTCTGAAGATGAAAAACATATCTAAGACAGCGAGTAGTCCACTTTAAAGTTTAATGATGTTTGATCATTATCCTTCTTAACGCTGGTTAACAATCTCATGCAGTTATACAACATTACAATGTAATTGCAACTCCATGCCTTCCAAAAGTAATAGAGTAAAATTACAGAAATTTAAAGATGTCACTCATCAAAGAAAAGGAGAAAAAAAAACATAAATAGGTTTAATAGAGACATACTTGTTCGTCGCTGGAGCATTCCAGGATGTGCTTAACCCCATGACAGAAAAGACCAAACCATGCAAAAATGCTGTGGCAGGATCATCAGGCAATACAAGCAGTAGTATTGCTGCTAAAGGGATGGCTGAACCAGAGCTTATCTGTGAAAGAATTACTCTACCGGCATTTGGCAACCGTTTTGCAAGGATGTCCCCCGTCCTTCCCCCAAACAGACCCCCAAGTGAAAAGGAAATAATAAAGATAGACCATAGGAGCGCTGTTGTTTTGTGGGAGAAACCAATGAGCTCTAACCACATTGGAACGAATGAAAAGGCTGACCCAGAAAATGAACCAAAGACACCTTGAGCCACAATTATTTGGAACGACGGAATTTTAGCAACTGCCTTTGCTTCTTTAACCAGCTCCTTCACTTCTGAGGGAAAGGGTTTATGTGGAATTTGAGATTCAGATTTACCATCAGTATCTGAAAAGTGGGGATCATGGACATAGATGTGGACCAAAATACCAACTATAACACTTAATAGGCCAACCAGGTGGAAGGAAATCCTCCAACCAGGGATGCCCATGAATGATGTGGAGGCTATCAGTACGGAGCAAAGCCCACCAATTATTGAGCCGAAGTATCCTGTTAGCTGTAGCCATCCAAAAGCCATACCACGATTGCTCTCATCAGTAGAATCGGCAACAAGGGACTGAATAGCTGGTATAACTATGGCAAGTCCAATCCCATTCAGGCCTCTTGAAATTGCCATCTGAATAATCAGATGAAGAGGAAAAGAGTGGTCATTTTGTACAATATTGAGGTTAGCAAAGTACCAAATGCAACTAAGAAATGTCTCATTTAGTCCAGAGTTTAGCTCCCTCTATATCGGAGTTTCCCTTATATGAAACCTGTATGGACTTCTTTCATTAGAACCAAAGAGGGAGAGTTCATCACATTTAGTTTTGCCACACTTATAGTTCAGAGAGGCCATACTAGAGTATTTCCAAGTATCAATCTGTGTTATCCTAGTGCAGCTTCTTTTGCCTCATTAATAGGTTAAATATAGTATGTTTGCACACTTTCTCACTCAATGAAACTAAGACTTTCACAAGATAAAATAACAAATTTACAACATAAGACTTAGCATCCCACTCATCCAAAACAATATGAACCAGCAGCAAGCTTTAGAAAAAGCATATTGAATAATTCAATTTATGACGCTCCTATTCTCTGAAACTAACTGGTACATTACATATCATATGCCCATCACACTTGCCAAATTAGATGCCTAATAAATATATTCAGAACTCAAAATTGACCATAGCTTGGTGCAATATTGGATGGAACATCTGTCAACATCCGGTTGACTTGAAACTTAGTGAACACAATGAGCATTTCAAGACCATGCAATCCAATGGTTGATTTCCAAATATGTAATCTCTACTGAAAGTCCAGAGGTGCAAGACTTGACTGTTACTGAGAGGTATATACATTCAAAAAGTCTTATGCCAAGTATAATCGCTTTTTAAAATAGTTATATGCATTTAGCATAAGGCTCATCAGAAGAAAAGGCTTTGCCTTAAGCTAACCCACTAAAGCAATAAGTCTGGAAGGTCTAGTCCTTAAAAAGAGCCTGAAATATGCACACTCAAATTTTAAACACACATCCAGGATTCATATGCTGCACATATGGGGTTAGAATGTATCCCTGCAGAGTAGCCCTTGAAACATACTGTATATTTCCTTCAAGTACATTTATTATTTAGGATCTGGCACCATCTGATGCTCCTCTGTGGACAACAATGGCAGTTAAGCCCTTGGCCCAATTTCATTAACTGTGCAGCTCTCAACTGGAAGGGCAAACCAATGCTAGCATTAATCCAGAAGTTATATCTCCTCCTAACTGTTTATTAGCCTCGGAGGGTGAGGAACAACAAAGTCGTCACCAATCAGTTTACCATTAGAAATACATTCTGCAAATCACTTTAAAGGTCATCAGAGACAGGATGTCTTCCTTAAAGTTGAAGAACTGTTCTTACTTAGAACCAGCAACTTATGCAAAATTGCTCTTCCTAAGCGGTGGTCTTACTTAATTTGTTGAAATGCAGCTTAACTAGTTGATTGCAATTAGTCTGGTTAATTAGGTTGATTTTTCTGGCGAATTTGATTGGGGTACCCACTTCACGGGGCACCCTCCACAGGTTTGCAGCTCACCTTGATTGGTTTTGTTTGAAGTGTCACAGTCATTCTCACAAACAAAGACCACCCTGTTCTCCCATTTTCCTAAATCCACCCAATTTCTTAGGAGCTCATTGATCTAAACACCAACCGTGAAAAAACCTCAAATTTTATACCAAACTCGTACATTATCACACCAAATTTACAAGCTAAAACGCACATGTAGCTGCTTTATATCCAGAAGATCCAAACCCCCAAATATCAAAAGTATAACACTTATTGTTGAACACATGCCACACCGAGAGAGAGAGAGAGACCTGAACGAAGGTGGAGGAGAGGGCGACGAGGAAGGTGGCGGCGGCCCAGAGAAAGATCCCAAGAGCGATGACATGAGCACGGTTGTGACGGAGGGCCAGGTAAGCAGCGAGTGGGTAGCATAAGGACTGTACTATCGATCTGAAAAGAGTCAATGAGCCCAGGCCAGTTGGGTCGGTGTGTAGGGCGGCACCAACTTCTTTGTACACTCCCGGTAACAGTGACTCGTCGGCCCGTTCCATTATACCGGCCAGATTCACCAGGATTAGAGTCAA
This sequence comes from Ilex asprella, assembly GCA_023539305.1. Taxonomy (NCBI): domain Eukaryota; kingdom Viridiplantae; phylum Streptophyta; class Magnoliopsida; order Aquifoliales; family Aquifoliaceae; genus Ilex; species Ilex asprella. Next base: position 17,224,172 of record CM042190.1, on the reverse strand, counting down.
TCTCTCTGATCTCATCTCTTTCAGCTTCTTCATCCCCACCTGTGTGTGTGTGTGTGTGTGAGAGAGAGAGAGAGAGGAGCGAGAGAGCAGGGCAGGGTGTTTCACTACGAGTGTGCGGAACTCTTGGGCTTGTCGGAAGGGAATGATTGAAAGCGGAGATTAATGCGGCGCATTGGAAGTGTGGGCCCTGGGTTATGAGGCTATGGGTTGAGTGACACGTTTTATGTGGCGCTTCGTTTGCCTTTTATGGAAGTTCCATAAGAAAGTGATATATGCCTTTTTCGGACCAATCTGAATTCTTGGGAGAGTAATGTTATTGGATCTAATTTATTTGATATAATTTGTTAACTTAATTTAATATTATATTTAGATTAATTGTGAATTTTATTAAATATTAGAACTTGGTGTTAATCTAATGGTTTCAATAAAACCACGTCATTATGTTAATAAATTATATCAATTTTTTAGGTCAAAATACCATTTTTCTTCTTGCAATAGTTTTGAATTTTCTACCTGAATTATTTACTAACTAGTAATTCTACAGATGTTATATAATATTAATAATTTAATTGATCTTATAATATTTATATTTTAATTAATATTATAAATTTTTAATTACATAATTTAAAATAAAAATTAAAAGATTAGTAAATGTGGATTGGTGAGATTATTTGGACATTGAGGAGTGTGTTTATTCAATTATTTGATATTGAAAATCGTGCAGAGAAGTTAATATTTTGAGGCTGAAAAAATAATTGGATAAAATTTGTATTATTGGATCAGAAAAGATGAAGGTTGAACTAATTTTGACTGTTGTTGTATTTTTATAAGTTAAAAATTAAACTTTTTTATTGTAATATTAGATAGAAGTTTATGATCAATAGTCAAACTTTATTCTTAGTTTTGTCAAAGTTATGAAGCAGAGATATTTCCCTGCTTACAAGGTTATGAAAGCAAGATATTTTCCACCAACTTCTTTTTATGGAGGCTAAGTTGCATCATCATCTTTTATGGAGCCTAAGTTGGGACATCGACCTTCCTATTCGTGGTGAGGCATCTTTGAAGCTCAGAAGGTGCTCTCGGTGGAAGATAGGAGATGGACGAAAGGTTAAGATCTTGGAGGACCGGTGGGTTCCTATACCAAGCGATTTCAAAATAGTTACGCGCAGAAATGTGTTCACAAAGGAGGCAACAGTGAGTGAATTAATAGATGCTCATACTCATTGGTGGAGACACCAGGCAACACACAATATTTTCCTTCCTGAAGCTTAAGTTATCAAAGCTATACCCCTAGGACATCATTTAGAAGGACATTTTGATTTGGCATTATAATCGGAACGGAGTTTTCTCGGTATGAAGAGCGTATTATATTACAATGGAGCAACATCTGCTAAATCCAATGGCCAGTATACAGCAAGCATTGCCGAGTACAGGATATGGGAATTGGGATTTTCTATGGAAACAAAAAATTCCAAATAAGATTAAGGTCTTCATATGGAGGTTTTGTTTGGATGCTTTGTCTACCAACAAGAAGTTATGGAGAAAGAAAATTAGGGAGAATAATCTATATAATGTGTGTGTAGGGATGTTGAATCAAGTATGCATCTTTTATAGGGTTGTTACTGGGCTAAGTTGTCGTGGAATTTGAGTTCGCTTCACAAGATTATTCATAATTCTAGAATTAATCCAGAGCAGTGGGTAATGCTTGCTCTCTTGAGTTGGTTAAATTAATAAGGAATTCCCAAGTGCAGGAAGGGTTTTGTGTTTGTAACTCCGTTGATTACCAATGTCGTCTCTTCAGGAAAAATTGTTGATTTAAAGGGTGATAGGCAAAAGAAAGTAAAAACTCTGAATTTTGGGAGATTTGTTATAGAATTTAGCAACTAAAAAATAACAAAAATATTCGATTAACACCCAATTGAAAATAATAAATATGTACTTAAGTCAACTAATTTGATTTTGAAAGAATTAAACCCACTTCGATTGTAGTGATGTCAAGAATTACCTATGTCAAACCTAACTTAAGCAAAAAGATATACATATCAATAGTGTTTTAAAATTTAATCATTTAAAGAACCCAAAATGCTTAATCATTGAAAAACCCTAGTAAAGTCAAAATCTCCAATTCACGGATGAGACTCCCCCATCCGATCAAACCGGAGTACAACTACTCACTCATTATTAAATTGAATTGAAAGCAAGAAAGACTTGAATTGAAATTGCAAGAAAAGTAATTACCTTGAATTGAATAACAGTAATGTAAATCGTTCACAAGAATAAACAAAATGTAATTGTGTTGTAAAAAGTAAAGACTTGAAATCAAACAAAGCTTATAGTAGACAAATGGAGAGAACTCTTCAAAGCAAGAACCCTAATTCTAAACCTGGGCGGGAGAAGAGAGAAGAGAGAAGAGAGAAGAAAGAAATGATGAGAAGTATTCTTCTATGATGAAATTGAGCAATTGGAAAGCAATCCCCTATCTCTTTCCAGACTTGGATATTTATACGAGATCTAGTGCTGATTTTTCTCCCTTTAATCCATCAATCACGGCCTTTAAAATATTCAGCAGATTGTCTTTTCAAATCTATCCTCATAGTAGAATTACAAGAACCTACCAGTAGGAAGCAGAAAACGACGCTCACTGTTTTGCATGAACTGATTGACCTTCTCTTCTACTAGTGGAACACCTATCTATTTTGAACCTAATGATAGAACAACTGCCTATTTTACTTCTACTGGTAGAACCAATTTTTGCCTTCGGTTGAAACGGTGGAAGACCTATCGGTAGAAAGGGTCTTGTCTTCAATTGTGCTCACAATGGCCCTGGTTTAACTCTTGATCCTAGCTCATCCCCGAAATCCTCTATGGCATGAAATGATATTAAAAGCCTTTCTTTTGCCTGTGTTCACTTGCACACCCCAAAATCCTCCGTAAAATACAAAACTAAACTAAATTAATGGAATTAAGTAACTAACAATTCTAAGATGGATGATAAGAGACCTATAATATGTAATATTATGCTCTCATTAACAAACATACTATTTTTTATCCTGATGAGTTTTCTTTAGTTATGGTTCAGTGTTGGATGATCTGGATACATTGGAATGAGATGGTGTTCTCTGGATCTTCAAAGAACCCTGTGATAATTGAAAGATAAGGTAAAGATTTTTTGGAAAACTATTAGTAGTCCAATAATATCTGAAGACCATCATCATCAATTTTGGCGTTGTGGATACCACCAAAAGCCGATCTTTTGAAGGCAAATTTCAGTGGGATTGTGCTATCAGAAGGTCAGTATATGGGTTGTGATTAGGGATGAGAATGGTGTCTTTGTAGTAGCTATGGCTAAGAAAATCGAGGCCAGGGAGGGGTTATTGGGTGCCGATGTTGGTGCTATGTTGAAGGTTATGTTTTTTGTTCGTAGCCAAGGAGTGGCATAGGTCATTTTGGAAGGGGACATTATCCAGTTTCTGATATCTCTATAAAGGAAGTGGAGGCTCATGATAACAGGGGTCCAGTAGATGGAAATTTGGACTGTGTAAGAGCAGAACTTCAAAATTTTAGTTATTATGTGATAACTATGGTTAGGCGAAATGGTAATAAAATGACTTTTAGTTTAGCTATGAAAGCAAGATTTATTGAGGATACCATTGTTAGGAAGGGGAGATTCCCCGGATTTGGTAATGACTCTTTTTTTTTTTGATATTCCGTATCAATAAAGTACATCGTTTCAATTAAAAAAAAAGTTTGTATTTAAATTTAAATGAATAGTTTTTTTCCCATGTAGATTATTTTTTGACAAGAAATGATGAAATGTTACTATTAATATCGCATCAAAGATACACACCACGAACTCAAGACCAAATATTATGCTGAAGTTGAAAATTGCCCCATAAAATTTATCTTAACCATATCCAACGAGAGAGCCGACCAAGGAGATATATCATTTATAAGAGACACTACGTGTCATGGAGTTTGTAAATGTTGAGCTTTTCAAATTTGATTGTAATAATTCGAAAGAACTCGAACTACTGGTTGGGATTAATTATGCCTTCACTTGTTTGAGCGTTAATTCTGGTATACCAAATTACCCATAGCAAAAACAAAGGAAAACTTAGTTGCAAGGATCCGTTATATTGAAGCAACTCCAATAACCACTATTGGAAGCTCAAAATTCCCTTACATAGTGATGGTGTAGAATAATGCGGATGAGCCGAAGGTTTGGATTATGCTTGATAGCTTAGATCTGAGCTACAAGGCTCGTGGGGGATTATGACATGTTGTTTATGAGGTTGGAATGGTTAGGGGATTTGCACAATAAAAGTATAGTGGTTCACCGAGTGGGGAGCTCGGCTAATCTACTCTTCAATGAAGACTCTTGCTCTCAAGACTTATATTACACTTTCAGAATATTTTGCAGGATGGTTTTCAATGAAAAGTCCCAGTCCCCCTTCGATGGAGATCCCGTACAATATTTATAGTGCCATTCCTCTCTCTAGGGAATGCCCAGCGAGATCTTTTCCCCTCATCCGTGGGATTCTCTTCGATATTTTTGGGAGAAGATCGTGGTCGGTTGAGAATTTTAAGCCTTGATTCTAGCCTTCCCCTTTCATCCCTTCCATTTTGGGGGCGCGCGTTGTCTATCCTGCTGTCCCTGCATCTTTCCCGTCATCATCGGCTGGGGTGAGGCTGAGCTTTGATTCCCCGAGCTCTATCGTCTAGGCTGACCTCCCGACCTGATCTGGGGGTCCGAGCTGATTTTTGGATTAATTTTTGGTATCATCAGTTGCCCCCAGCCCTTGGGTCAAGCGAGCATGGACAAGGGCTGAGCTGTCTTAGATCGAGCTAGACAGACACGTGGCTGATCTCAGCTTGCATGTGCATTATGTTTTTTAGCAGTTCCTGGCTATCATGACTTCCTCGATTCCCGCGCACATTTCAACTCCTGTCCCTCAAGCTTTAAATGCACGAAACGGCTATCAGAATCGCCTTCCTTCTGTTCGTCTTCTTCTTTTGTCCTGCGATCTCTCATCTCCTTCGCAATTTCAAATTTCCTTGTGACGGTGCAGTCTCTGATTCCCCTCTTGACGTTTAAAGCTTCTGCGCTTGGTTCGAGAGTTAGTAGTGCTCACCTCCTTCAATTTGGCTTCGGGTTTAAGTGCGTTGCTTTCTCCTAGCTAGGTACGCCTTCTCGCTCCTTTCCGTTTCTTCTCGTTCTGGATCCCTCTAATTCGAGGTGGTTACTGTGCTTCTGGGCTTATCGGTTCTTTTACTTTTGAAACCGTGACCTTTGTTTATCTCTTCTTCCCTACTTCGTGGGCTGGGGCTCGTTCGTGAGAGTCCTTGGTGTTGGTAGTTTTTGCGCTAATCCCGTAGTTATTAAGGAGTGCTTGACCAGTGTCCTTCTTCTTTATTGCTCTTTTGATCTTCCTTTTTCTTGCCCAGCCATGTTTGCCTCTCTTGGAGCCACGCACTCCTCAGTTTCTCTTTTAGGAACCATGTCTGCCTTAGGTGAAGTGGGTGAAGAAATCGACAATTTCCTTAGAGTCGAAGCCGTAGACGCCGAGGTGGGCACTGGGGAGCTCCCTTCGTCGTCTTCTTCTATGACCCCTAGGCCTAATAAAGGCAAAGGCAAAGCCAGTGGAGTTGGGAGTCTCCAACGATTCATCATACCTAGGGGCTGCCTTTAGACACGCTGAGCATGTAGGCCCTAGCAAAGTCCAGCCTTCCTTTATCAAAGTTCTTAGTGCTCGTTACGGATTTTTCGCCACCGTCCAGCCCTGATGCCCGGGCACATCTACCCTTTATGTTGATCAAGTTCATAAGAGGGTCTGCTTCTTCGAAGCTGCTTTTGAGAATTTCTTGCGGTTTCCTCTACATCCCTTCGTTAAGAGTGTCTTGCAGCACTTTAATGTCTTCCCTTCTTAGCTCTCTCCTAACTTCTGGGGTGTTTTGGTCGGCCTCTTGGTCTTTTTTAAGGATCAAGGCCTCAGGGTCCCCACCGTCCCCTTACTTTTGGATTCTTTCAACGTTAAGTTGGCTTCCTCTGAGGGCTTCTTGTACATTTCTAAGCGAGCTAATGCCAGGCAAATCATTTCTAATCTTCCTTCTTCCCACAAACATTGGAAAGAGCACTTCTTCTTTGTCGGAGGCACCGATTGGGAGTACAACCTTGCTGATAAGATGGATTCTCTTTGTATCCCTAGGGCTTGGACTCGTCCAGAGAATTTGGGTGAGTCCTCGCTTGAGTGGGTTAGGTCTAGTTTTGGGTAACCTTGGATTTCTAATTATGCTCTGCTTGCTTTATTTTTAGGTGTTCGGCTTGATCTTAGTGCTGAGGACGAGATGGTGAAGTTAAAACTGTCGAAGTGTGGCCCGAGGAGATATCTTGAGCTTATTCAGCCCTGGGTTCTGGTGGAGAAAGGGTTTAGTCTTCCTGGGGATCAAGTAGAAGCCCTTCCTCCTCTTTCCGTTGTTGGTCCTGACGAAATAGCAGGCAACCCACTTTTATAATTAATTCTTATGCCTTTCTTCTTTATTCATCTGTTAACTGAGCTAACCCTGCGTTGGTTATGCAGGGTCTTCTACTATGAGGTCCACCCCTGAGGAACTCTAGGCTAAGGTTGACTTGTTAAGGAGGAGTGGGAAGGGCGCCAAATAGAAGGCACAAGTCGGTTATGGAAGCGGTCCCCTTACCCGGGCTAAAATTCCTAAGCCGGAGGGGCCTGCTTTCCACGTAACGACTCAAGCGTCCGTTCCTCCGTCCAGCATTCCTCAGGTTGTAACAACTCTCCCTCCCCCAGCTGCTCTACCTTCTTCCGTATCTGTTCCCGGGGAGGACCGGGCTTCTCCCTCCTCGTCGGAGGTTAAGAGGGCTCTGGGAGCGGTTCCCCAGTTTCAACCCGTCCCGGTGACCTATAGCTCTTCCGGGAAGACTATTGAGCCACCTCAGAGGGGGATTTGGATGGAGGGGGAAAAGCAGTCTGAGGCGAAGGGAGGCGAGGATTCTTTCTTTGAGAATACGGAACTCGCTGTAGGGGCGGTGAGCTCGATTCTTCCTGATTCTGATGTCCACCGGGCCGCCTCTATGCATATCGAGAAGTACATCTCGTCGGCTCTTCAAGGTGCAGCTACTGTAAGTCTCAGATCCTTACTGTGCCCCTTTGACTACGGCGGAGCTCCATGCGACTTTCTTAATTTCCATTATGTTTTCAAATGGCTATCCATGTGAAAGGCTTGCTGATGAGGCTTCGGTCTTGTCAACTTTCCCCTGAAGCTCTGAAAGCTTATGAGATCAAGGTTGCAGAGCTATCCCTTGAAAACGAGGATCTTAAAGCCCAAGTGCAAGGCCTCAGCGAGCGGATACAGGGTCTTGAAGGGCAAGTAGAGAAACAACCTCTGACCTCAAAGATTCTCTAGTGGCTAAAGGCAGAGCTGAGGATGAAGAGAAGAAAGCGCGTGATGAGCTAAGGCTAGCTAAGGAAGAGTTGGAACTCAAAATTAAGGCCTGGAACAAGGTCACTCAGGAAGCTTCTGATATCAAGAATTCTCTGGATCAGGCAAAGGAGGACTATCTCACCCTCAATGAGGCAAATGACAAGCTTTGTGAAGGCTTAGAGAGCCAGAAGACCTTGATCCAGCAGAGGGACCGAGAGATCGCCGAGCTGAAGGACGAAGCCACTACTTGGTGGGCCTCTGGATGGTTGGCCTTTCAGCGTAAAGCTTCAAGGACCTTTCCAAATTTGGACTTTAACTTTGCCATTCCCACTGAGGAGGAGCTGGAGGGATCTGAGTCTGGCAGTGAGGGTGACTTCATGGCCCTTCCCGCGGGAAGCTTAAACCTTGAAATTCCTGCCCCCCCAGCTATTCTACCCGCAATTGCTTTCTCTGCCGATCTCGTGACTAAGGCCCTTGGCCAAGATTCCTCACAGGATAGGGTAGAGGCTCCCAGTATTAGAGTTCCCAAAGGTTCCATTCCTCTGGGCTCCAGATCATTGTTAATTGAGCTGCCGAGCTCCAGCTCAGCTGCGGTGACTAAGCCTGTCCAACCTCAGGATCTCTTATCAGAGAGCTAGGATGTTTATGTATATATCTCTATTTTTTTTGACTCGTGCTTTTTGTACTCTTTGATTTAACGGTATTTGAGATGTAACTCTTAGGTTAACGTATGTTGCATGACCTTTCCCTACTGTCCCCTTTACTTTGAGGAGAGCCTTAGTCATTCTTGGAACAAAGTAGCCGAAATCTGCCTACTTGGTTGAATGCGAACAGTTGTACTGTTTTTAATCATTGGCTTCCCAAAACCGCGTTAGTCATTATTACTTAGGGAACCCAAAGAGCTGCCGATTCTGTATCTTCTTCCGCTTTTGGTTCTTCAAATCTTGCGGTTGTCTTTATTGTGCCCTTTGGCTTTCTTAGATTCTGCATTTCCTCCTTCGTTTACCCTTTGTCGACCATTCTTGAAGATTCTTATCTCTGAGTTCCCTTCTTGCTCCTCCTTTCGGGTCATCTTTTCGCTCTTTTCACGGATTTTGATGTCTGCTCCTACTTCTTCTCTCTTTAAAGATCGTTCTTCTTTCGGGTTGTACTGGGAACTCCAGTCTCGTTTCTTGGTTCCCTCTTCTTTTTCCTCTTCTGATCTGGGAAGGATCAAGAAAAAGTTCTTTCAAGAACTGGAACTGCCTCTCCGAGTTCCTACTCCAGATGAACCTCCCAACTATCTTCCCTGTGGTGAAGTTTGCTTTTTTGAAGATGCCTTTGATATGGGTCTCCGTCTCCCTATTCATTCTTCTATTGGGCGCATTTTGGCGTACTACGGTATGCCCCCCTCCCGTCTATCTCCTCGAGGATGGGCCGTGTTGATTAGCTTCTTTTTATTCTGACGCCTTCAGGGCAATGATCAATTCCCTACTCCGGCAGAGTTTCTGTATTTCCATGTTCTAGAAGAAGACGATGTCTGCTGCTTCAGCTACTTCCGTTGGAGACGTTATTCTAAGCCCCGACTGGTGCTTGATATTCCTTCCCTTTCTCAGGGGTGCCTCTGTCATTTTTTCTTTGCTTCCGGGGAGTCTTGGAGGTCTGTTGAGGATTGTCGACAAGGAAACAGAGTTCCACGCTCTTGGAGGAAATTTGATCACATAAGTAAGGATATTGATCATCTTCTTGATATTTTTTTTAAACGCTTTGGCCTGACAATCATTTCCTGTTCAGTGTTGTGGCAGCTTCTATTGACTTCCACTTTGATTGTAGTTCACCCGATCTATCTCTCTTTGAGTCGGAGGAGGAGGAAGGAGTTGAGCCGTCCTAAAAAAGATGCAAGCTGAGTGAATCTCCTTCATCCTCTGATTCTTCTCTCAGAGCAGTTTTGCTTTCTTCCACTGGAGCCAAACTTCTCAACTCGCTCTCGAAGGCCGAGAAGGAGAAGGAAGAACTGAGGGAAGAGAACGTCCGTCTGAAGGAGGAGTTGGAAGTGTTGAAAAATCGTTTGGGGGATGACTAAAAACTTCAAGGGTCTTCTTTGTGCAACTTCATTTTAACTGTGGTTGTTGTCTTTGGATGTAATTCGAACAACTTTTTTTTTCGTTGTTTTTCTGGATACTTCATAGCATGTTTATTTTGAACTGCTTCTTTAATTTTCTTAATCTGAGTAGTTGTAGAGTTTCGTTTCCCAAGTCCTGGGGCCTCCATTGGGAACTGAATAGTTTCTGCACAATCTTGCCCTTATTCTTATGAACTGGACAATTTGTTACGAGCTCCTGAGTTCATCTTTGTTTTTACGAACTGAATAGTTCGTCGAGAGCTGCACAGCTCCTCATTTTTACGAACCGAATAGTTCGTCCTGAGCTGCATAGCTTTTTATGTTTACGAACTGAATAGTTCATCGCGAGTTACGGAGCTCTTTATTTTTATGAACTAAATAGTTCATCGCGAGCTACGGAGCTCTTTATTTTTATGAACTGAATAGTTCATTGCGAGCTACGGAGCTCTTTATTTGTATGAACTGAATAGTCCATCGCGAGCTACAGAACTCTTTATTTGTATGAACTGAATAGTTCACCGCGAGCTACGAAACTTTTTATTTTTATGAACTAAATAGTTCATCATGAGCTACGGAGCTCTTTATTTTTATGAATTGAATAGTTCATCGCGAGCTACGGAGATCCTTATTTTCGGTGCTAAACTGTTTATCCAAAAAATTGAATATTTTATTGGACAAACTAATTGATTACAAAAGAGACTTACTGAAAAAACCTTTGTAGGTGTTCTGCGTTCCACGAGTGGGGCAGGATTTTTCCATCCTTCGTTTGCAAATCGTAGTTCCCAGGCCTGACCACCCTTGAAATAACATAGGGTCCTTCCCACTTTGGTCCTAGCTTCCCATGAGTTGGGTCCTTTCTTGCAAGCAGGAGATTCCTGAGCACTAGGTCCCTAGTCTTAAAGTATCTGCGTTTGACCCTCTTGTCATAATACTTTGCTGTTTTTCTCTGGTAATCCCGGATGTGGCGTAGGGCCTCTTCTCTTTTTTCGTCCAACAGGTCCAAGTTTACTAGAAGTGATTCATCATTGCACTCCGTATCTGAAAACTCCGTTCTAGGTGATAAGAGCCCTACCTCAACTGGTGCTACTGCTTCTGTACCGAAGGCCAAGGCAAATGGGGTTTCCTGGGTCGCTGATCTAGCCGTGGTCCTGTAGGCCCATAGGACCTCGGGGAGATATTCCACCCATCTGCCTTTCAAGTTAGCCAACTTGGTCTTCAGAGTTGTTTTTTTGGTTCTGATGGTGACTTCCGCTTGTCCGTTGGATTGAGGATGAACCGGGGCAAAAAAATAGTTTTTTATCCCGAGCTCAGCACAAAAATTTTTAAACTTTGGGTTGTCGAACTGTTTTTCGTTATCTGATACAACGGCTCTTGGAACACCAAACTTGCAAACTATTAATTTTTAAACGAAGTTATGTACTTTTTACTCAGTGATTGTTGCCAATGGTTCGACCTCCGCCCACTTGGTGAAATAATCTACCCCAAGTATGACAAATTTGGATTATCCCACACCCATGGGGAGGGGCCCGAGTATATCCAGACCCCATTTGCTGGAATAGCCAAGGGCTCACCACCGAGGTCAGTAACTCAAACGGTATGTGAGAGATATTAGTATACTCTTGACAAATCTTACATTTTTTAGCCACATCAGTGGCATCCTTGAGCATGGTGGGCCAATAATATCCCTGCCTTAGTACCTTTCCTGCCAAGGCTCGAGCTCCAATGTGATTACCGCAGATGCATTCATGGACTTCTCTGAGTATATAGTTAGCATCTTCATCCCCCACGCATTTGAGGAGGGGTGTCGAAAAATCACGTTTGTACAATTTTCCCTCTAAGACAGAAAACTTAGCTGACCTGGTTCTTAGTTTAGCAGCTTCCTTGGGATCTTCTGGCAGGGCTCCATTTTGTAGGTATCCCATGATGGGATCCATCCAGCTTGGCTGAGCTGAAACTGGAAACACATCTCCTTCCTCCATTGTGACCGTAGGTTCTGCTAAGTACTCTACTGGTATCAGTCTATCCAAGTTCTCCTGCGAGGCGGTGGCCAACTTTGCCAAAGCATCTGCTTGAGAATTTTTCAACCTGGGCACATGTTTGATCTTGACTTACACAAATTTCTTGATTAATTCTTGTACTTTCCTGAGGTATAGGACCATCTTCTCGCCCCTAGCTTCATAAGACTCTTTTATCTGTTTTACCACTAGTTGAGAGTCACTACAGACCTCGAACTGTTCTGCCTCCATAGATTAAGCGAGATTGAGCTCGACAATAACAGCTTCATACTCAGCCTCGTTGTTTGAAGCTTTAAACCTAAATCTAAGTGCGTATTCAGCATCTATCCCATATGGGGAGGTCAGAATTAAGCCTGCACCACCCCCTTGTGCATTAGCGGCTCTGTCTACTGAAAGTTTCCAAATAGGGAGGTCAGGAACTAGCGGCGTTGCTTCTTTGGGTGTAGCCGTCGTGAACTCTGCGATAAAATCTGCCCCTTGATGGTTGTTCTTGACTTGTATCGTATATCAAATTCGCTGAGCTCGATGGCCTACTTGACAAGTTTTCCTGAAGATTTCAGTTTGTGCAGCACTTGCTTCATTGGCTATTTCGTGGGGACTTCTATAGTATGAGCTTGGAAGTACGGTCTGAGCCTCTTGGCTGTTGTTACTAAAGCTAAAATAAGTTTCTCCATTTTTGGATATCTCTCCTCTATCCCCCTCAGAGCTCAGCAGTAGTAGTAGACTGGGTGCTGAGCTCTGTCTCGTTCCCTGACGAGTACCGCGCTAGTTAAAAAATCTGAAACTGCTAGGTAAAGGGTAAGTACCTCCTCTTCCAAGGGGTTTACTAATATGGGAGGGGAGCTCAAGTACACCTTTAGAGCTGCGAACGCTTCTTCACATTTAGTATCCCACTAGAACACTTTCTTCAAGACCTGGAAGAGAGGCTAGCATTTGTCACTTGATCTGGATACGAAGCGACTCAAGGCGGCTATTCTTCAAGTTAAACGCTGGACTTCTTTTACATTTGAGGGGGGTTGCATATCTAACACCACTCTTACCTTCTCGGGGTTAGCCTCTATTCCTCTGCTATTAACTATGAAGCCCAAAAATTTTCTTGTAGAAACTCCAAAGGCACATTTAGAGGGATTGAGCTTCAATTTGTATTCTTTCAGAATCTGGAATGATTTAGCTAGGTGCTCTATATGGAGTTCCGCTTTGAGCGATTTGACTAACATGTCGTCCATATAAACTTCCATGGAGGTCCCAATCTACTTTTGGAACATCCTGTTTACTAACCGTTGGTAAGTGGCTCCCGCGTTCTTCAAACCAAATGGCATGACCCTGTAACAATATGTTCCCTGTTCGGTCATAAAAGAGGTCTTCTCTTGGTTATTGGGGTCCATCCTGATCTGGTTGTATCCTGAGAAGGCATCCATGAAACTAAGGAGCTCGTGTCCTACTGTGGCGTTTACAATGAGGTCGGTCTGAGGTAGGGAAAAGCTGTCCTTTGGGCATGCTCGATTAAGGTCTGTGAAGTCAATGCAAAGCCGCCACTTGCCCTTAGTCTTTTTGACGAATACCACGTTGGCTAACCAGACAGGATAATCTACCTCCCTGATGACTTTCGCACAGAGGAATTTTCTGACCTCCTCGTTGATAGCCTTTTGCCTCTCCGGTGCGAAGCTCATCCTCTTCTGCTTAACTGGCTTACAAATGGGATTTACGCTGAGCCTATGTGTGATGACTGCAGGATCAATGCCCGCCATGTCTTCTTGCTTCCAAGTGAAGACCTCGACATTTTTCCTGAGGAATTGAATGAGGAAATCTTTGATTTTCACACTTAGCTTGGATCCTACGTAAACGTGATGCTCCGGCTCTTCGTCGAGCTATACGGGCTCCAGCTCCTCTGACGGCGTTGGTCTGGTTTCTAGCTCATCCCTCATATCGAGCTCATCTAGTTCGATATTTTCCACCTCTTTCTTCTTTACTGAAGCCATATAACACTCTCGTGCTATACGCTGGTCTCCGCGGACTACTCTAATCCCGTTCTCCGTCGGGAACTTCACTACAAGGTGATAGGAAGAAGGGATGGCTCTTATAAAGTTGAGTAAGGGTCTGCTCAGTAGCATGTTATAGGCGGAGGGTGCTTCAACTACTAGGAACTTGACAGTTGTTGTGGCTTAACAAGGTGGGTCGCCTAACGTGAGTACGAGCTGGATGGCCCCAAGGGGTAATACCCTTTCCCCTGCAAATCCCAAAAAGTGAGCGCTCACGAGCTCCAATTTCTCCCTCCCTATGTCCATCTTATAAAATGCTAGTGCGAATATGATGTCGGCTAAACTTCCATTATCAACTAAGACTCGATGGACCGTTCTGTTTGCCACTATAGTCCTGATCACTAGAGGATCATCATGAGGATGTTGGCAACCCTCTAGATCAGAATCTGAGAAGGTGATGGCTGTGTTGTGGCACAAAATCTTTGATACAGTTCAAACCTCTAGGGCTTCTCTGGACCTTATTCTTCTGAGGTGGGCTTTCTTTGCAGTGTTGGATTCTCCTCCTCTTGCAAACCCTCCTGATATGACCCTGATCTCTCCCAAAGGATGTTGGTGTTGTGCGGGGGCTTGCTACTAAGGTGGGAGAGCTCGGTCCTAGTTGTCACGGGCTACAAAGCGACGCAGCTGCCCTCGTTGGATTAAGAATTCGATCTCTTTTTTTAGTTGAATGCAGTCATCAGTGTGATGACCGTAATCTCGGTGGTAATCACAGTATTTCGTGGGATCTCTCTTTGTTGGATCCGCCTTTATCCGAGGTGGCCACCTTAAGAACTTCTCGTGTTGCACCTCGTAGAGGATCTGCAATATGGCTGCGGTGAGGGGTGGGAGCTCCTGAGGTGCGTACCTAGCCTGTAACCCTGGGTGTAGAGGTCCTAGGCGATCTCTGACGTCCCCCTTCTTTTGGGGGAGGGGTCTCTGTTTCTCCTTGGAGACCTTTCCCGTCCTCTTTCCTTCTCCCTTTTGGGACTTCGATTCTTCTTCTTTTCTTCTTTCCTTTTATCCCTTTGGGTGGAAGAACTTCTCGCCTTAGAGAGGAGGGCTTCCTCACCATTTATGTATTTCTCTACTTTAGCAAACACCTCTGCCATGCTGGCTTGGGGGTTTTTGAAGATGGCAAACATCAAATCTTTAGATTGTACTCCCAGCCCGGGTATGAAAGCAGTGATGGAAAATTTTTTGTCTGGGACGTCCACCTTCAATGACTCCGAGTTGAACCTCTAGACATAGGACCTCAAGTTTTCTTCGGGTCCTTGTTTCACACTCAGAAGGTGGTAGCTCAGCTTCCTGTAGGTCCGAGCCCTTATAAAGTGGGACAAGAAGGCCACTGAAAGTTCTTTAAAGGATGAGATAGAGGTTAGTGGGAGTCTATTAAACCACGCGAGAGAAGAACTTTTTAGCGCACAGGGTCCTGATACCCATGCAGCTCCATCTGATTCTTGTAGGTATTAAGATGATCTATGGGGTCTTTTGTTCCGTCGAAGGGGTCTATTTGTGGCATTCTGAATTTTGAGGGTAAAAGAAAGTGCAATACCCCGGTAGTGAATGGAGATTATGTCTGTTGAACCAGGGCGTCCATCGTAATTGGTGCCTTGTTTCTAACTACCTCCTTCATGTGGCTGAGCTCCTGCTTGATATCCTCGAAGCGCTGTTCCCAGTACTATTCTCTTCTGTCCTGCTCGTAAGGAATGAAATCATTCCTTTCCCCTCCATCGTTCTGGCTCTATACTTCTTCGTTGTGGCCATTTCTGGGGGGTAGTTGTGGGTCTCTCTCCATGATCTGGCTATTTTCTCCCTCTTTATTGACCTTTCTGAGGGGGTCGAGATGGCCTTGCTCCCTACGAGGAAGGTTATTCGGGCCTCCTTGAGCCGGTCGTGCCTTCTGCGGGTATTTCAAGAGTTTCAACAGCTCCTAGTTTTACTGTAGCAGACGCTGATTGACAAGGTGGAGGGCCTCTAGCTCGTTATTCGTTGGGGGATCCCCTGTTAAGGGGTTAGTTCTTGGATTGTGCTCGGCTTGTCTGCCATTAACGGCCTCCTGGTGGCCTTGCATGCATGGGGGATTGGTTTGACTTCGGCTTATGTTGCGGGTTGAGACCATCAGTTACTGAAGGATCAGTGTATTTGTAAAATGAGAACAGTTGTTCTCACAGACGGCGCCAAACTGATGGTGTAGATTAATGCGGATGAGCTGAAGGTTTGGATTATACTTGACAGCTTAGATCAGAGCTACAAGGCTCGTAAGGATTATGACATGTTGTTTATGAGGTTAGAATGGTTAGGGGATTTGCACAGTAAAAGTATAGTGGTTCACCAAGTAGGGAGCTCAGCTAATCCACTCTTTAATGGAGACTCTTGCTTTCAAGACTTATATATTACACTTTCAGAATATTTTGCAGGATGGTTTTCGATGAAAAGTCCCAGTCCCCTTTCGATGGAGATCCCGTACAATATTTATAGTGCCATTCCTCTCTCTAGGGAAAGTCCAGCGAGATTTTTTTCCCTCACCCGTGGGATTCTCCTCGATATTTTTGGGAGAAGATCGTGGTCGGTTGAGAATTTTAAGCCTTGATTCTAGCCTTTTCCTTTCATCCCTTCTATTTTGGGGGCGCGCGTTGTCTATCCCGCTGTCCCCGCATCGTTCCCGTCATCATCGGCTGGGGTGAGGCTGAGCTTTGATTCCCCGAGCTCTATCGTCTTGGCTGACCTCCCGACCTGATCCGGGGGTCCGAGCTGATTTTTGGATTAATTTTTGGTATCATCACATAGTAATGATTAGAACATAACTAACCCATATTTGCAAAACAAAAAACCATTAAATAAACATATGATGAGTGATTTATTATTGAAAAAAAAATTAAAAGAAATTAAAGATGATGATTTACAAACTCAAAGCATGAGATGGTGATGCTTAGCTGAAGAGCTCAAGGCTTGTGTGCAGTAGTGTGAGTATGATTTAATGGAGGCGAGATCAATCTAAAAATAGTGCCTGATGGCTCCATAACGTACTATATTAATTGAAAAATAGAAAGTTCACTACTAAAAAGCTTGGATAATGCACTCTAATGGAGTCTTTTCCTCTTTGGGGATATTATATAGTACGTGAGAGAGATGATAGGTTACAATTCGTTAGGCTTTTTTCTCGATGCCTTTACATGGTGAAGGATTTTTTATTTACACCCCTATGTCGGGTGGTCCCTTTGTCATCATCACTTGATCTCATAGCTTGTTAGGATTTTATTGAGAGAATATTGGACCATTAGAGGAGATATCCCTCAGGGGTGACCTGACCTTCTAAAAATAGGGTGACGTCATTTGGGAAAGTTGAACTCCTAAAATCATTGAATGAGATATTTGAACGGTGCTCGATGGTCCATACAACGTTTCCTTATGGAATAGCTCATTTAGAGGTTAGATCGGATGATGCTTTTTCCTGAACTGAAGCAGATTGCATCGAGCTCCCTATATAGGTGAAGTTATGCTACTTACAGGCCATGTTATCCCTAGTCTTCAAAGTAGTGTTGCTAAAGGTTGAGTTGTGATAAGCAAAGATCGATCTACTGTTATCATGCCTCATTTGATGTCACGTAAGCAAAGATTGATCTATGATAACCAAATGATGTCATGAGCTCGAACAGTATTACTCTTGGCTTTTGGCTGGGGATAGATCATATTTGATGTAAAGCTTGCACCCTTGGGGATGCGACATTCGCCAAAGCTTAGGTGGGACTAGATGTGACTAATCAGTTGAGGAGGTGAGACTCATGCAAGGGTGCAGTGTATCCGTTGCCTTGATTTTTGGGATATTTTCATCCTGTGCATACAAGTGGATTTTTTTTTATCTTTCCGATGTACCAAAAAAAAAATATAAGTGGACTTTTTCGAAGGTGCACCTTGGATGCCTTTTTGCGTGCATGCCTGGTGTATTTATTGCACATGATGGAGTTCAACTGCCAAAAATCCAAAATTATTTGAACTTCTTGTCTTCTTAGAGGAGTATTCTGCCTTTCGTCGAATGGGAAGAGAAGTTTCAAGAGCATTTGGTGTTGTGTCATTCGTCCTTTATCGTCTTCCTATCCAATCTGCCTATTCTTAAGGCAAGTTTTTCCTTCCTCGTACCATCTTGGAGCGAATTGATCCTTGGTGGCGGTTCATAGGGTTTTGATTTATGGTCTTTAGGTTTAGAAATTTTAGGAGTTTTCTTGGGGTCTTTTGTGCCTTTACCTTTCTTCATCAATCACCCATTACTGTTTAGGTTGTCTCTAGTGCCTTGATCTTAGGGCCATTATAGACTGCTATTCCCATTTACCTGAACTATATAGTAGCTTAAGGTGTGGATTTCTCATGTTAAGTGTTGTGTCTGATACCTCCTACTAGTTAATTCCTTCAAATTGTCAAATACTAAGGGATAATTTTGAGGACGAGGGATCCCACTCCTCCCAAAGGGATGAACGGACAAGGTCTAGAAAGAAGCTCTTCCTTTGATTTTGGCTGAGACTAGGTGAGCTTTTCATAGCAAATCTTAGAGGTTACCTTCCGTGTTTTCGACCCTGAGGTATCAACCTTAGGCCAAAGGGATGAGATCATTCAGATAGAATCCTCTAGTAAGTTAGGGAAGAGGAGGAGGAGTAAAAAAGGGGGTGCATCTTCCTTGATAGCTCCTGATGATGCTTCGAACAAACGTCTAAGAGTGAACTCAGGAAAGGAGCTCAAGTCAGGAGCTCGGCCGAAAGATGCGGAGCTCAGAAATACCGATCAGAGCTCTCCCTCGGATGAGGCAGCAGTAATAGTAATCCAGAGACTACTAAATAACCGTGAACACCCCCAGAGCAATAGCCTAGCTAAATTCAAGACACTAAACTCTCTGCCAACCGAGATCCTCTCCTTAAATCAAAGAGGATCCCACGGATACTAGGCAAAGATCTCGGTGTAGATCCCTTAGAAGTAGGAATTAGTCTATATATACTGAACGGTGCCTCCATTGAGAAGGGGGCCCGAGCATCCCACACAACATTCTGTAAACCGCTTCAATAAAGAAAAAAGGAGCAAGAGCCTCCATTAACGAGTGGACTAGCCGAGTTCCTTGGGCCGGTGAACCACTATATTTTTACTGTGTAACCCCCTTTATCCCTTGAGTTCTTTCCACGACCATTCCCACGAGCCTTGTAGCTCAGTTCCATACGAAATATCATCATCCACGTCTTCTGCTCACCCACTAGATTTTACACCATCAGCTCCGAAAAGGAAAAAGGTTACGTGGGAGTTGTCTGACTTAACCTATTGTGCGGTCTCGATCCAAAGCCGCATGACTAATAGTTAGGCCTAGACTCTTACGGAGCTATATGGATTTCTACGTGAAATGATGCTTCACATTCTCGAGGCTGAGGGGAGATGCAATATTTATGTTCCTGGGAAGACCTGTTTATTCATGACCGCCTTCTAGGCGAGGCTTAAGTTTCATATACATCATTTCATATCTAAAGTTCTTTTTCACTACAACATCTGTCTAGCCATGTTATCCCCCAATGGGTGGTGTCTTTTGGTGGGTCTGATAATCCATTGGTGAGAGAGTGACATTGAGTCCCCACCTACTTAATCCGAGCTTGCCTATTACGTCAACATTAAATCTTCCCCATCTCCAAGCTTTCTTTATTTCATCAAGAGGGTGAAGTTGAGGCGCTAATATTTGATCTGCCCACTTCACACATGGGCTAGAAGGAGAGTTTCCAAGGACGCCTGGAAGACAATATGGGTGTCAACCAACATTTTTTGAGTTCCTTGCCTCTGGGACGTCCCCCAAAATACTAGTAAGTCCCATTTTTGAGGATGAGGTGTTCGTTTATTGTCTTCCTTGATGTTTCCATATCCTTAAGTAGATAACTTTATTCGGATCACCATTGTAGGACACCAACCTTCCCTTATTACTGTCGAGCTGATTTGAATTACTAAGGTCGGGGAGCATAGTCTGAGGTCTTTCAGAGAGCTCATGACCTCTAAGAACTTAGAAAACTGCAGGCTAGACCCTCCTATTGAGAAATCTTCTTCTAGTGAGTGACTAAAAATAACCTAGCCAAATTCTGATAGTAAGTGTGTACGTGTATTTTTTGCCTCTCACTATTGCTACTATTTCAGATCCTACTGAGTGGCCCCGCAACCGAGACTGATCAACAAGACTATGGAGGAGAGGAAAAGAAGGTAGGTCTTCCTCCTACCAAGAAGCCTAAACCAGAGCTTCCTTCTCCTTCTGAAGATGCTTATGTTCCCCCTCTGAAAAGCCGCAACTACTTGGCCAGGATCCTCCAGAAAGTCCTTTTTTTGAAGGGATGGATTGTACTAAAAGAACAGGGGAAATTTTTAATGGAGAATTCTATCCAGACTTCTTTGTCACTTAATTACTTATATCCACTGACATTTGAAATATTACATACAGACTCCTTAGAGTTTGTACATGCATAACACTTAGACCCCTTCTATAAATATATTCGATAATAAATTACACCTAGACCCCTTAAAGTTTGTAGACATATAATACTTAGACCTGTTAAGTTTAAAATATTATATTTAGACAAAAAAAATACTTCAATCAAAGATAAAATATTAAATATTTTAAATTTTACAACTATAATTCATATTCTATTGTATAATTTATTGAAATAAAATCAAAAATAAAAATTCAATTTTTTCTTAAAAATTTGTAATTAGTATACAATTATACTATTTATTAGAATAAAACTTAAAAATAAAAAAAATGGTCTAAGTCATTTCATAATAGAACATGAATTTTACAACTAAAATTCATATTCTATTACGTCATTTATTGAAATAAAATCAACAATAAAAATCTAGTTTTTTTAAAAAAATCAGAGTTAGCATACAATTATACTATCTATTAGAATAAATTTAAAAAATTAAATAAGAGGTCAAATTGTAATGGACACAACATTTTTTAGCTTTAATTCGAGTAGTTTGATATTTTAATTTGATTGTTTAAACGACCAAATTAAATTCCAATAGACAATATAATTGTATACTAATTACAATTTTTTAAGAAAAAACTTGAATTTTTTTTATTTTATTTCAATAAATCTTACAATAGAACATGAATTTTAATTGTAAAATTTAAAATATTTGATATTATATCTTTAATTGAAGTATTTTTTGTCTAAGTATAACATTTTAAATTTAAGGTGTTTAAGTAATAGATATTTACAAACTTTAAGGGGTCTGAGTGTAATTCATTATCGAATATATTTACAGTAAAGAGTCTAAGTGTTATGCGCATAAAAATCTCAGGGGTCTGTGTATAATATTTTAAATGTCAGGGGGTTTAAGTGATTTAGTGACAAACCTCATGAGGTCTGGGTGTAATTCTCCCAATTCTTAAAGAACCCGCTCCCTTTATTGTTGATGAGCCTACTCTTTTCTCTGCTGTCCCTACGACGTTGGAGACTTTAGCTTCAGTGGTTCCTAAGAAGGACTTGGCTGGTACCAGTTTAGGATGTCCAGTTCGGGTTGGTGATCTTTCTTCCTTTCTACGTAAGCCCACTTTGGTCCTGCAGACTCTTTTTGACGTGGTGCCTAATGACAAGCTTTATTCTATAATGAAGACCACATTCGATTATCAGGTCACCCAAGCTATTCATGGCTTAGTTGCGTCGTTGCCTAAGTCATGGCCATTGAAAGAACTATTCAAACAGTGTAAGGATCAGGCCCTAGAATTGTTGGCTTCTAGAGAATGCTTGGGGAGCCCTTCATCATGAAGTGGATGAGTTGAAGCTAGCTTGTGAATATATCCTTGGGAATTTGGTTTCTGATGATACCAAGAAAATATTCTAAGCATGAGCTCAGACTTCGAGGTCAACCCAGAAGGGAAGTCGGATAGGAAATCTGGAACTCAGGAGTACCGACCCTGAGCTCACCCCGGACAAGGTGATAGAAGAAACATGGAGTGAATAACCGGTTAATAGAAAGCACTCCCAGAAACGGTAGGAAACTATAATCAAGGCACAGAATATCAACCGACCAAGATTTTCTCCTAAAATCATGGAGGATCCCTCGGATGAAGAAAAGATCCCTTAGAAGATAGGAATTGCACTATAAATACTGTATTATACCTTCATTGCAGAGGACTGAACGATATACCCGAGAGGCAACCCTACAGGCTAGAGGGCCATGACAAAACCCTAATTTCTTTCATATTGTACTGAAGAAGGACTCAAGTGATCAATAAAGAAAAAGGAGCAAGAGCCTCCATTGAAGAGTGGATTAGCCGAGCTCCAGAGCCGGTGAACCACTATATTTCTTATTGTTCATACTCTCCTTTGACCCCCCTGAATATTCTATCGTAAATCACAAAGAGCCATACAGCTCAGATCCACCTCGATCACCACAGGTTTACACAACCGCCTGCTCATTCGCGAGAAGTAGCACCATCAGTTTGGCGCCGTCTGTGGGAAGGAACTGTTCCTGCTTTAAAAAGAAAAACTGGTTTTCCAGTGATTGATGGTCTCGACTCGCAATATGAGTAGAAGTCAAGCAAATTTGCCTCGAGTCATAGGCCAACGTGATGCTGATAACGACAGACAATACGAAAACGCCCCGGAGATAGATCCCCCAGTAAGGGATTCCCCCATCAACGACGAATTGGTGGCTCTTCGCCAAGCCAATGAACGCCTGGTGCAACAGAACGAGGAACTCATGAAACTTTTTCAACGCCCACATGAGGCACAGCGGGCCCAAGAAGGCTAGTATAATCCCCCGTTGAGGGAGCAACAACATCTCGATCCCTTCAGGGAAGCCGATGAAAGGGGCGAAAATAGCCAAGCCATGGGGGGAATCCTCCCTTTAGGAATGACCACAACGAAGAAAACAACCAGGACGATGAGGGAGAGAGAGACGACCTCTTCCCTTATCAGCAGGAAAGAAGGGAGTAATACTGGGAACAACGTTTCAGGGGCATCCAGCGAGAGCTCAGCCATATGAAGGAGGCTGTAAAAAGCAAGACTCCGATAACGATGGACGCCCTCGTGCAACAGACTGAGTCCCCATTCACCACGGGAGTGCTACGTTTTCCTCTCCCACCAAAGTTCAGAATGCCACAGGTAGAAGTCTTCGACGGAACAAAGGACCCCGTAGATCATCTCAACACTTACAAAAATCAGATGGAGTTACACGGGTACCAGGATCCAGTGCGCTACAGGGCCTTCGCTATCACCTTGAAAGGCTCAGCCCTGGCATGGTTCAACAGACTTCCCCCAGCCTCTATCTCATCCTTCAAAGAGCTCTCCATAGCTTTTGTGTCTCATTTTATAGGAGCTCGAATCTATAGGAAGTCGAGCTACCATTTCCTGAATATAAAGCAAGGACCAGACGAGAACCTCAGATCATACGTTCAAAGGTTCAACTCAGAATCTTTGAAAGTAGACGTCCCTGATGAAAAGTTTGCCTTAACTGCCTTCATTGCAGGGCTCGGGGTGCAATCAAAAGATCTAATATTTTCCATATCAAAGAACCCTCAGGTGAGTATGGCCGAGGTGTTGGCTAAAGCAGAGAAGTATATAAATGGGGAAGAGACACTCCTCTCAAAGATAGGGAGCTCCTCGTCGCGAAAAGAGAAAGGAAAGGAAGAAAAGAAGAGGGAGAGAAGTCCCCGAGAAGATAAGGAGTGGGGCAGGTCCTCGAGAAGGGATAGAGACCGTTCCCCAAAGAGGAGAGGTAATGTAAGAGATCGTCTGGGGCCCCACAACTAGAACTGCAGCTAAGATACCCACTTCGACAGTCGACCCCCCTTACTGCCTCTATATCGCAAGTCTTGCATGAGGTACAGAACGAGAAGTTCATTAAATGGCCACCTCGGATGAAGGCAGATCCGGCGAAGAGGGATCCCACCAAGTATTGTGAATTTCATAGAGACCACGGCCATCACACAGACGATTGTATTCAACTGAAGAGGGAAATAGAGTTCTTGATCCAGCGGGGGCAATTACGTCGCTTTGTGGCTCAAGAATACCCAAACCGGCCTATACCACCACCGCCACTTTAGCAACAGGCTCCTGCACAACACCAGCAACCCATGGGTGAAATCAGGGTGATATCAGAAGGGTTCGCAGGGGGAGGAGAATCCTATGCAGCCAGAAAAGCGTATTTGCGCAGAATCCGAGGTGATGAAATACAAGAGGTATACACTACAACCAAAGTGCCCCGGCTAGACACGACCATATCATTTTCAGACTCAGACTTGGAGGGCTGTCACCATCCCCACGATGATCCGTTGGTAGTAAGAGCCATTGTGGCTAACAGGACAGTACATCGGGTACTAATAGACAATGGGAGCTCAGCAGACATCATCTTCGCTTCTGCATTCGACAAGATGAACATATGAAGGGAAAAACTGGAGCCAGTGAGCACCCATCTGTTAGGATTTTTGGGAGAAAGGGTATTGCCCTTAGGGTCAATTCAGCTCGTACTTACCGTTGGAGACCCTCCCTGCCAGGCCACCACAACCGTAAGATTCTTGGTGGTTGACGCTCCCTCAGCGTATAACATGCTGTTAGAGAGACCTTCCTTAAACGCAATGAGAGCCATCCCCTCGGCATACTACCTCGTCATGAAATTCCCCACAGAGAATGGAATCGGAATGGTCAGAGGAGATCAGTGCGTGGCCAGAGAGTGTTACATGGCCTCTATAAAACGAAAAGAGGTGGAAAGCATACTGCTGGATGAGCTCGATGTGAGAGATGAGCTGGGAACTAGACCAACGCCTTCAGAAGAGCTCGAACCTATCCAGCTCGACGAGGAGCCAGAACACCTCGTCTACGTCGGATCTAAGTTAAGCAAGGAAATTAAGAATCGACTTATACGATTCCTGAGGAAAAGCACTGACGTGTTCGCATGGAAACAGGAGGATATGGAGGGCATCGACCCTTCGGTTATCACGCACAAATTGAATGTGAATGCCACCTACAAGTACGTAAAATAAAAAAGGAGAAGTTTCACCCCAGAAAGACAGAAGGCAATCAATGTAGAGGTCGGTAAGCTCCTCCAAGCCAAGGCCATCAAGGAAGTGGACTATCCCGTCTGGCTAGCCAATGTGGTACTAGTCAAAAAGACCAATGGCAAGTGGCGGCTCTGCATTGATTTCACTGACCTCAACCGAGCATGCCCGAAAGACAGTTTTCTTTTACCTCGTATCGACCTCATAGTAGATGCCACTGCAGGCCACGAGCTCCTCAGCTTCATGGATACCTTTTCAGACTACAATCAAATCAGAATGGACCCCAATGACCAGGAGAAGACCTCTTTTATTACGGAACAGGGAACGTATTGTTACCAAGTCATGCCCTTTGGTCTGAAAAACGTTGGAGCCACTTACCAGCGGTTGGTGAACCGAATGTTCCAAAAACAGATAGGGACATCCATGGAAGTATACATCGATGACATGTTGGTGAAATCCTTAAAGGCAGAACTCCACATTACGCACCTAGCCGAGTCCTTCCAGATCCTCAAGAAGTACAAAATGAAGCTCAACCCTGCAAAGTGTGCGTTCGAGGTCTCAGCGGGAAAGTTCCTGGGCTTCATAGTTAACAGCAGAAGGATTGAAGCCAACCCGAAAAAAGTTAAAGCAGTGCTAGATATGCAGCCCCCATCCAACACCAGGGAGGTGCAACGCTTGATAGGCAGGATAGCTGCCCTGAGCCGCTTTGTGTCTAGGTCGAGCGATAAGTGTCAACCATTCTTTCACGTCTTGAAGAAGGCGTTTCAATGGGATGCGCAGTGCGAAGAGGCGTTCAAAGCATTGAAGAGATACCTGAGCTCACCGTCGGTTTTAGTAAGTCCGTTGGAAGGGGAGGTCTTGACCCTCTACTTAGCTATTTTAATCTTCTCAACTAACACAGCGTTGGTTAGGGAGTGAGACAGAGCTCAGCATCTAGTCTACTACTGTAGCAGAGCTCTGAGGGGAGTAGAGGAGAGATACCCAAAGATGGAGAAACTTGTTCTGGCCTTAGTCACAGCAGCTAGGAGGCTTAGGCCCTATTTCCAGGCTCATACCATTGAAGTTCCTACAGATCAACCAATGAGACAAGTGTTACATAAACCAGAATCTTCTAGAAGGCTGGTGAAATGGGCAATAGAGCTCAGTGAGTTTGATATCAGGTATAAACCAAGAACTGCCATCAAAGGGCAGATATTGGCAGATTTCATCGCGGAGTTTACGG
>CM042190.1:17151282-17188368 GCA_023539305.1 Ilex asprella | reverse complement strand
CGGTAGGAAGCTATAATCAAGGCACAGAATATCAACCGACCAAGATTTTCTCCTAAAATCATGGAGGATCCCTCGGATGAAGAAAAGATCCCGGTGTAAATCCCTTAGAAGATAGGAATTGCACTATAAATACTGTATTATACCTTCATTAGAGAGGACTGAACGATATACCCGAGAGGCAACCCTACAGGCTAGAGGGCCATGACAAAACCCTAATTTCTTTTATATTGTACTGAAGAAGGACTCAAGTGATCAATAAAGAAAAAGGAGCACGAGCCTCCATTGAAGAGTGGATTAGCCGAGCTACAGAGCCGGTGAACCACTATATTTCTTATTGTTCATACTCCCCTTTGACCCCCCTGAATATTCTATCGTAAATCACAAAGAGCCATACAACTCAGATCCACCTCGATCACCACAGGTTTACACAACCCCCTGCTCATCCGCGAGAAGCAGCACCATCAGTTTCTAAGGATTACTAGATCGCCAACTTGACTGTGGCCTTTGACAATGTCTAAGAAGATCAAGGCTGAGAAGGAGAAAACTAAATTGAAAACTAATTTTGATGAGACCTCCAACGCCCAACTTGAACTGAAAGAGGCCTTGAAAAGGTCAGAGACGACTTTGGAGTCTTCTCTAAAGGCCAAGGATGAGGAGATCAAGGAGTTCAAGAAAGATACCACCATTTGCCTTATGTAGGGCTTAAAAAACCTTCAAGGGCAAATCAAGAAAATTTTCTAAAACTGGGCATCGACTTCTTCGTGCCAATTTTTGAAAAAAGGAGGAAGCTGGGACGAATGGAGATGAACCCTTGACTAACGTGGTGGTGTTGTGCCATTGGGAGATGATGAGTGGGTTTTATACCTACGAATTGAGTATTTTCGATTTGATGAAATTGTAATTTGTCAAGTATTTTATGCTCTTTCTTATTTGTTATGTGTGTTTTAATGTTATTTTGTAGGAATCATCATTTGGAAGGAAACAAGGTCATTTGGGAGCATAAGTGTTGGATTTTTGAAGACTAACCAATAAGGGAAGCTCTAGGCTTAAAAGGGGATCAGCGCAGCTGCGCTAGGACCAGCGCCTAGACGCTTGAAGGGCAGAAAGTCAGCGCCCCTGCGCTGATTTTAAGCGCTGCTACGCTTGTGTTGGCTTTGGACGCGAATTATAGCTTGTTTTTGAGTTAAAATTGAACTCTAATGCTACATATATGCTAGAGTTTGAGTTTTGATATAAATATACAATTTTTTAGGGTTGCTAACATTATAAAGAACAAATGATTTATAGAAAATTGAAGGCAAGAATCGAAGGAAGCGACGCGAAAAAAATCGAACTTGAAGTCTAGAGAGGAATTGAAGATTGCAACTGAGTTTTCATTATTTTCTCTTACTTTTACTTCTTGATTTTCTGAGATGTTGTTTAATTTGATTATGATGTTTTTCAATTACGTTATGAACTAAATTTTTATTAAGATTACAACTGAACCTAATGTTTAGTTAAATTGATCTACTCTCGTTTCTAGTTCTTGTTGATCATATATGAGTTGTTTGTCATATTTTGTGCTTAATATATGATTGTGTGGCCAATAATTAATATGATTCCCTAGATGAAATTGGAAGATGAATTCTAGGGATAGATCTAAATATGATAAGATGTATCTGGTAAATTCACCTTTGAATTGAATAGCTGGGTTTGTGTATAGGATAGGAATATAAATATATGCCGTGTGTAACTTTTATGAGAGTTTGAACTTAATGAATCTATTCCAACTTATTTTGCATAGGAATATAACAATTTAATTGGGAGAGATATTTT
Source organism: Ilex asprella (assembly GCA_023539305.1). NCBI lineage: Eukaryota > Viridiplantae > Streptophyta > Magnoliopsida > Aquifoliales > Aquifoliaceae > Ilex > Ilex asprella. The sequence goes on along the minus strand of CM042190.1, from coordinate 17,186,553 downwards.
TATCTAACTATCGGATGAGATTTGATAAATAATTTTGAAGTCTCAGTTAACAATTTATTTTGATCAATTAACTGAAAATAAAGTGGAAAGATTTATACGAAGCATTAGGGGAAGTTGTGATCTTAAATTCTTTCATCTGGTAAATTCAATCATTGATTATTAAATTTAGATTTAGTTTTAAATTAATGAATTCATATTTAATTTCAATTGTTTAAATAAAAACGAGTTGACGTAAAGTTAGTACTTGGAATTTATTAGTAATAATTCTTCGTGGGTACGATACTCTACTTATTACTTTATTACTTGTTGATCCATGTATACTTGCACGTAAATTGTTAATATCAAATTTGGACAACAGGGACGAGTAGGAACATGCCTAAGGAACTGTTTCTAGTGTTCTCTCTTTTTTTTTTTTTTGACTTGAACTTGTAAACATTTTTTTTGTACTGAAATATGCTTTTCTTTAACATGCCCTTTTTTTTATCATGCCAATATATCCTTATCGTTTCCCCTTTACTTGTTGGGAGGCATTGGCCTTATAACAATGATGACATTTCTCTCTGATTTGAGTGGCTAAGTCCTAGCTTTTGGTGCCCCTTGGATTTAGTGACTTAAATCCCAAGGAACTAGTTTCAATTGATAAGCGTTGAGGTCCCAGGTAAACCTTAGCTAAAAAAAACTTTAAAAACATAGGAACTTGCCTTTGCTAGGAAGCATATCTGTTCAAGGTGCACATCCTTAGTTGAGCTAAGGAATTTAGGGAACTCGTCGTTGGTGAGGAGCATTGTGGGTCAAGGTGCCCATCCTTAGTTGAAAAGCTTAGGATTCTAGGGTGCTCCTCCTCATTAAGAATCACAATGAAACGAGGTGCCCATCCTTAGCTTAAAAGCTTGTACTAATTTCCGAAATAAGCTACTGTTTGCCAAGTGGATTGAAGGAACATGATTGTGATAGTTATGCTTATATTACATATGTGTGCAATCATGAAGCGTAACATGCACCTGGATTAATGTGCCACTTCAATCTTATTATGCCACGTGTCTTGGATTCCAGCAACATTTAATTCATGTCTCTCCCAATAAATACATTTCAAGGAGGTGAAGCACCAAAATGAGGGATTATTTAAAATTTTCTCTCTAGTGGATTTTCCTTGTTCTCATTCTTGGTTCTTAGAGCTTTGAGACAAAATCACCAGTCAAGGATGAAGCCCTCCATTGTTCTACTTCTCTGCTACTTGGGTAAGTTTTTTAATAGCCATGGACAAGGTGTAGCAGGGCATAGGAATTTTTTGGGATGTGCTAGGGCCTCACTTGGCATAATAGACCTTAACCTTTTTTCTTCGATGGAAATTAGTGTCCTAACAGAGGTTGAGTTCACTGAAATCAAGGAACACTATGGGTTCCCTAGTGGGGTTTCAGCAGAAGTCTCGCCTCTTGGTACTCGGTGCAACTCTCTCCTGCTTCGCCAAATTTGTTTCTTTGAATCTATTTTTCAAGTCGGCTTGAGATTTCCTCTACAACCCTTCATTAGACTAGTTCTTCATTACTTCAATCTTTGCCCCTCTAGACTGTTAATGGAGGGATGGGGTATGTTAATGGTCATCCTTGCTTACAAGGGTCAAGGCATGGCAAAATCTTCCCCTTTTACCTCGAAATTAATCTATTTATTCTATTTGGTTCTTTCTCATTTCCTTAATTTTTACTATTTATGAGAAAGTCAGGAATGCCTGAGTTGATCTTTGATCTTCCCTCATATCCCAAAGGATGGAAACTTAAATATTTTTTTTGTATCTGGGGACGGATAGGAGTTTGGCCAAGAGATGATGTCAAAGTTTTGTGTTCTTCGAATGTGGAAGGCCCCTAGAAACTTAGGTGAGCTATTTTTCCTTCGGTTCCCCATTTTCTTTCCTCTTCCTTTTTTTTAACTTATCTAATTGTGTTTCTCTAACCTTTATCCACTAGGTCTCAGATGAAAGGCTGAGCTGTCTTCTACCAAGCTTATTAGAGTAAAAAAGACTGAAGCATGCGGTGTGAGGTCTTTTAACGACCTAGTCAAGATCGAAGATCCAATCGTGCCTCGAGTTCGGGCTAGCCTTGGGGTAGAGGAGACACTTTCTCATGATTTTTGAGTCTACGGGTCTTATTTCTTTCCCATTGCTCCTTGTGCTATTGAGTCTCCCTTTTCTTTTCCTCACAAGTGCTGAGAGGATGTTACGTAATCGGGATTTGGTGAGAAAACTCTAGAAGACCGTTGGCAATCTAAAATGGTAATTACTTTTGAGGCGAGTAATAAAAGGCCCAAGTTAACACTTACAGACCATGAAGCATCACCTGTCTCGATTAGCCTATGGGGTGGTGAGCATAACGTTGGTGGTGAGCACGACATCCCCGCTGTTGAAGTTGAAAGATTTGAGTTGGCAATCCCACCTGTTGAGCTAAGAATATCTGGGACAGATCGGCCGACTTTAAGCTCTTCTACCATGCTTCTTGCTTTTCCCAACCTCCAATCTAATGTGCAATTGGCTAGCTGCGAGCTCCTAGGCATCATTTTGATTGTAGACCTTTTTTGATCTTTGTTGTTGGGTTATGTTGATAAGGCAAAGACTGCCATTCATGTCCTAATGTCAGTATGTCTTTACCTTCTTGTATTTGTTTCCTTTATGGTTCCTTTCACTAATGTTTATAGCTGTATTTATGTAGGCCGCTACTCACAATAGTACCATTGCTTCAGAGAAACAATACCTCAAGGCATCTTTGGGTGACAGAGAGGTCGAGCTTGCTTTAGCCAAGAATCAAAGGGTTGTTTCATCTCAGCAGCTCATTGCCTCCACCCCTTCTAAGATTGCTTTAAGCGATCAACTTGCTCAAAAGGGCAAGGAGTTGACCGAGGTGGCTAGGGTGTGATTCGCACTATTTTGTGATCTTAATTATATTATACACCAAAGTATAAGTGGTCGAATTATTGTTTCCTTGGTTTAAGTCCAAGTATCAATCATATGAAGAGTTTTAGTTTTAGATTTTAAAATTAAAACAGTAAAATTGTTGTTTAAAGCTGTATAACATTAGATAGCTTGTGATGTGAGCTTAGATTGATAACTAATTTAATTAAAGTAGATAAGCGTGTTAATGACAAGAATATAAAAGATACTCTTCAGTTTAAGGATCCCATATGTCTTATATTGGTTAAGTAATGGAAAGCTACCTTACCACAATGAACTCCCATTTTACTGGAAAGTCAACCGGTAGGTCTGATGTATATAAACCATCACACAACAACTTTTTATGTTAGTTGGTGGTATCCATGACAATTGATTAATCCAAGCAAACTAGAAGGACAAGTCATTCATGAGGAATACTCGAATTATTCCATTGATCTCATGATCGTAAGTGTGTACATAATAAACCACAACACATCAACTTCTTAGGCTAGCTGGTGGTATTAAGTCATAACACAACAACTTCTTAGGTTAGTTGGTTATAGATGTGTCAATTAACTAATCCAAGTGAACCAAAAGGACAAGTCATTCATGAGGAATACTTCAATTACTCAATAGGTCATCTGTGATACATATATATACCAGTTAAACATCCTCAACGTTCCGGTGGAGGACAAGCCATACCGATAGGTACACCGTAGATATTCAACGGACAATATAGTTATATATAGTAGTTAAACAACCCTAATAACCCAGAAGGACAAGTCATTCATGAGGATCATTTAGATTTTTTATCATGCATCAGTAAACATCCTCAACGTTTTGGGGGAGGACAAGCCATAGCGATAGGAACACCGTAGATATTCAACTGGAAGGTGTATGATTCACCAATGACATAATTTCAGATACATCACCGAAATTACATATATCGATGTATCATACATGAAGCATATAATACATATATATAAATATATGAACAAAACATCAGAATTTCTATAATCTAACCAATACTATACATATGCTCACCCTTCACTGAAGGGTTTAAGTAACTACTCACACTCCATTACTACAGACAAGCAAGGAGTGCGGGTAAGTTTCATTATAACAATAAATAAAAGACTGACGCTAAAACTTCTTTCACAAGGAACAACTGAAATACAACCACCTTTATTATCAGTCAAGACAAAAAAATTGGCGGCAGTTTAACTATCCAAATAGAAAGATTTACATAAATGTAGAAATGTAGAGTTCAGTTTGTGAATAAGATGGACGAGATTGTATATGGCTTTCTCTTTCTCCTTTTCTTCTCTTTTTCTCTCTTTTCTCTCTTTGGATTTCTTTGGAGCTCCCTCTCTTTCCCAGACCATGTGAAGTGAAGAAAGGCACCCCTATTTATAGAAGAAAGAAAGTATGAGGTGTAAAATAAAGTTGCACCGTTTGGGCTGCTGTCCGAACGCCACCACCACCGTCCGGGCGGTGGTGCTTTGTAGGATGCTGAATTTCTTCCACTTGTTGTGTGCTGGCTCTTCCTTGAATATATTTCATTTTATTCCTTGATGTTATTCCAAGCTTTGACAGATTGCCTCATAGTTTCTGGGAATTTCATATCAAACCCTGAAATTTTAGACATAACACTCGTAAAACCCTAGTCTACGCACAAACCCTAATTCATAATTTTTAATTGTTTTATCTTAAAAAGTTGATTACTTAATTATTTTAATTTACATACTAGTTAGGCTTAATCCGTGAAACCCAGGAAATTTTGAATTTTTTTATAGAAAGGGCAAAATGGTTATTTTGCCACAATAATGTAAAATTGAAATACGTGTTCTATAGACCTCGTATGACACAACGGACTTCGTCGTTGGACTCGTATCGCGGAATATAGTCACCACGTCGAATTTCGTCAAATTCTGAGATAAGTTAAAATTTTACACGTAGATCGAGGCAACTGAGTGACAGACGACCTCACCGAGGTCCCAAAAATTGATAAGCTCAAAATTTAATTATTTTTGATTAAAAATACTAATAAAATTAATTTAAACTAAACACGTAATATAATAAATCGTTTCGGGGTGAAAACGGACCTAAAAAAGAGGGGGCGTATGTCGCGTTGTGAGCCAAGTCTTTGAAATTATAAATAGGGACTTAATTGAGATATTTTAGCAGAAATATCTCATATTTTCAGCCTTTGGCCAGCCATAGAGAGAAGAGATGAAAAGAGAGAAAACAAGTAAGTTCTTCAAGCTTCAATCCAAGATTCCCGGAGTTCCCTCGGTCAGAATTCGTCGAGCCAAGAGTCAAAGTTTATCTCCTCGACGAGGGCTATGTGTACGTACCAACAAAAGTGAATTTCACCAAAGATCCAAGGGGGTACTTTAGAGAATTCAAAGGTTCTTGGGCTTGGGAGGTGTTCTTGAAAGTTTCTCCATTTGATTTGTGCTACAAGAGGTAGGGTTCTTCCTACTTGGATTTATTTCTACCTTAAGGGGCTGCTTAGGGGCTATTTTGTTGGCTTATTTATGACTGTTATGTGGCTATTTTTGGGGCTGAAACATGACTGCTATGTGGCTGTTTTTGTGCCTAAATTGGGGGCTAAATTAAGGGCTGTTACATGGCCTCTTTTATGGCTGAATTATGGGTTGTTTTAGGACTGTTTAAGGGGCTATTTTATGACTTTTTTTGCACTGAAATTTTGCACTGTAATGCATTGAAATTGTGCATTGTTATGGGTTGTTTTGTGCACTGAAATTGTGCACTTTTATGGGACTGCATTTGGACTGTTTTGTGGCTGATTTATGGACTATTTTGTGGCCAATTAGTGGATTATTTTATGGCTAATTAATGGACTATTTTGTGACTAATTAGTGGACTATTTTGCGGCTAATTAATGGACTGTTTTGTGGCTAATTAGTGGACTATTTTTAGGTTATTTTGGATTGAAATTGTGGACGATTTTTGGATTGTTTGGAGCTAAAAATTATGGACTGTTTTGGGCTTATTCCATCCTATGATGTTTATGTGGAAGGAATTGATGTATGAGGTATTGTATAGAACTCTTGACTATTGTTCCTTAATACCGAAGACTACTATCCGACTGAATGGCCTAACCCTCGTCACCTGTACCTGCCTTTACACGGTCCCGAATGGACAACAACTCCGTATCCTGACTCTGGGACTCAATCACCCTGCTCAGTAGGGAAGGCATAGCCACCAAACTCCCCAAAGTACCCTAAGCCTGACCCATATAAGGTAGCCTGAACTGCCCTATAGTCTCAATCAAAAGTCACTCCCGAGAAGCCACACTAGCCAAGACTCCCCATGACTTTCGGCAGAGTGCGTCCGCCACCACATTTGCCTTACCGGGATGGTAATACAAAGTGAAGTCTAAATCTTCCAAGTATTCCATCCACCTATGCTGCCTCATGTTGAGGTCCCGTTGTGTAAAGATGTATTTCAGACTTTTGTGTTCCGAAAATACCTCAAACTTCTCGCTATACAAAAGTGGCGCCAAGCCTTCAAGGCAAAGACAATGGCATCTAATTCCATATCGTGCGTGTGGTAGTTCTGCTCGTGGTTCTTTAACTGTCGAGAACCATAAGCCACCACCCTCCCGGACTGCATCAAAACACAACCGAGTCCGTCTTTAGAGGCATCACAGTACACTGTATACATATGTCCCATCTCCGAGACTATCAAAATAGGAGCTGAAGTCAACCTCCTCTTTAACTCCTAGAATGCCTTCTCACAACTCAAACTTAACCTCCTTCCGGGTCAATCTCGTCATAGGTCTAGCCAGTCGAGAGAAGTTCTCAATGAATCTCTGATAGTACCCCTGCCAAATCCATGAAACTACTTATCTCGAAGGCTGACTTCGGTCTCTCCTAGTTCATCACTACCTCAACCTTTTCCAGGTCCATGGATACACCCGAAGCTGATACCACGTGTCTCAAGAATTTCACATCCGTGAGCCAAAACTCACATTTGCTAAACTTGGCGTACAATTGATGGTCCCTCAAGGTGTGGAGAACTATCCTCAAGTGACCCTATTTCGATCACAATCAATGATGACTCGGTGTGCCTCCAACCAGTCCATCCCTAGGATGACATCGAATTCTGACATGTCTATGACTCTAAGGTCCACAGTGAGTAGGATCCCCGAGATCTCTAACTCACAACCCCGACATATCCGGTCAACTCTCACCCTAGCTCCTTGGGAAAAACTCACACACAATGGCTCTTCCAAGGTATCCACCTCTAAGCCCAAGTCTCTGACGCATGATGCAGATATGAATGAATGTGATGCTCCAGACTCAAATAGCACCCTAGCCCATAAGTGTGAGAGTTGAAATATACCCTAGATGGCTGACTGATCCACTAAGTCAGCCTGAGGTGTGATGGCATAGACACACCCCTGGGTCCCCGAAGTTCTGGCCTGCACTCCCTGCCCTCGGCCTCGACCCATGCCCTAGCCCATCTGGTCTGATTGTGAAGTCCCCGCTCGAAAAGTGGTAGGGGCTGAATTTGTGTCATGAAACTGATACTGACTTCCTTGGCCCGTGATGGGGTAGGGAGGAGTGTAGTGTGTCTGTGGCTGCCCTACTGAGGATTGAGACTGAGATGTCCTATAACTCTGGGATCCCTGCCTCTGAGGACAATCCCGCTTCATGTGACCTGGCTGATGGCAATGAAAACAAGTCTTCTGGCCTGCCTGGTGGGTAGTCCTAAAGTTTCCCCCACTTTGGGAATATCGCCCTTGGCCTGGGCTTTGGCCTTGATAGCCGCGGCCCTGTCCTTGTGATCCCTGTGGAGTAGAAGTCCTCTGCTTCTTCCCCGAACTACTAGAAGATGACTGGCCCTCCTTCTTCTTATCCTTAGCACCCGCCTCCCGGATGCTTCGTGCGTCCTCAACCTCTCTCTCAATAGCCCTAGATGTTTTGACCATTGTATCTAAGTCTTCCATGCGGAGGCCCACAATCTTTCCTCGGATGAGTAAATTTAAACCATCCTCAAACTTTCTTACTTTGGCCATGTTAGTGGCCACATAATCATTGGCAAAGTGGGCTAGTTCGGTGAACTTGGCCACATAGTCCATCACCGTCATTGTCCCTTGTTTCAATTCTAAGAATTCCCGGGCCCTTACATGTCGAGCAGCCGTTGGGAAGTACTTACCCATGAACTTGGCCACGTACTCCTTGATTCGCACTAGCGCTAGCTTATGCAACCGTAGCCGCCATCATGCCCATCGTTTCCGTAAAGGCCTGTTGGTCGAAGACCGGTGGGGGTTGATTATTGTTCCGCCCACCGCCTCAGCGTCTTCTCCTTATACTTGCCATCTACACACATGTCACATGGCAACTGATGAGTGCATAATATTGCATATTTAACGGCCTCATTACAAGCATTCTAACCCAACTTTTGCATATAAGTACTTAGTGTTAGCCGGAATTATCAAGAATGTTGATATTTTGATGTTGCATGTTTTGATAGCTTAAATGATGAATCTTAGGACCTTGCAACTATGATGGATGTGTGGTGAAGGTATGGACACAATACATGAAGAATGGGAGGGCTTAAAAGTGAAGAAATCAATAAGGCATTGGTGCTTGGGAACAAGGGCATCAGCAGCCACATCGTTTGGAAGTACTACCTCGGAGTTCCTCCATTTTGACCATGATCTACTTAGAATTTGGAAAAGTTCCAAACATGAAAGTTGTAGATATGGATGTCTTATATATCATGTAAAAATTTTAGCTCAATCCAACGGTTAGATCAAGATTTATTCAAATTCTACCAAAACTGGTCCAGAGCAAAATTGACTACCGTTTGACTACCGGTAGTCAAAGGCTACTGGAGTGACAACTACCACACGAGCTACCGGTAGTCATTCCTGAAACAGCCCAGAACATTTTTTTCTTGGTCCACTTGCTTGGGGGTCCATCCTACTCTTCTCCCACTTGTTTCCCAACATTTCCTTACACATCTACACCCCTCCTACACCTTATTGAAAGACTTGGGAGGCTAGGGAATGAAGGAGGCATGGGAGAAAGTGGGCTGCTCAGTGGGCTGCCAGGCTAAGCTCTCCTAGCATGTCAAATGCATCATTTCAGCCCCCTCTTGATAGGAGCTCGAGCACACAGCTAGGGGGGACCCTCATGGATGTTTTTTGCAAGGCATACACTCCATATAATCAACATTCCACATTGTATCAAAATAGGATGGTTGACTACCTAAGCTTTGGAGTAGATATAGAGAGAGAGTTCCAAGATTGAAGATGATGAATAGTAAATTTTGTTTTTGTATTTTCTTCTCCCATTTCACTTGCTATTGTTGTAGTAAGCTTTCATACTCTTGTAATCTTCATTTTATTACCTTAATGTCATTTACTTCAAGTCTATTTCAAGTTTAGTTGTGTAACTTAGATTTCACCATTTATGCTTTCAAGTTCTTCATTTCTTAGTTTAAAATGGGTATTGTTGATTTTTCTTCTTAGTTTAAGATTTCTTGCATTTAGTTAAGTTTTAATCTCCATTTCATCCTTGTGTCTTTACATTATGAATGTCTTGCTTTTAATATGAGTAGTTAGGATTTAAGTTGGTTAATCCAAGGGAAGACCTCCTCTTGGGGGATTCCATTTCAACTTTTCTTCATTTCTCCCTTTTGAGTCAAATGGTTCGGTTTGACGGGGTTGAGAGTGGATGAGTTGGTGAGCCTTTGATATCCCGTAGGCCTAGTCACGGGTTATGCTTAGATACTCACCAATCTCGTCCCTAGCTTCCCACAAATCAATCGTTCATTCATGCTCAATCGGAGGAAGGCTTTGAGTTGATTTGGTATTCCCATTGGAATGAATCCTTTGGATTAGCCAACACTTGTTTTCTTGCATTTTCATTTACAAACACAACCCCAAAACATAAACAAAAGATTTTACATTTTCTTTACCTTTTTGCAAAATCACTTTTACAAAACTCCCTTTCCTTCCCTGAGGAGACGACCTTGGAATACTTTCCAAGTAAAACACCGACAACGAAGGACTCCTTGCGATTGGGGAGCACTTTGGTTCACATTTCTCATTTCACACATTTTGTTCATCCATTTTCCACCATTCACATTCCGTTGTTTCCTATCTCTTGTATCATCCCGATGGAGAGTGATACTCCCTTCACACAAAAGCCATACACATTTGAGGGTGGTGTTGAGAGGTAGAGAACGACACTATTTTCATTCAATCAGCAACAGCACACTAACTTAGTATCCCGAACTAGGGATCAAGTGCAAGCTTTGAGAATTTCCTCATTGTCCCCCTAGTAGAACGTATTTTTTGTACTAGCAGACATTTAAATCCCCGACTATCCTGTTCCTTCTCTTTTTCCACTCCCAAGGTTATGCTTTCTAACCCTAGTGTGTCCCCTTTTTCATACACATGTCATCATACATATAATCCATATAACAAATACCATATAACATGTAGCAATTTAAAGCACACATATGTAATGCATAATGGAATGCAATGGTTTAGACCCATGCCCCATCAAGCCTTAGGTAGTTCGTATACTTATGCTATGATACCAAGCTGTGGCACCTCAAAAATCCAGGGGTCCCTTATCAACCGTTGATAACTCGTCAACCTGCGAAAATACCCATGGATGTCGCTTAACCCGACACCACGTAAATAACATTCTTCATAGTGGTAATTATTTCTACAAATGAAATCTGTAGTTCTATATTTATCTAATTCAACAAGGGTCCAAGGTACCCCAATATATAACAATTTAAGTCTATTTATGTCTTTGGAATCCAAGAACTCAAAGTCCAAAAGCATAGCAAGAAGACTTGAAGATTTCAAGAATTTGGGAAACCGTACTGGTACGATGAACTTTCTTGATAGCTGCGTACCGGTATGGTGAACTTTCTAGACAATAGCGTACTGGTACGCTCTGTCAATAATTGTCTGTTTCACCTATTTTTCATTTTCAATCTATTCAAAAACTTTTCGATTTCATCCCAAACCTTACATAACATGTATTTGGGCATCCAACATAGTTTATATACATAGTACTTGATCCATACAAGTTTCATTACAATCTTTTGTATGAATTTACATGTAAAAAACTAAGTTCCATAAATGTTTACAAAACTCAAAACAAGGCCACATGCTGGCCCTCTTCACCCTTGGTGACCCTAATGTGCTCCACCCACCAGGGTATACTCCAGACCTAAAATATTTTCCCATAAAGGGTGAGCCACGCTTAGTAGAGTATTTCCTAAATAGGCTACTCCCCAACCCAAATGCACATGAAATGCTCATATGCAACCAATTCACCTTGCACATATTCAAAGCATGAATATGCTATCAATGTTGGAAACTACCAAGCAATGCTATGGAATGAGATGAGATTCACTCTCACCATCCGATTTGAGCCCTTCCTAGCTCTTCGACACATGCAATTAATATTGTGCATTTGCCCATCATCCAAGATTCCGAGCCCGTCCCGACTCTCCAACACATGCAATTTTTCATGTGTACAATTCTGTCATTTATATTATACATCAAATGACATTATCAATCCAGGGTCTTGTATGAGGTGAATATTTATGGACTTACACCAACGGCACCCAACCGACACGGGATTTATGGACTTCCACCAACAGTCTCGCGTACACCGACATACTTTATCGACTAATAACAACGGAAGTTCGTATCCAAATCACTGGGCCTTGCACCCGAGTGATCTTCTAGCCCTTCTTGTTAACCCCGTCTCTCAAGACCATGAAAATCGTACGACTCGGCCAAGTCATCGACCTAGCTTACTCGAGCCCACTTGTCATCCACCAAGTGTGGTGTTGACTACACCATGCACTCACAGCCACTCAATCGCGATGTTTTCATGCGTATGCAATGCAATGTCTCATTGCAACTACAATATGATGTTCAATATGCTATGCGTGCCATATAAACTATTACAAACCCAATTCACATAATCCATGACAAATTACATCAAAAACATATAATTCTCATGTCTCATAATGTCAATAAACCAATATGCATTTATCAATATTTTATCCAAAGCTCAAGTCCAAGCATGATATCTCATATTAAGCAATAACACACTTCCAAATCAAGACATTATGTAAACATAACATGCCTACAATTCACATAATTCAAAAAATTACATTAAGCAATTTCTACATACCCATTTCAAGATAGAATATATTTTACCTAATTTCAATACCAATTTCACCAAATCACTTCTATAGGTAAGTCATATATATATATATATATATATATATATATATTAACCTACCCATTTCATCATAACATTTAAAGTGGTGAATAAACTTAAGTAGGAGAAGCCCCTACCTCTTGAAGCGTGAAATGAGTCGTAGAAGCTCCAAGACTTCCACCCAAGCTCACTTCTAAGCTTCTCCAAAATTTTGGTTTTCAAACCTTTAGTGAAAACCTTCGTTTTTTGTGCAGGCGCGTAGCTCTTGTCGAGGAGACCAACTTTAGTTCTTGGCTCGAGTGGATTCAAGCACCGTAGCCCTGTAGATCGTACAGAGAATGTGAGTTTTTCTCTATTTTCCCTCTCTTCTCTCTCCCTCTCTCTATCGGATGAGCAATGGCTGAACAATGGGAAAAAATCTAATTTTCCCCCTGTTTATATTTTTAGAATACTTGGCCCCCAACGTGCCACATGACCCTTTAAATTTCAGGTCCATTTTTGTCCCGAAACGATTAAATTTCGTTCTGGTTCAAGTTCAAAATATTTTTAATTTTTTTTGACTTAATTTATTTTTAAAAATTCATAATTTTCTTAAAAATTTCTTATTTGGGTCTCCCGGGGTTCGATCCCCTTGTAAAACATAAAAAATTTGACTATTTCAGAATTTGATAAAATTTGACATGATCACTAGGTTTCGCGAGATGAATCCAACGGTGAGGTTCGTTTCGTCATCCGAGCTCTAGAAAATTTCATGTTTACAACCCGAACCATGGTGACAATTTACCGTTTTGCTCTTTATTCATAAAAGTTCAAATTTATCCGGATTTTTACATGTATTGTTTCAATCAAAAGATATAAGTAATACTCAATTGGCATCACACTCCTGTACATAGAAATCAGGAATGCCAAAGATAGTTCTTAGATGTTCTAAAAGGAAACCAAGTAAATGGTTGAAGTCACCCTATGTACTGCCGAAGGTATGATGCACGTTTAGGCTATTAATTTCAAGTTTCATGTTGTGTGGAACATGTCAATTTGTAACAACTTTGGTTATTTCATGTATAGAATCGTCGATATAATAAGAATCTGAAGAAAGAAGTAAAGTTGGCAGCATCCATTGATGCCATAAGTAAATGGTTGAAGTCACCATATAAAGTAGCTGAGGTATGATGTCATTTATTCATAGTAATTAAAATCTGAAAACATGTCATTTACATTATTAACATGGATATTACAACAGAATCGTCGATTGCAAAAGAAGGCCAAGCACAAAGATGTGAAGGATGAAGTGAATATTGATTTGAGTAGAAAGTGCATTTTTAGGGATCACAGCACGTCAACAAACGAGTTTTTTAAGGTTACAAATCATGTTGAATGCAACAATTTTTTTGCATCCACCAATATTAATGTCATTAACTCACATGTACCTAACGTTGACATTATATTTTGTAGTTACTGGATGGAAAGAAGAATGACATTCAACATATACTAAAGACAAATAATGCAATGGATAAAAGAATAAGGTTTCAACTGAAAGAAAGCACATCCATAGAAGAGATTCATAAGGTTTGTATTTAGTGTTGTTGTATGAGAAATACCCATGGAATAATTTTCACCTTAAACTTTTCATTTGCTAACTAAATTTTAGATTCGAGTGCCTGTGTTTCGCCCGTTATCGTGGAGTATTCAGAAATAGATGAAATCACAACCGTTGATAATGCATCAATATTGACATACATTTTTTATGCTTCTCTAGATATGAGGTATAATATTTTAATCCCCACGGGTTGGAAAATTGTGCCATACATAAAATAGTAATAGAATTGGTTTACAACACAATGAGGTATTGGTTAGATTATGCCATGAGTTCGCAACCAGAAAGTCAATTATGAGTTTAGTCCCTTTGCAATGGATTAGTGCTAAGGTGAGTTACATCGAATACTAATATTTTTTTACATTAAGAAATATGATAAAGACCTCCATATTGATGCGTTTTTCGTATATTGCTTTTAAAGATAGTAAATCTTGGTGCATCCATTAAGCTAGAAGGGAGGAAGATGAATCCATTTAATATGAAGATTAGATGCTTTCTGCCCACATACTTTTCATCAATGCATCCTGCATACCCTTGTCATTGGCTTTATCATGGTTTGAAATGCAACAAAATTAAATTTCTTTGTTTGCAACATATTTGTGAATAGATTCAGCAATAGACAATTGCAAGAGTATCGTCCAATGCTGGTGTATCGTGCACAAATGATTCAATGCTTAAGTTGTCTAATTACATAAAAAAAATTGAAGATTGTGACAAGGTGTTTGATATATATCTTACTTTCATATGTATATGATTGCATTGCATCTACCATTTTCATGTACTTCAATTGGGTAATTTACTTAATAATGCAGATTTTTATTCCAATGAACGAAATTAATGAACATTGGTACTTATACATGATCAATGTAATTTAATGTGAAGTTGTATTGCTTGATTCTATGCCATTAAGGACGACGAAAGTTGACTAATTGACATGCGGAAGGTGGTTGTGCATCTTGATTCATCACTTTAGTGTATTGATGGTTTGCACAAACCAATTCTCCACACATTCCCTTTGATAGAAGCCGGATCGGCTCCAAGACAAGAGAAGGACATGATTTTAGTATGTTAGTTATTAAATTCATGGAAGAACCATTGTTAGGTCCTGGATGGATTGTAGAGGTAATACAATAGATGCACTAAATTAACCAATTCTTGTATGTCATACACTAACAATATTGTTGGCTTAAGGATGATTCAAACGAATTGCGTAGAAAACAAGCTATTAAATTGGTCACCCACAAGGACAACAGATTGAGAAACTAAGTTATTGCCAAGGCGCGAATGCGATTGGTTGATGGTGGAAAAATGATGTCATATGCTTGATTTATTTGTCAATTAAGTGATTGCTTGTTTTTGTTATTGCAGACGATGTTATATTGGTAACATATATATATATATATACACACACACACACACACACACAAATATTTATATTCTTATGAATTTTGCTATATATACACACATTTTTAGTTCTACTATAACATATGGCTCCAGATATAAAGTACATGAACAAAAACCACATTTACATTTCAGTTGTGCCAACACACATCAAAACCCAAGAAGTCACATGACTTTTCGGTATGCACAATACACTCACATATATAATTTATTACACCATCTTCACCCACTGTTCTGCAATATTCGAAATCAGGTCCCAATGAAAAATATTCATAATACAAAAAGTGCAACCTTTAACTTTTTGGCTAGCTTTGTCTTTCTTTCTTCTTCGGTCTCATGCATTTGTAGTGATTGCAATAGTCCAAGAATTACATGTTTTGATCAGCTGCACATTGGAGGATCATACCATTGGAAAAAATTGCACTCTCCGACCTTCTGCATGTCGTTATGTTGGTTAAACATTATGATGTCTTATGCAAAAAATAATGAATGAAGAATTAGTTTTTTAGAGACTTGGTATCTTATCCCATATCTCTCACAATGAATAAACCTCTTTCCCCTGCTTGAATCTTTCCATGAGGTCTTCAATCTTTGAATTCTCCTGCAGTTGCATTCTTAAAAGTCCATAACACTATAAGATGATACCAAAGAAGTGTTACTCTTTTTTTTTTCACACTTTCAAAGGAGTGTTACTCTGTCCTCTGCCATGTCTACCGTTTGTGGTTTCCCATACCTATGACTTGTACAAGAACCTTATTGTTGTTGCTAGGAACATTTATCTAATTGTGTGGACTTTATACTCTCTTTTTTATGTTGGTGATTTGCCTAAAATCTCATTTTTATGTTGGAGATTTGACTAACATCTTCTTAAAAATGTCTACTTCTAATGTACACATTACAAATTTTGAGAATTTTTTACAACTTAATCACAAATCACTTTGTGAAAACTATGTTTACCACTTTTCTTAAGTACAACAAAAGGGGGAGGCTCTGGTACCGATCTTGGTACCATACCGAAAAAAATGTGTGGTTATCATTTTTTTGTCATTAAATATTACTCACAAAATGTGATAATTTTGACTATAAAATTTTTACCTTTTTTTAAAATATTGTAATTTTATCTGTAATGATGATAATTTTGTCTCTGAATGTGATAACATTACTTGAAAGGGTCGTAAACCCACCTCAAGAGATTATAACCTCACCTCACATCTATATGTGGTATTTTTACCTTTACTGTTTATAACCTAACCTTAAATAGTTATAACTTTACATCTAAATGTAGTAATTTTACCATAAATGGTTATAACCTCCCATCAAGAAGTTTTAATTTAACTTGTAAAAGTTGGTAAATTTTCCTATATAGAACGTAATTTCGTCATGGCTCACTACCTTTTTGGTATGTTACCGACTATATCTGTACTCGGTATCGTAGAATTCCCCACAACAAAATTTATTGTTGGCAATGTGTACATGCATCATATTTTTCAATTATTTTACTATAGGTATGAATAAGGTACCATAGTGAAATCCGAGCAGAAGTATGAGACATGTACATAAATTTGGATATATAAAAGTCCCAATACATTATGGACAAAGTCAGTTGGTCCTCACTGTCGTACATAAGAGGATAAGTACAACCACACTAGCTTAAGTTAATTGTTCATACTAATCACAAAAGATGTGTCATGTCTTCCTTCATTCAAGCATCATCAGACTCAATTCATTGCATGACTATACGTGGAGTTAGTCTACACATTGTCTAAAAAATATAAAGATACATCCAGTTATGAAGATTTTTTGTTTTGGAGTTCTAATGACTTGCCAATGATTTCATCTCGCTTTGTATTGTCTGCATGGGCAACCATTTTTACTCCAAGATCCTTTCTAACATTTGACGACGAGACCTACATACAATTTTAAATGTTATAGCATGTGCAAAACATTGATGATGGAAGAAAAATTATACATAATTATAGTATACCTTCATTATAGTTTGGCCCAAACGAGGTTCATGGATCATATCGACAATGTGAATTCCATAATCGTATCCATTCACCTATTTGGGTGTCCTAGTTGGTTCAATCATGGGCCTTGTATTGAGTACTTCGTCAAAATGTCAATGTATCTAGAAAATTAGTTCACCCAATGTCACAACCTACTCATTCATACAATGAAATAAGTTACACTCGCCAAATCCACCTGCGAATGCGTTGCACTAAAATAATATGCATTCCAAATTAAACCACCCATACCACATCATCCACTTGCTTACGTCATATACGTTTCCTTATTCGACTTGGAAGAGTATCCAGTAGGAGGACTTTTTTCTGTTGTATGGCCACAACAAGTACCAATGTTTTTTGCCATCTTTTTTTAGGGACATATATCTACATATGCGAATTGCAGTGAGTATACTATGGTGATGTACATAATTAATTGTCATCTACACTCTTGTAAGCAACTCGCTTGTCAGTTTTCTCCAATCATACCTTGTCACACATGTTGATGTCCCTGATGTATCGGCCACACAATCGCATGAGTTTTCATTGCAGTTGAACACCAGTTTTCCCCTCAGATTTATAGTCAATGACTTTTTGCTACAATTTAAGTATTAGTGAAAATAGGAAAACGTAAGTATATATAGAACATTAAAACACAATATGAGCCGATAAAAAAAAGCATATTAAACCAAAATTTTATTGTGGCATATTACCATGATCCATGTCAGAATGTACCACCCGATTTTTTATGTGTCGCTGTTCAACTTGTCTAAGGGTGGGATAATGCATGCTACGATATTGATTATTTGTGTACAAATTTTTATGTAGTTAGTTTTTCATACATTTAGTCCGTGGTCGGTTAATTAAAAATTAGGTAAATAAATATAGGAAAACAATACAACTAACATCGCTCGACAACCAAAGTTTGGGTCCCAATGACTTCATTGTCATTCTTGTAGCAAAAAAAAAAATTTGACCAATCGTCTCACTATAAACATCGACATGTAAGGTATGATTTGCATAAGAACTGCAAATAGTAAACACCCTATAATGGTATTAATTGTGACATACTCTGCATTAAGTCCATCATGAAAAATGTAGTTTCATATTGTATTTCCTACTTCATCACTAACATCACTAATATGGGGAAGCAACCCATCAACAACCTGAAAGTAAAATATCTGTCATTTAGTTCCATGTGCAAAAAAACCTTATCTTGGTTGCAACTAACTACAATAACCTCATTGGAACTATTAGCCCCCGACCTCGATTTCATTGTCATCCAATAATTCCTGGTTGATATATTACAACACATAAGATATACAAAGCAGTACATATATGTTACATACAGGATAACACAATAATATAGTGTACTCACGTGGACACATTCTTTGGTAGATGCTTCTCTCCCATTTGTACACACCTTTTTAGAAAGAGTTTCCAACATCTTTTTAATTTCATTTACTTCGAATTTGAACTTGACCGACAAAGCTTCATGGTCCGATCGAATTGCAGACAATGTGACCTCAACCGTTGACAATATCTTGTCAAAATCCTACATAACACATTAAAGTGTCACTCATGGAAAAAATTAATAATAAAGAAACATATTGTTCTACCACCATATATAACCTACATACGTCAACCTGCATATTCTGCTCGTTTGAAACGACTATTTTCCTCTCATTACATACCAAATCTGGAATAGGAACATTTATTGACTCTTCAATTGTTACCCTTATCTACTATAATCCATGTGACGCCCCAAAACTGGGGGTTTTTTATTAATTTTTGATCACCCTTCAACCCGCGAAAATAATCGTGCTTGTCTCACGTCCCGACATTATCTCAATCGTATCCCTTTAACCAAGATTATAACCCACACGTGTAACCTGGGTTCCTTTAATCATTTAATCCAACCGAGGTCCAATGTGCCTCAATATACCTCATTTAATGTTCATTTGTATCATTGGGACTAAAGGAATCAAAGTCCAAAAGCATCGCAAAATAATTTTAAATTTTTTATTTTTTCAAACGAGCACCGGTACGCGTACCCTACTGGACAACACCGTACCGGTATGTGTACCGGTATGGTTTGTCTAGATTTTCATGTTTGGCCTGTTTTTCATTTCCAATCCATTTCAAACCTTTTCAAAACCAACCAATGCATATGTACCATCATTTCCTATATAAAACTCGATAAGTACAAGTTCTATTACATTCGTTTACATATATTACATGCCCAAAACATAGTTTTAATAAATATTTTACAAAAAACCAAGGTCAAGTGCCACAAATTGGCCTCTCTTCACTCTTGAGGCTCCAAATAAGGGTCTTCCACCAGTGTGTATCCTGCACCTGAAATTGTTTCTCGTATAGGGAGAGTTATGCTCAATAGAATATCTCTTAAAGAGGCTATTCCCCACTTAGATACATATGAAATGGTCACATGCAGCAAACAACAAGATTTATCCATTTCAAACATGAATATGTGATTCATTGTTAAAATTCTACCATGTCATGTCATGATATGAGATGACACTCACTCATGCACTTTAACCCGAGCCCTCACCGACTTCCACAACACAATGCAATGCACGTGCGTAAAACCTTCATCATTGATGAAGCACATCCAACACTTGTTTGAAATAAAATCTTGTGTTTATAAAATCAAGGATTATTGGATGTTGCACATCCAATAGTATGTTTATAAAATAAAATCTTTAACAAAATCTTGTGTCTTTGTTGGGCAACAGATTTCGGAATTGGGACGCCTGCTTTGTACGCCTAATTTACTTTTTTAGACTTGCACCGACAAAAATGAATAAACTAATAGCCAGGTCTGGCACTCAAGGGATCTTCTAGCCCTTCTCATTATACCTGACACAAGTATTTTCATGCATGCAACCGTGCGACTCTGTTGAGCATCGGTCCAACGGTACTGAACCCATTTACCACTCACCAAGGATGGTGTGTGATTTACCATGCACTCTCACACCCATGCTTATTTCCCATGAATGTGATGTTTCTAAGCATATGCAATGTGACACCATTACAATATTATTACCATGCTCCATATATAATGAGTGCTATATGAATCATATCCATCACTATTGTACATATACGATGGCAAAATATATCATATGCATATAATTTTCATGAACTATCACCATGCAAGAATATCATAAATCATATATCCATATGTCAACAACAATGCCTAAGCATGTTACTTCAATTGCATCAAAACAACAATTTCCAAACACTCAATGCATTTTATCAAACACCTTCAAGACAAAAATCATGTTAAACACATATCATGCCCATAAGTTCACCAAGTTACAAGAAATTACACAAGTAACTTCCATATATCAAAATCAAGCTAGAAGTTAGCCTAAGCCATTTATATATTGATTTTCTCATTTTCATAACCATAGACAAGTTATAGGTTATTTATTCATCTAATCCTTTTCCTATAAAAATCATAGGGTAAGAATAAACCAAAATAGGAAGAACTCTACCTCATGAAGCGTAAAACGATGCATAGAATCTTCAAAAACACAATACCACTCCAAAATCTTGATTTTTCCAAAACCTCCCATTTGGATCTTTGGTGAAACCTTTCATTTTTGGTGTGGTTGTGTAGTCCTCATCGCGTAGATGAAGTTTAAATCTTGGTCCGAAGGATTCCGACCGACGAAACTCCATGAATCGAAGAGGAAAGTCTTGGATTTTGATTTTTCTTTTTCTCTTCTCTCTCTTCCTGTCAGACGTGTGAGACCAGCTGAACAATGGAGATATTTCTCCAAAAATCTGATTTTTAGCCCTTATTTATAATTTTAAAGACTTGGCTCATATCAATCCACACTCACCTTACTTATCAGGGTCCGTTTTCGCCCCAAAATGAATTATTTCATCCCGATTTAAGTTTAAATTAATTTTATTTAAAATTTTATCCAATTATAAGAAAATTTTATATTTTCTATTTTTGAGGACTTTTGTGAGATCATTCGCCACCCAGTTGTTTCGTAAAACGTAAAAAATTCGACTATCTCAGAATTCGAAAAAATTAATCTAGGTGACTAGATTTTGCGATATGAATCCAACAGCAAAGTCTGCTGAGCTTTAGAAAATACATATTTTAATTCCGCATTATAGTGACAAAAATGACCATTTTGCCCTTTTTTAGAAAAAAAAATCAAATTTACCCGAATTTCACAATCCAAATATTAGTTAACAGAAGTACATATAAAAAATATCTTCCCTTATGAAATAATTAAAAATAACAATAAAATTAAAGAGTATAATAAGCCATCATAAGTTACCCCTTTTTTTTGTATCCACCTAATTTTTTCAATGAGGCCATGCGTTGCCTTATTTCTTTGTCACCCCAAACCACAATCAATGGAATGGTCGTGATAGAAATGGAATGTATGATTCACCAGTTAGTGTCACACGCTCAAAATAGTGTGAAACCTAAGAAATTTTGAATTTTTTTCATAGAAATGGTAAAATGGTTATTTTGTCACAATAATGTAAAATTAAAATACGTATTCTATAGACCTCGTATGACATAATGGACTTCGCCGTTGAACTCATATCGCAGAATGTAGTCACCATGTCGAATTTCGTTAAATTTTGAGATAAGTTAAAATTTTGCACGTAGATCGAGGCGACTGAGTGGCGGATGACCTCACCAAGGTCCCAAAAAGCGATAAGCTCAAAATTTAATTATTTTTGATTAAAAGTTCAAATAAAATTTAATTAAGCTTAACCCGTAATGTGATTAGTCATTTCGGGGCAAAAACGGACCCGAAAATAGGGGCCGTGGGCGCATTCCGAGCCAAGGGTTTTGGGACTATAAATAGGTGTTAAAATCTGATTTTTTTCAGTTATTTTTCAGCTGGAAACCAGTGTGTTTGCTGGTCTTGGCGTTGGGGAGAAGAAAATAGAAGAAAAGTGAGTTTTCCAATCTTTTTTCTTCGATTCACGAAGTTCTGTCGGCCGGAATTCGTCGAACCAAGAGGCAAAGTTCATCTCCTCGACGAGGGATACACGTACGTACCAAGAACGAAGGATTTTACCGAAGATCCAAAGAGTGGATTTGGGAGAAATCAAGGATCTTGATGTGTTCTTGAAGCTTTGAAGCTCTAGTCTTCATTTCACGCTTCAAGAGGTAGGATTCTTCCTACTTTTGTTCATTTATTACCTAGCATGTCCATAAGGGGTGGTTAAGTGTATGTGGATATATATTACTTGTATGTTGTTAAGGAAATGAAAAATTGAGTGTATGAAGAACTTAAGCTAAATTCTAGCTTGTAGTTGATACATGAAAGTTACATGCATATCTTCTTGTAATTTAATAAAATAGTGGACTGCTATGTAACCTATTTTGGGGGTTATTTTGTGGCTATTTGTGGACTGTTTTAGTGGCTGAATTGTGGCTGGTTAAGGGCTGTTAAAGGGTCGAAATTGTGGACTATTTTTGACTGAAATTGCGGACTATTTTTTAGCTGAGAATATGGACTGTTTTGGGTTGAATTTATGGACTGTTTTTGGGACTCTTTGGACTGATTCTATGTTGTAAAAATTGGGACTGTTTTTAGGTTATTTTGGATTGAAATTGTGGATTGTTTGGAGCTAAAATTATGGACTGTTTTGGGCTTATTCCATCCTATGATGTTCATGTAGAAGGAGTTGATGTATGAGGTCTTGTATAGAACTCTTGACTATTGTTAATGATATTTTTAAAAAGATGTTGGAAATGGATAGAATATATCTACTTGAAAATAGTGGTGTAGAAATTCCTTAGAATAATTTCTTGTGTTATATGATGACTTGTAGGATTCTTCCTACTTGGGATTATTCCTAACCTAGGTTGTTTATATGAAATGTTTATATGGAATGAGTAAGGTGTTAGGGACTTGACACTTACTAAATGGTCATGGAAATGACCTAGATCACTTCCTTGTTTAATTGGATGTAGGATCCTCCTATTTGGGATTATTCCGGTAGAAATGACTTGAAATAAATTATATCATAAGATTGGGTGTGGAAGTTCTTTGTGAAACCACTTAGGACATGGTAGTGTGTAGGCACTCTATATGTTAATATTGTGTCTTGTGAATAAAATGGATTGGTGACATGAATTATAGGATGACTTGTAGGGTTTTCCTTCCATTGGGGTTCCTACTATTTGTGTATAGTTACAAAATTAAGGAAAAAGGTTTGAGAATTGGCTTAGGCTATCTCTTATCTTGAGAATGATGCATGATAGTTACTTCTGAACTTTCTTGTAACTTAGTGGAATTTGGGCATGATTTGTGTTCAACATGATGGTTGCCTTGAAGGTGATTGATAAAATACCTTGAGTGATTGAAATCATGTGTTTCATGACTATGTTTAGCATGTTGAATGTTGTGGTAAAATATGTTAATATGTTGCTAAGATATTAGTTTCATGATGTTTTATGGTAATTGTATGCTTAAGACATATATTGCCATGACATATGTTGATATGTGGTTTAAATTGTTTATAAGGCATTCATTGCATCTTGAACATGTGGAAAGTGTGCAATGAGGCATTGCATTGCATGTGTATGGAGCATCACATTCATGAAAATAAGTCATGGGTGTGGGGGTGTGAGGTACATGTTTAATCAAACACCATGTTTGGTGGTTGATATGTGGACTTAGAAATGTGGATCGATGGTCACATGGAGTCACATGATTACATGAGAAAAACTTGTGTCGGGTATAGCAAGTAGGGCTAGACTCTCCCTTGGGTGCAAGGCCTGGTCACATGATTCAGGCACTTTGCCGGCGGTGAAATTCTAGAAAAGTGTTGGTGTTTACGAAACCGGAGATTGAAATACCAAAATCCGTTGCCCAACAAGACACAAGATTTTGTTAATAAAAACATCCTCTATCAATGAGTATCATCCCATAATGATCTGATTTATTAAACGCATGACTTTTATTCAAAACAATCATTGAATGTTTTTCCGTCAAAGACGGGTTCAATACACATTGGTACTGCATTGTGTCGTGTGAGTCGGGGAGGACTTGGGGAAATCTGCATGAGTGAGTCGCATCTCATTTCATGACATAACAGAGTAGAATTTCAGTATTGAATGCATATTCTTGTAAGGAATGGTGGACGTGTGTGTAAATTATTACATGTACACTCTTCATGTGCTTCTAGGGGGGAGTATCCTCAATAGAAAATTCTCTACTGGGCGTTAGCTCACCCGAGACGGGAAACATTTCAGGTGCGGAGTATGTGTCGGCGAACGGCTCCCATTTGGGTCCTCAAAGATGAAAAAAGCCACATGTGGCTTTACTTAATGTTTTGTGTAAAACACTTGTGAAACTTATGTTTTGAGCATGTAACCTTTTGCAAATATTTGTAATAGAACTTATACAGACTATCGTTAGAATAGCCTTGCATGTTTTGATATAAGTGTGGATAATTGGACCCGGTGTGGTCAATGTTTACTTATAAACGGACCCGGTGCGGTCATTGTTTTGTATTGGGCCGCGGATGGGTCATGTGAAGTTATATTACACAGGTTGGGTATTGGGTAGAGCTCCCCGTATAAAGGAGTCTTTGCTCAAATTTATTTAAGTTATGGACCCCGGTAAATGGGGCATAACGGTGTAATATCGAGTTACTAGATATCTACGGGTATTCCGTGGGTTGATGGGTAATCAACGAACCCCCTGATTTTGGGGTGTCACAAATAGAAATCTGGAAATGGATCGCGTTCAAGTAATAAAGATGGTATGACTGAGAAAGCAGTATTCAGATTACTCCAAAGTATTCAATGAATTAACAAATAAGTAAATAATGCATTACCAGCAGCATAAGGGTACAACTAAAAATATTATGCCTTAATTTTTCCTTGAAATTTCGTATGCCTTCAATCATACCATTATAAACAAATTTGCTCCAATTCATAGAAGATAATTCATTTAGATCCACAAGAGGTTTGACGTACGAACTACTAATTGTCATTTTCATGTTTGGGGAAAGAAGTCGGCTTATTATGAATAGAGCAAATAGGCGCATAAAAGTAAATGAATTTTGTTTTAATTCTTTCAGTTTTCCAGTCAAAGTAGTCAATGAGAGCTCCTTCTTTCTATTAAAAATTAATTTTTTAAGTTCCTTTGTTTGCTCCAAAGAACCTACAATCTCCAACTCAAACCTTGTGTTTGACAACCCCATTATGTAATAAACATCCTCAGAGGAGAACTTTATTTATTTACCATGAACATGTAACAAAACTGTAGTGGAATCAAAAATTTTCATCAACCACTCGCATAAGCTCCTCTTCACCACAGTTCATGTCATGTAGGTCAACCCTTCCAAACCCATGGCCTTCACTGCATGTTTCTGATCATCAATTAACTCATTTACAACTTTTATGATAGTTGATGGTGAACCACGTGTACTCATTTGTTGCTGAAAATATATGTAATGCATCACACAAACTGCATAAATTTACATTATGTAATAATGCAGAGTTAGTCCATGTAATATATGTGTTTAAAGCACATACCCTTCGTTTCCTCTTTGTATTAACACCTGTATTTCCACCATGTGAAGATGCAGTGGATATACTTTTCCTAACTGCGACATTTGTCTTCCTCTTCATGGTAATAATGTGCATATAGGATATCAATACCTGAAAAAATAGACACAATTGGTAAGAGAATTGTATAATATTTTCCACATATAAGAAAATAGTTTGAATGTAACAAATATTAATTGTGACTTTTTGTCGAACATGTTGTGGGCATGATTAGCTGTTCAAGCTTTATGTTCACACTTGATAGATAAACCAAAGTCCATGAAATATTTGAGTTGTGTACAGTACACCATATATAACGCTTGCAAATTTGTTCAACATGTGGCCGATGGAGTTATAGGACTGATAATTTTTAGTAAGCGATTCTATCTGTGACACAAAGGTATACCTTCACAATACTGAAATTGAGTAGATCCACGTGTATGATTGCCGATGAAGTGGTGGATTGGAAGAGTACCTGGAAGTGTAAGCCATGAACAAACAATAGATCAATAAATAGTGCATGGTACAGAGAAGGAGGGAGGGAATTAAGAGATAGAGAGAAACAAAGGCCATGGATATTCTTAAATCTACACCAAGAGGAAGGGGGATTGATAGAACGGAAAGGTAGACTGGCTAAGAGGGGGAACTCACAAATTCTATCTTCAAAATTTGAAGAATTGTAAAATTTGGAGCAAGAATGGGTGGACGGCAATTCCGTTTTTATGGAGTCGATTTATATGAAAAAGTCAAAACCAAAATTGGAAGTCAGATTTGTTAACCCAATGTGTGTCCAACTCATTTAATCAAAATTTGGTTATTAAGAATTCAATTTTTATGACCCGACCACCCCCAATAGAGGCATCTTCATTGCCATTAAATTACTTAATTGAATTACAAGTACTTATCCCAACTACCCAACCATTTTCTTTACAGTACATCCAAAAATCTTTGTAGGAAGTCAACATACACATGTTCTTTATACAACAAGAAGTGCAACAAATATATGAATTGGATTCAATTGATCTACAACCATATATCGTTTTAATTAGGTACCAAACCTTTTGTAAAATGTGTGTACTATATTTGTGGTATATTTTGTTAATTTATAAAATATTCAAGTAATTTTTGTTATGCCTATTTCGTATAATAAATATGATGATATTCTATAGTTACAATGGATCATTGTGCCACCCTAAACCAAGTAATTGATAATATATGCAACAGTTTATTGAGTAAACATTTATTTTGCATTATCATATCAACCATGTCTTAAAATTAGCAAACATTTTATAACTTAATATATTTTCGTAATTACATAGGTGGAGTAATGGCGGGTATGATCAGTGACAAATGTAAATGTGTACTACTAGATCTTAATGTTGACATAACAAATGATGAGTACGAGATTTATATGCAAAATTATCAAATAATTTTTTGATCATGGTGTCGAGGAAAATAGAGTTGATGGGTTAACAGTGGATGAGGTAATGCAAATGATGTTCACCACACATGAAGCTACTGGAGAATTTTATAACAATTAAACAAAATTTTTGGGATTTAGTGTTCAGAAGGATGACTTGAAGTGTAA
Organism: Ilex asprella; assembly: GCA_023539305.1. Taxonomy (NCBI): domain Eukaryota; kingdom Viridiplantae; phylum Streptophyta; class Magnoliopsida; order Aquifoliales; family Aquifoliaceae; genus Ilex; species Ilex asprella. The sequence continues at coordinate 17,159,239 of CM042190.1, read as the reverse complement.
CAAAAATAAAATTCCAATGTCAAGACGGTGGGTTTGTTCAAGAAAAATTTTTCGAGCACCCAAACACCTTGACTGCAATAACCAAATCCAGGAACCAAGAGGCTTAACAAGGGTGGGATGTAATGCAACATTTTGTGTCAAGTATGAAAATGGATCTGAACATTAGGTTGTAAAGGACTTCGTCTGGCAACATAATCACCAATTGGTTACACTAAGTGTTGTGCCATTCGTTCGATCACATAGGCATGTGAAGAGTCCTGATAGAGAACAAAAAAATGCATTGTGTAATATTGGCATACATACAAGTCAAGTCAGGGATTTTTTGGTATAAAAAGTAGAAGGTTATCATAATGTTGAATTTACGATGAAATATTTGTACAATGATGTTGAGACAGAACCTTGATCACAACTTCAAGATGGTGACGCAGAGGGGGCGTTAAACTACTTTAGTGGGAAAAAAAAGGAATCAGACCCTATGTTCTATTTCAACTACAATGTTCGTGAAGATAATTTACTAAATTGTTTGTTCTGGCCAGACTCATCCTCACTACTTGACTTTGCATGATTTGGCGATGTCTTGTTAATTGATATCACACATCAAACTAATGCCTATAAAAAAACCTTCTGTTATACATGCAGGCATGACCAACTAAAACATAACATCCATTTTTGGGTGCGCGTTTCTCTCAGATGAGACTGTTGCGACATACATGTGGGTATTGCATACATTTCTTTATGTCATGGACGGTGAGATGCCTATTTTAGTTGTTACCGATGGTGATAAGACCATGGCTGGAACAATAGAACAGGCTTTCACCAATGCAACACTAGTTTATGCAGGTGGCATTTGACAAAAAATACTTTGTCAAATATTAGTGCTGAAAATTTTGTTCAACAATTTAAACATTGTATGTGTGGTCGCTGTAGTCTAGAAGAATTTGAGGATCGATGGAAAGCCTTTGTTGATTCATTTGGATTGGAGAATAATAATTGGATAATAAAAGTTTATTCCAAACATTCGAAGTGGGTTGAAGCATATTTAAGAGGTAAATTCTTTGCGGGCATAAAAAGTACACAACGATGTGAAGGTATGAACTCATACTTCAATCATTTTCTGAAGACCCGTCTTTGACTCTTTGAGTTTGTGAGGCAATACGACCAGGCTTTGGCAAGGATTGGGGAGAATTAAGTAAATGATGACCATGAAACCGAACACATATCCCAGGTGACAACCACACAATTGCAGTGTCTTGAAGAGCATGTTGCATCCATATATACAAGGAAATTGTTCTTTAAAGTGCACAATAAGTTGAAATCAGAATCCCTGTTCTTTATAGTCCAAAAAATTGACAATGGGATCCGTTAGAGTTATTACTTGTCTCACTACACACAAACAGAATCAACATGGAATGTCATATGTTATCCTCAATATTTTTGTATGAAGTGCAATTGCTGAAATTGGAATCTATTGGTAATCCATGCTGCCACATCATAACAGTACTCAAACATGAGCACATTAAAAGGTTCCCTCTGAGTCTCATCCTGAAGTGCTGGATTATTTCCGCAAAACAAGATTTAGGAAATGACGATGTGCCGCAAAGAAGTAACACTCCGTCCATTTCGACACGGTATGCTGGACTAATGGCCATGTATAGTCGTATGTGTTACTATGCTTCGCATGGATACAAAGCAACTCAGGACCTAAGAAGTACATTGCATGGATTAACTTCTCAGATGAAGACCAATCATAAATCCCTTGGTAGAGGAGATGAAACCTCTACACAACACAAAAGTAGAACTACTGCATTAAATAAGTTTGGGGTAGCTGACCCACATATTGTTACAACAAAGGGACATCCAGACTATGGTCGGAATAATAATCCTTTTACATCTTGAAGATGTAGCAAGTGCAGGGCGACTGGGTATACTATTCGTAAATGTCCTTTGTTGACTGCCCAGACTAATAATTCATTTGAGGGCATGCCCTTTTCACAGCTAGGTGGATCCTAGCAACCATTGCTAACACAATAACCATTTGAGCCTTTTGTAAATGTAGGTAAACATGGGTGGAGTTCAAAAACATCTATATAACACAAAGTTCCTCTTTTATTTGATGTTTTATAAGTTATCAAGCAATGCACCATTTCCTATGGCTTAGTTTATTGATACATTGATTGTTCAGGAAGGCTTTTATGACATTAATAGAAGTGGTCATGGACAATTCTTCACTATACTTTAAAGGTTGGCAAGGTGAGCATTTTCATATCGTTGGGAAATTTGCATACCATATGTGAATAAATTGTCTAAAACATTCAAAAAATTTATGTAAAGGGTAAAACACCCACTTTTGGACAAGTTTCATGTATGCAACTCATTTTGGACAACTTTCATGTAAGCAAATCATTTTAGACAAGTTTCATGTATTCTTCTCATTTTGGACAAGCTTCTATAATTGTTGGATCACCACACAAACCAGGTGGGATTAACCTACATAAATGATGAATCTCATTTACATGTTTATCCTCTGCACGGTTGCCTATCCAACTGAGCAGTATGTTGTTGTTTTCTTCTTCCCTTGTATGTTGCTTTGCTGTTAAACTAAAACATATTATCCACCATTCACTTATGTTCAGTTGGTAGTTAAACATTCGGGAGGTATATGGAATTTTAGGGGGAAACAAAGATGGGTGAGAGGGAGGAACGACTGTTCTATACAAATGTCATTGCTTTGTTTAAACATAATGTGCTGGAAAAAGTAAATTATGAAATACTATTTTTAACAACAACATACAACAAAATATTTCTTACCATTCTCAAAACATTATGTTCAACAGAATTGATAACATTTTATAAGTTATAAGGTCGCCAACTCTAATATGGCCCAAAAGATTTACACGCATATACACATTTCAATTCATAGGAATTTTTTCAAGACAAAACCCATCAACATCACTTCTTTCCCTACTCTTTAAATTCCTTGCAAAACCCATTAGTCTTACTCTCCAACTTTTCCAAAGATCCCTTCATGTAGTCCTAAAAGGCATGAAACTAGGTGGCCATAGAATTTTGCCCAATTAGTATTTGCTCCAGCTTTTCTCCAATAGTATTTATATTGACTAGACTGGCCCTTGAACCCTCGCCTGCTTTCACATTAATGGCCTCAATTTGGGAGTAAGACAATTATGAGGTAGTCTTGCCACGATTTCTAGGCCCAACATGACTGGCACTTTTTTTCGGAGTACCCTCGTTTATCATACCTATGGTAGCACTATACAATTCGCCTGGTTCAATCACAGCCCCATAAAACTTCACAATATTTTTAATCAAAATAGGAAAGGAAAGTCTTCGCCTGCTGTCATGTAGCTCATAGGCATTAAGAATCAGTTGTAATATGAAATGGGGAAGGTCAATGCATGCCCCTTTATCAATCGCATACAGAAGTTGAGCTCTATCATATCCCAGTTCAGTTGTATGTCCTTTGGGATCAATATTACAAACAACTATTATGTTTAACATCATATAAGACAAACGAAAGTCTTTTTGATATATTTTACTGTTCTAATCCACCCAATCGATAGCGACATCATAAATTGTCTCAATAACCGTTTCCATGCTAATGAATAAAATCAAGGAAAACTTCTATTTCTTTAGCCCTGACTAGAGACTTCAAAGTGAGTCCAACCTTATCAAAGTCATGTAAATTTGCATAAAACAATCTAACTATGTTGTCATATGTCTTATCATCCTTCTTAACATCAAAGATGTTGTCCCAATTACGACCTCGAAAAAACATAGGACACCCCGTATTACTTAACTCATACATTTTTTTCGCATCTTTGTTCAAGAAATTAGTGTGACCTTTCGAACTCTTACCTATTTTACCATCCTTCTTCTTTTGGGCAGTAACGACTTTCTTATTGATGTTATTCACTACCTTTCGCTTCTTTGTCAGTCCGGCTATCCCTTCGGCCATGTCGATCTAAACGAAATTGTTGGGGGAAGGGATTACAACTTCTTTGATTGGATATATAGAGGACCCATATGTTTTACAATCAATTGGGGGGGATGTATTGTTCGTAACTTGTTCAAGTAAAGGTGGTTAGGGTTTGGGAGAACTCAGTAATCGCGGGGGAATACATTTGCAATGGATACCAATAGAACTTAAGGTGCAAAATGAAAAAAATAACCAACAACTAATTCTTTATGCCCCTTTATCACTTGAGGTGTTTTTCGTAATTTCCTATCTTTTATTCGAATCGAATTTAAGGTATTTTTATTGAATAATTTATGTTGATCAATTGTAATTTTATGGATTAATCACAATCCATAAAATAAGATTTAATATTTCAATCACAATCCATAAAATAAAATAATATTTTGTGATCGATCTACCATTATTAGATCGATCACAAAACATTCTCTTATCTATAACAATGTACTTGTTCGATCAAACTTTTTCTGAAATTAAAATATTTAAGAATATGATCAATCGTAATTATACCTATTGTTCCACCGGCAAGCCCCCACCTTCATCCATCTTGTTGTAACTCATCTGAAAATATCGATCGATCATTTTAAAACAATCTCTTATCCATCACACTTTACTTGTTCAATTAAACTGCTTCTGAAATCGAACATATTTATGAATATGATCGATCGTAATTATACCTATTGTTCTTCCAGCAAGCCTCCACCTTCATCCATCTTGTTGTAGCTGATACGAAAATATTGATTGATGATTTTAAATTATGATCGATCATAATATACTTTCAAGTTGAACTACACTCTTTTATTCGGTTGCCATTTTATGCTCTTCTTTTTCCCTTTGTCTTTTCCTCCGACAAGGCCCCTCCAGCTTTTCAGTATGATGCCGTCATTCCGCTAAGCGGTACCATAGCCTCTCCCCATGACATAAACTCTCTGCTAGGTTGCTACGATGAAGTCAAATGCCTAACCTAATGTCAAACAATTATTGCTCAGAAATTATGCCTAAATTTTTTTAAAATGATAATAAGAAACTATTGAGATAAAAATAAATGTTTGTTGATTTTATCCTAAAATGAATATAAGATTTTTTAAGGAAACCACGACGCATGAGGTCGTGGCCAATTTTTATAGAAAATATTTAATGTAACAATAACATTACATTATTACCACCACTTAGTTTTATCAGTTAATTACAAATAAATATATAAGACTAATGAATCCCAAAAATTTTGTAATCACTAATAATTTTCATATCCAATAACTATGATATAGGATTAATGGGATTCATTTGTTTTATATATTTATTTATTGTAGATCGATGACAATATACGACAATAATAACGTATTGTAACCGTTACATTGGATACTACGGGTAACCCGTGCCTAAAAGCGCGGTACAATATGAATGGTTTTAAGAGAGATGTCGGTGGTCATTGGATGAATCTATTTAAGACTGTCAGATGAATTTATTGAAGTCTACCTTATTTTATATTATAAATTTACTCTTATAATGCTGACAAAAATGCTTAATGGGCTGGACTTAAGGGATAAACAAAGGCCCAGTTGAAAAAAATTGGGCCTTTGTATTAAATTGGGCCGAAGAGAAGTTCCACCATTCTTAACGTAAATTTTTTTTGATGACCTTTGGACTCAATTGGGCCACAAAGAAGTTCTACCTATCTTCTCGTAAAAAAAAAACTTTGGGCTTGGGCTACCTCATACCGAAGTACGCTGTCAAGCCCAAACTCAGACAAGCACTGTGCATGGTTTGGCCTGGCCTTGTTTTGCCATCAATGGCCTCATGTCAGCTCAAGCTCTTCAACGTCCACTTAGCATAATTGGTTACCTTTTCACCAAAAAAAAAATAAAGAATTACACCTAAAAAAAAGGTCTATATAGAAAGAGTAATGCTACATATCTTAAATTTGTATCTCAAAAGTACATCTCAAATCAATGGGAACCGTTGGATGAGTGGGCCCCAATGAAAAAAGTTGGTAGGACCCACTCATCCAACGGTTCCCATTGATTTGGGATGCACTTTTGGGATATAAATTTGGGATATGTAGCATTGCTCTTATAGAAAATCAAGAGAAAAAAAATTGATCTAGGTTTGCCGCCATAATAAGCTGTGGGTGTCAGCTGTAATTATATCGTACAGTTGTTGAGTGGGACCCACTTGATGTAGACACGATGTCACAATCATACACACATCCTGGGCCCGCAGTCCAATCTTACACGTGTACTTTTGGGCCTGAAATCTTGCCTTGCCTCGAGCAGCCCTGTTGTTTGGCTACATCGATGTGACGTACACCTGAGGTCACTTGAGCATCATCATTGATGATATGGTAAATTATACAATCACCCCATTATTTTCCAAATATTTCAAAGTTACTTTCGTAGTTTCTTAATTACGCTGCATCCGTTTAATTTTTGTACTTACCCTCGAGCAAAAGGATTTCAACAACAATTTTCATCAATTTAATGAATAAATATACTCAATTAAAATATTATTTAATGTTTGGCATTGATTTTTCTTGATATGAGACTCTTTCATAGAAAATAGGTATTGTTGTAAAAATTAACTTGATTCATGAGATTTGACATAAGTAATTTTATTGATTGTTATTGGATAATTAGTTTAGCTCAAATAAACATAAGATTATTAATCATAGACTAACTGGGTAATTAATAGTTTTTGATTGGTCAACGAGCCAAAGTGATTTTTTGATGTTCGACTTATGATGGAAAGTAGAGTTTATGCTGAACTAAAGAACCTGTCATATTTCTCTATCTATAAATGTATATATGTCCCATCGAGTTATGTATATTAAGAATAAAGATCATGACAGAAAAATTAATTTTCGAGTTACATCAAAATAGTTCTTGAATCGATGATAAAGTAATTCAAAATTTGCGATTATAACTTCAAGTATATGGAACAAGATGTTTTTAATTTTACATAATTGATTTGTAAAAATCATAATTATTTAAGGTCTTAGAATTAGGATTTAATTAATCCCATTAATTAAATAAAATTTTTACATATGGTATTAGGGCGACAAGAACCTTCATGATTTTCCATAGACACAAAATATGAATAATAGTAAAGTTATACTGACTAAATTATTTATTAAATTTTATATTTCAAATTAATGCAGGTGGTTGGATTATTGGGACCCACTAATTCCATCAAATATTCAAGGTATGAGATTTTAACACATTACTTAAAATACAAAATTAAATAAATAAATTTGTGCAATATAGTAATTATACTAGAAATAAATTACTTGTTGATTTTGTCCGTCAAACCGTGGATTTCGTAATGACTACAGCTCAATTGGATTAATGGTCGGATACGCGACAACTAATATTAGTGCAATTCTTGTTTTAGCGTAGCAGCTGGATTTCGTCATGATTGAGAATCTCATGGCTTTAACTAAAAGAATATATTATTACGTTATGGTATTACTAGAAGTTAACTTCATTGTGATGAACAACAATGAATCAAGCTTTATGAACATTCATCAGACACAAGGCTATGGCCAGTTGTTCACGAAAACAACATATTAAATATTTTTGTGCTTTTGGCTTTAGTGGCACCATATGAACCATGCTTTCGCATGGTTACTTTAATGGATGACTTTTGTGACCGATTGTTTTGGACCTCACCAAATACCAACCAGGGCTGTTTTAGTTAGAAGTGTTAAACGTGTCTGATTGAACGAAAAATATGTAAATTTGTATACGATACATTTAATAAATGAGTGAAAATTCTCAACACGAATATAACTTTTTTAATAAACGGGTAACATTACACGACTCATTTAACCCATTTAATTTTAAAATAATTATATCAATAAATTTTAATATTTCACTTTATTTTTTACTTTCAAGTGTACTTACTTAAAAAAAAGAAGAATTTTAGTCAAATCTTATAAAAAATTAAACTTGAAGACTTAAAAAAAAAAAA
>CM042190.1:17121827-17146282 GCA_023539305.1 Ilex asprella | reverse complement strand
AGGGAAACTGTGTGTACCTCTCTTTAACCTGATTGGTCACTTTTTATAAGATTCCTTGACATTCTTCCTTTAGGGTTATTTCTGTTTGTAAGATGAGGTGGTACACCCCCATTACGTTGGAATTTTGGTTCTGCCTTACTAAAATCACTCTAACGTCTGTAATCAACAAGTTCTTCGGGATTCACTAACGATGATTTGCCATGAATTTAGCAACTTAGTTATCTTATCCATTCAATTTTCCTAATGATCGGTAATTACTTCACTTAACTTGGACCAAGCTATTCACATCTTAATAATGCTTGGCCTAGTTAATCGAGCATATCTTAACACGGCCCGAGCTGTTTAAATCTTAGTCAAGCTCGCCTAATCCTTTAATTTTGACTCGATCTTAATTAACTTGGTCTTGTTTTGCAACTACTATGAACTGTCAATATCTTCAATGTGCACATGACTTTGTCACCTGTGTGAATCATTACGCTAACATATGTGGTCATAATATCATGCCCCTTCACTTGCCACTAGGAAACATACGCCATGTGGCATACATCTGGCGGTCGTTTCATATATCACTGTTGATGGTTACTTGGCTTCTCGATCCATACATCACTCATGTCTTAGTCTGACATTGTACTTTCCATTTAATGCTTTATCCTTTGGTATTCATGCGTTGCGTCCTTTGGCGCTTGTTCATCTCCTTTTAAAAGGGGTTCCTTAATATATTTTATATGCCTCCATTCTTTAAATCTTATCCTTCTCTGAACTTTTTCTTTTGCCTCTTACTCCATTGATGGGATTTTTTGTTGTCTTTCTCAAATGGCTCCTCTTACAACTCCTGAAATTCTAGCTTTTAGAGTCAAATAAAACATCCTCGATGACGTAAAAGTTCGTGTAGCCAGAACCAACAAACTCCTAATTAGGACCAGGGAGTCTATCCCCATCCCTAATCGTTTCATTACTGAGGGTGATGTATAGTTTCCACTTCATCCTATTCTCTTATAGTGATGGGGATCGTAGCACTCAGTGATCTCCAACTTATACCTCCTTTATTGCTATTCCTGATAGCCCTAACTCCTCTCTCGCTTATAACCGTGAAGCTTTGCAAGCTGCACAAGCTTAAACTCCTCCGTCTTGTAAGAAATCTATCCTCCGTGTTTTTAATGGGAACAGGCTAGTGAGGGATTTCCTCGACTTCTGGTCTCATGCTGAGACTTCTGAGCATACTCCTTCTTTGGCTTAAGACTCCATGACCTCTGTTGAACCAGCTCAGCAAAGTCAAATCAAGACTGAGCCAATGATTATTCCTGATGACCCTATTATCCCCATTGCTCAAGTATCTATCCAAAATGACCAAGGACTTTCGAGTCTCCTTTCTTAACCTGATATTCCCAAATCTTCTAAATTTCCTACCTATTCCCCCTCCAAATCGTATGGAGAATATGTAGTTTTTCTCTGCGAGGACCGTGCCACAAAGAGACCAAAGATTCCCGAGCGAGTGATTCCCCATTTCTTTCCTATCTTAAAGGAAAAAGGTAAGGATATCACTGTTCGTGACACAGTGATGGAGGATGTGATTGTGGATGTTGGAATAGCTAAGGGAGTGATTCCCCCTCTAGATTAGGCAGCAAACGAGGGGATGCTAGATGATGAAATAAAATGGTAAGCCATCTAGCAGATGGTGCTGGTATGTTCTCCGTCTTTTTCGTTTCCTTATTTCCCCACTTTTTTGTTTGTAAAGAAGATTCAATTTAATCCCTTAAAAAAATTGGGTTAGTAAAAGATCCATGAAGTTGGTGCCAGGATTGTGAAAAAGGACAAGACAATGAAGCAGGTCATTTACGATCACATGGCTACCCTGGAAAAGAAGGAGATTGCAGACGCTAAATACAACAAACTTTGTGAGTAAATGCTCATTCTTTAGGCATAGATGGTCGATCTGATAGAGGAGAATGGAAAGCTCTTCGTAGAAGTGACTCAACTAAAAGTTTTCGAGCTGGTGGCCACAACAGAGCTTTCTATTAATCATGTGGAGCATGTCGCTCTTCTTGAGGAGTTTAAGTCCATTAAAGCTAGTTCGAAAGAGTGGGAAAATGATGCCTTTGAGCAAGGAATGCAAAAATGTAGAGGTGAACTAGCTCTGCAATTGAATTTGCATGAGAAGGCTTATTTCTAAAAGGATTAGGAAGCTGCTTTGTGGGCTGCGAATGTGCCTCCATTTTCATAGCTGTTTTCCCGTCATACTACTGTGAGTTTTTCTACACCTCATGCGACTTAGCACCCCTATCTACTAAAAACTATGTACTATTTTTTGTTTCCCATATGAATTCTAAGGACAACTCGACCTTTCTTCTAAGATTTCGGTCCTTGGCCAACTACTAAGGACCTTTAAGCACTTCATTTTTTAACAAAAGGTACTGTCCTTTAGCAACTGCTCGGCCTTTCGTCCTAAATTTCGGTCCATAGTCAACCTTTCTTTCCAGAGTTCGGTCCTTAGCTAACTACTAGGGACTGTTAGACACTTACAGTTTTTTTTTACAAAAAATATTGGCCTTTAGAGAACTGCTTGGCCTTTCTATTTAGAGTTCGATCCTTAGCCAATTGCTAGGTACCTTTTAACATTTATCTTTTCTTTTTACAAAAGATGCTGGCCTTTTGCGAACTGCTCGACCTTTCTTTCCAGAATATTGTCCTTAGCCAATTGTTATGGACATTTAAACACTTATCTTTTTTACAAAAGATATTGGCTTTTAGCGAATTGCTCAACCTTTGCACTGACCCACTGATACAATTGGACTTAGAACTTTACCTATTCAACTTACATCATTATGCCTAGCCTCAGGCCTAGTTTTGATCGGGTGGCTGTACCTGATTTAGGTTTCTCCCTCTATCAGGAATTTTCGCCTCCCTACCTTAGCAGTAGGACGAGTTTTTCTTGTCACTTTCCAAGACTCATCTCCTTCACAAAGGATCAATTAATTTAAAAGAGGTTTTTCAAAGGGTTAAAACCAACTCAATCTCATTCATTAATCAAGAAACATTTTATCACAAGAAAGTCCAGTGCTGATTAATTGTAACTCCTCAAATACCACCCTGGGCGGCATTACATTCTAAAACTATTTACATCATGAGAACACTAAAATAATCCATCAATAAATAAGTCTTCATAAATTCATCCATAGTATTTACAACATTACCCCAAAAGAATAGACCCAACTAGGCCTTTACATTCCAAAAATCAACTAATGTAACGCAGCGGAAATAACAAAAAGAAAACTAGACTTCACAAGGTTCAAAATGAATATCTTAGTTTAGAACAAAAGAAAGTGTCGCTCTAGGTGTCCACCTCGGGATCCACGTTCCTATCTATCGGAGTCTCCCAGTGTGCGGGCTCATCGACTCTAAACACCTCTCCTAGTACATAATCTGAAAATATTGTTTGTAGGGGGTGAGCACTAAGCTCTGTAGGAAAATCCTCCCAAACTCAAACAAGGTTTTGAAAGCATGTAAGGTCACTTTTCACAAATAGCATATATAACCCTTTTGAAGTAAAATCATAATATTTTAATAGATCTGTAGTGTACGAACAATAATAAAGTTAAACTGAAAGGTGAAATCAATTACCAACAATGAGTCGTACCATTTTCAAAAGTAAACCAATACCCCACACATGATTTAATATTGTCTTCTTTTGGCATGAGCATCTTTACAAGGAACCTCTCATCCTCAAGGTTATGTTGTTCAAGCATCCTTACAAGGAACCTCCCGAGAAGATTTCATATTTTCCTCTTTTGGCATGAGCATCCTTAAAAAGAACCTCTCATCCTCAAGGTTAGATTTCTCAAGCATCCTTACAAGAAACCTCCCGAGAAGATCTCATATTTTTCTCTTTTGGCATGAGCATCCTTACAAGGAACCTTTCACCCTCAAAGTTCATCCAAATAACCATATCAGAAATACAATACCAACAATTTTCTCCAATAACCCATCATTTCACAAATTCCCAATTTATGAGCAAATTCTAAAAATTCCAATTCTCACAAGTGATATTCCCAATAGAAAAAATTTAAGAAAATGGCACACGAGATCATCAACAATACCATTTTATTTCTCAACACAAAGCGCTAGAGTTTAGAAATCAAAAACAAAGAAGAATCAAGACGAAAACCCACTTCTCTTAAAAATTAGGGTTTGAAAGCAAGAAAAAGAGATTTAAGAGCTATTTCCCTATAGCTTTGTTTAAAACATGGTAATCTTTACAAGAATACCAAGGAATGATAGTTTTATAGTACATATATTTGATCTAAAGTCAAAAGAATACATATAGACAAAAACCCTAGCCTCAATGTAAGAGAAAAAGAAGAAACCCCTTCCTTGAATCAAAGATTTCAAAGTTCTAATAAAAAATCCAAGCTCTAGAGACTTCATTTCTCCTCTTTCTTCTTTCCTTTATCTTTTCTTACGGTTCTAAAGTGTTTAGGGTGAGAGTGGAATGTAAGAATGAGTTAAAATGTAGTAAAATGGGTGTTTTAAATGGCCAAATTTTGACTTTTTTTTGTGCAAAATCTGGGTTTTTTTCGGGCCTACCGGTAGGCTTCCCTTCTAGTAGGGTTTAGCTACTGGTGTCGAGCCTACCAGTAGACCCTTCCGGTAGGGTTCCCTTTCGGTAGGCTGTTTCGGTAGGGTTTGTCCAGTTTTGCCTATATTTTCTGTTTTTCATTTCCAATCCATTCCAAACCCTTCCAAAACCAACCTAAACCTATACAATATATATTTATGCATCAAACTTAGTTGGTATAATTTCTATTATGAACTATTCCATATATTCACGAGTTAAAACCAAGTTTTAACTATTATTTATAATATTAACATTTCCTACGGTTCTAACCCATGTGATTCATTTCTACACCATTACCTATATTAAATTACCAAGCAATTTATCATTATATTACTTTAAACTTATGGGAGTTTACATTAATATTTCATAAGGGCCACTCCAAGGTCGAGGAAGTCATTTCCCTTCCATGAATTCAACCTCATAAGACCCATTTCCACTGACTTAGACAAATTTGAAGGGTCCATCCCAATTTGCCTTGAGTTTCCCATGTGTTGAATCCTTAGCAGAACCCATTATCTTTCTCAGTACTAGATCCCCAAGGGTAAAATTATGAGGGTGAACCCTTTTATTGTATGCTCGGGACATTTGTTGTTAATATGCAACCCGCCTAATGGCCACTGTTTCTCTTTTTTATTCAGCTAGGTCCAATTCTTTGCTGATGGTAATGTCATTCTTTCTGATGTTTGCTAAGTCAGCCATGATTGTAGGAAGATCTATTTTCAGAGCTATTACAAGCTCCATGCCATAGGCTAGCGCATATGGATTTTCCCCTGTTGCACATTGTGCTGTGGTTCGGTACGTCCATAGCACGCTAGACAACTCCTCCACTCATCTACCTTTGGCTTTGTCCAGCCTTTTCTTTAGTCCATCAAGAATCGATTTATTTGAAATTTTTACCTATCTATTACTTTGGGGGTATCCAGGTGTAGATAATGGTTTCATATCCCATAGTGTTTGTAGAATGCCTTGAAGGGCCCGCTTTCAAATTGGGTGTCATTATCTGAGATTAGAGCCATCGGTATATCTTAACTTGTGATGATGTTCCTCCAAACAAACTTTTTGGTGTTAGTGTTGTAGATATTGGCTAAGGGTTTCACTTCTACCCATTTGGTGAAGTAATCGATTCCTATTAGGAGGTACCTTTTATTCCCAGGGGCATGGGGCATTGGCTCCACAACGTCTAGCTCCCACTGCACAAAGAGCCAAGGGCTTGTTAGAGGCATCAAGTTCTATGCAGGCTGTCTTGATGTGGGGGAAAAACTCTGCCATTTCTCACAACGCCTCACGTACTGTTCCGCATCTTTCTATATGTAAGGCCACTAATACCCTTGAGAAGGTGCGCTAGTGACATGGTAGAATTCCAACATTGAATTGCATAGTCTTGTTTGGGATGACTGACGCTTATTAAAGGTTGCATGTGAATATTTCATATGCATCTAGGTTGGGTAGTAGCCTCTTTAGGAGATACTCTATTGAGCGTGACTCACCCTTTATGGAAAAACATTTCAAGTGCGGGATATACACCGGCGGACGGCTCTCAAGGATGAAGGAAAGTCGAAATGTGGCTTTAACTTAGAGTTTTTGTAAAATATTATGAAATTTGATTTTGAGGCATCTAAATATTTGGAAATGATTGCAATAGAACTTATGAACCATATTTTATATGAAAATAACTTCGTTATACATGTGTTGGAATGATTTAGAATGAGTGTGGAATGGATTGAAATTGAAAAAGGAAGGGATTGTACAAAAATAGCCAAAACCTTCCGGAAGGTCGATGAAAACCTTTATCGACCTTCCGGAATAACTTTTTCTAGTAAGCAAAACCTTCCGGAAAGACGATGAAAACCTTCCGGAAGAACTTTTCCAGAAGGTAAAACCTCTTGAAAGGTTTTCCAAAAATCTGAAAATTTAAGAATGATTTCCTATCCTTTTGGGGCTTGAGTTCTTTTGTTCTAATGATATAAATGGACAATAATTGAACTTAAATTGATGTATATTGAACCTCGGATGAGTCATATGTTGAGGCATACATAGGTTATGTATTTGGGAGTTTCCAGTACAAGGGACAAGGGAGACTCTGTCCAAGTGTCGTGTTGTTTACTATCCCAGTATAGGGGATGTTGTACTGTAGTGTCGGGTTACGCGGTATTTACGGGTATTTTCGCGGATTAACGGGCAGTCAACGGTTAACAAAGGACCCCCGATTTTAGGGCGTTACATTGGCCTTTATTAAGAGAGCTTTGAGTGGTTGTAATTAATACCACGATTGTGTGGGCCTGGTGAAATTCATCAATGCCAATGCTAATTTCTCAAGTGGTAGGTACCTGTTTCTACATTGAGGAGCATTTTACTAATGTAGTAAATTGGGTTTATCCCTTTTGGGAAGTCTTTCATAAGAGCTCCACTTACCACTTGCTCAGATATGGCCAAGTGAAATAAAAAGCACTCCCCAGGTGTTGGCGTGGCCAACAGGCGAGGAGTGGTAAAGTACGACTTCAACTTGTTGAAAGCCTCTTTACATTCTTGATTCCATATTCCTCCCCCCTTCTTTTTAATAGATTAAAAAATGGCATACATTTGTCCGATGACCTAGATATGAATCTATTAAGGGCAGATGTCATACCTGTTAGTCACTACAACTCCTTGATCATCTTGGTGGCTACAACTGTGTCAATTCATGGACCTGATCAGGATTTGCTTCGATGCCTCGATGGATAACTAAGAAACCCAAAAAAAAATTTTGAGTCGACTCCAAATGCACACTTAGAGACGTTCAATTTCATTTGTTATTTGTGGAGTATATCAAAGGTCCTTTGTAGGTTGGCTAAATGATCGGCCGATTTCCAACTCTTTATGACCATGCCATCAATATAAACTTCCATGGCCGATTTCCAACTCTTTGAAACATCTTTGTCACCAGCCTCTGATATGTTGTTCCTGCGTTCTTGAGTCCACACGACATGACTCTATAACAATATATTCTTTTTGTTGTTATGAATAGATCCTTTCTTTGTCCTCTTCACTGAGCGAAATTTGATGATAACTCCTAGAAGCATCAAGGAAGCTCATTCGCTCGTGCCCTAAGGTTGCATCCACCAATTGATCAATTTTGGTAATAGACAACTATCTTTTGGGCATGCTTTATTGAGGTCGGTAAACTTGACCCAGACCCTCGACTTTCTAGTTTTATTTTTTACAACTACCGTATTTGATAGCCAGGTCAGATATTAAACCTCCTTGATTGACTGCACTTATAGAAATTTCCCTACTTCTTCCTTAACAGCTTCTTTGTGATGAGGTGTTGGCCTTCTTTGTTTCTACTTAATTAGTCTGAAGGTTAGGTCAACATTCAAGTAGTGACACATGACTTCTGAGGGGATTCTGGGCATCTTGTATGGCATTTAGGTGAAAATTTTGACATTTTCCATAAGCAGAGATGCTAGTCCCTCATGCTCTTGGGGTGTCAACAAGGAATCGACCATTAAAAACCTTTCAAAGTCTCATTCCAAGTACATCATCATCAACTCCTCTATCGTGTGCTCGGTTGGCCTAGTTGATGGTTCTTCTAAGGCCGACCTCTCATACTTTAATTGTTATTTCATGGCTGGTTCAAACATCATGCCCTTGTCTTGCTTGTCTCTACATCCCCTGCCTTTTACCAAAGTGAAAAGGCAAGTTCGTGAAATCACCTGATCTCCTCGAACATCAAATATCCTGCCCTGTGCTAAGAATCTCAAGATTTGGTGATACATTGAAGGGACCGCCTTCATCTCATGGAGTCAAGTTCGCTCCATAATAGCATTATATGCTGAATTAGCCTCCACCACGAGGAATTCTTTCATCTTTCCCATTGGTCCCTCATGAATCTAGAGTGAGATTCTAATTTTAGCCAGGACCATTTTTCCACTGAACCCAGCCAATGGGGTGTTTGCTAGTTTCAAATCTTCTTCTTTTAATCCAAGCTTTCAAAAAAGTCCCACGTAAATGATTTTTAAGGAACTTCCTTGATCGATTAATACTCACTTGCATTGTGCCAATGATGAACCCGACAAGATCTTGGTTGGAGAAACTGATCAACCCTTTAATTCAATCAATTTTGAGGTTTTTGTTGTTATTCTTCGAAGACGTCTTTACTTGGTCAATTTTCCTTATTTGTGCAGTTTTCTGAATGTATACCCAAGCAAAGTTGTTGGTGGTCATGTATGGATTGGTAGCCGCATATATCACATCGATCACCCCTGTTGTACTTGGTCACTCTCGGGGTTCATCAACTTTTACTCCCCCATAAAACTTCCTCTCTTCTTTTTCTTTGAACTGAGAGAATCGTCAAGCTTGAACAAGTTCCTCGAGGTGCTGCTTAAGAGAGCGATAGTTCTCGGTCATGTGCCCCACATGATGATGATATGAGCATCTGAAATTTGGATTCCTCTTTGTTGGATCTCCTTCTAACTTGTTTAGTCATTTGAAAAATAGTTTACCTTTGATCTAAAACAAGATCTTGTAGATAAGTTCTTTAAACATTGTATTAACTCCTATAAATGAGGACTTGGATATGAATCCCTTTTTCTCCTTCTCCTTCACTCCAATCCGGGACTGAACGTTTGGCTTCTCTTGTGAACTGTCATTAACTGCTTATAATGTCGAATAAGGGCAGTTGGGTCCATTTTTCCGTCATATAGTTTGAAGTTCGAAATGGTAAATTTACTTGGAAATATCTCTACCTGGAAAAGGGAGATATCTACTCTGCCAAAGTATTCCCCTGTAACTCTTCTTGCAAATTCCTTAGGGGATTTTTGCTTGGGTTGCTTCAACTTGCTATTGAGTTCTTCTGTAATGAAGCATTCCTAAGCATCCTTTTGGTTTTCTCTACGACTAGTCTTTCTCTTGTAATTAGTCCCCTAGGAATCTTATCTGCCTATTCTTTTCAGGGGGTTACTTCTGCGCTTACGAACCCACTCAATTCCTGCGTAAGCGGTATGAGTTCCTTAATTTTTCGGCTTGAGCGCCTATTATTTGCAGTACAATTTCTTGAACATGGCGTCATGTGCATCTAATGAATCTTGTAAGGATTGGATTAGTTTTACAAAAGAGGGATTGTCCCCCTTGCACCGAGGGATCCATCCTATTATGGAACATCATGATTACCATCATCATCCAACTTGAAACTTGCTGATGACAATTTATCATCATCAAGATGCTTGTCTTGGCTTTCATACGCATCTTCCTAGATATCACTATTAAGGGGAAGGACACCTTGTAATTTTGATCAGAATTTCGGTCAACATAGTAGCTTTTCAAAGATCTGATGGTGCTCTTCAGTCTTAACATTGTTTTTTTTTGTTCTAGGTGATTCCCACAAATGGCGTCAATTGTAAGCAGTAAAAAGATTACCTCTTACGATATGATCTAACTATGGTTAAATTATCTATATGTTGCACAATTCCCCCTACAAAATAAACAAACTGCCTAGGACTGGAGAGTAGACTGGATAGATTTTGTGACCCATTTACAACGGAAATCGCGGGGACTTGATGCGGTATGAGTGATAGTAGACTGCCTTACAAAGTTGGCACATTTTTTGGTTGTGCAGATGAACTTCACATTGGAGGAATGCTGCAGGTTGTATGTACGAGAGGTTGTCCAGTTGCATGGGGTGCCCGTATCTATAGTATTGGATCGGGATCTTAGGTTTACGGCTCATTTTTGGGAGATTTTTTAACGAGCCATGGGGACACAGTTGATGATTAGCACTACTTTTCATCCCTAGATGGATGGTCAGTCAGAGAGGACGATCCAGACTTTAGAGGACATGCTACGAGCATGCGTCCTAGATCTCAAGGATAGCTGGAAAGAGCACTTACCGTTCGTGGAGTTCGCCTATAACAATAGTTATCAGGTGAGCATACAGATGGTACCCTATGAGGCACTATATGGGATGCCTTGTCGATTTTTGGTTTGTTGGACGGAGGTGGGAGAGATACCGTCTACGGGTTCAAAATTGGTTAGAGACACCTCAGAGAAGGTGGACTTGATACGAAAACGTCTTCTTACGGCTCAGAATCAGCAAAAGTGTTACACCAATAGACGGCGGCAACCTCTAGAATTTGAGGTGGGAGATCATGTCTTCTTGAAGGTGATGCCTAAGAGAGAAGTGGTCAAGTTCGACAAGTGGGGAAAGCTATCACCGAGGTATATCGGGCCTTTCAAGGTACTCGAAATAGTAGATACAATTTCTTATCGGTTGGCGTTACCGCCAAATTTATCAGGTGTTCACGCGATGTATCATGTCTCTATGCTCTGAAAATACACCCCAGATCTGAATCATGTGGTGGATTGGGACGAGCTTGTTATTGATACAGATGGTACCTTTTATGAGGGACTGGTGCGTATCATGGATGTTTGAGATCAAGTTTTGCAAGGTAAGACTGTGAGGCTAGTGAACATGTTGTGGCAGCATCGAAGAGTAGAAGAGGCAACATGGAAGCGTGAGGACACTATACGTGTCAATTATCCTTTCTTATTCAAGGATGGAGGTACATTCTTACAGTCATTTAGCATTAAATGACTGTTGCATATGCATGTGATTGTATGTGCATGAGTGTGTGAATTTCGGGGACGAAATTTTTTAAGGGAGAAAGAATGTAAAACCAGGAAAAATTTGAAATTTTTTCTGAGTAAGGGCAAAATGGTTATTTTACCACTATAATACAGAATTAAAATACTTGTTCTCTATAGCTCGTATGACACAACGGACTTCACCGTTATATTTGTATTGTGAAATCTAATCACTCAGACTCATTTCTTCGAATTTTAAAATAGTCAAATTTTACACGTTTTACGAGACAACTGGGCGATGAATAAAATTTTAAATGTCCCCAAAAATAAAAATTTTAAAATTTTCTTATAATTGAGTAAAAGTTTCAATAAAATTAATTTGAACTAAAATCGGGATGAAATAAGTTATTTTGGGGCGAAAACAAACTCGTACTAGAATGGGGGACACTTGGCGCGATTAGAGCCAAACCTTGAAAATTATAAATAGGGGCTTAAATTAGATATTTTGGCAGAAATATCTCTACATTTGGGCTGGTTCACACGTTGGAGAGAAAGAGAAGAGAGAAAGTGGGTTTCAAGCTTTCTTCCTCCGTTCTACCAAGTTCCGTCGGTCGGAATCACTTGGACCAAGAGTTAAAGTTTGTCTACGCGACGAGGGCTACGCAACCACACCAAAAAGATTTGATTTTACTAAAGATAAAAAAGAGGATATTTAGGGAATCAAGGTTTTGGGGTTGATTTTGGTGTTCTTGGAAGCTCTACATTTCGGTTTACACTCTAAGAGGTAAGGTTTCTCCTACTTGAGTTGATTTCTAACCTAGAATGCTTATGAGGAATCGTTGGGTGTATATGCATTTACATATTTATTGACCAATGTGTATATATATGATTTCTAATTGATCTTAAACTATATATGATCCTAAACTAACCGAGAAACTAATGGTTTCTAATTGGTTAATGAGAATTAGTGATTTCCTGATGTCCTACTTTGATGGGAAGTAGAGTTTATGTTGAACTAGGGAATTGGTTTTCTCTCTACCTATAACTGTATAAATGCGCTCAACGCGTTGTGTAGCGTAAGAATATAAATCAGGATTGAGAAATTGATTTTTGGGCTACATCAAAAGAGTTCTTGGATCAATGATAAAGTAATTCAAGGGTTGTGATTATAACTCCAAGTATGTCGAACATGATATTTTTAATTCTGCATAATTGATATATGAAAATCATTATTATTTGATATTGGAATTAGGGTTTGATTTATCCATTTGATCAGTTTGCAATCATTTGTTGGGAAACAAGTTCAATCGATTGCTTAGACGAGATATCAAAGTGCTTTGCTTTGACTTTCACATACATACAATTCATCAGGCTTGCTTGTGTGGAGGAGCAAGAGAGGAGAAAAGGCCACGACTGAAATCACTTCATCAATAAGTAGGTGCAGAAATTTTTAGTCAATTCAATACCAAATTGAGCTAAAATTAATGAATTTGGATTAATTTTACTCGATTTGAAAGATAAATAAGTAGATCAATCAAACTTCTCAATTTAATGACTTAATGAGATTTCGCTACACATGATTCAAACCAAACTAAATACAATTATAATAATACAAAGTTGGACTATTCACAGTATAATAAATGCAATATATAAATGTAATTATAAATAATTATAAATTATTTAGGTATTTGTTAAATAATTTTTTTTATAGGATGTCCAACCTTACGCCAACTACTCTCATGTTACATAAGTCTAACTAAAAATTTCAGATCATAAATCAATCATCAAAAGTTTACATTCAAAATCCCCAATAAAATAATAAGTTATGATAAGAAAAATAAAATTTATAAATTTTAATAATCAAACAATCAATAAACTAACTAAGCAATCAACTCCTCAAGCTTCAGCCTCAATGTCAACATCTAATGTTGTCTCATTCAAATCCAAAAAAAATTGAATATAGGGGTAAGCCCAACTTAGATCAATAGAGAAATTTTTTTCAGACCTAAATAATGTTTTTAAACTGTATAAAAATAAGCAGGTCAATTTATAAAATACATATATAGCTTTTGAATCAAAACGTATAAGCAATCCCAGCCTCATTTTTGTAATGAATGAAGTTGAATACAAAATAATGATCAAACAAAGAAGAGAGAAGAGAGAGAAGAGAGAAAAAGAGGAAAACATAATACGACTATATTAATCTATCAGAACATCATAGCCTTAGATACACAATATATACCCTTATACAGAAAGGCAACATAAAAGAAATAAAATGAATCAACTACCCCTAATACTAATACTAATAATAAGTTAAACTCTCTAACACCCTCCCTCAAACTCATGATGTAGTAGTAGAAAACATCAAGAGTTTCCTTAGGAAAAACCAAAAATGTGCGATGGTATGAGATTTTGTGAAAATATTTGCTGACAATGTGGGTAGAAGGAAGAAATATAAGAGAGATGGTGTCCAACTCAAGATGATGACACACAAAGTGACAATCAATCTCAATATGCTTTATACGCTCATGGAAGATTGAGTTATAAGCTATCTGGATGGCAATGATTTTGTCAAAATACATAGAAATCAGGATAGGTAAAGAGATGCAAAGATCAGTATGGATTCATTGTAACCAAACTGTCTAAGTTGTAGTAGATTTCATAGCATGATATTCAGCTTCAACAGAAGAGCGAGAAACAATAGTTTGGTTGTTAGTTTTTCAAGAAATAAGATAATCACCAAGAAAAAGTCAGAAGCTAGTGGTGGACTTGTGATCCGTAGATTTACCAACTCAGACAGCATTGGAGTAAGTCATGAGTTTCATAGCAGAGGATGAAGAAAATAATAAATATTGATGCATATTACCTCAAAGATACTAAAGAACATTAGCCTAGTGAATTATGGTGGGTGAGGCAATAAACTAACTAACAAAATGAATATCATATGAAATATCTGAACGAGTAACTGTAAGATGTGCTAGAATCCCAAGTCCCAATAATAGAGCAATAAAGAGTAGGATTGGACAAAGGAGTACCATCAAAAAAAAGAATAAGGAACTTTGAGCTTCTAGGGTGTCTTAATTGTCCAATTATTTGATAAATGAGTCTGCTAAATAACATTCGATGCATACTTGGACTAAGAGAGAAGATAACCTTTAGGCAAGGAAGCAATCTCAATGCCTAAGAAATACCTAAGCTGATTAAAATCCATCATCTCAAAATTATATTGCAACTGAGTTTTCAATAAACATATACCAACATTGTCATCACCTGTAATAGCCATATTATCAATATATAGTAAAAGAACAATAGAACTAGAGGAAGTGGACCTCAAATTGAGGATAAAATCATGGTCATTGAAATGAAAACCCAAGTCGCAGATGACGTAAGAAAAATTGGCAAACCATGCCTAGAAGCCTGTTTAAGGCCATACAAAGTTTTGTGAATTTTGCATACTATGAGGTAATACAAGAGGAGGAATCATAAAAAATGTTTTCACTTCAATCTCTAGGAGGAAAGACATTTTTCACATTCATCTGATATAAGTTCCATCGACGAATGGCAACGATTGTAATCACAATTTGAATAAGAGCAAAGTCTCACCATAGTCTAGACAATACTCCTAAACAAAATCCTTGGCTACTAATCGAGCCTTGTATTTTTCCACAGAGCAAGCAGATTTGATTTTTATCTTATAAACCCATCCATAACTAATGGTGTGTTCGCCACGCGGTAAAGTTACTAACTCCTATGCTTGAGTCTTATGTAACAACTCATCATCCATAGCCTGTTTGCCTAAGAGGATTGAGTAAATCCTCCTTGTAGGAGGTGGGTTTAGACAAAAAGTGACTAAAAGTGAGAAAAGAGCAAAAATTAGAAGAATAACAAGGGTTGGAGAAACCAAACCTATTTGGACACTTACGAGTGTGTTGAGGATAGTGATGGGTATAATCCACAATGATTAAACCCGAATGAGTGATAGAAGGAGATAGGAAAGGCTCCACATTTGTAAATGAGACAATTGAAATCCTGCGAACATAAGTATGGACAACAGGGGAACAATAAAAAAGGGAGTATCAAATATAGTTATATCACTAACATATGTGTCATGAGAAACATTAGCTAGAAAGGGATCAATGTACAACAAATCAAATTTATTCAAATGTGAAGAATTCGATGGAATGGAAAAGAAGGGAATATACTCTATAAATACAACATGGCGAGAGACATAAAGTTTGTGGCTAATAGGATCATAGCAATTGTACGACCTCATATTAAAATTAAATAAGGATAATATTATCTTAAAATTTCTCCTAAGATGAATAAAATGATGGTAAAAACTTGAAATCATTGTTAAAAGATTGACTATGAAGCTTGAGTTTTAAGCGTAATGAGTTTTGAGATAAATTGAGTTTTGGAAATATTTAAATTTGAGAAGAGTGATTAAGTAATATTTCAAATATTTTTAGATCAAATAAAGATTCCATTGAATTAAATGGAGTGTATTAAAAGTTATGAAGTATTCTGGAGTAAAAACGCATTTTAGAAAGAATTCGGGTAAGAAGGAATTTGACATTATCTTAATATTTTAGCTATAAATTTTGACTCCAAACTCTGATTGATTCGATTTTCAGACAGTAGAAACTAGACTTCAAGAGCTAAAAATGTGTATTTTATGCAAATTTCCTGAATCAACTTCTAACAAGGTGAAAATTACTCTGGAATTCTAGAAAGAAAGTTGGTACTGTCAGGATGCCCCCAAAAACGTCTGGATGCCTTCCTTAAAACGGCCCCGATTTGTTTTGAGGCTTTTCTCCGCTCATCATCCTATAAATAACATAAGGACGTCCCTTTGGCCATATTTTATTAGTTTTCAACCCTAGGCAACCCTAGAAAGCAAGAGAGAAGGAGAAAAAATAAGAGTTGAAGGGATTCTCATGTTGAGATTAATTCAAACACGCTAAGACTATCTTTAAACATCGGATTGAGGTAGGAGTTTCTTCCTAAACTCATTCATTGAGGTGAAAGTTAATATATATGTTTTTTTATTCTAAATTATATGTATATTATACGTAATCATTATTTCTTGGTTTTCTTTCAAATTGTATCATATTTTGAATGAGATTATTATTTGATAGTCATAAAAATTCTCGTTATTATTATTGTAAACTTTCACAAGTTTATATTAATATAATAATGTAATTGTTTAGTAATTCTTATATATGTAATGATGTATGCATGAATTATGTAGATGGTAAGAGTAGAAATAAAAATATTAGTTGAGGTAATAGGGTATGTTGTAGTAGTTTGAAGTATTTCGGAGTGAAAATGCACTCTATAAATAGTTTGAGTAAGAAGGAGTTTTGACACTGCCCTAGTATTTGGATCATAACTTTTTATTCTGATTTGCATTTGATCTTAAATTTTGACTGCAGATAGTAAACTTCTAGGGCTACAAAAGAGTATTTCACAAATATTTTCCAAATCGACCTCTAAACGGGCCAACACTTCACTGTAAGTTTCAGTAAAAACTGGGATGACGTTCAAAAGTGAATCGACGTTCTAACGGCTGTGAGACCCAGTACTTTGGTTTCTGATGAACTCTAATGGAAATGCAAAAGTACTGGGAGCAACCAACGTTTGAAATCCAAAGTGACGTTCGAACGTGAATCAATAATTTGCACTATTGACGTTCAAACGCCAAATGGCATTTGAACGTGACTTATTGATCTGGCATTCAAAATTGCGCACATGAGGCCATTTTTTCCACTATAAATACCTGACACGCCTCCATTAGCCCCATTTCAACATTTATAACCCTAAAGAATCATAGAAAGGAAGAAAGAAAGTGACAAACAAGAGATTAAAGTGTAGATTCAAGTTGGGGAAGATCAAAATCTCAAGCTCTTCACACCAAATTAAGAAAACAAGGTAAGGGTTTCTTACTATTCTCTTACATTGAGGCTAGGGTTTACTTATAGGTATTCTTTTGACTCTAAACCTTACTTATTTGTTAGTAAATCATTGATTCTTGATCTTCTTGCAAACACTACCATGTTTAAACAAATTTATGGCGGGATAACCATTAAATCTCTTTTTCTTGACTCAAAACCCTAGTTTTCAAGAGAAATGAATTTTTCTCTTGATTTTTCCTTTGTTCTTGGTTTCAAAACTTTAGTGCTTTGTATTGAACAATAAAATAGTATTTATGATGATCTCTTGCATATTTTCTTAAATTGCTCTCTTGTGATATTACATGCGAAATTTGGAGATTTTGGGATTTACTTGAATTTTGAGAAAATTGGTTGGATAGTGTATTTCTTGGAGATGTTTGGATGACCATGGGTGGCCGTTGACCGAATATCGTAGAGTGGGTTAGATGCGTTTCTTACTCCATGTGGGTTTGAAGGTTTCGTATCACTTGTAGTGGGGTTGGTGCCTTGGGAGGACCAAACAACTATTCGTTCATGTGGTAACGAGGTTAAGGGTTAGTAAACTATTCCTGGGTTGGATTCGCCACTGCCACGAGTTGGTATACCCCCTTCCCAAAGTTGAATATCCTTGCGAGGATTTGGGTGTGTGTGCGGGTTAGGATATTCTCGATGTGTTTATTCATACGAAATCATACATCATACAGGAGTTACATATACATATTATTGTGGAAACGGTTTTCTACAAGAACTTGTATAAGTATGGGATTCTACAAGGACTTGTTGAAAATAGTTTATAGTTGGAAAAGGCTTACATTTTGGGAATTGGTTTTACTACTTCATTTAATTTATTGTTAATACGTAAACTGTAGATCTGTTTAAATGTCAATGATTTACTTCAAAGTTATATATGATATTTTGAAAGTGAGACTGAACTTTTTTATAGGTTAGAAAACTTGTTCGAGTTTGGGAGGAATGTGGTTACAGAACTTAATGCTCACCCCCTACATACAATAATTTTTTTTGATAATGGCCTAGAGGAGAAGCTCCCAGCTGACGAGCCGGGACATTGGGAAGCTCCAATAAAGGGAAACTTAGAACCCGAGGTGGACATATAAAGCTATATTCTCTTTTGTGATAGACTAGGTAATTCCTATTGAGGCAATGTAAAGTCTAACATTATTTTTGTGATTCCGCTACATGATTATGTTTAATTCTTTTCGATGTAATTGTCATAGTTTGACATATTCTTTTGGGGATGATGTTATAAATTTTGTATTTGATGAACGAAATTTTCTTCATTGATGGATCTTATTAGTTTCTCTCATGATGTGAATGGTTTTAGATAGTATTGTCGTCCAAGGTGGACTTTAGGGCATTACAGGTTTTGGTATCAGAGCTTAGGAATTAGGTCTCATATGGGAGCTGTAGGTTATGAACTACCACTAGATAATTAGTACTAGGTTAAATGAAATTTTTGACTTAAATTTTACACAAGTCTTATACTTTGGATTAAAGTAATAGTTAAGATGTCCTGTACATCAAGGAAACTAAATTGTGAATATATGTACAAGATGGAGGGTGGCTGTGGCCGTGGACGTGGTGACCACCTCCCGATGCCATGAATGACATTTATCAATACCTACGAGAGCTAATCATTTTAGTACAACACCTAAATGGGAACAACAACCATCATGGTGGGGTTCAACCATTAGCTCATGTACCGAGAAACAGGGACAAAAATTGAAGAATGGTTGTTCTTCGAGAATTTCTACGTCAACACCCACCTACTTTTCAAGGAAGCTCTAACCCCTTGGATACTGAAAATTGGATTCGGAGGGTGAAGAAAATTTGTGATGGCATGGGAGTGCCCGAGGATTTATGGGTCGGCCTAGCTACATATCTGCTAGAAGGGGAGGCAGATCATTGGTGAGACTTGGTAAAGAGAAGGAGAAACACGGATGCCCTTACTTGGGAGAAATTTGATCAGATCTTTCAAGATAAGTATTTGATCAGATCTTTCAAGAAATTTGATCAGATCGGTCAGGGACAGGATGAGTGTAGATTTTCTCGCACTACGATAGGGTAGCATGACAGTGGTAGATTATGAGAGGAAGTTTATTGAACTATCTCGCTATGCCACGTAATTTATATATGCCAAAGCCAATAGGGCCAAACGCTTTAAGCAAGGCTTGAGGCCTGCCATCAGGGAAAGGCTTGTGGCTCTCAAGATCCGGGACTATGGGGATCTAGTTGATAGGGCTGCACTTGTGGAGAGAGACACGGAGGACAATTAGAGGCGACATAACTTCACAAAGGGAGGTCCGATCAGGACCGATGGTAGCAGTAGTGGAGGGCAGAGAGCAACACTTTATCATCGCCCAAATCATGTGATTGGACAGAGACTTCATACAATTTGAAGAATTGGAGGCACACCGGAGAGGGTAGGAATGGACCCACGATCCTGCTTTGCATGTGGAGGTTTAGGACATATTCGGAGTCATTGCCCAATTTTTCCACCACAGAAGACTACCCAGACGATAAGACAGGTATAAGCAAACAAGCCACCCCTATAGAGGCCAATACAACAGAGACAGTTAGGAGCTCTAGCCTCATGCGGCACCAATCAGGGAAGAGTGTTTGCTTTGACTCAGCCGGAGGAAGACATTTTTAATGCCGTTGTAGAAGGTATTGTTCTTCTTTATAATTCTTGGGCCTGAATTTTATTTGATCCCGGTATAACTCATTCATTCATATGCACGATATATGCTCTTAATTTAAGATTGAAATTTATAAAATTAGAACATGCCTTGAGTATTGACATGCCTACGGGAGAACGGTTGGAAACTAAAAGGGTGTATAAAGGTTACGTGCTTCGAATTGGGGAGTAAAAATTGATTATAAATTTGGTTACGTTAGATATGAAGGGGTATGCCATAATATTTGGGTTGAACTTATTGTCCACTTTTCGGGCGATAATGAATTATTTTCGTAAACGGATTTCATTTCAATTATCGGGAGGGGTATTCTTCAATTTCATGAATGATAGAAATTCTTTCCATCCATTTTCTACTGAGGGTAGTTGATTCTTGAAAGCTAAGGTGGGGAGCCATTTGATTTTCTTAGCTAACTTGATGGGAGATGATCGGGATAGATCACAACCGGATGTGGTATTCATAGTGTCTAATTTTTTGGATATTTTACCAGATGAATTATGTGGTTTACCCCCATAGAACGAGATTGAGTTTAAGATTGATCTCTATCCAGGAACTGAACCCATATCCATTGCACCCTATAGAATGGCTCCTTTGGAGTTGAAGGAGCTAAGGAAGCAGTTAGACCATCTGTAGGCTATTGGGTTTATTCGTTTAAGCACTTCACCTTGGGAGCCCCGGTCCTCTTTGTGAAAAGCATGATGAGACACTTCGATTATGCATGGATTAATGAAGGTTGAATCGGGTGACAGTGAAGAATAAATACTCATTGCCACGAATTAAGGATTTAATTGATCAGCTGAGGGGTTCTAAGTATTACTCCAAGATTGATATTTGCACAGGGTACCATCAACTGCGGATCAGGGAGAAGGATATTCCGAAGACAAATTTTCGTACCCGTTATGATCATTTCGAATATACGGTAATGTCATTGGGACTGACTAATGTTTCTACAGCCTTCATGAATTTGATGCACAGGGTATTCCACCCGTATGTAGATCAGTTTATTATCGTGTTTATTAATGACATATTGGTTTATTCCCGGACATGAGGGGAACATGAATGTCATCTCTCGATTGTTTTACAGACATTGAGGGAGCATGAGTTATATGTTAAGATGAGTAAATGCGAGTTCTAGATGAAGAAAGTGAAATTCCTCGACCATGTTGTGTCAGAACAGAGCGTAGCTATTGACCCCGCAAAGATTGAAGTCGTGATGAAATGGGAATCACCAAAGAATGTGACTAAAGTACGTAGTTTCTTGGGTTTAGCAGGCTACCACCGAAGGTTTGTTGAAGGGTTTTCAAAGCTCGCGATGCCGATGACTTGCCTTACTAAGAAAGAGAAAAAGTTCTTGTGAACTCAAGCGTGTGAACTAGCCTTTCGCATCTTGAAGGAGAGATTGACAACAGCTTCTGTCCTTATTATTCCGAGTAGTGAGGAAGGATAAGATGTGTATACTGATACTTCTTTACGAGGCTTGAGATGTGTGCTAATGCAAGGAGGTAAGGTAGTTGCTTATGGCTCGAGGCAACTCAAGATTTATGAGCAGAACTATCCCACTCACGACTTGGAGCTTGCAATTGTGGTTTTTGCTCTTAAGTTGTGGAGCTGCTACTTGTATGGAGAAAAGTTTCAAGTGTTTTTTATCATAAGAACCTCAAGTATATCTTCACACAGAAAGACTTGAATCTTAGGTAACGAAGGTGGATTGAATATCTAGAAGACTATGGTTTCACACTCAACTACCATCCGGGGAAGGCGAATGTAGTAGCAGATATACTGAGCAGAAAGTCACCGGGTGAAATCAATGTTCTTGCTATTCATAGGTGGAAGATGATTAATGCTTTGGAGGAATTTGATTTATTGGTGGATAGACAAGAGAATCGACCATGCTTATTTAATCTTGTAGTACAACCAATTCTCCAACAAAGAATTGTGGAGTTGTAACGATTAGATACCGAGTTGGGAGTTATTCGGGGTAGGTTGGAGAGAAATGAAATTGTTGAGGATTGGTCGATAAATAATGATGAGTTACAGTTTCGTGGAAAACTATGTGTACCAAACAATGACCAAGTAAGGGAAGAAGTGTTGGGTGAGTGTCATCGTTCAAAATTTTTCATACATTCGGGTAGTAGCAAGATGTATAGGGATATGAAGCGTCAATATTAGTAAAAAGGGATAAAACAAGACGTGGCTAAGTACGTTGCAAAGTACACAGTGTGTCAACAGGTGAAGATTGAGCACAAAAAAATTGGAGGATTACTACAGTTCTTGCCTATTCCAGAGTGGAAGCGGGATTACATCACCATGGACTTCATGTCTGGCTTTCCACGGACTTCACGAGGGCACAATGTAGTATGGGTCATTGTAGATAAACTCACCAAGTCCGTTCATTTTCTAGGTCTGAAGACGACTGACACTTTAGAGACCTTGAGCGAGCTTTACATTCACGAGATTGTTAGATTGCTTGGAGTTCCACTCTCTATTGTGTCGGATCGTGATTCTCATTTCCTGGTGCAATTTTGACAAAGTCTACAACGAGCAATGGGGATAGAGTTACACTTCATCACCGTCTTTCATCCCCAAACAGATGGCCAATTCGAGAGGGTGATACAAATTTTGGAAGACATGTTATGAGCTTGTGTATTGGACTTCAAGGGAAGTTGGAGTGATCATTTGTCCTTGGTGGAATTTGTGTATAATAATAGTTTTCAATCTAGCATTGGCATGTCACTTTATGAGACTTTGAATGGGAGACCATGTAGATCACCAAATTATTGGCTAGAAGTTGGAGAAGGTGGCTTGTTTGGACCGAAAATTATACAGGAGACTACGGAGAAAATTCAACTCATCCGGGAAAGACTATGCACAGCTCAAAATTGATAGAAAAGCTATGCGAATAGAAGAAGAAGACTATTGGAATTTCAAGAGGGGGACTATATGTTCCTCAAGGTGTCACCTAAGAAGGGAGTGTTTAGATTTAGAAAGAAGTAAAAATTAGCTCCAAGGTACATCGGACCATTTGAAGTGATCAAAGCGGTTGGCAAAGTGGCGTATCAACTTTGGTTACCAGCTCAGTTGTCAGGGTTACATGACGTGTTCCATGTTTCAATGTTAAAAAAGTGTCAATCGAATACAACGCATGTCGTGGAGTTAGAAGATATTGAAGTTTAAGATGGATAAACATATAAAGAACAACCGGTGAAGATTCTTGATATCAAGGAGAATGTGTTTTGCAATAAAGTCGTCCAACAAGTGAAAGTCTTGTGGCAACATTAAGGCGTGGAGGAAGCTACCTGGGAACTAGAGTCAGAGATGTGAGAGAAGTACTATCATTTTTTCTTTGCTTGAGGTAAGTTTCGAGGACGAAACTTTCTTTAAGGGAGGTAGATTGTAAACTTTCACATGTTTATATTAATATAGTAATGTAATTATTTAGTAATTCTTATGTATGTAATGATGTATGCATGAATTTTGTAGATGGTAAGAGTAGAAATAAAAATGTTAGTTGAGGTAATAGGGTATGTTGTAGAAGTTGGAAGTATTCCGGAGTGAAAGCGCACTTTATAAATAGTTTGGGTAAGAATGATTTTTGACACTATTCTAGTGTTTGGATCATAAATTTTTATTTTGATTTGAATTTGATCTGAAATTTTGAAAGTAGATAGTAAACTTTCAGGTCTACAAAAGAGTATTTCACAAAAAATTTTCAAATCTACCTCTAAAAAGGCCAAAACTTCACTGGAATTTTCATCAGAAACTACGATAATGTTCAAACGTGAATCGTCGTTCGAACGACCATGAGTCCCAATACTTTGGTTTCTTATGAACTCTGATGGAAATGAAAAATTACTAGAAGCAACCAACGTTCGAAAGCTAAAGTGACGTTCAAATGTGAATCAATAATTTGCACTATTGATGTTCGAACATCAAATGACGTTCGAACGTGACTTACTGATCTGGCTATCAAAATCGCGCACATGAAACTATTTCTTCCACTATAAATACCTAAACACGCCTCCATTAGCCCCATTTCAACATTTCTAACCCTAGAGAAGCTTAGATAGGAAGAAAGAAAGTGAGAAACAAGAGATTAAAGTGTTGATTCAAGTTGGGGAAGATCAAAATATCAAGCTCTTTACACCAAACTAAGAAAGCAAGGTAGGAGTTTCTTCCTATTCTCTTACATTGAGGCTAGGGTTGACTTATATGTATTCTTTTAACTCTAAACCTTACTTATTTGTTAGTAAACCCTTGATCTCTTGCAAACACTATCATGTTTAAACTAATTTATGACGAGATAACCATTAAATCTCTTTTTCTTGACTCAAAACCCTAGTTTTTAAGAGAAATAGATTTTTCGCTTGATTTTTCCTTTGTTCTTGGTTTCAAAACTTTAGTGCTTTATATTGAAATATAAAATGGTATTTATAATGATCTCTTGCATATTTTCTCAAATTGCTCTCTTGTGATATTATATTTGAAATTTGGGGATTTTGGGATTTACTTGGATTTTGAGAAAATTGGTTGGATAGTGAATCTCTTGGAGATGTTTGGATGACCATGGGTGGTCGTTGATTGAATATCGTAGAGTGGGTTAGATGCGTTTCTTATTCCTTGTGGGTTTGAAGGTTCCCT
>CM042190.1:17107185-17118837 GCA_023539305.1 Ilex asprella | reverse complement strand
AATTTTAGTATTTTCTAAGATAAGATAATTAAAATTCTTTAATTTTAGTATTCAAGTTTTTTTTATATTTTAAGTGAATTTTTTTACAAAACATTTATTTATATATACTTTTTGACAAATAACTCTAATTTCATGTACCAACTTTCAAAGATTCCATAAAGTAAAGGGCTAGTTGGGGCCCATGAACAGACCAGACTGTGGCTTGGGCAAGCCCATGACCCAGTCGGCCACCTCACTATTGGGCCAAGCCAGAGCCCATTGTATATATTCTCCAAGTGAGTAAATTGTCTTTCGATACGAGAAAATAGCAATGGCTCCATATACTTGTTTTCTATTGTACTTTTGTTGATGACTGGATGCACTAGTATATATAGTGTTTTAGAGCAATTCCAACCCAGTTTTTTAAAATGGCTAGTTAAAATATATTTAAATATTATATTTTTTATTTTAGTTAGTAGTGACTTTTATAATTCAAATGGAACATCACCTAATTTTAACTAACTATTTCATCTAATCCCAATCACGCTCTCCAGTAGAAAGAGACTTTGGAGTGGCTTAAGGCGTCTTCACATTTGGAGAGCCCATTTTGGTGAAATGAAAAATAAAGCGTGGAATAGAGAGTGTTTTTATTATTTAGCTGGCAAAAATAGGTAATAAAAAAATAAAGAAATAAAGAGTGCGTTGGAGTTAATCATAAACAGACTAATGTTATCCTTAACTTTGCCAGACCCAAAATAAAAAGAGCCAGAACTAGTATTCCTCATATATTATGTACAAAGTAGTTTTTTTTAATAAAATTTTCAATTTCCAATAAATAATAATAAAAAATAAATATTTATTCAGTTTACCAAATGAGAAAAAAAAAAAAAAAAAGAGTCGGGACATTGAGCTGCGCCATCACAACGCAACTTAAACTATTTTTTGAACTCAAAGCAGCTACAATGAAAAAGAAAAATACTATGAATTTCTAAATTTTTAACTCAAATTTGCATCCTAAATGAAGAGGAAAAATTGGATAAGTGGATCTCATCAATTTTTTTAAATAAAACTCATTGATCCAATAATTTTCTTTGATTTAAAATACAAATTTAAATTGTATATTTAGAATAAATAGCATTGCTCAATAAGAAAAGGCATTCTATGGACTTCTTTTCTTGCAATACAATATTGACAAAGCATTTAATGACAGCAATCAAAGCATTAGCTCTACCAAATAATTAGCAGTACAGCATGCAGCACCGGCCTCAGACTCGGTCGCCGTATGAGTAATTTATGGGAATCTAATTTAGAAATTTAATTTAAAAAAATAATGTTATGTGTATAAAAAATGTGCACTAAATCGCTTATAATTGTTGGATTAGTGAGTCTCACCATTGATCCAACGATTGCAAGTGATTTAGTACAATTTTTAGTGCATAAATAATTATTTAATCAAGAATTTAATTTACTATAATTAATGAATTAATTATGAGTTTTAAAATTAGATGATGCCCACTTTCAATCCATTGGTTGCATTAAATTAAGTTTCCAAATTTAGTCACCAAGTTAGGTCAAAATAATATTTTTCTATTTGTTTCAACGGTTAGGAATTAAAAAAATAAAATTTCTTCATTTCTTTTTATCGACCAAGAGCAGAGGCAACTTCTGCCCCTCTGGATCTACGAAGCAGCAAAAGTCCCTCTCCAATTTATTTCCCAGCAAAAACCCCCTTTGAACTATATATTAGAGGTCTTTACATTTTTATATTAGTGAACTAAATTGAAAATTTATGTAGTTAGTGCAATATAGATGAAAATGTTATCTTATGATGAGGTTATGACTTCTTTTGCAAATGTATATATATTTTATTAATAATTATTTAAAATTACACATATCACGATACAATATACGATATATTATTTATAGAAAAATGATACATCTTTATATACACGATTCGACAACCATATGTACAAGAGTTACTCATATACTACCCTAAATGTAACATTAACATGGGTGATAAAATATGAGTAAACAGATTTACCGAAGTTAACATATAAATAAACATATTCTTATTATCTTCATATTCACTGATGCTAAAAAAGATGACATAGAAAACCCAAAAAAAGACGAAAATATAGGAAGTAGAAGAGTAGAAATAAATATTTAAACGTGGTGCACTAATATAAAAATTTCTAAATTAGATTTCTATAAATTTCTAAATTTTAATTTTTGATGAGGTTTGTTGTAAATTTCAAGAAGTGAGTACCGTTTTTTGATTTGTGCGTATTATTCTTGCGTAGGAACCATATAAATCTTCGCTGTATTGTTCAAATTTTATCGGACATTCCAAAGGTACAACAAGAAGAGAGTACCAACTGCCAAGTACACTGTACACCCTCTAAAGTTAAGCTAAGTGTTGCACCAACCGTCAGGTACACCCTCCCAAGTTAAGCTAAGTTCTCTTTTTACACTTCCAAATATTAAGGGACTTTTGGTTTAAGGATATTTCTTTTCTAAAAAATAAAAAACTTTCAAAAATGCTAAAGGTATTATGATAATTTGTACAAAAAAAAATCTTATCAGCTCTGCTAGATTGTTATGCTATGTTTTCTATCAAACATAATAATGTTATTTAGAATTAATTTATTAAATTAATTTACTATTGTTGCTTGATTTATAACAGACCTCATCAAATATTAAAATTTATTGTTAACCTAACAGCTACAATGAATTAAGTTAATAAATTAAATTATTACATTCCGTCTAAATAATATTATTTTTTTGGGATGTGATTCAAAATAAAATTTCAATCTGTTGAGGATCATTTTGTGGTATATTTACAGACATGTCCTCCATAATTAAAACAAATTTTCTTTAAAAAAGAAGCAAAACCGTAGAGGAAGACATTTGAATTCTAACACTTGATTGCGGCGCCTAACGATCCATCCCTGAAATCTCGCCACCAATCACTCCTACATATCTTCAGAAACTTTCTAAACCAGTAAAAACTTTAACAACATATTTAAAAATACTAGAATACAATGAGAGAGAGAGAGAGAGAGAGAGAGAGAGAGAGCTCTAGGCAATTGGCTTGCATTGCACCAAAGAATTGAATTTTCTTGTTCGATGAAGTATCAGAAAAGAGAAAGAAACCAAAAATAGGTTAAGTGATAATAAAGATGAGTTCGAATCATAACAATGTTTTGTGATGAGTCAATTTTTTTATGAATATTCTAGTTTCGATTTGGATGATTTACATTTAATCGGATTGAAATGCGTATTAATTAAAATATACATAAACTGGAACAAATATTCTAACGGCTAAAAAAAAGAGAGAGTAGGAGGAGGATTACACAGATGCACAATTAGAGATAATAGAGTCAATACACATTCTCTTTACAAGAGTCAAAACCCGTCTGAATCCATGAATAGAAAGTCACACTATAAAAAAAAAACTGATAGCATTTTACTATTGAAACAAAACCAACAAAAAAAATGAAAAACAGAAGTTCATAACCATGCTCGTTCATATATGTATATGTATGATGAACAATACCATGTGGAGGACCAAAAAAAAATAACAAAGGAAGATGAAGAGGCTATTATTTACACATAATTAAAGAACTACAGTGTTCTAGCTTTTGTGAAAGTCATGGTTAAGATCATGAAAAACCACAATATTTAACCTTTTTCCAATGTCTTATGATAGCCACCATCATTGCCTTCATACTTTCAATCATGTAATAATTTGGAAGATCACTAATCTGAAGAGCAAATCCACGATTCCACCATACCTTCACCTCTTGTAGAAACATTCTCCGACACCTTATCGCCGTGAAAATTAGATGAAGAAGCCGAGTAATTTAGCTTGCCATTTGAAACATTCCGAGAAGAGTTGAAACTTCCATTGACAAATCTCAGATGACTTTGATCAGGATCATTTGAACCCACTGCGCCGCCCCAACTTTCCGGATTGTTGTAGTTCCTCGACGTCGTTCCGTCGGGGGAGACGAGGTTTGGGAGATCATGAGTAATGGTAGTGTTGACATCCCCACGACTTAAACCAAGTTCATCCACAAAACCCATTTTGACATGTGAATCATTTGATTGAATTTCTTCAGCTTTTGAGCCAAGAATGGCTGAATTGGCCAGTGGGTATTTTGGAGGAGTTTGAAGGAGGGACTGAAATGAGTTAAATGGGTTTTGCATGTTGAGTAGAGGGCTACTCTGAGACTGCTTAAAAGGGCCTAATTCAGAAGGTAGCTGATAGTTAATTGAAATCGAGTTAGAAGCACTAATTGTTGAACCAGAAGTGATGTTGTTAGTAGTAGGAGAAGAACAAAACAGAGAAGGACTAAAAGAAGATGATGAAGAAGACGAAACAAATGGTGGTGGTAGTTGAGCTTTTTGAGCAAAGGGTCTAAGGAGATAGGGTGGTTGTGAACTGTCCAAAGGGTTGGATCTTATGGTGGAGTGTGTACCGAAAAGATCAAGTCTACTTCTAGGGAAGGGTGAGGATGTGAATGGCGGTGCTGGGATGCCTGTGAATTCCTGAACCATGGCTCTGAAATTGGTGGTATCTGTGGTCAGTACAGTGGTTGGTGCACGCCTTGAAGCTCTTGATCTTTTCTTTGGATTACGAACCATTTGGGTCTGATGATCAGAGGTAGTTGATGATGAAGCTCGTGGTGTAGCAGTTTCAGACGCCGGAGGAAATGTAACCGCCGGTGATTGGCTTGTGAAATGGCCACGGTATTGGCCTTGACAGCCGAAAAAGGGTTGGAGTGAAGATGAAGACGCCATCACATGGTTGATCTCGGAGCTACTGGGTTCAGATCTTTGGGTTTTGGGCCAGACCATGTCTAGATTGAGAAGAGAGTTCGAGTTTGGAAGGGGCTGCGGTGGTCGTGGCATGGGGTCGAAGTAATTTGGTAGTGGGTCAAACATGGAGGAAGGAAGCGTTGAGTGTAGTGGCGGTGGTGGTGGTGGTTGTGGTGGGGGGTGTGGAATGGGAACAACATGGCCTGTTGGGTTGTACATGAAAGCTGAGATCGAATCGGCTCGTGAATCGTATTCCTCATCACCACCACTCGATGACTGTAGACTCCCACTATTTCCAGAATCCATGTCTCTTTTTTAGAGAGAGAGAGAGAGAGAGAGAGAGAGATGACTACAAAATGGAAGAACGTATGGGAGACAGAGATATGGAGAGAGATTTTGCACAACCGGAGACAGATTTGCTCAATCACAATCCCATTTAAGAGAAGCTACAAAAATACGCCAGAAGAGAGAGAGAGAGAGTACCTAAGTATTTAAAGCTCTGATCTGCAAAAAAAAAGTCCTTGCCATGCCTTTTCTTTGTCTGTGAGGTAAGTGTATGTTCAAAGAAGAGAATAAACAACCCACAGATCATGAAATTGATCTATGCAGAAGAGAGATTGCAGGAACAGATAGTTTTTGTCTTGTCGCATATAGGATTGGGTTGAATTAGGGTTTTGTGGAGAAGGAGAGATAGAAAAAAAAGAAGAGGGGTGAGAAGAGAAGAGCTTCTCTTTAACCTTTCTAAAAGAGAGGCGGCTTCAGCTCACCTTTCCATTGAAAGATCAGAGTGGGGTCTGAGAGAGAGAGGGAGGGAGAGAGAGAGAGAGAGAGAGAGGGAGGGACGGAGGGAGAGAGTTGCTGTGGATGGCAAGCGGTCAAAGTGAGATATAGGGAGTTTTGTGGTTTAGATTTACGTTGTGAAAAGGAGGAAAAAGATCTCTGGCTTTAACTTATTAAGTACCTTGTAAAAACAAGAAAAAATTGTATAAAATGAAGTAATTAACATAAAAAAAAAACTTGAGATAATGATGTGGGCCAGAACACAAAATACTGAAGATGGTTGTTGAAATGTTGAAAGGTATGAAGGAAACAGAGAGACGCCATCACAAACATCACTTTTCAAAGCTCTAGTAATTAATACCTAACTTGAAACATGGTGTTAAATATGAGCACATACAACAATTCAAAGTATATTTCAATAACCCAAATTTATTTCACTTTAAAGGGATTTATCATTTTCATAGTATTTCTCTTTCCTCTTCCATGTGCTTTTCTACCTTGTCATCAAGAAAAATAAAAATGAATTCCTCACCACAGCTTTTGACCAAGTCAGATTGGCTGTTAAAATTTCAGAAAAGAAAATCATATGCATCGAGGTTATAATAGAGAACTCACATACTATCTTTTGCAGTCTTCCTCCACTGAATTGAGGGTGGAAGAATCATCATATATCTCTTGTTATTTCTACTTTTAACCCCTCAATTTTTTTTTCACACTAGTACTACTTCCCAGCTTTTTTAATGGGTGACTTTGCTGTTTGGAAAGGAAAGAAAAAGAAAAAAAAAAAAAAAAAGATCAAAGTGACCCTTTTGATGGATGGATCAGTTCAACCACATCAAAGTTTGCTGCACCCATCAGAACTAAAAGGGTATACTTTTAAATTTTCTGCTTTCTAAACTATATTTATGGATAGATATATACACACATATATATACATATAAATATATACTTGTATATATAATGGTCTTTTGATCACTCTCAACTTGGTCGTAGAATAGGCGGTCTTTATCATTGTGGGTGTTATTATAATATTCTCTTCAATTTATATCTATGGTCTGTATTTGCCCCTACAAAAACATACAAAAATGTAAACCCTTCAAAAGGTTCGAATTCTCACGTCTTCTAAGTCTACACGTAACGTCATAAAAGCAGGTGGCAAGTGGCTTAACTCTTTGTTCCTAACCCTCAAACCCTCCATTTTTTTACAGTTCTTGATAGTTACACGCAGATTATAAGAATCTCTGAGTTATCATGTGGATATATTATTAATATTATAGCCACATCGCATTTAATACCATGGGAAGAGATTACCTAAACATGCCTTAAATGTATGTCTTGCTTGCTCCCCTAAAACTACTCAGAAGTTCAAGGTGGCAGTACTCTACCGAGAGAGATAATATATTGAAAATTACAAATATATAGAAACTGGCTAGTTATGATCTGTTTGAGTTAAACATCAAATGTTATGCTAGATTTTAGAGAATGTCGTACTTGTAAACTCACCGGACTATGTAGTAATATCATTTTTTTTATAGTAATTTTGGTACGATATTAAATAAGAACTCTCCAATTCCTCACTCTTAGCCCAAGGTTTACGTGTATGAAAGCACCAAGAAAAAGTACCATCCATTATTTGAGGTAAACCACTACGTGAGCATTCACTTCTAGTGCTTTTTATGATTCTGCCTCCGTTGCCGACAAGTTTTTAATTCCCACAGTCGGTAACTCTAGGGTTTTGACCTACATTTTAAAAAATTTAAAAGATAAATAAATTTAGAGAGAATTATACCCGCTCTTTAAAGTTTGTTATTCAATCATTCAGACTCCCTAACATTTAAAATATTATATACAAATCCCTAAAAATTTGTATGCGTGCAACATTTTGACTCTTGCCATTAATGTCCATTAGCATATCTATTAATAAATTACATTCAAATCCCTTAAAATTTGTATGTATGTAATACATAGACTCATCAAGTTTAAAATGTTATACTTAGATCAAAAATATATTCCAATAAAAAATAGAATATTAAATATTTTAAATTTTATAAATAAAATTTATGTTCTATTATGACATTTATTGAAATAAAATTTAAAGGTTTAACTAGTTTACAAAAATAGAAGAAAAAAAATGAAAGCATTAAATTGGAACTCAGGTCATATTCAGACATGCATACACCCACGCACGCATGCATACACACATATCCTTCTCTATATATGATAATATTGTTGATGTTATACATAAATATATCATCATTATAATTTGAAAATTTTGGTTTAACTAATCTGATTCTAGAATTTTGTTCTGAGTTGCTCGCATTTTTCAGTACACGTTGAGAGGTAAAAATCTAGAAAGCACACCATCTCTTAAATTTGCAACAATTATCATGCTGGTTTAAGTGTCAATATTAAAAAGTATTATCAATTCAACTTCATAAAATTAAGAGGAGTTAGGCTCCTCTCCAATTACGAATTAGTTGGAGTTGTTCAATGGCCAAGATTTTTCCACATCGACAAATTGCATTCATTTCGGATTTTCAAACTTAAATTCTTTCTCGAACAACAAAATATTAGTTGACGTGTAGTAATCTTCATTGTTGATGCCAAAAACTGCACCACAAGAATGTGAGATGATCTAGCAATCAACGGGGAGTTCTTGAAAAGGAAGTCGAAGGTCAAAGGGGCTCCGGTGGTTGACCTTGCGATAATAAAGTCAGAAAGGAAATGATTGACTGAATTGTAGTTATCTGGGGGAGCATTAATTCCCTGGTTTCATGGTTAGCATGATTCTTTTATAGGTGGGCTAATATTGTAACATTGGAGCTCCTCAGCTACTTTTTAAATAAGGCAACAGAGAAAGTGGAATGTCTCTCGAAGGCTTCGCAACTGGTTTGAACTACTCTTCAGATGGTTAGTTGGGTATTAAGCTGAGATATGGGCAAGCAAGCTACTAGGTGATTGTTGGAGTCCTCTTATTAAGAGGAAGAGCTCATATGCCAAGCTTGAGCACACGTTTTGGGCTTGTAAGTAATTCAAACTCATCATTCACCATTCAAAAAAAAAATTGGAGAATTCTCTATTTATTCCAAAGCATGGACTGATTACTATTTGGCACGACTTTTGTGGCATATCTTAGAAGGGGGACAGGTACTTTTAAGGGAAATGACAAAGAATATTTTCTACTAAATCCCAATACTGGAGAGCACTCACCTTAAGAATATTTTGGAACAGACAGAATAGGCCACGAAAATTCTGCGGCTCATCTGTTCTGAAAATAGTGCAGCAATGGATGCAATGAACAAGGAATGATCTACATAAAATGAAGTAGTTCATGCATACGAAGGGTTTCCAAAACAGAACTCATAATTACGTATGCATGAAGCATTCTAGTTAGGACCGGAATTTTTTTATATTACCCATAAACTCCACATGAAATTGACTTGAATTTAAATTTAATTTTAATGAGTTTTGACTACGACTTTATTGACCGATGAGACCCATTTTACAATAGGTTGATACAAGCTTGAAGATGCATAGCACAACCCAACTATAAACGACGCAATCTTGACACAATACGGGCTCAAATGTACATGATCATAAATCAATTAGGTACTATGCAGGAATAAATCCATGCAAAGGGTCACCACTTCATACTGACATAGATTATGGCGGACAAGTCTTGGTGAGAAAATCTTGGTGAACTAATGGCTAGAGATGATCAAATGGACTTTAATGTTTAAGTCAGCAAGAGAGTCAAAAAAAAGTATAGAGTAAATAAATTGGATCGAATTTTCATACCTGGTACCTGATATACTCATATTTATAGTGACATAGGAAGTGATGTTCCATATAGTCTCAAACTCTTGGTTGTGATAGGATATATCTTATCACCAATCCCTTAGATGTCGTATTAGAGCGTTGAATCCTAGATTGTAGCAAAATATGTGCTCGCTAGAAAGATTTGTTTATCAATAGTCCCTTGATAATTGAAGTACAATTTTACTTGGACTCTAGGTCCTGGTTAATCCTTAACTAAATAGGACTTGTCCGTGATTGTCTCTTGGGCTTACTCACGCGTAACCTTGACGCTAAATTGTGGCTGTTGTCGGCTCATGTGCCGATCGACACAAGCAAAGGGCTAGCTGTCGCTAGCTAGCTGCCACTTGCTTGACCCATGTTTTGTTTTGGTTGAACTTAGTGGAATGCTAGGAAGAAGGACCTCGCTTTGGTAGCTATCTTGGAGTAATAGTGTTTTGTTACTGTCAGTCACCATGGGTATCTATCGGCACTAGCAAGGAGAGTAAGGGGGAAAGAGAGAGAGAGAGAGAAGAGACAGGAGGACGTTGTGTGACACCCCAAAATATGAAGATCTTTTATTGACCGTTGATCACTCGTCAACCCGCGGAAATACCAGTGAGTGTCGCACAACCCGACATCACATCAATATCAATCAATATCATTCCTTAAGTCGGGATTATAACCCACACGTGCAACCTATATACATGTTACCATTTAAATCAACATGGGTCCAATATATCCCAATATAACTCATTTCAGGTCCATATGTATCATTTGAACCAATGAAACCCAAGTCCGAAAGCATAGCACAGGAATCTTGAAAGTTCAATTTCAGATTCACGTTCGAACGTTAATTGGCGTTCGAACGTCTCTTGGACTTCAAATGTCAAGTGCTCCTAGTACTTTTGCATTTTTATCAGAGCTTTACGACTTGATCTGAAATGTGTACACCCAAGTGCAGACGGTCAAGCTGTAGTAATAATCCAATTTAAGTCCAAAGTCGAATCCACAGGGAATTGTTTTGTTGGTGTTTCAAAATAAGCAGTTGTGAAGATCAATTGATTGTAACCTTTGAGATTTGTAATTGTGAGATTGAGAGGTTTTTCTTGGATTGAATATGAAATTTTTTCCAAGAAGATATTCTAGACAAAATATAAGATAAATTTAAATGAAAGAAAAGTCACTCTTTAGTTCGAGGATCAGGACATGTACTCAATTATCTGGTTTATTATATTATGCTTAATAACTCAACTAACTCCCGTATCAACAGCAAGTTAATCGGAAGGTAAAGATGGACTGTGAGAATTAAGACCA
Organism: Ilex asprella; assembly: GCA_023539305.1. Classification (NCBI taxonomy): domain Eukaryota; kingdom Viridiplantae; phylum Streptophyta; class Magnoliopsida; order Aquifoliales; family Aquifoliaceae; genus Ilex; species Ilex asprella. The sequence goes on along the minus strand of CM042190.1, from coordinate 17,108,145 downwards.
TGCTTCCGATATCTTTCTAGAAGTTTACAAGAATTGTTTGTGCCGAGACTTAACCCGTCTACAAACAAGCAAGTGTTTCTACAAGACATCCAACTATGACCGTAATATTTCATTCTTTAAATGAAGCACAATAACGGAGATGAATAAAGGGTAGTTATAAAGATCTAGTCAGGGTACTTGCCTTGAAATGAGGAGTTTTTCCATGCAAAAGTCATCTGTGTCATAGAAAGACTCTCGATTATACAAAGTACCTTAATTTTGCTAGATGCAATCAATCATCCAATAAACAAGAGGATAAATATTAAGCATTAGAATAGTACATAAATATAACTCCCAGATAACTTATGCTTGCCTTTCACCTCTTATTAAAGAGTGAATGATAAACTACTCACTCTTCATGGCTTTGGTAAAACTAGAAAGTGAGTGATGTTCATTCCTCTAAGTAGATGACTCTACAAAATAAAGGTATAATAACAATGAGTCGATCTTCAAAAAAGAATGAGTGAATCTCGTTCCACCCTTCACGGCTTTGGCAAAGTTCTAAAAAAGTGAAAGAGTTTCACTCCTCTAAGAAATAAGGAAGCTCAAGCAATGAAAGATATGAACAACGAAATGTATGTTAATAGCATGTATGTAAAGACTAAAAGTAAATAGAGAAACTACAACTCTTAATACAAGTAAATGTAAACAAGAATGTAAAGACTACAAGTAAATAAAGAAACTAAAACTTCTTAGTACAAACAAATGAAAGCATGAATGTAAAGAAATGAATGGGAGTCTAAGCCTCCCAACTCTCTACACTACAACAAAAAATATTTTTTGCAACGTTTTTTTTGGGACGATTTCAAATTCGTCACAAAAAGTATACTATTAGCTACGATATTACAATGTTATCGCAAATTCACAAATTTGATAATTTTTTAGCGACGTTTTTTAAAAACGTCGCAAATAAGTTTTTTT
>CM042190.1:16993047-17099414 GCA_023539305.1 Ilex asprella | reverse complement strand
GAGTACAATGTAAGTGCTACTTTTAATGTTACTGATTTGAGTCCTTTTGATGTAGGTGATGATTTGAGGGCAAATCCTTTTCAAGAGGAGGGGAATGATGCGAATCATGGCCCAACTTCAAGAGATCTAGTTAAAGTTCTAATTGGGCCGGTTACGAGAGCACGAGCAAGGAATTTTAAGGAGGTACTCAATGGTCTAATTCAAGAGGCATGGACTCAAGCAAGTTTGTGGAGGCCCATTGACCATGATCCACTTGAACAACAAAGATTCATCAACATGGTTCAAGTTCTAGAGGAATCTGTCTAGGCTAAGGCTAAGCTTAAATTTGCCCGTTGTTGTTAAGGCCTCCAATTTATTTAAAGGATTATTATTATTATAATAAGTGGGCTTGAGGATGCTTGGCCCACATGTTTTGCTTCTTATGAAATAGGATTTTTGGAGTTACTGTACCACCGTACTGTTCATGCTACAGTAACGGCGCACTATTCATTCTTGTAGGGTTTGATTGTAAGGCTTGCATGCCAAGTACTTTCCTTTTAAATTTAGGCATGTGAGTTATTATTTTTAGGAAAGTAAGAGATATTTCTTTACCCACAATTAAGAGATATTCCTTAAATAGGATAAGCTATTTTAGGAAGTTTCTTAATCCTTGTAATGACTGGCCTTTATAAATAGACATTCAAATCAATAAAAATTCAGATTGTTATTCAGCAAATTGTGAGAGTATATTTCTCTTTGGTTCTTTGAAGAACTAGACGAACTTATCGGGATTTTCCGTGGCGTTCACTATTAACTTATCAAACGGATTTTCATACCGTTTGTGGCATCTTCCTTTACACCAAGGTTCTTGTTTCACAAACAGCGGGTTGAGGTCTATATACCAAGGTTCTTGTTTGTCGTAAACAACGGGTCGAGGTCTTCCATTCAAATCTGATCGTAGAACGATCTTGGGTTCCTTTTCGTTGTTGGTTCTCGTTATTCTTGGCGGGTTTTCACATTGAATTCTTTTGATTATGAAGTTATTTAGTCACTCTCATGATTATGAATGATTTTAGATAATAATGTCGTCCAAAGTGGATATGGATTGTTTTAATGTAAAAGAAAAATTACATGTGGTTATATGTTTACTTATAAATAGACCCGGTATGATCAATATAGTATAATTGCGTAGGTTGTGTTTTGTGTAGAGCTCCCCATACAAAGGAGACTCTGCCTTAATTTTGTTAAATTTAGGACCCCCGATTTTTGGGGCTTTACAAATTTTAGTATCAGAGCCTAGGCTTTAGGTCTTATATGGGAACTGTAGATTATGGTTTACCACTAGAGCCTTAAAACTAGGTCGAATGAAATGCTTAATGAATGATTAAGATATCTTGCACATCAAGAAAATTAAATTATGAATTGATGTGTAGGATGAATGGTGAACGTGGTCGAGGTCGTGGAGGTCAAGCAAATCGACCATCTCCCGATGCCTTAAATGGCATATATCAATGCTTGAGGGAACTCACTACTCTGGTGCTACACCAAAACAGAAACAACAACAACAATCACAATTGTGGGGCTCATCCACTAGCCCAAGTATTGGGCAATGGGGATGAAAATCGGAGAATGATCGTTCTTCGAGAGTTTCTAAGGCAACGCCCACCCACTTTCTAAGGAAGCTCCAATCCCTTGGATGCAGATAGGTGGATCCACCGAGTGAAGAAGGTATGTGATGGCATGGGAGTTGCCGAGGACTTTAGGGTCGGCTTGGTGACATATCTATTTGAGAGAAAGGCCGACCATTGGTGGGATTTAGTAAAGAGAAGGAGGAACACCGATCCACTCACTTGGGAGGAGTTCGATCAAATTTTTCAAGACAAGTACTTTTCGGAATCAGTCAGAGACAGAATGAAGGCCAATTTTCTTGTTCTACGATAGGGTAGCATGACTGTGGTCGAGTACAAGAGGAGGTTTGATGAACTATCCCGTTATGCTATGGAGTTGATGTCTGCTGAGGCCGACAAAGCCAACCACTTTGAGCAGGGCTTGAGGTCGGTCAACTAAGAGAAGTTGGTGGCTCTAAAGATTCGAGACTATGGGAATCTTGTCGATAGAGCTGCACTTGTGGAGAGGGATATAGAGGACAACCAGCGACGACAGAGCTTCACGAGTGATGGTCCGATCAGGACGGGAACTAGCATCAGTGAAGTGCAGCGTAACACAATACCGACGTCTAGACCAGGCAAGTGGACAGAGAGTTTTGAAAGCTCGAGGAGATGGAGTGGCTCAGACTAGAATAAGCACTGACCCGCGCCAATGCTTGCATGCGGAGAATTTGGGCACTTCTAACTTTGATGCCCCTCGTTTCCACTAAGGACCAATCAAGCAACCGAGTAAGTACCAGCAAACAAGCCACCTCTACAAAGGCCAACACAGCAGAGACCGTTACAAGCTCAAGCCCCCGGCGGTGCCAATCAAGGAAGGATTTTTGCTTTGACACTCCCGAATGAAGATGCTTCCAATGTTGTAGTGGAAGGTATCATTCTTCTTTATAATTCTTGGGCCTAAATCTTATTTGATCCCGGTGCTACACATTCATTCTTACGCATTTCGTTTGCTTTCCATTTGGGTTTGAGATTTGAGAAGCTATAACATGCTCTGAGGACAACGATTGGATACTAGCATGCTGTGTAGAGGGTGTGTACTTCAAATTGGAGATCATGAATTTTTCATTGATTTGGTTGCGTTAGATATAAAGGGGTACGACATCATAATTGAAATGAATCTGTTGTCAAATTTTTGTGCGGTTATGGACTACTTTCTCAAGCGAATTTTATTTCAGTTGTCGGGAGGGGTAGTTTTTACTTTCATGAATGATCACAATTCTTTCCATCCATTTTCCACTGCATGAAGTAAATTTTTGAAAGTTAAGGCAGGGAGCAATTGAGTTTCTTGGCTAGCTTGATGGGTGATGATCGGGATAGATCCTAACCAGACGTAGTGTTGATAGTATTAGATTTTTTGGATATTTTCCCCGATGAATTACCTGTGTTACCCCCACAACGCGAAATTGAGTTCAAGATCGATCTCTATCGGGGAATCGAATCCATATCCATTGCTCCCTATCGAATGACACCTTTGAATTTGAAGGACATAAGGAAGCAATTGGATCATTTGTTGGCCATTGGATTTATTTTTTTAAGCACTTCACTTTGGGGAGTCCCGGTCCTCTTCGTGAAGAAGCATGATGGGACACTTCGGTTGTGCACAGATTACCGAAGGTTGAATCGAGTTATAGTGAAGAACAAATATCTATTGCCAAGGATTGATGACTTGTTCGATCAGTTGAGGGGTTCTAAGTATTACTCCAAGATTGATCTTCACATGGGATATCATTAGTTGCAGATTAAGGAGGAGAACATTCCTAAGACAACTTTTCGTTCTCGATATGGCCATTTTGAATATACGGTGGTGCCGTTTGAACTGTCTAATGCACCAGCAACCTTTATAGACTTAATGCACAAGGTATTCCGACCATATCTTGATCAATTTGTCATTGTGTTTATTGATGACATATTGATTTATTCACAGACTCAAGAGGAACATGCACGCTATCTCTTTATTGTGCTACAAACATTGAGAGAACATAAATTGTATGCCAAGATGAGTAAATGCGAGTTTTAGATGAGGGAAGTGAAATTTCTGGGTCATGTGGTATTTGAACATGGGGTAGCTATTGATCCCACTAAGATTGAAGCCGTGATGAAATGGGAACAATCGTAGAATGAGACAGAAGTACGTAGTTTTTTGGGTTTAGCAAGCTACTACCAGAGGTTTGTAAAAGAGTTCTCAAAGCTTGCGATGTCGATGACTCCCCTTACAAAAAAAGGGGAGAAATTCTTGTAGACTCAAGCGTGTGAATTAGCCTTCGCACCTTGTAGGAGAAGTTGATGACAACTACTGTCCTCATTATTCCGAACAGTAGGGAAGGATACGATGTTTACATAGATGCTTCACTACGAGGCTTGGGATGCATATTAATGCAAGGAGACAAGGTAGTTTCATATGGCTTAAGACAACTCTAGATTCATGAGCAGAACTATCCCACTCACGACTTGAAGTTAGCTGCGATGGTTTTTGCGCTTAAGTTGTGGAGATGTTACTTGTATGAAGAAAATTTTTAAATTTTTTCTGATCATAAGAGCCTCAAGTATATATTCATACAAAAATACTTATATCTTCGACAAAGAAAGTGGGTTGAGTATTTAAAAGATTACGATTTCACACTCAACTACCATCCGGGGAAGGCTAATGTGGTCGTAGATGTACTTAGCAGGAAGTCTCGGGGCGAACTCAATGCTTTTGCAAGTAAATGGAAGATGATGGATGCCTTTGGAGACTATGATCTATGGGTTAGAGAAGATGGATCTTGGCCATGCTCATTTAGCCTTATGGCTCAACCTATCCTCCAACGTAGGGTTGTGGAGTTACAGTGCTTGGATCCTTACTTAGATTCGATTCAAGCTAAATTGGAAAATTGGGAAGCAGTTGAAGGTTGGTCTTTGAGGAATGGAGAACTAAGATATGGGGAAAAACTATTTGTACCCAATGATTCGTCCTTAAAGGAGGATATACTTGGAGAGTGTCATTGCTTTAAGTTTGCTATCCACCCCGGTGGAACAAAAATGTATAGAGACATGAAGCGTTAATATTGGTGGAAGGGAATGACGAAGGATGTGACAAGGTTCATAGCACGATGTGCAGTGTGTCAACAGGTGAAGGTGGAGCATCAAAAACCTGGAGGATTACTACAGTCCTTACCTATCCCAAAGTAGAAGTGGGATCACATCACCATGGACTTCATGTCTGGCTTTCCACAGACGTCGCGAGGGCATAATGCAGTATGAGTCATTGTTGACAGACTCACCAAATCTGCTCACTTCTTGAGTATGAAGACCACTGATATGTTAGAGACCTTGAGCAAGCTTTATATCCGCGAGATTGTTTGATTACATGGGGTTCCGCTCTCCATTGTGGCGGATCATGATTCTCGCTATGTGGCACAATTCTGGCAAAATCTACAACGAGCTATGGGGACAGAGTTATACTTTAGTACCGCATTTCATCCCCAAACAGATAGCCAATCTGAGAGGGTGATACAAATTTTGGAAGACATGTTACGGGTTTGTGTGTTAAATTTCAAGGAAAGTTGGAGTGAGCATTTGTCGTTGGTGAAATTTGCGTATAACAACAGCTATCGGGCAAGCATTGGAATGGCTCTTTATGAGGCCTTGTATGGAACAAAATGTAGATCCCCGACTTGTTGGTTAGAAGATGGAGAGAGCAGCTTGTTTGGGCCAGAAATGGTTAGGGAGACTACAGAGAAAATTCAACTCATCCAGGAGAGACTATGCACCACACAAAATAGAAAGAAAAGCTATGTGGATGGTTATATAGCGAGTAATTATTTTTAAAATACTAACATAGGTGAAGAGGTATGCATGAACCCTATAAATTGTAATAGTAGGAATAAATACTAGGGAGACAAATTGATTATGAAATTTAATTTTTGGAGTTGTTTAAGGTTGATAAGAGTAACTAAGAAAAAATTATTAATTTTTTAGGTCAAAATAATATTATCATAGAACCTGGGAGATCCGAAAAAAAAAATTGGAATAGCCGTTTAGCACATATAACGGTTTGGAGGAATAAAATAGTAATTTTAGAGTTTTGAGTGTAAATGTATTTTAGTTTTGAGATAAATAATAAAAATAAATATTTTCAGGTTAAAATAACATTAAAAATGAATCCAGAATGTCGAAAAACCTTAGGATAGTCATATAGATCAAATTGAAAATTCTTAATGGCAAAACCGTAATTTTGGAGAAAACTCAAACAACCTGTGAACGGTAAAAATTGGGATTTTGCTAACCTTATAACACCATTTTATCCCATTTTCCTTCATTTATTTTCCACCACTCTCACCCCATACCTCTTAGAACCTTAGAGGAAGATTAAGGGAGGAAGAAAAGGGAAGAATGAGGTCACTAGTGCTTGGGGTTCTTACGTGGAATTTTGATTTAAGGTAGAGGTTTTCTTCCATTCTTGTTCATTGAGGTTAGGGTAGTTTTATATATATATATATTCCTTCAATTGATTCATTCAATTTGTAAATGTCAGGCATAAAGAATTCTTTTTCCCTAGTGATGGTGCATAGGTGATAGCTAATCGGGGCTTCACCTAGGTTTCCTTGGAAATCAGTAGGAGTCGGAGAAGAAGATGGTGTGAACTCATCTTTTTCTGTTTCCTTGAATTCTGTATATCTAGACTGCATAGGTACATTTTATGGGAGTGTATGTAGGTCTGCTAATGGGGGAGGATGAACTAGCAATTCCTTTTAGCTTGAATTTTTTGTCTAGTTCTTCTGATATTTCCTTATCCCTTTTGGAGATACTGGAACATACATCAGACCGTCTTCCTTCATTAATTACTAAAGATGGATTAAACCTGCTTGATCCACTGGATCTTGCAGAATCGAAAGAGATTCTTACTCTTCCATCAGGCAATTGTTGAATTGTCTCTAGGTCAGTGCCGGTAGACTGGTCATCCTTATAATTTTTATTTTCTACCAACCATGACTTAGGGAGTTCAATTTCTTTCCAATAAAGTTTCCTAGGAACTTGGATGTTTGAATCACTAGTACTAGCCTACATCAATAAGGTACTTTCTTTAGGACTTTTCTTTAATGCATGCACATTCATATTTGTGGAAATGCATTTGTAATAAATCCTATGAATAAGCACTATTGATTCAGTCTCTTTTTCAAGTTTAGTAATTTCTCCTGAAAGCTGTATCCCTAAGGTTAAGGCTTTGGGAGTGTTCTTGCATCCTAGGCTTAAAGTGAAATCAGGATAGCAATCAAAATAAACTGGTCCATTATGGAGGCCTGCTTGCATTAATCCTATGATACTAGGTTGAAATTTTGTAAACCTAGCATCTCTAAGGGTTAATAGGACAGCCGCATTTTTGCCAGTCTGAATTAAAGGTTTAATAGCTTCTTGTACTAGTCCTAAGTGAATAAAATTAAATCCCTTTGATTTGTGTTTTTTGAGTGCTTCTTTACTGAGAAGCCGACAAATCTCTTCATTATTTTTTATTGGATAAACTGACTCAATGGTTTTGATTTGAAATTCTTCATTGAATGCTTTTGGCATCCATGAAGTTTGGTAAATTTCCCTACGGGGGACTTGGGGTATATTCCATCCCATCCAATTAGGTTGGGATATCTCACTCTCATATTCTTCTTCATTCACTATATTAGGTATAGTGCTAGATGAAGATTCTGTTGAGTTAGCCCTAGAGTTAGATCTGAATAATCTACTCATTTTAAAATCTAGATTTTTCAAATTTTAAATTACCTTTTAGATCTAGTCACTTGATTCATACCCCCTAATCTTTCTTTTCCTCAATTTCTTGCCTAAAATCCCTTAATTGCCACACAAGGACTTACAAATGGGATAAATAAAGAGGCTTACACACTCTTGGATAGACTAAGGCTAGGTGACCAAGTAAGGCTAAACAAATAGGTGATTTAAGAAATGAAAAGATAGAGATTTAAAACAAGTAAGAATATGCGAATAAAACACTAGAGGTAACTATCCAGGCCGTTAAATGGCTCTGATACCAAAATATAACAAAGGCGGAATTGCATGACATGTGAGGAGAATCACAAGCTGCAGATATAAATGGAAAATTGTATTTTCTGTAGTGAAGAAAATGTTTATAAAAACATACAAATTACAATACAGAGGCTTGCCTGGTTTCAAGAGCCAGATTCCTGTCTGGTTTGCATAGTGGTGGTTTATGCACGACCCCATTACTGGAATCTTTCCTATTGATCTACAAGATCAAGTCAATGTCTTCTCGTCTATTTACCAACCTAGTAAACGCGAGAGTCAGTTTCCTTTTTTACTAATGTTTGTTTGCAGGTACAGAGTTCCTTGGATTCTTAAGTGGAGTTGGGAATTTGTAGGATTCAACCTAGTTAGGCAATTCTATGCCAAATGGTGGTCCAGGTTCCAACAACAGGAAGTCATTGATCTAGTTTAAAAAGACTTCCCAGTAAGGATGCCGACCCCAGTCCCACAATCCTTACCTCCAGTGACTCCAGCAACTACAGCTAAGGCAGTTGAACCATCTCCCACGGTTTCAGAAAAACCACAGAGTTCAGCTCAAACCCCAGTAGTTAAGCAAAAGGAGAAGAAATCCTCCTCTAAGGATTCTTCCTCTAAGTCTAAAAAGAAGTACTCCAAGAAGAAGAAGAAGGCAGCACTACTGTTGAAGCTTCTTGAAGACTCTGATAGCAGCAGTGATTCATCCACCTCTTCACAAGGTTTAGTAAACCTTCTGGATACTCTGCAAAATGCCTAAGATCCATACGAAGACTGTGATGGCCTCACTCCTAACCTTTCATCCTCGTGATTATTATCTTTACATAAAATGGACAACTTTTCTTTCTTTAATAGGAGAAAATAGTGATTGAAGCCATCTTATGTAAAGAATGTGATCATACTAACGGCATATGCAATTCCGCCTTTGTTATATTTTGGTTTCAGAGCCATTTGACGGCTTGGATAGTTACCTCTATTGTTTTATTTGCATATTCTTACTTGTTTTAAATCTCTATCTTTTCATTTCTTAAATCACCTATTTGTTTTGCCTTACTTGGTCACCTAGCCTTAGTCAATCCAAGAGTGTGTAAGCCTCTTTGTTTATCCCATTTGTAAGTCCAGGTGTGGCAGTTAAGGGATTTTAGGCGAGAAACTGAGGAAAAGACAGATTGGGGGGTATGAATCAAGTGACTAGATCTAATATGTAATCTAAAATTTGAAAAATCTAGACTTAAAAATGAGTAGATTATTTAGATCTAACTCTAGGGCTAACTCATCTAGATCTTCATCTAGCACTATACCTAATATAGTAAATGAAGAAGAATTTGAGTGTGAGATATCCCAACCTAATTGGATAGGATGGAATATACCCAAAGTCCCCCGTAGGGAAATTTACCAAATTTCATGGATGCCAAAAGCATTCAATGAAGAATTTCAAGTCAAAACCATTGAGTCAGTTTATCCAATAAAAAATAATGAAGAGATTTGTCGGCTTCTCAGTAAAGAAGCACTCAAAAACACAAATCAAAGGGATTTAATTTTATTCACTTAGGACTAGTACAAGTAGCTATTAAACCTTTAATTCAGACTGGCAAAAATGCGGCTGTCCTATTAACCCTTAGAGATGCTAGGTTTACAGAATTTCAACCTAGTATCATAGGATTAATGCAGGCAGGCCTCCATAATGGACCAATTTATTTTGATTGCTATCCTGATTTCACTTTAGGCCTAGGATGCTAGAACACTCCCAAAGGCTTAGCCTTAGGGATACAGCTTTCAGGAGAAATTACTAAACTAGAAAAAGAGACTGAATAAATAGTACTTATTTATAGGATTTATTATAAATGCATTACCAAAAATATGAATGTGCATGCACTAAAGAAAAGTCCTATGCATTACCTAGGAGAAAAGTCCTATGCATTAAAGAAAAGAGAAGCCCCGATTAGCCATCACCTATGCACCATCACTAGGGAAAAAGAATTCTTTATCCCTGACATTTACAAATTGAAGAAACAATTCAAATCTAGGATTAATGAATCTCAAAGACTAGGATTAGAAAGTTTAAGTAGTAAAAAACAAAGAGAAATCCAACATAATTGGATTAAACTAATGTACAAACTAGAGTATGAAATTGCTTTTGCTGACTACTTAAGTAACTTCCACAAAGAAGTAAAAGTAGTAACTAAGCACAATTGGAAGACAGAAAATGCCACTGTTTCCTCCTGCCATCCTCCAGTAGAGACCATCACTTTTAATTACAAGAATAAAACAATCGCAACCTCTCCTTTTAAGATTCCCAGAAGTGAGTCTGATAAAAGCACACCAGAACAAAATAATTTGGTAAAATGGAAAAAATGATTATAGAACAAAACAATTTTACTAACCAAAGCATAATCACCATAGGTAAACAGTTAGATAATATTGAAACTAAACTTGATGAAGTTAGGCCATCTGTTAAGAAACTTGAAAAACCTTTAATCAACCTACCCACACATAGGACAAATTTGGGTTTAAAAGATAAACAGATAGCTCAACAACTTGATGTACTACTCCAGAGGACAAAAAGACAAGGTTCGTCCATCACAATCATCAATAGAACTTCTGATAGTTCAGAATACGATAGCTCATAAAGCTCATCTGATTCTGACAATGAAATTAGGAAATTAGAAAGACAGTTTGTTGATCACAATATCTACCAACTTAATTCCACCAAACCTGTTTCACAAATTAATAAGTTAATTTCAGTTCTTACTAGTTCCACAAAGAACTAGTATTCCAGACCAACACCGCCTGATCTTCAATAAGAAGAAAAAAATGTTTTAAACCAATTTTCTGTTCAGTCTAACAAACTCTATGAATGGAACATAGATGGGTTAAGTGAACAAGAAATCCTTAATAAAATTAGTCATATGTCCATGGTAGTAAATAGTTATGTCACCAACCTTGACACTCCTGAACCTGAAATTGTCAAATTAGTAGTATCAGGTTTCACAGGTGTACTAAGACATTGGTGGGATAACTATCTTACCCAGGAAAAATAAGACAAAATTATTAATGATATTTTAAGAGATGATGAAGGGGTTCCAATCTATGACGAAAGACACAATAAAGCCTCACCAAATGGCCGCAACACCTTTATCTTCACCATCATCAAACATTTTGTTGGCACACCCAGTAACATAGCAGCTAGGATCCATGACCAGCTCAACAACCTTAGGTGCCCAACACTTAGTGATTTTAGATGGAACAAAGATGTATTCATTTCCAGAGTTATGGTCCGAACAGACTGTCAAAAAACATTCTGGAAGGGAAAATTTGTTAATGGCTTACCAAGTCTCTTTGCCCATAAGGTTAGAGAAGCCCTTAGTAAAGACACTGGAATTATTGAATATGATTATTTGGCTTATGGAGAACTCATTAGCACCATAAAAAATGTAGGAATGAAATGGTGTGTTGACATGAGAATTAATAAGCAACTAAAAGATGAAAAGAAAAAGGCTAAATATGAATTAGGTGATTTTTTGTGAACAATATGGTCTTCAGCCTATAGCACCATCTCAGACCAGAAAACATAGACACAAATCACATAAGTCTTATTCTAGGAATAAATCTTATCACAAACGAAGTAAGAAACCATTTCACAAACCTAAATCTTCTAGTCGTCCCTATAGGAAGCCTAGAAAATCTTATAAGGGAAAAACTTATAAGAAAAAATCATCAGGAAAAGAAAAAGGTAAAGCTCAAGATGACATTAAATGTTTTAACTGCGGAAAAACAGGCCACATTAGTCCTGACTGTCCAGTTAAAAAACAAGTCAAAAGGTTAGGTTTAGCTCCTGAAGAAGAAGAAGAAATTCTCAAAATCTTTAGGATAAGCAACCTAGTTCGTCAGAAGAAGATTCAGATAGCTCAAATAGCCCTGATGATTCTTCAGACTACCAATTAGCCTCTGATCACCCTAGTGAACCTAACATCAAATTAGGTTGTAGTTGTCCCAAAAAGATTAGGAAAATCACCAAATGGACTGAAGAACATATCCTGATTGATCTAATCTCCAAGATAGAAGACCCAAATCTTAAGGATAATTATGTCAAATAACTTAGGAATTTGTTTGTTAAAAAAGACAAAACAACTTGTTCCTGAAAAATAATTAATTAGTCTTAACAAAACAATGGAATGATTCAGAAAGGAGAAAAAAAAAAAGAAATCACCTTACAAGACCTCCAGTGTGAAGTTAATAAATTAAAAGTTGAAATAAAAGATTTAAAGGCTCAAGAAAAAAAAATTTCAGAAGCTTTAAGTCTTTTACAATCCCAAAATGATTTTGATAAATCAAAGAACTCAGATCTTGAAGATCTTGAAGATCCTGACAACCAATCTGAACCAGTAAAATTAATTAATCCATTTAGCAACAGAGCATGTTCTCAGGGGATACCCGTAACCTCCACCTCTCGAGTGGAAAACTCTGGTTTAATGAACCTGCCACTTCACAGTGGATTCTCACAAACTAATGATGAAAATAGGATTAATTTAATTAATAAGATAAGTATCCAAAAATGGCATACTAATGTTAAAATAATTGTTAATGATAATTTTGAATTAGAAACCACTGCCCTTATTGACACAGGTGCAGATGTGAATTGCATACATGAAGGACTAATTCCCACAATGTTTTATGAAAAAACTTTGGAAAGACTTAGTTCAACCAATGGTAGTGAAATGAAAGTAAAATACAAACTCCCAAAGGTGCATGTCTGTCAAGATAATATATGTTTCAATACATCATTCCTTTTTGTCAGCAATATGACTGATCCTATCATTCTTGGTTTGCCATTCATATATCTTTTATATCCATTCACAATAGATACTAATGGCATAATAGCCAAGCCCTTTGGGCAAACTGTAACTTTCAATTTTGTAACTAAACCTGAAGAAAAACAATTAAGGCAGCTAAAAGACTATTCAGTCACACAGTCCCTTAATTTAATCAACAGAAAAATTAATCAAGTGAAATTTCTCCAACAAGAAATTAGTCACCTTAGGATTAATGAACAATTAACCAACCCAATCTTGATGAAAAAGATTGACAGGTTTAAACAAAAATTAGAAGCAGAAGTTTGTTCTACCATTCCTACAGCTTTCTGGCATAGGAAGAAACACATGGTCAGACTTCCATACATCAAAGGATTTAATGAGGCAAATATCCCCACTAAATACAGACCAATCCAAATGAACCATGAACTAATGGAAATCTGCAAAAAAGAGATTTCTGAATTACTTAAAAATGGTATCATCAGAAAAAGCAAATCACCGTGGTCCTACCCAGCTTTCTATGTCATCAAAAATGCAAAATTAGAAAGAGGAGTTCCAAGGCTAGTAATTAATTACAAACCCTTAAATGCTGTTTTAGAATGGATTAGATATCCAATTCCAAATAAACATGATTTAATTAAAAGACTCAATAAGTCTGTTATATTTTCAAATTTTGATCTCAAAAGTGGTTATTGGCAGATACAGATCCATCCAGAAGATAGATACAAGACTGCCTTTACTACCCTTTTTGGACAATATGAATAAAATGTCATGGCATTTGGTCTTAAAAATGCGCCCAGAGAATTCCAGAACATAATGAATGAAATTTTTAATTGCATTAGTCATTTTTCTATTGTCTATATAGATGATATTCTCATCTTCTCCAGGTCAATAGAAGAACACTGGAAGCACCTTAATGCTTTCAAAGAAATAGTCAAACAAAATGGGTTAGTCATCTCTGCACCCAAGATTAAGCTATTCCAAACCTCAGTAAGGTTTTTAGGGTATAATAGCCAACAGTCCACCATTGTTACCATCAGCCGATCTATTCAATTTGTTGATAAATTCCCTAATGAAATCCTTGACAAAACCCAACTTCAAAGGTTCTTAGGTTCCCTAAACTATGTTTCCGACTTTTATCAGGATCTTAGAAAAACTGTCAAACCTCTATATGACAGACTCAAAGGGAATCCTTCCCCTTGGACTTCAGTTCCTACATCCAGTGTTCAAAAGGTCATGCAGTTCATGAAAAACTCTACCTTGTCTTGGTATTCCTTCAATTGATTCATTCAAAATCATCCAAACTGATGCCTCCGATATTGGCTACGGTGGTATCCTCCTTCCAAGAGAATCTCCTAATTCTCCTGAATAAATTGTCCGATTCCATTCTGGAATTTGGCACAAAGCACAAGTAAATTATAACACAATTAAAAAAGAAATTTAATCTATTGTCCTGTGTGTCTCAAAATTCCAGGATGATATACTAAATTAGAAATTTCTAATACGTGTTTACTGTAAATCAGCAAAACATGTTTTAGAAAAAGATGTACAAAACATTGCTCGAAAGCAAATTTTTGCTAGATGACAATCTATTTTAAGTATTTTTTATTTGACATTGAATTTATTAAAGACAGTAATAACTGCATCCCTGATTTCCTAACCCGTGAATTTCTACAGGAGCCTCATGGCGGACAGGAAAAATCAATCCAGAACCTCCTCTAAAAACCCGGGAGGGGAAGAAGGATAAACAAAAAATGAATAGTGTTTTTACCTCAGATAAAGCAAAACAAGAAGTTGATATGCCATTAGCACTACCAGCCCCTTAACCTAGCCAGCTGTCAGGCCAACTCACAAATGCACCCCAGACATCTGTATCCAATAGATACCAAGTTTTAGGCAACCCTAATCCAACCAGGCCTATGCCCAATCTGTATTAGTCACCCGGCCAGTAGCCTTGCCGACTACCCAAGTTTACCCAGCCACTTTTACACCAATGGCCCAAAGACCGCCCACTAGGCAAATGGTCAACCCATATGTTTCACACCATGTCCAAGAAGCCTATCAAGGCCCAAAAGATGATTACCTCAAAGCATATACACAGAATGTATGTGCCATTGAACCTCCTTAAACCCCAGTCACCAACCCACAAGCGTTGGCCCAGTCTTACATACCTACAGGATGGACCTTTATCCCATCAGATCTTGAAAAAACCCATACCTTTTATCAAGATATCCTGTACTACACCAAATCTATTGTTACTAAGCCAATTAATGATAAAAATAACCCAAACAAGGTTATTTATCATTCGTTGCATATTTTAAAAATTATTTTTGTTTTTGATTGGGGCTCTCACCCTTCTTTGCTCCGAGAATTATCTTTTCATTCCAGACCTTTTAATTACTACGATTATAAAGAAGCATGGTTTAAGGTCTTACTCCACTAGAATGAGGACTACTCCCATTCTTGGTTCCTCAGATTTGATAAAGATTTCAAGAGCCAGGTTCCTGCCTGGTTCGCACAATGGTGGTTTATGCACGGCCCCATTACTGGAATCTTTCAAGTTGATCTGCAAGATCAAGTCAACGCCTTCTCGTCTATTTACCAACCTAGTAAACACAAGAGTCAGTTTTCTTTTTTACTAATGTTTGTTTGCAGGTACAGAGTTCCTTGGATTCTTAAGTGGAGTTGGGAATTTGCAGAATTTAACCTAGTTAGGCAATTCTATGTCAAATGGTGGCCCAGGTTCCAACAACAGGAAGTCATTGAACGAGTTAAAAAAGACTTCCCAGCAAGGATGCCGACCCCAATAGCGGTCCCACAATCCTTACCTCCAGCAACTTCAGCTAAGGCAGTTGAACCATCTCCCACAGGTTCCTGCCTGGTTCGCACAGTGGTGGTTTATGCACGGCCCCATTACTGGAATCTTTCATGTTGATTTGCAAGATCAAGTCAATGTTTTCTCATCTATTTACCAACCTAGTAAACACGAGAGTCAGTTTCCTTCTTTAATAATGTTTGTTTGCAAGTACTGACTTGATCCGAAATGTGTACACCCAAGTGCAGGCGGTCAAGTTGTAGTAATAATCCGGTTTGAGTCCGGAGTCGAATCCACAGGGAACTGGTAGTTTTGGTGTTTTAAAGTAATCGGTGAAGGAGACCAATTGATTGTAACCTTTGAGATTTCAGAGTTGTGAGATGTGGGTGAATTCCTTGAACAGAATATTAAATTCTTTCCAAGAAATTTTCTAGACAAAATATAAGATTGATTCAAATGGCATAGAAGTCATTCTTTAGTTCGAGGATCGAGACATGTGGTATATTATCTAGAATATTATATTTTTGCTTGATAACTCAATTAACTCCCGTGTCAACAGTGAGTCAATTGGGAGATAAAGACGGCCTATTAAGGTCATAGTTCCGATGTCTTACTAGAATTTTACAAGAATTATTTATACCGAGAGTTATCACACATACAAACAAACAAGTATTTCTTCATGACATCCAACCATGGCTTTAATATTTCATCCTTTTAAGTGAAGTTTGATAAAGGGGTATGATTAAAGGGTAGTCATGAATAATCTAGCCAGGGTACTTGCCTTGAAACAAAGAGTCTTTCCATGCAAGAGTCATCCGTGTCATAGAAAGACTTTCGATTATACAAAGTACCTTAGCTTTGCTAGATGCAATCAATCATCCAATGAGCAAGGGGATATAAACATTAAAAATTGGAAGAAAGCATCATATAATATCCGAATAATCCCAACATGTCCTTCACCTCTTACTAAAGAATGAATGAGTAGCTGCTCACTCTTCATAGCTTTGGTAAAGCTAGAAAAGTGAGTGATGCTGATCTCTCTAAGTAGAGGACTTCACAAAGTAAAAGTATAATTAACAAAGAGCTAATTTTCAAAGAAGAATGAGTGAGTCACGTTCCACCCTTCACGGCTTTGGTAAAACTCTAGAAAAGTGGAAGAGTTTTACTCCTCTAAGCAAGAAGGGAGCTCAAATAATGAAAATGCAAGATATAAATAAAAGCATGTATGTAAGAGCATAAATGTTAATACTAGAAGTAAATAAAAACATAAATATAAAGATTAAATGTAAATCAAGAACATAAATGTAAAGACTTAAAGTAAATAAAGGAATTACAACTCTTAAGTAAATGTAAATGTGAACATTAACGTAAAGGAATTTAGTGGGAATCTAAACTCCCCACTTCTTCTAACAAAGAGAAAGACTAAGACAAGAATTGAAATAGATGGATGTGATGAAATGCTAAGTGATGAATCCCTCAAATGGTTCCACCCCTCAGTCTCTCTTCTCCACAAAACTAAGTGTATTTATATGCAAGGAGAAGGCTGGGAGGGGGTAAATGAATAGAGCTGGGCGTCAAAGTCAAAGTGAAACGCCAACCACTTTGTAGGCAGTGTGTCCACACCGTTCGAACAGTTTCTCTGTCTTTACTCTCTGCCGTTCAAATGTCAGATGGAATTAATGCATCCCAGTTATGTTAGACCACACGTGGATTTTTGTAAAAATCTCCCTCCAAGTCTTTGTGCAGATCTCTCTCCAGGTCCTTGCAGAATCTTGATTGAACTTTCCAATAATTCCAGGGTCGTTCGAACGGTGGTTACCGTTCAAACGTGGCACTCAAGTGCCTGGGCCTTCTGATTGCAGCTCTACAAGTTTGCAACACGCCATGTCTTTAGTCAATCTGATCTTGTCCTTGATCCAATGGACGTTCAAACGTTTATTACCGTTCGAACGGAGTACTTGAATCTCCAGGGTCTTGGGTCTTGCCTTCAACACAGATTGCCGTGTCTGGCCTGGTTCACCATGATCGTTTGAACGGTGTTTAACGTTCGAATGTTGCTTCCTTATTCCAAGCTTCTACAATTTGTTTCTAAAAATGCTGTGATTGCCTGCAAAAGATACTTTTTGGTGCCTTTGAACCCTTGTTCACTTTAAGACCTGAAACATCATCATTTAAGCTCCACCAAAGCATAATTCGTCCAAAACATGGCATAAGAGTATGCTATTTTTGAGTGTTAATCACACCCCCAACCTAGATATTACAAGTCCCTAGTAATACAACAATTAATTAAATGCAATTCTATCTCTAACACCTTTTTCGTAAATTATTCGATTGCATTTAGCCTATGCAACAAGCCGTTAAACCTCTAGGTTTACCTTAGAGGACGAGTGTTGTCTCGTGAGGGTTTTCAGTGAAGCTACCCACAAACTTCGGTTGAACAAATGTAACTATGAGATTGCTGATTACAATAAATTATCATCATGGTCATTGAGACACCCATCCCTTAATTTTGATTTTAAGGTCCGCAAGCTCTCCACCATTGGTACTATCCCTATGCACAAATTAGCATTTGACACATTAGCATTTGAAATTTTCTTTGTAGTAGGGTGATCATTCCAGAAACAAGAATTGGTGTATAACAAACATTCCACTTTAATCACCCTTCATGAAAAGTTTTGACTTCCCAAATCTCGCATAGGGATGCTCTCAGCAAAAGATTCACTCTGAATATGGTGACTTATTTCTCACTGAGTATGTAATCAAAAGATGGTCAACCAGAAATTACATGCATAATTTAGTAAAGGAGTGAAACTTTATAGCAAATAGACTAATCATGTTCTTGGCATAACCTCATTGATGAATATTGATACAAATAACGAAATGATATATAACATACCCCAACTTGTGATTGACAACGTGCATATGCAACAGACTTGATATCAATTAGGGATTTTATAGGTTGTAATGTGGCTAGAGGTCAGTGGCTAACGAAACGACGTCAATGGAGTTTCAAAATTGCTATCTCTTTTATGCATTTTAGCACACCTCTCGTTGGCTTTTCGTCATTTCTTCTAGGAATGAGATTTATTTCTTTCATTTTTCCCATTTTTCACTTTCTTGGCAATTCCCTGTCTTTCTAACTCTTTTTTCTTTTTCAAAATTTTTTACCGATTTTCTTTTCTTTTGTGGAACAGTAGCCTCCAGTATCTTTTCTAGTTTTCTTGCTTTCCTTGTATCATTCAAATTTAAACGAGGGTATAAAAAAAATAGATAGCAAGGTAGGTCAAGTATTTTTCCCTGTGGCTTGGTCATCATATGGGTTTATTGGAAAAGAACTTATATTTTGAAGGCTTAATCAAGGCTGACTAGGGTCATACTTTTGTGAAAGGATGGGTTGAGGATCAAATTTAATCCAAAGATGGTCTAAGATCCTTTCTCAAGTATGTGTATACGCATGTGTCGTCTTGCCTGTATTTATTGCAAGATATGTCAATAGATCACATTCGTTGTATCAATCAAAACAAAATTAATGAGATTATTGAAAGATAGGCGATGAAAGAAAACAATTCTTGAGTAAATGTGGGTGTTCCCTCTGAAGCATTGCAAGGTTCAAAACTTACCGTGGTAACCTTTGTAATCTCCACTGATCATGTCAGGTTTAGCAGGGAATGTCGGTTATCTATCGATTCCATTTTCGAGTTTGATCACCGTGTACTTTGAGGACAACAAATACTCATGTTCATTTGATAATGTAAGCATAGAAATAATATTAGTTAAAAAAGTTGTGACCCGAGGACAAGATTGCCAAGATGTGTGTCAAACGGATCATGTGATTAGTTACTGTAACAAGCAATTTCAAAATCCACATGTGTTTTTATCAACATGAGTTTACTTTAAAATGCAATTTTTACAAATGCTTGCAACCAAATAAAAAAATGATAAACTGAATCATTCCATTCACAAGATATGATCATTAGGTATATCATTCATTGATGATCCAATTCATTCACAAGAGGCAACAAAATCAATATAACCACACAAAACTTTAAAAATATCTATCAAAACACCCAAACAAACTCCCCCACCCAAAAAAAAGACACAAAACAATCTCCCCCACTCAATCTCCTCTAGGTCTAGCCCTAAGATAGCTAAGAATCTCCTCCTGTTGTTTGAAGAACTGTGCTTGCGGTCAGAGAATCTCAGCTTGGTTGCTCTCAATCCCCATTATCATCTCCCTAAGGGACCTCCGAGTGCTAGAGCTAGGACTTGCCTGATCAGGCTGTGCTCTCTCCTCCTCCATCCCTCTTTTTTTCT
The DNA here is from genome assembly GCA_023539305.1 of Ilex asprella. Lineage (NCBI taxonomy): Eukaryota > Viridiplantae > Streptophyta > Magnoliopsida > Aquifoliales > Aquifoliaceae > Ilex > Ilex asprella. Next base: position 17,079,822 of record CM042190.1, on the reverse strand, counting down.
CTCGGTCAAGCTCTTCTTGTACTTCATCTCTTCTTTGGGCTGGTGGCATTTCTTGCCTTCTTGCAAATGGATCGTTGTGCCCACAACTTCTCTTGAATGAGCCCCTGTCAAGTTTTTCCCTTGGCAATTGTATCTCCATTTCGGGCCTCCCCCATACTCCATTCTCCAGAAAAATCTCTGTCACCAAAGTGCCAAAAGGTAAAGCACTTTTCTTCACATTGCATCATTTCTTGATTTCTTTTAAGAATGAGAGAAGGGAGGTCAATGCTATATCCTCTCCCTATAGCATAGACGAGGCGCGCCATCTCTGATAAAATCTCATTTTTCCTTTTTGGAGGGGCTAGGTTGGAGAGCGAAATCAACTTAAGCATTCTATATTTATCGGTTAGTTCCCCTTGTTTTAGAAAATTTCTCCCTCCCTATGAAAAGTTCACATCTCTGGTCAACTCTCTTCCTACCCTATCTAGCTCAACAATTTTCTTTGGAGGATAAATGAGGTTTTCTACTCGAGGGCAATTCGGGTCTAATTTCCTTGAGGTACGCCTCATCCACGTCGAAGTGGTTTCCCGGTACGTAAGTTCGTATAGAGCCATTGATGATTGCGACGTTAGAGTCGAACTCCTGCACTAAATCAACAACAGCTCTTCCTTCATTACTCAAATCTAACACCTAGTCTCTCATCTCCATCTCCTCCAGCAGACCCAGCTCAGCAAAATCAGAGACTACAATGTCTCTCTCACACACCACAGCTTGATTTCTAAAGAAATTTTTATACCTTTGTGCTTTCATAGTATTTGGAAATCTGGTATGATCGTACCTCTTCCTCTTCTCCCTACCTTTTTTGTCTTAGATCACCTCCTCAACCCAATTGGGTTCTTGGTTCACTGGTGGCTTACGTTCAGCAGGAATTTTAATTTGAGGCATGGCGTTCGAACGGTGTGGAGCCTGAGGGAGGTCTGAAACTTTGGGCTTGAGGTCTGGGGTTGATGCTTTTTAGCTAGAGAAGGGTAAGGGAGAGTCGAATTGGTGTTTCTTGCAGTGTGAGGGAAGATTAAGGTATGGGAAATGAGAAACGAGCTTTAGGGTTGGAGAAATTCAGAGTGATTTTGGGCTTTCTGAAATGAAAAAGACGATCAGGCTTTTATAATTCACGTCACACCGTTCGAACGTTATATGAAGAATTTTAAACAACCGTTCGAACAGAACTCAACGTTCGAACGGTAAACCAAAAATCAAATGTGTTGCTCCCAGTACTTTGGGTTTTCTTTAGTGTTTCCATCAGAGAGTTCATCAGATGCAAACTACTGCGAGCAGCAACCGTTTGAACGTTAGTTCCGTTCAAACGGTGGATCAAAAATAAAATTTTCTCTGTTACACTATACACAAAGAGAGAAGGCTAAACATCATTAATTCAAAACAAAAATTCATGGCGTCTCAGGATAAATCCCCACCCATGCTTGAGGTTGGCGTTTTGGGACATTCCTTACTCGGCCCATAATTTCATTGCAATAATTAAAAAAGCAAAAAAAAATATGTAAAAATTTCACACTATTTACCAAAATTCAGACTATTGGCTTTCATTCCTCAACATACAATTTTTTCACAGCTTATCAGGACGCAATCTTAATCCGAGTCATCCTCTGTGTAGCTTGAACTACCAATGACTCTTTCAATCTCTTGTCGCACAAATCGGTTAAGCATAACATTGGAATAGGATGGCATGTCAAGATAATCCTTACTCTGCCCATTCACTATCCAGTCTAATCGATCGAGTGCGCGACCAGAGATCGGTTCAGAACACTGATTGTATCTTTTATCATGAAATACCCGGCCATATTGTTTACAAGCACCAAGCCTCTTGGCACGTCGGCGTTTAGCAAAAGTGCTTTTGCCATAGAGGGGTTTTGCTTGCTGCTCTCGGATCACATTTTCCCTTACCAGTCTTACTTTTCTCATGATCACATTATGCACATCTAATGGAAAATTGCGTAGAGCTCCTAGACTAAACCAAAAAAATTTAACATCCATGATTCCTAGACTCACTATTCGGTTCTTTAACGTTTGTCAGTCACAAAGACAATTTAAACTGACCCACAGATAAGGCAACAACAAAAAATTTTAAAAATATTATGGCATGGGTACAAGAACAAAACACAGGCAAAATATTAGCCGAAAGGATTAATGATTTCATTTGGATTTGTAGGTATCTAAAGAAGCACGGGTCACCGCAGTTCAACCTCATTTCAAAGATCTATATTGGTAAGTTCGAAACATTGGGGACAATGTTTAGCTCAGTTCAACCTTAAAGTGAACAAGGGTTCAAAGGCACCAAAAGTATCTTTTGTAGGCGATTATAGCATTTGGAGGAATAAATTGTAAAAGCTTGGAATAAGGAAGCAACGTTCGAATGTTAAACACCGTTTGAACGATCATGGTGAACCAGGCCAGACACTATAATCTGTGTTACAAGCAAGACCCAAGACCCTGGAGATTCAAGTACGCCTCGATGTGGATGAGGCGTATCTCAAGGAAATTAGACCCAAATTGCCTCAAGTGAAAAACCCCATTTATCCTCCAAAGAAAAGTGTTGAGCTGGACAGGGTAGGAAGAGAGTTGACCGGAGATATGAATTTTTCATGGAGAGGGAGAAATTTTCTAAAACAAGGGGAACTGACCGATAAATATAGAATGCTTAACTTGATTGCGGTCTCCAACCTAGCCCCTCTAAAAAAAAATGAGATTTTGCCAGAGATGGCGTGCCTCCTCTATGCTATAGGGAGAGGGAATAGCATTGACCTCCCTTCTCTCATTCTTAATGAAATCAAGAAAGGATGCAACGTGAAGAAAAGTGCTTTACCTTTTGGTACTTTGGTGACAGAGATTTTTCTGGAGAATGGAGTATGGGAGAGTCCCAAAATGGAGATACAATAGCCAATGGGAAAACTTGACAGGGGCTTATTCAAGAGAAGCCGTGGGCACAACGATCCATCGACAAGAAGGCAAGAAATGCCACCAGCCCAAGGAGGGGATGAAGTACCAGAAGAGCTTGACCGAGAGGAAGAAAGAGAGATGGAGGAGGAGAGAGCACAGCTTGATCAAGCAGGTCCTAGCTCTAGCACTCGGAGGTCCCTTAGGGAGATGATGATGGGGATTGAGAGCAACCAAGCTGAGATTCTCCGACGGCAAGCTGAGATCTTCAAACAACAGGAGGAGATTCTTAGCTATCTTAGGGCTAGACCTAGAGGAGATTGAGTGGGGGAGATTTTTTTGTGTCTTTTCTTTTGTGTGTTTAGTTTGTTTGGGTGTTTCGATAGATATTTTCAAAGTTCTGTGTGGTTATGTTGAACGACCAATTGATTGTAACCTTTGAGATTTCAGGGTTGTGAGATGTGGGTGAATTCCTTGAACAGAATATTAAATTCTATCCAAGAAATTTTCTAGACAAAATATAAGATTGATTCAAATGGCGGAGAAGTCACTCTTTAGTTCGAGGATCGAGACATGTGGTCAATTATCCACAATATTATATTTTTTCTTGATAACTCAATTAACTCCCGTGTCAACGGCGAGTCAATCGGGAGATAAAGATGGCCTATTAAGGTCATGATTCCGATGTCTTACTAGAAGTTTACAAGAATTATTTATACCGAGAGTTATCGCGCGTACAAACAAGCAAGTATTTCTTCATGACATCCAACCATGACTTTAATATTTCATCATTTTAAGTGAAGTTTGATAAAGGGGTATGATTAAAGGGTTGTGATGAAGATCTAGCCGGGGTACTTGCCTTGAAACGAAGAGTCTTTCCATGCAAGAGTCATCCGTGTCATAAAAAGACTTTCGATTACACAAAGTACCTTAGCTTTACTAGATGCAATCAATCATCCAATGAGCAAGGGGATATAAACATTAAGCATTGGAACAAAGCATCAAATAATATCTGAATAATCATTACATGTCCTTCATCTCTTACTAAAGAGTGAATGAGTAACTACTCACTCTTCATAGCTTTGGTAAAGCTAGAAAAGTGAGTGATGATGATCCCTCTAAGTAGAGGACTTCACAAAGTAAAAGTATAATTAACAAGGAGCTAATCTTCAATGAAGAATGAGTGAATCATGTTCCACCCTTCACGGCTTTGGTAAAACTCTAGAAAAGTGGAAGAGTTTCACTCCTCTAAGCAAGAAGGAAACTCAAATAATGAAAATACAAGACATAACTTAAAGCTTGTATGTAGGAGCATAAATGTAAAGACTAGAAGTAAATAAAGACATAAATGTAAAGACTAAATGTAAATCAAGAACATAAATGTAAAAACTTAAAGTAAGTAAGGAAATTACAACTCTTAAGTAAATGTAAATGTGAACATTAACGTAAAGGAAATGAGTGGGAATCTAAACTCCCCACTTCTTCTAACAAAGAGAAAGACTAAGACAAGAATTGAAATAGATGGATGTGATGAAATGCCAGTTAAAAATTACATCCTGACTCAAGAGATGACACATAGGTTTAGCTATGGTACTGAAGTCTTTTATGAATCTCTTGTAAAAACCTGCATGTCCAAGGAATGATCGGACATCCTTTACAGTCTTCGGTGCTGGCAAATTTTCAACTAGATCAATTTTTACCTTGTCAACTTTCATGCCCTCAGACGACACAATGTGACCCAAGACAATGCCTTGTGTTACCATAAAATGATATTTTTCTCAATTAAGCACTAGATTAGCTTCTTCACACCTTACTAGGACCTTTTCTAAGTTTGCCAGACATAGATCAAATGAGTCACCATAGATAGAGAAATCGTCCATAAATATTTCCTAAAATTTTTCAACTATGTCACTAAACAAACTTACCATGCACCATTGAAATGTTGCAGGAGCGTTACAAAGTCCAAAAGACATTCTTTTGAATGCAAAGGTTCCAAAGGGACATGTGAATGTGGTTTTCTCCTGATCATCTAAGGCAATCTCAATTTTATTATACCCAGAATACCCATCCAAAAAATAGTAAAATCCATGGCCTGCAATTCTTTCCAGAACTTGGTCAAGGAATGGGAGAGGGAAATGGTCTTTCCTGGTTACCAAATTCAGTTTTCGATAATCAATGCACATTCGCCATCCTGTGACGACTCGAGTTGGCACTAGTTCATTGGTATCATTTTTTACTACTGTGACCCCAGATTTTTTGGGCACAACTTAGGTTGGACTTACCCATTTTCTATCGGAGATGGAAAAAATTATTCCTGCATCTAGGAGTTTGAGTACCTCTATTCTCACAACTTTCTTCATGTGAGGATTCAGTCTTCTCTGCATTTGACGGGAGGGTTTTGAGTCATCTTCAAGATATATTGCATGATTGCAGACTAATGGACTTATACCTTTCAAATCAGAGATGGTCCACCCAATGGTGCTTTTATGTCTTTTAAGAACTTTAATCAGTTTAGACTCTTGCAGGTCTCTGAGCTTAGATGAGATGACTACTGGGTATGACATGTTTTCTCCTGGGAGAGGTTTCAATTCAGGCTTAGGTGGCCTGTCACTTGATGAGATTGGCTTTATGCTATTTGGTGAAAGTTCCTCGAGTTTGGGTGCCCATGTCTCAACAGTATGAGTGGGGCATCTTTGTGGTTTTGACTCAGCTAAGTCAGACTCAATCAGAGGTGAGTCGGTCAAAGTTTCACAGAACGTGTCACTTAGATGTACTTGTATCAAAGATTCAATGGAGTTTACTTCCCCTTCGTCCTCATCCTCTCCTAGGTGTTTTGCAATATTGAAAATATTTAGTTCAAGTGTCAGATCCCCAAAGGTTAATTTCATGACTTCATTCCTGCAATCGATTAGTTCATTAGAAGTTGCTAGGAAGGGTCGACCAAGGATGACAGGAATTTGATTCTCTGAATGTAATGCTGGCTGAGTATCTAGAATAATGAAGTCAACTAGGAAGATTAAATTATCCACGTAGACAAGTACATCTTCCACAATATCCCTAGAAATTTTAACAGATCTGTCCGCTAATTGGAGTGTGACACTAGTGGGTTTGAGTTCACCCAGACCCAACTGTTGGTAGACAGAGTAAGGTAGCAAATTAACACTAGCCCCAAGATCTAACAGTGCTTGTTCTATTTTAAAATCTCCAATGATACATGAGACAGTTGGACATCCAGGGTCCTTGTATTTTGGAGGGGTTTTGCATTGTAGCAAGGCACTGGCTTGTTCAGTTAAGAAGGCTTTTTTCTAGACATTCTGGCTTTTCTTGACTGTGCACAAGTCTTTTAGAAACTTGGCATAAGATGGTACTTGTTGGATTGCATCCAAAAGTGGAATGTTGATTTTTACTTGCTTGAAAAGCTCGTAAATTTCAGGCTGTTGGTTCACCTTTTGGGTAGCCTTGAGTCTATGCGGGAAAGGAGTGGAAATTGGATGTGAAGGTTCTTCTTCCTTAGAAGATTCTGGTTCTTGCTCTATCTCAGGCTCGGGTTCCTTTCCATCTACAAGTTCAGGCTCAACTGTTGAGTTCATTGGGATTGACTCAGGTTTTGATTTTGGGAATAACATGTCCCTGACAGTTTTGTCAATCAACTTGCCACTTCTCAGTGTAGTGACAGCTTGAGCTTGATCTTGTGGAGGTTTTGGTTGGGCAGGAAATTTGCCCTTTTGTGTAGCCATGGATTGGGTTAGCTTTTGGATGTGGCTTTTAAGATCTTCAAAGGAGTGAGTGGTTTGTGCATTGAAGTTCATTTGAGTTTGCATGAACTGGTTCAATGTATCTACAAGGTTTCTCTTGTGCGATGGTTGATATGGTAGATATGCAAGAGGTCCTTGAGGTGGTGGTTGTGAATTTTGTGATTGATTCATGGGAATTGGTTGTGTGTTCCTCCAACTGAAGTTCGGATGGTTTCGCCACCTTGGGTTGTATGTTTCAGAGTATGGGTTGTTGTAAGGGTTGTTAAAATTGAAAATTGCATTTGATTGTTCTAACAAGACTTCTTTGAATCCAGGGATGGTAGGACATTCCCTAGTAGGATGTCCTGTCAATGCACAAATCCCACACACTTGTTCTGTGGAAGGGCCCAGTTCAACTTGATGAATATTTTTCATCTCTAAAGCTTCAAGCTTTCGAGATAAAGTGGACATTTTTGCTCTCAGGTCATCATCTTCTTTCAAGATATACTTTCCCCCTTAGGAAGTGGATGGTCTAGCTTCACTAGTGGTAGGGGAGACTGAGTCCCACATGAGAACTATCAGATATAGTGTCAAAGAAATAGAATGCCTCCTCCGGAATTTTACCCATAAATTCTCCTTGGGCCATCATTTCAACAAACTGACGCAGTCTAGTGGGTAAGGAGTTATAGAAGAATCCTACTAGAGTCTAATTTTCAAAAGCATGGTGTGGACAGGCTTGGAGTAGTTCTTTAAATCTATCCCAACTTTGGTAAAATGTTTCCCCTTCTTTTACCGAAAAATTCATAATTTGCCTTTTGAGCATGTTTGTCCGATGTAAGGAGAAATTTTTTCTAAAAAATTCATTTTGAAATATCTCACAGGTTGGCATGGAAAGGGATTTTAAAGAATTTAACCATTATTTAGCTTTGTCCTTTAGAGAGAAAGGAAAAAGTTTCATCTTGGCAAGTTCAGAATTGTCTTGAAATGTTCCACACACTTCTTCCAAGTCTTTCATATGTAAATATGGATTTTATTATCTGATCCATGGAAAGCAGACAATAACTGTGCAGTCCCCGGCTTTACTGTAAAGGGGGGTGCATCTGGAGGGAATACAAAACATGAGGGGATACTATTTCTTGTGGGATTCAGATAATCCCTCAAAGTTTGAATGTTAGGCACTTCATCTTCCCTCATGGGAACCTCTCCATTTCTATCAACATTTGCCATAATACTCTCACAAAAGTCTGCTATTGTTCTTGGTGAATTTGGTTCAGATTGGTTCACAGATCCAGAAGATTCTTGCGACAAATTTTTATAGTGAAGAGCGTTCTCAGACATAAAATAAATGGAAATAAAAATAAATTATTTACAGTAAACAGAAGAATATATACGAAAAGAAAAGGTCTTTTTACCTTTTACATGTAAAACACATTAAAACGGTTCCTCGGCAACGGCGCCAAAAACATAACTTGATCCGAAATGTGTACACCCAAGTGCAGGCGGTCAAGTTGTAGTAATAATCTGGTTTGAGTCCGGAATAGAATCCACAGGGAACTAGTAGTTTTGGTGTTTTAAAGTAATCGGTGAAGGAGACCAATTGATTATAACCTTTGAGATTTTAGGGTTGTGAGATGTGGGTGAATTCCTTGAACATAATATTAAATTCTTTCAAAGAAATTTTCTAGATAAAATATAAGATTGATTCAAATGGCGGAGAAGTCACTCTTCAGTTCGAGGATCGAGACATGTGGTCAATTATTCGGAATATTATATTTTTGCTTGATAACTCAATTAACTCCCGTGTCAACGGCGAGTCAATCGGGAGATAAAGATGGCCTATTAAGGTCATGATTCCGATGTCTTACTAGAAGTTTACAAGAATTATTTATACCGAGAGTTATCGCGCGTACAAACAAGCAAGTATTTCTTCATGACATCCAACAATGGCTTTAATATTTCATCATTTTAAGTGAAGTTTGATAAAGGGGAATGATTAAAGGGTAGTCATGAAGATCTAGCCGGGGTACTTGCCTTGAAATGAAGAGTCTTTCCATGCAAGAGTCATCCGTGTCATAAAAAGACTTTCGATTATACAAAGTACCTTAGCTTTGCTAGATGCAATCAATCATCCAATGAGCAAGGGGATATAAACATTAAGCATTGGAACAAAGTATCATATAATATCCAAATAATCACTACATGTCCTTCACCTCTTGCTAAAGAGTGAATGAGTAACTACTCACTCTTCATAGCTTTGGTAAAGCTAGAAAAGTGAGTGATGCTGATCCCTCTAAGTAGAGGACTTCAGAAAGTAAAAGTATAATTAACAAAGAGCTATAATCTTCAATGAAGAGTGAGTGAATCATGTTCCACCCTTCATGGCTTTGGTAAAACTCTAGAAAAGTGGAAGAGTTTCACTCCTCTAAGCAAGAAGGGAGCTCAAATAATGAAAATGCAAGACCTAAATAAAAGCATGTATGAGCATAAATGTAAAGACTAGAAGTAAATAAACACATAAATGTAAAGACTAAAAGTAAATCAAGAACATAAATATAAAGACTTAAAGTAAATAAAGGAATTACAACTCTTAAGTAAATGTAAATGTGAACATTAACGTAAAGGAAATGAGTGGGAATCTAAACTGCCCACTTCTTTTAACAAAGAGAAAGACTAAGACAAGAATTGAAATAGAGGGATGTAATGAAATGCTAAGTGATGAATCCCTCAAATGGTTCCACCCCTCAGTCTCTCCTCTCCACAAAACTAAGTGTATTTATAGGCAATGAGAAGGCATGGAGGGGGTAAAAGAATAGAGTTGGGCGTCAAAGTCAAAGTGAAACACCAACCACTCTGCAGGCAGTCTGTCCACACCGTTCGAACGGTTTGGGCGTTCGAACGGTTTCTCGGTCTTTGCTCTCTGCCGTTCAAACGTCAGATGGAATCAGTGCATGCCAGTTATATCAGACCACACGTGGTTTTCTTTAAAAATCTCCCTCCAAGTCTTTGTGCAGATCTCTCTCCAGGTCCTTGCAGAATCTTGACTGAACTTTCCACTAATTCCAGGGGCGTTCGAACGGTGGTTACCGTTCGAACGTGGCACTCAAGTGCCTGGGCCTTTTGACTGTAACTCTGCAAGTCTGCAACACGCCATGTCTTCAGTCAGTCTGATCTTATCCTTGCTCCAGTGGACGTTCGAACGTTTATTACTGTTCATACGGAATACTTGAATCTCCAGGGTCTTGGGTCTTGCCTGCAACACAGATTGTAGTGTCTGGCCTAGTTCACCATGATCGTTCGAATGGAGTTTAACGTTCGAACGTTGCTTCCTTATTTCAAGCCTCTACAATTTGTTCCTCAAAATGCTGTGATTGCCTGCAAAAGATACTTTTTGGTGCCTTTGAATCTTGATCACTTTAAGACCAGAAGCATCATCATTTAAGCTCCACCAAAGTATAATTAGTCCAAAATATGGCATAAGATTATGCTATTTTTAAGTGTTAATCAGGTACTGAGTTCCTTGGATTCTTAAGTGGAGTTGGGAATTTGCAGGATTCAACCTAGTTAGGCAATTCTATGCCAAATGGTGGCCTAGGTTCCAACAACAGGAAGTCATTGATCAAGTTAAAAAAGACTTCCCAGTAAGGATGCGGACCCCAGTAGCGGTCCCACAATCCTTATCTCCAGCAACTCCAGCTAAGGCAGTTGAACCATCTCCCACGGTTTCAGAAAAACCGCAGAGTTCAGCTCAACCCCAAACTGTTAAGCAAAAAGAGAAGAAATCCTCATCTAAGGAGTCTTCCTCTAAGTCCAAAAAGAAATCCTCCAAGAAGAAGAAGAAGGCAGCACTACTGTTGAAGCTTCTTGAGGAGTCTAATAGCAGCAGTGATTCATCCACCTCTTCACATGGTTCAGTAAACCTTCTAGACACTCTCCAAAATGCCCAGAATCCATATGAAGACTGTGATGACCTCACTCCTGACCTTTTATCCCCTTGATTATTATCTTTACATAAATGGCTTCAATCACTACTTTCTCCTATTAGAGAAAGAAAAGTTGTCCATTTTATGCAACGACAATACATCTTTCGGCCCTTTCAGTAAAAGCAACCGACAGTCACTATTCAAATCTGCTTTCCCACCGAAAGAAGATTCTCCAGACAACAGTTGGGCCCGTCAGTCCCACTAGTCAGCATTCACTCTGTGTAAAAGTAATTTACCCCACCTTTTCCACCAAAAGCAGAAGGTGAAACACTTTTCCCAGAGTTAAAGCAAAAGGAAAATCATTGCAACAATTCCCTCTGGAGCCCTTACCTCTATATAAGGCTCCCTTCATTCCATTGGAAGAGCAAGTCGTTTTCAGACTAACACTACACGCCTGGAAACACTTCACCCTACCTCTCTGATATTGTAAGCCTTCTTCATAATGCAAAAGAAGAGCTCACCCTTATCCTCACTTCTCCACTTGACCACTAGTTCTAGTGTTGTAAGTACTTATCTTTAATTTTCTGTATTGTAATTTGTATGTTTTTATAAACATTTCTTCAGTAAAGAAAATACAAATTTTCATTTATATCTACAGCTTGTGATTCTCCTCACATGTCATGCAATTTCGCCTTTGTTAAATTTTGGTATCAGAGCCATTTGACAGCCTGGATAGTTACCTATAGGGTTTTATTTGCATATTCTTACTTGTTTTAAATCTCTATCTTTTCATTTCTTAAATAACCTATTTGTTTAGACGTACTTGATCACCTAGCCTTAGTCTATCCAAGAGTGTGTAAACCTCTTTGTTTATCCCTTTTGTAAGTCTAGGTGTGATAATTAAGGGATTTTAGGCAAGAAACTGAGGAAAAGAAAGATTAGGGGGTATGAATCAAGTGACTAGATCTGATAGGTAATTTGAAATTTGAAAACTCTAGATTTAAAAATGAGTAGTTTATTCAGATCTAACTCTAGGGCTAACTCATCTAGATCTTCATCTAGCACAATACCTAATATAGTGATTGAAGAAGAATATGAATGTGAGATATCCCAACCTAATTGGATAGGATGGAATATACCCAAAGTCCCCCGTAGGGAAATTTACCAAACTTCATGGATGCCGAAAGCATTCAATGAAGAATTTCAAGTCAAAACCATTGAGTCAGTTTATCCAATAAAAAATAATGAAGAGATTTGTCGGTTTCTCAGTAAAGAAGCACTCCAAAAACACAAATCAAAGGGATTTAATTTTATTCACTTAGGACTAGTACAAGTAGCTATTAAACCTTTAATTCAGACTGGCAAAAATGCGGCTGTCCTATTAACCCTTAGAGATGCTAGGTTTACAGAATTTCAACCTAGTATCATAGGATTAAAGCAAGCAGGCCTCCATAATGGACCAATTTATTTTGATTGCTATCCTGATTTCACTTTAAGCCTAGGATGCAAGAACACTCCCAAAGCCTTAACCTTAGGGATACAACTTTCAGGAGAAATTACTAAACTTGAAAAAGAGACTGAATCAATAGTGCTTATTTATAGGATTTATTACAAATGCATTTTCACAAATATGAATGTGCATGCATTAAAGAAAAGTCCTAAAGAAAGTACCTTATTGATGTAGGCTAGTACTAGTGATTCAAACATCCAAGTTCCTAGGAAACATTATTGGAAAGACATTGAACTCCCTAAGTCATGGTTGGTAGAAAATAAAAATTATAAGGATGACCAGTCTACTGCCACTGACCTAGAGACAATTCAATAATTGCCTGATGGAAGAGTAAGAATCTCTTTCGATTCTGTAAGATCCAGTAGATCAAGCAGGTTTAATCCACCTTTAGTAATTAATGAAGGAAGACAGTCTGATGTATGTTCCAGTATCTCCAAAAGGGATAAGCAAATATCAGAATAACTAGACAAAAAATTCAACCTAAAAGGAATTGCTAGTTCGTCCTCCCCCATTAGCAAACCTACATACACTCCCATAAGTGTACCTGTGTAGTCTAGATATACAGAATTCAAGGAAACAGAAAAAGATGAGTTCACACCACCTTATTCTCTAACCCCTACTGATTTCCAAGGAAACCTAGGTGAAGCCCCGATTAGTCATCACCTATGCACCATCACTAGGGAAAAAGAATTCTTTATGCTTGACATTTACAAATTGAAGAAACAATTCAAATCTAGGATTAATGAATCTCAAAGACTAGGATTTGAAAGTTTAAGTAGTAAAAAACAAAGAGAAATCCAACATAATTGGATTAAACTAATGTACAAACTGGAGTCTGAAATTGCTTTTGCCGACTACTTAAGTAACTTCCACAAAGAAGTAAACGTAGTAACCAAGCACAATTGGAAGACAGAAAATGCCACTGTTTCCTCCAGCCATCCTCCAGTAGAGACCATCACTTTTAATTACATGAATAAAACAGTCACAGCCTCTCCTTTAAGATTCCCAGAAGTGAGCCTGATAAAAGCACACCAGAACAAAATAATTTGGTAAAAATGAAAAAAATGATTATAGAACAAAACAATTTTACCAACCAAAGCCTAATCACCATAGGTAAACTGTTAGATAAAATTGAAACTAAACTTGATGAAGTTAGGCCATCTGTTAAGAAACTTGAAAAACCCTTAATCAACCTACCCACAGATAGGACAAATTTGGGTTTAAAAGATAAACAGATAGCTCAATAACTTGATGTATTGCTCCAGAGGACAGAAAGACAAGGTTCATCCATCACAGTCATCAACAGAACTTTTGATAGTTCAGAATACGATAGCTCAGAAAGCTCATCTAATTTTGGCAATGAAATTAGGGAATTAGAAAGAGAGTTTGTTGATCACAATATCAACCAACTTAATTCCACCAAACCCGTTTCACAAATTAATAAGTTAATTTCAGTTCCTACTAGTTCCACAAAGAACTGCCACACCAACACCGCCTAATCTTCAATATGAAGAAAAAAATGTTTTAAACCAATGTTTTTTTCAATCTAACAAACTCTATGAATGGAACATAGATGGGTTAAGTGAACAAGAAATTCTTAATAAAATAAATCATATGTCCATGGTAGTAAATAGTTACGTCACCAACCTTGACACCCCTGAACCTGAAATTGTCAAATTAGTTGTCTCAGGGTTTACAGGTGTACTTAGACATTGGTGGGATAACTATCTTACCCAGGAACAACAAGACGAAATTATTAATGATGTTTTAAGAGATGATGAAGGGGTTCCAATCCATGATGAAAGAAATAATAGAGCCACACCAAATGGCCTCAACATCCTTATCTTCACCATCATCAAACATTTTATTGGCACACCTAGTAATATAGCAGCTAGGATCCATGACCAGCTCACCAATCTTAGGTGCCCAACACTTTGTGATTTTAGATGGTATAAAGATGTATTCATTTTCTGAGTTATGGTCCGAATAGATTGCCAAAAAGCATTATGGAAGAAAAAATTTGTCAATGGTTTGCCTTGTCTCTTTGCCCATAAGGTTAGAGAAGCTCTTAGTAAAGACACTGGAATAATTGAATATGATTCTTTGGCTTATGGAGAACTCATTAGCACCATCCAAAATGTAGGAATGAAATGGTGTATTGACATGAGAATCAATAAGCAACTAAAAATGAAAAGAAAAAGGCTAAATATGAATTAGGTGATTTTTGTGAACAATATGGTCTTCAGCCTATAGCACCATCTCAGACCAGAAAACATAGATACAAATCACATAAGCCTTATTCTAGGAGTAAATCATACCACAAAAGAAGTAAGAAACCATTTCACAAACCTAAATCCTCTAGTCATCCCTATAGGAAACCTAGAAAATCTTATAAGTAAAAAACTTATAAGAAAAAATCATCAGGAAATGGAAAAGGTAAAGCTCATGATGACATTAAATGTTTTAACTGTGGAAAAACAGACCATATTAGTCCTAACTATCCAGTTAAAAAATAAGTCAAAATGTTAGGTTTAGCTCCTGAAGAAGAAGAAGAAATTCTCAAAATTTTCAGGATAAACAACCCTAGTTCTTCAGAAGAAGATTCAGATAGCTCAAATAGCCCTGATGATTCTTCAGACTACCAATCAGGCTCTGATACCAAAATATAACAAAGGCGGAATTGCATGACATGTGAGGAGAATCACAAGCTGTAGATATAAATGGAAAATAGTATTTTCTTTACTGAAGAAAATGTTTATAAAAACATACAAATTACAATACAGAAAATTAGAGATAAGTACTTACAACACTAGAACTAGTGGTCTAGTGGAGAAGTGATGATAAGGGTGAGCTCTTCTTTTGTATTATGAAAAAGGCTTACAAGATCAGAGAGGTAGGGTGAAGTGTTTACAGGCGTGTAGTGTTAGTCTGAAAACGACTTTGTAGTTGATCACCCTAGTTAACCTAACATCAAATTAGGTGGAAGTTCTCCCAAAAAGATTAGGGTAATCACCAAACAAATTGAAGAACATATCCTTATTGGTATAATCTCCAAGATAGAGGACTTAGATCTTAAGGATAAATATGTCAAACAACTTAGAAATTTGTTTGTTAAAAAAGACACAAAACAACTTGTTCCTGAAAAACAATTGATTAGTCTTAACAGAACAATCGAACGATTCAGTAAGGAGAAAAAGAAAGAAATCACCTTACAAGACCTCCAGAGTGAAGTTAATAAATTAAAAGTTGAAATAAAACATTTAAAGGCTCAAAACAAAAAATTTGCATATGCTTTAAGTCTTTTACAATCCCAAAATGATTTGAAAAAATCAAAGGACTCAGATCCTAAATATTCTGAAGATCCTAACAATCAATCTGAACCTGAAAATTTAATTAATCCGTTTAGCAACAGAGCATGTTCTTAGGGGACATCCGTAACCTCCACCTCTCGAGTGGAAAACTCTGGTTTAATGAACCTGCCACCTCACAGTGGATGCTCACAAACTAATGAGGACAATAGGATTAATTTAATTCATAAGATAAGTGTCCAAAAATGGCATACTAATGTTAAAATCATAGTTAATGATAATTTTGAACTAGAAACCACTGCCCTTATCGATACAGGTGCAGATGTAAAATGCATTCACGAAGGACTAATTCCCACAATGTTTTATTAAAAAACTTTGGAAAGACTTAGTTCAGCCAATGGTAGTGAAATGAAAGTTAAATACAAACTCCCAAAGGTGCATATCTGTCAAGATAGTGCATGTTTCAAAACATCATTCCTTCTTGTCAGCAATATGACTGATCATATCATTCTTGGTTTGCCATTCATATATATTTTATATCCATTCACAATAGATACTATTGGCATAACAACCAAGCCCTTTGGCCAAACTGTAACTTTCAATTTTGTAACTAAACCTGAAGAAAAACAATTAAGGTAGCTAAAAGACTATTTAGTCACACAGTCCCTTAATTTAATCTACAGAAAAATTAATCAAGTGAAATTTCTCCAACAAGAAATTAGTCACCTTAGGATTAATGAACAATTAACCAACCCAATCTTGATGCAAAAGATTGACAGGTTTAAAGAAAAATTAGAAGCAGAAGTTTGTTCTACCCTTCATACAACTTTATGGCATAGGAAGAAACACATGGTCAGACTTCCAAACATCAAAGGATTTAATGAGGCAAATATTCCCACTAAATCCAGGCCAATCCAGATGAACAATGAAGTAATGGAAATCTGGAAAAAAGATATTTTTGAATTACTTAAAAATGGTATTATCAAAAAAAGCAAATCACCTTGGTCTTGCCCTGCTTTCTTTGTCATAAAAAATGCAGAATTAGAAAAAGGAGTTCCAAGGCTTGTAATTAATTACAAACCCTTAAATGCTGTTTTAGAATGGATTAGGTATCCAATTCCAAATAAACAAGATTTAATTAAAAGACTCAGTAAGTCTGTTATATTTTCAAAATTTGATCTCAAAAGTGGCTACTGACAGATACAGATCCATCTAGAGGATAGATATAAAATTGCCTTTACTACCCCTTTTGGTCATTATTAATGGAATGTCATGACATTTGGTTTAAAAAATGTGCCTAGTGAATTCCAGAACATAATGAATGAAATTTTTAATCGTATTAGTCATTTTTCTATTGTCTATATAGATGATATTCTCATCTTCTCCAGGTCAATAGAAGAACACTGGAAGCACCTTAATGCTTTCATAGAAATAGTCAAACAAAATGGGTTAGTCATCTCTGCACCAAAGATTAAGCTGTTCCAAACCTTAGTAAGGTTTTTAGGATATAATATCCAACAATCCACCATTATTCTTATCTGCAGATCTATTCAATTTGCTGATAAATTTTCTGATGAAATCCTTGACAAAACCCAACTTCAAAGGTTCTTAGGTTCCCTAAACTAAGTTTCTGACTTTTATCAGGATCTTGGGAAAACAGTTAAGCCTCTGTGACAGACTCAAAGGAAATCCTTCCCCTTGAACTTCTGTTCATACATCCATTGTTCAAAAGGTCAAGCAGTTCATTAAAACTCTGCATTGTCTTGGTATTCCTTCAATTGATTCATTCAAAATCATCAAAACTGATGCCTCCGATATTGGCTACAATGGTATCCTTCTTCAGAGAGAATCTTCTAATTCTCCTGAACAAATTGTCTGATTCCATTCTGAAATTTGGAACGAAGCACAAGCAAACTATAACACAATTAAAAAAGAAATTTTATCTATTGTCCTGTGTGTCTCAAAATTCCAGGATGATATACTAAATCAGAAATTTCTAATTTGGGTTGACTGTAAATCAGCAAAATATGTTTTGGAAAAAGATATACAAAACATTGCTAGTAAGCAAATTTTTGCCAGATGACAATCTATTTTAAGTATTTTTGATTTTGAAATAGAATATATTAAAGGCAGTAATAACTGCATATCTGATTTTCTAACCTGTGAATTTCTACAGGAACCTCATGGAGGACCGGAAAAGTCAATCCGGAACCTCCTCTAAAAACCCGAGGGGGAAGAAGGATAAACAAAAAATGAGTAGTATTTTTGCCTCAGATAAGGCAAAACAAGAAGCTGATTTGCCATTAACATTACTGGCTCCTTACCCAAGTCCATTGTCAGCCCAACTGACAAATGCACCCTAAACCTCTGTATCCAATAGATACCAAGTATTGGGTAACCCTAACCCAACCAGGCCAGTAGCCCTGCCGACTACCCAAGTTTACCAAGCCACTTTCACCCAAATGGCCCAAAGACCGCCCACTAGGCAAATGGACAACCCATATATTCCTCACCATGTCCAAGAAGCCCATCAAGGCCCGAAAGCTAATTACCTCAAAGCATATACACATAATGTATGTGCCATTGAACCTCTTTATACCCATATTACCAACCCACAAGTGTTGGCCTAGTCTTACCTACCTACAAGATGGACCTTTATCCCTTCAGACCTTGAAAAAGCCCATATTTTTTATCAAGATATCCTATACTACACCAAATCCATCGTTACCAAGCCAATTAATGATAAAAATAACCCAAACAACGTTATTTATCATTAATTTCATATTTTAAAGATTATTTCTGTTACTTATTGGGGCTCTCACCATTCTTTGCTCCGACAGTTACCTTTTCATTCCAGACCTTTCAATTACTATGACTACTGATTCACATAAAACTTTGTGTATTTTGTTATTCTTTTCATCTCGGTTTAATTGTTTATGAAGCTTAAAATGAGGAGATTTGTTGTAATTGAGCGCGTATTGATAATATTTGGTTTTATGCAGTTAAGACTTCCAAAACAAAGTTTTGATGAATGGAGGTGAAGAATAGCCTTGATGATGTAGTAGAAGAAGAAAGAAAGAAGAATTAGACACAGCTACCGCATGACTACCGGTAGTCGCTGGCTACTGGAGTTGCAGCTACCGCATGACTACCGGTAGTCCCTGGCTACTGGAGTGGCAGCTACCGCATGACTACCAGTAGTCGTTGGCTATTGGAGTTGCTGCTACCGCATGACTACCGGTAGTCGATGTCCTCTACAGATGCTGCTACAGCATGATTACCGGTAGTCACACCCCGATCTACCGGTAGTCGATTCTGATTTTCCCTAAATTCTACATACGCCTCTCAACTGTCTTGTGGACCCCACCATGCCTTCCTCCTGCCTCCCTCCTGTACGCCCATATTACTTTTCATGATGTTCACACCTGCCTTGGACGTTTTTGGAGGCTTTGCATTAAATGAAGAGAGAGAGGATGGGATGTGTTGGGTGTGCAGACATGCTCTGCCACCCCCTGTTTTTCCCTGGTTGCTGCATCCCCATTGATGGAGATCACATCTCCAGGCTATGCCTGGTCTCCTGGCACGTTTTTTATGATAACAAGATCTCTATAACAAGAAAGGAGAGAGTGGCTACCTAAGCTAGGAGTAGTTTTAGTGAAGAAGATGATGAATAGTGTAAAAGTTTAGATTTTTGGATTGTCTTCACCCATTTCTATTGTAATCTTCAGTAAGACTTTGTAAGCTTCCTTTATTACATTGAATGTCATTTATTTCAAGTTTAGTTCAAGTTTAATTACATGTTCTAGGTTCTACCATTGTAGTTTCAAGTTTTACATTTCAAGCTTTTCAATTGGGTATTGCTTATTTTTCTTCTTAGTATAAGTTTTCTTGTATTAGTTCAAGTTCCATGCTTCATTTCCTCATTATGTCCATTTAAATTATGAATGTCTTGCTTTTAATATGAGTAGTTAAGATTTAAGTTGGTTAATCTAAGGGAAGACCTCCTTTTGGGGATTCCATTTTAACTCTTCTTCATTCCTCCCTTTTGAGTCAAATGGTTCGGTTTGACGGGGTTGAGAGTGGATGAGTAGGTGAGCCTTTGATATCCCGTAGGCCTAGTCACGGATAATGCTTAGATACTCACCAATCTCGTCCCTAGCTTCCCTTGAATCAATCGTTCATTCATGCTCAATCGGAGGAAGGCTTTGAGTTGATTTGGTATTCTCATTGGAATGAATCCTTTGGATTAGCCAACACTTATTTTCTTGCATTTTCATTTACAAACACAACCCCAAAACATAAACAAAAGATTTTACATTTTCTTTACCTTTTTGCAAAATCACTTTCACAAAACTCCCTTTCTTACCTTGTGGATACGACCTTGGAATACTCTTCCAAGTAACACACGACACATGAAAGTCTCATTGCGATTGGGGAGCATTTTTGTGCATACACATCCCATTTTACATCATTCCATTTCCCTTGCCTCATTGTCCTTTCTTTTAACACTGTCCCTAGGGAAAGAAATCTTTCTCCCCCAGCCATACATTGCATCATTTGAGGAAGAGTAATTAGGTGTTAGTTGAGGTTAGGTTTATCAATCAATCAACTACAAAGAAGCATGGTTTAAGGTCTTACTCCACCAGAATGAGGACTACTCTCATTCCTGGTTCCTTAGATTTGATAAAAGATTTCAAGAGCCAGATTCCTGCCTGGTTTGCACACTGGTGGTTTATGCACGACCCCATTACTAGAATCTTTCCTGTTGATCTGCAAGATCAAGTCAACGTCTTCTCGTCTATTTACCAACCTAGTAGACATGAGAGTCAGTTTCCTTTTTTTACTAATGTTTGTTTGCAGGTACAGAGTTCCTTGGATTCTCAAGTGGAGTTGGAAATTTGCAGGATTCAACCTAGTTAGGCTATTCTATGCCAAATGGTGGCCTAGGTTCCAACAAAAGGAAGTCATTGATCTAGTTAAAAAAGACTTCCCAGTAAGGATGCCGACCCTAGTAGCAGTCCCACAATCCTTAACTCCAGTGACTCTAGCAACTACAGCTAAGGCAGTTGAACCATCTCCCACGGTTTTAGAAAAACCACAGAGTTCAGCTCAACCCCTAGCTGTTATGCAAAAGGAGAAGAAATCATCATATAAGGATTCTTCCTCTAAGTCCAAAAAGAAGTCCTCCAAGAAGAAGAAGAAGGCAACACTACTGTTGAAGCTTCTTGAAGACTCTGATAGCAGCAGTGATTCATCCACCTCTTCACAAGGTTCAGTAAACCTTCTGGACACTCTGCAAAATGCCCAAGATCCATACGAAGACTGTGATGACCTCACTCTTAACCTTTCATCCCCGTGATTATTATCTTTACATAAGATGACTTCAATCACTACTTTCTCCCATTAGAGAAAGAAAAGCTGTCCGTTTTATGTAACGACAATACATCACTCGGCCCTTTCAGAAAAAACAGCTGACAGTCACCATTCAAATCTGCTTTTCCACCGAAAGAAGATTCTCCAGACAACAACATGACCCACTAGTCCCACAAGTCATCATCTACTCTGAGTAAATGCTATTTTACTCCACCTTTTCCACCGAAAGCAGAAGTTGAAATGCTTTTCCCAAGAGTAAAAGCAAAAGAGAAATCATGACAGAGATTCCCTCAGCAATCCTTACGCCTATATAAGGATTTCCTTTCTCCTTTCAAGGGTAGGTCGTTTCTGACTAACATGATACACATGTAAACACTTCACCCTACCTCTCTAATATAGTAAGCCTTCTTCATAATGCAAAAGAAGAGCTCATCCTAATCCTCACTTCTCCACTAGACCACTAGTTCTAGTGTTGTAAGTACTTATCTTTAATTTTCTGTATTGTAATTTGTATGTTTTTATAAACATTTTCTTCAGTAAAGAAAATACAATTTTCCATTTATATCTACAACTTATGATTTGCCTCACATGTCATGCAATTCCGCCTTTGTTATATTGTGGTATCAGAGCCATTTGACGGCCTGGATAGTTACCTCTAGTGTTTTATTTGCATATTCTTACTTGTTTTAAATCTCTATCTTTTCATTTCTTAATATATATATGTTTTACCTCTAAATTCTATATATATGATATGAAATCATCATCTCTTAGTCTTTTTGCAAAGATTACACATTTTAAACAAAGTCAGTGTTAAATACCCATGAAAACTCTTTTCTTGTTTTAAAATCCTAGTTTTTGGAGAGTGATGAATTTTTTTCTTAAATTCTTCCTTTATTATTGATTTCAAAACCATACTGCTTTTTGTTGAGTAATAAAATAATGTTGTTGTGATCTCTTATATTTTTTGTAATTGGTTATTAAAAGTGTCATATGACAAATGTGGGGGATTTTTGAGATATGCTTGTAAATTGAGAAATTGAGTTTGGTATTGTATCTCTTATGAGTGTGGGATGACCATGGGTGGCCTTTGAGGAGATATCGTAGAGTGGGTAGACGTTCTTCATACTTCGTGTGGGTTTGAACTTTTTCTACCACTTGTAGCAGGGTTACTGCTTTGGTAAGACTAAATCGCTATTGCTCATGGGTATCGAGGCAAGGGTTAGTATACTAATACCTAGGTTGGATATGTCACTACCATTGATATGACATACGCCCTTCCTAAAGGATAGATATCTTGGAGAAGATTTGTGTGTGTGGGGGGGGCTAGATATTATTCAATGTATTGATTTATGGGGTTTGTCTCGTATCATGTTTGAGATACATATACATATTGTTGTGAAATATTCAATTTATTGATTACTGTTATTGTAGTGGAAAATGGTTTCCTACAAAGACTTGTGGAAGTATGGAATTCGGCAAGGTCTTGTGAAAAAATAGTTTATATTTTAGAAATGGTTATTTATTGTAACTTGGTTTTTACGGTTTATTTAATTTGCTGTGGCTACTTAAACTTAAGGTCTGTTTTAAAATGTCTCTGTATTACATCAAAGATTATATATACTATTTGTAATATGAGACCGATCATTTTATATGCTTTTATTAATCTTGTTCGGGTTTGGAATGATTTTCCTACAGAGCTTCGTGCTCATCCCATACAAATAATTTTTTTTTCCAGATTATAATAGCCTAGTGGAAGAGCTTGGCGTTGGTGAGCCAACACAGTGGGAAGCTCCAGTAGAAGGGGATGTATATCCCAAAGTGGATGCTCAGAGCAATACCTTCTTTTGTTTTCGATTGAGACTTTGTAAAACCCAATACTTTTGTTATTCCGTTGCACAAAATTAGTCTGATTCTTTTGGAGATGGAAGTGCCGTAGTTGGGCACATTCTTTTGGATGACATTGTATGTATGGTAAATGATGCATTAAATTCTTATGATTAGGAAGTTATTTAGTCGCACTCATGATTGTGATGGTTTTAGATAGTAATGTCGTCCAAACTGGATATGAATTATTTTAATGTAAAAGAAAAAATGCATGCGGTTACATCTTTACTTATAAATGGACCTGGTGTGGTCAATATAGTATAATTGCATAGGTAGTGTTTTGGGTAGGGCTCCCCGTACAAAGGAGACTCTGCCCGAATTTTGTTAAATTCAGGACCCCCAGTTTTTGGGGCGTTACAAAGTAACACACCTTTCAATGGGATACATCCATTGAAACTATACTGCTCCAACAGTCAATGCTTCATTAGCTAAATGTATAGGTCAGTGCTCCATTATATCAAAGAAAGATGGTGGAAATATTTTCTCAAGATGATAAATTGTAAGCACGATACGGTCCTTAACATATTCCGAATTTGAAGAACAGTTCACTGTCGAGCATAATTTGCTGAAAAAAATACACAATTCAATTATAGGTTGAACCACATTCTTAGGCAATGATTTTTGTATTGCCAGAGGAATAAGTTGTTGCATCAGAATATGATTGTCGTGATTCTTAAGACCCCAAATATTTCGCTCATTCATATTTACACGATGTGAAATATTTGATGCATATCCATCTGGTACTCTAACATTCTTTAAAACTTTGCCAAAACTATATTTCTCATCCTTATTCATTGCAAATTGTGCAGGAGACAAATACACTTTACCATAGCCTCTAGATTGTTGATCTAATGGTCTTCAAATATCCATCTCTTGTAGATCATGTCGTGCATTCAGACGGTCCTTAAATTTTTCCACCACTCCTAGTATTTTTCACAATAGATTGTCACAAACATTCTTTTCTATATGTATCACATCAAGGTTGTGTTTGATTAAATTATGCTTCCAATATGACAGCTCAAAGAAAATACTATTTTTCTTTTAACCATGTTTTTCAAACCTGGTCTTATCCCTATGTACTACTTTGATTTTCCTTTCCATAAGATCATGCTTTTTGTACTTAGTCAAAGTATGTTCTGATTCTAACTGTAGCAACAACTCAGTTCCAGAAAAAGTAGTAAACTTGCATCCATACTTTCTTGTGCCATCAAACGAGTCTTTGATCTTTCAAAATTTGTGGTTGTAAGGTAACCATCGACGGTGACCTATATAAGAATACTTTACACAATGCTTCAACAAATAAGACCAAGGTTTCATGCTACAAGTTGGACAAGTATATTCACCCTTCGTACTCCACCCTATCAAGTTGGCATATGCAGGAAAATAACTAATTGTCCATAACAATGTTGCATGCATTTGAAACATTTGGTTGCTTGATGCATCAAAGGTATGAATACCATCTGACCATAGTTCCTTCAACTCCTCCATTAATGGTTGTAAATATACATCAATCTTATTTCCAGGTTCTTGAGGCCCATCAATAAGCACAGATAGAATAAGAAATGGTTTTTTTTTATGCACAATCATGGTGGTAAGTTGTATGGAATCAATATGACGGGCCAAGTGCTATGAGCAATATTCATAGACCTAAATGGATTAAATCCATCAGTTGCTAACCCAAGCATGACATTCTGACAGTCACTAGCAAACATTGGGTTTTTCAAATTGAAAGTTTTCCATGCCAGAGAATCAGTAGGATGCCTTAATACACCGTCATCTGTTCGTCCCTCAACATGCCATCTTATAAGTGAAGATATTTTTGATGACATAAATAGTCTTTGTAGTCTTGGCTTCAAAGGAAAATATCTCACTTGTTTTGCAGCTATTTGTTTACCTTTGGTGGTGTCCATACTTAGATTACCTTCTTGATGTTTCCATCTAGAAGTGTTACATATATCACACTCATCACGTCCTTCATCCTTATTTCTAAACAACATACAACTGTTAGGGCATGCATCCCACGTCTTATACGTAAAGCCCAAGTCATCAGTTACCTTTCTGGCTTCATAGTATGAATTAGGAAGTTTTGCTTCCTTAGGCAAAATCTCAAACAAGAACTAAAGCAACATCATAACAGACTTATCTGTCCATCTATTAAGCACTTTCATATATAGAAGTTGAACAATAAACGACTGTCGTAAAATTTTTACACGCCGGATACAATTCACCTTTTGCTTCCTCTAGAAGTTTAAAATACTTTCTTGTTTCTTCATTAGCCCCTGATTAGGGACCATTTGCAGGTGGTTCATCATAATCATCATTTTCACCTACATTTGCAATTCCTATCGCTTCATGTATCATTTCGACCATTTTGTCCCTGACATCTAAATCAACATAACTTTCATTTTCTTGGTTACCATACAAAGACATGTAGGGTTCTCCATGGTTAATCCAATTCTTATACTTCTTTAAGAACCCATGGTAACCCCAAATGGTTACACACAATCTCTCGTGGAAAAAAGAAGCGACTTGCACATTTTTTACAAGGGCAATTGATTGTTGAACCTTTTGCCTTATTACTGTGTGCAAAATTGAGGAATTGATCAACCCCATTTAGGTAAATCAATCCAACTCTTGTCTATATTTCAACTAACTTGAACTGAAGAACAAAACTTTAACTTTTGAGAACCATTATTCAATTTACATGAAAAATATAGAAACATGATTACATGGAAGACTTCCAATATTTAAGCTAATTAATAAAATAGATGTAGCATAATCTAATAAATACAAGCAATATCTGAATAAAAAAACAAAAAAAAAAAATAGATTATATGTGAAGCGATATTATAGTTCAAAACATTAATATCTAACATATGAATTGCCAGTAGCGTATCACACTTTGTATCATAAGAAAACAAACTTGCTAACCTACTTGCTATAACTTAGGATGGTTTATGCTATACATATAGTTATAATTTCAGCCCTATACCCCTTCCTAGGTGCAAGAAAATACTTGACAAAAGGTTTTTACAGTAGAACGCCTTGTAAATTGCAATGGTATATAATACAAGGGAGAGAAGCATAAGGTAGCAAATCATTATATATAGCATTGCTTTTTAAGGATCCTTGATTATGTCTTAAAAGAAAGATCCCATCTCTTAGCAAACATACTCATTTGCTTTTTCTAGCGAATTAATCAAAATCCAAGAACAAGAATAAAACTTCAAGAAGAACATCATTAATTAGCTAAAAAATTATTTTATCAATCATAGAATGCAGTCGACAAACAATTATCATTTTACTTACCCAAATAATTATTATTTTAAGTTCTCAAAGTATAGGAGTATCAATTTGTGTCGTTTCATTTGCTTGTTGCTATTTTTGGATAGTGTCATTCTATTTTGTGTCGTGCCGTGTTTGTATTCGTATCAATACCCGCGAAAATGAAAAAAAATTAAAAAATGTCTAGGAAGATCAATTCGCCTCATGGCAAACAATAGTAAAGGAAGAAATAGAGTTGAGTAAGAAACTCAAGCACAGTTCTCCATGCAAATCAAGATGAGATAAAAGAAAGAAGTTCAAACAAAAAAAAATCCTAAAAAAAAAGATAAATCAAAAGCTATAGAGAACTGTATGACATTTAAAACGAATTAAATCTTGAAAAATACACAAAATAACAGCTGAAATTCCAAGAGGGCGGGCCAGGTATATGCAATGATAATGAAAGAGGGGAACTACATTTATATGAAAATCAACTAAATGAATGCCATTGCTGACTTAGAATGGCAATCCACACAAGTCCCTAACAATTTGCACAATGTAAATAATCATGAAATGCATTGTGTGAATGCTAGAAATTAAGAATACAATGCAAGAAATGAAGATTACAAGTAGAATGTAGTTTACAAAAAGTGAAATGGGTAAAGAAAATGTCAAAGTCCAAGCTTTCTCTCTCTACACAACTCGTAAGCGTAGGTAGCATCCATTTGAATGTGAGTGTGAATGATGAATGTATGGTATAAGAAGCCTTGCATTTTTGTCCATGGAGGGTCCCCCTAGCCCGTGTGCAGGCCTCTCATGAATGGGAGGCTGAGTTGAAAGCTTGGCAGGCTAGGAGAAGCCTAGCCTAGAACCCCCCTTGCAACCATCTTTCTCTCTCCGCCTCTCCCATCGTCCATCATATTTTGTTGACTTTGGGGTGTAGGAAGCATATATGTATGTAGAATATGTCAGGAAACAAGTGAAAAAAATTATAGGTGGGACCCCCAAGCAAATAGAGCATGAGTTGCTGGCGTTTTGGGCATTCTGGGCAAAACCTTTTTTACGGTTTTTGTAAACCTTCCGGAAGGTCTTTAGGATGGTGGCAGCTCAGAACCACTTTTAGTAAAATTGCCATAACTTTTGATCCAATAGTTGGATTGAGCTGAAATTTTGACATAATACAGAAGACATCCAGATCTACAACTTTTATGTTTTGTACTATTTCAGATTCACACTGGATCATGGTAAAAAATGGGAAAAACAGAGGTACTATGTCAAAAACTTAGGAAACCAGTGGGTTAACCTTCTGGAAGGTTGTCATCAAATAACACGTGACCAGGCCTACGGGCTATCAAAGACTCACAACCATGTCCACTCTAAACCTAGTCAAATCAAACCATCGTACATCGAGCGGAGGAAAGAAAATGATTAAAATGGAAAACCCAAGAGAAGGTCTCCTTTGAATTAGCCAACTAAAAATTTAGGTATTCATGATTGAAAGAAAAACAACAATTAAATGTAAAGTCATTATAGAGAAATGAAGATTGTGGCTAAGTCAATGCAAGAAAATATAAACTAAAAGAGAGTGCTTTGCATACCCATTTTGGGACTAAGAAATGAAGAAAGCTTGAATAGTATTGATGGTAAAAGCTTGAATGGAGGACTAAACTTGAAAACCACTTGCAATAAATTACATTAAAGACTTCAAAACAAAGCTTAGAAGATCCAGACTAGAAAATACAAGACAATTTAGGGAAAGAAAATAGAAAAACATTAACTTCTCTCTCTAACACTATTCATATTCTTCCTAGACTTTCTCTCCCTATATTGCAATCTATTCTTAATTTCTAGCACTTTAATCTCTTTTATTTCAAGTTTAATCTAGTTTAAATTCACGTTCTTGTATTTTCCATTGCTACAGTTGGGTTTCTTGACAACTTTTCCATTTTAGTGTTACATGAACTTCTCTTTGTAGTTTATCATTTCCTAGCATTAATACAAGTTCTAAGTTTTATTTTCATTTCCATTTCCTTTACATGTCCCTTTACATTATGCACTTCTTCCTTGCTTTCCTTCTATCATGAATAGATAGATTTTTAGTTGGCTAATTCAAGGGAGACCTCCTCTTGCGTTTTGCATTTCAACTCCTGCTCTTTCCTTTGCTCGGTGTATGATAGTTTGGTTTGAATGGGTTGAGAGTGGACGTGGTTTTGAGTCTTTGATAGCTTGTAGTCTTGTTCATGGGTTATGCTTGGATCCTCACCTCCATCTTGTCTATAGCTTCCCATGAATCAATTGTTCATCTAAGTACCATTGGAGGAAGGTTTCGAGCGAACCCTTCAGATTAGCCAACACTTGTTTTCATTTCATTTTCATTCACAAACTTCACTCCCCTAACCAAAACTCAATAGATTTTACACTTTTCCTTTTTAAAAAAAGTACCTTCACACAACTTACCTTCTTTCCCTGAGAAGACGATATTGGAATACCTTTTCAAGTAAAACACGATACTCAAAAGTCTCTCTGCGCCTGGGAACACTTTTGTACACACATGCATTTCATTACATTTCATTCATCCACCATTCTGTTTCTTTTTTGTTTGACTTTATTCCGAGGGAAAGTGACACTCCCTTTCCCACATATGTCATACACGTATTGAGGGCGATGTCCAGAGGTTAGGATACACTACAACGGAAACAATCAAGCA
The DNA here is from genome assembly GCA_023539305.1 of Ilex asprella. NCBI lineage: Eukaryota > Viridiplantae > Streptophyta > Magnoliopsida > Aquifoliales > Aquifoliaceae > Ilex > Ilex asprella. The sequence goes on along the minus strand of CM042190.1, from coordinate 17,051,194 downwards.
TTTTTGTGCTCATCCCTTCACCACACATTCATACTTAATTGCAGGGTTCCAAAAGTCATTATTTATGCTATAATTACCTGCAACATCAAAATTTCCACATTATTCATAACTCTAACTAACTCTAAGTAATTAAATGCAAAGTTAGGTTAAAAAGTATGGAATTAGACCATTAAATATGCAATGTTTTGTGCTCATCACACCACCCAACTAAAGTTTTGGAAGTCCCTAGCAAACAAAATGTAAAAATTAAGCCACCAAAAATAAACCTCCACTAATTCCGTTATTGCATTTAGCATATGCAACAAGCCTTTAAAACTCTAGGTGATCCCAAGTGGACGGGTTTTGTCTCGTGAAGGTTTTTAGTAAAGGTACCTAAAAACATATTTTCCTTGTATCCAATATTTAAAACATATGCCCTTATCCTAACTAGCAATGGGATGTCCATACTAGCTTTGTCCAACAAACCCGAACTAATCACACATAAAACACATTATAGTCTTAAATGTTATTCTAGAGTATCCACATACACATTCATTTTCAAACTCGTGTGTGTGTGTGTAATGAATATGTAATTTAAGCATTTACCCAATGGAATTCACATTCACATGGCTATCCAAATTAAGCTTTGATGCAACACTCACCAAGGATTTCTCTCAACAATGAATCACACTATTATTATCCTGGCATGCTCTCCATGTATATATGTGAGATAGAATCTTATGCACAAACTGAAGTATACTCACATATAATCCAAAAAATAAAGTACATGCATAACAATGAAACAACCTTGGCATAATCTCATGAAAGGAATGCTAAGGCATTAGATAGTAAAATCAACTTTTCTTTTTTAATTAAAGAATGCTTTCCTCATGCTTTCTCTAGATCATTTAGGACTTTCAAAGGTTATAATGGGGCCTTGGGGTGATATTTAAACAAATGAAATGAAGGATATAGGATAAAAAATAGAGTTGTTCTGAGTGGATGACCTTTATTTCAAAAAGATCTCCCTTTTATGGGATTTCTAGGCTAACACCATCACCACATTCTTGGTTTCTTTTTTCTTTTTATTTCCTTAACATTTTCCTTTTCTTTTTATCTTTCTTTTTCTTCTTCCACCCATTTTTTCTATTTTTCTTGGATTTTAATTCTTTTTTAATTCAATTCTTTGAATTCAACTTCATTCATCACCCTTTTGTTGGGTTTCCACATCACCATTCCTCCTCTTTCATGTTCAATCATGGTCATCTCTCGGAACAACCAAGGTGTGATAAATTTTTATCTTTTTGCACTGGCTTAATCACTTTTGTGGCATGGAAATGAATTTTCAACAAGGCTCAAACATGGCACCAGGGATAGAATTTCACAAGAAAAAAGAAAATGCTCAAAGCATTTCAAAGATGGCCTAAGATCATTTCTAAATAAGCATGGGAGAGCACATTGCATTTCAAGACAAAGTCAATCAACTACCCAAATGTACCTAACAAAAACAAGTATAATGAGATTATTGAACAAATTTAAAATTTAAAAAATTATTCCTTGAGTAAATATAAGTTCCCTCCAACAAGGACTGACAATAAAGCTCACACGGGTTCTTACTTATCTCCACTATTCATGTCAAGCACTAAATGTGAACTCAATTTGTAAATTGCTAAAATTACAAGTTCATGGCACTTATGGTTGAGTTCAAAAGCAAACAAGTATGTGATACTCTTAGCAATAGGATAAACTTCTATAATGTGCTCATGCATTCAAAGTTCAAATTGAAGACCAAGTAATCACAAATCTCATAACAATTAGGGTAGAGGAATATGATTCAATATTAGATAATTTTCACAAAAAGTGTCCAAAATTTTCAAAATTTTCACATTTCTCATTATTCTATACAAAAAATGGTGGACAATGTAAATGGTGCACCTCACCCCCAACTATAACCACGCGTTGTCCTCAATGCCCAAGGAATCATACAATGAGAAAAATGAAAGTAACATGGAAAATAAGATACTCTAATTTTTTATGAAAACATTTCGGATGGTTTGGCCATAAACCTTCCTAAAGGTTTAGCAAATTGGTTTCCCAAGGTTCCCATGATTCACTTCGAATCTGAACAGTACCAAACATAAAAGTTGTAAATCTGAATGTCATCTGTACTATGTCAAAATTTTCGCTCAATGCAATGGTTCGATCAAAAGTTATGGCAATTTTACTAAAAGTGGTCTTGAGCTGTCACCTTCTGGAGCGTTTTGCTTACTGGAATCGACCTTCTGGAAGGTTTACGAAAACCTTCCAGAAGGTTTTGCCTAGAACGCCTGCAACTCATGCTTCACTTGTTTGGAGGTCCCACCTATGATTCTTCCACTTGTTCCCTGACATATTCTATATACATACATACTTTTTACACCCCAAAGTCAGCAAAAGAAGATAGAGGATGAGAGAGGTGGAGAGAGAAATATGGATGCCATGGGGGTTGTAGGATAGGCTTCTTCTAGCCTGCCAAGCTTTTAACTCATCCTCCCGTTGATGGGAGGCCTGCACACAGGCTAAGGAGACCCTCCATAGACGAAAATGCAAGTTTTCCTACACCATATATTCAACATTCACACTTACATTCAAAGGGAGGCTACCTAAGCTTAGGAGTAGTGTAGAGAGAGAAAGCTTGGATTTTGACATTTTCTTTACCCATTTCACTTGTTTTAAGCTACATTCTACTTGTAATCTTCATTTCTTGCATTGTATTCTTAATTTCTAGCACTTTAATCTATTTTATTTCAAGTGTAATCCAGTTTAAATTCATGTTTTTGCATTTTCCATTGCTACAACTGGGTTTCTCTGCAACTTTTTCATTTTAGTGTTACATGAACTTCTCTTTGTAGTTTACCATTTCCTAGCATTAATACAAGTTCTAAGTTTCATTTTTGTTTTCATTTCCTTTACATGTCCCTTTAGATCATGCACTTCTTCCTTGTTTTCCTTTGATCATGAATAGCTAGATTTTTAGTTGGCTAATTCAAGGGAGACCTCCTCTTGGATTTTCCTTTTTTACTCATGTTCTTTCCTCCACTTGGTGTACTATTGTTAGGTTTGAATGGGTTTAGGGTGAACGTGGTTGTGAGTCCTTGATAGCTTGTAGGTCTGGTCACGGGTTATGCTTGCATCCTCACCTCCATCTTGTTTCTAGCTTCTCATTAATCAATCATTCATCTAAGCACCATGGAGGAAAGTTTTGAGTTGAGTTGGGAGTCTCATTGGAGTGAACCCTTTGGATTAGTCAACACTTGTTTTCATTTCATTTTCATTCACAAACATCACTCCCTAAACCAAAACTCAAAAGATTTTACACTTTTTTTTTTTGACAAAATCACCTTCACAAAAATGCTTGATTTATTTTCTTGTTGTTCCTAATCTCCTAACATCATCCCTCAACGTGTGTATGATATATGTGTGAAGGAGAGTGTCATTCTCCCTTAGGACGATGTCAAAAGAAAGGGCAAGGTAATGTTGGGATATGAAATGTGTGTGTGTGTGGGCAAAAATGCTATCCAAGCATAAGAAGACTTTCGAGTATCGTGTTTTAATTGGAGGTATTCTAAGGTCGTTTCGTTGAGGAAGAAAGTAAATCGTGTTGAAGGTGATTTTGGTAATCCAAAGTGTAAAATTTTTTGTTATTGAAGTTTGGTTTGTGAATTGTATTGAGATAAAAATGAAATAGAAAATAAGTGTTGGCTAATCCAAAGAGTTCACTCCAATGGGAATGTTAAGTCAGCTCGAAACCTTCATCCAATGGTGCATAAATAAATGATTGATTCATGGGAAGCTCTGGACAAGAGGAAAGTGAGGATCTAAGCATAACCCGTGACCAGGCCTACGAGCTATTAAGGACTCATAACCACGTCTACTCTCAACCCAGTTAAACCAAACCTAAGAGGAGGTCTCCTTTGAATTAGCCAAAGGAGAAAAGAACATGAATTGAAATGAAAAACCTAAGAGGAGGTCTCCTTTGAATTAGCCAACTAAAAATCTAGCTATTCATGATCAAAGGAAAACAAGGAAGTAGTGCATATTGTAAAGGGACATGTAAAAGAAATGAAAATGAAAATGAAACTTAGAACTTGTATTAATGCTAGGAAATGGTAAACTACAAAGAGAAGTTCATGTAACACTAAAATGGAAAAGTTGCAGAGAAACCCCGCTGTAGCAATGGAAAATGAAAGAACATAGTCGCCTTCACTTGAAACCTTCATGAGACAAAACTCGTCCACTAGCGATCACCTAGGGGTTTAAAGGCTTGTTGTATGTGCTAAATGTAATAATGGAATTAATATAGGCTTATTTTTGGTTGCTTAATTTTTTATATTTTGTTTGCTAGAGACTAGCAAAGCTTAAGTTTGGGGGCTATGATGAGCACAAAATATTGCATATTTAATGACCTCATTTCATGCTTTTTAACTTAACTTTGCATTTAATTACTTAGAGTTAGTTAAAGTTATAATAATGTAGAAATTTTTATGTTGCAGGTAATCATAGCGTAAATAATGACTATTGTAACCCTGTAACTAAGTATGAATGTGTGGTGAAGTGATGAACACATAAAATGAGGATTGAGAGGCTTGGAAGGTGAAGAAACCAAGAAAAATGGATTTTTAATGGAAACCTTCCGGAAGATTTAACCCACTGGTTTCCCAAGGTTTTGACATAGTACTGCTATTTTTTTTTTCATTTTTGACCATGACCCACTTCGAATCTGAAACATTATAAAGCATTAAAGTTGTAGATCTGGAAGTCTTATGTATTGTGACAAAATTTTAGCTCAATCCAACGGTTGGATAAAAAGTTATGGCACCGCTCCTGAGCTGTCACCCTCCAAAAGGTTTTGCTTACTGCAATCGATCTTCCGGAAGGTTTACAAAAACCTTATGGAAGTTTTGCCCAGAATGCCCAGAACGTGAACAACTCATGCTCCACTTGCTTGGGGGTCCTACCTTTGATTCTCCCACTTGTTCCCTGACATATTCTACATGCATACATGCCTCCTTGTAATTCCCCTAAATCCACCTTGAACGACATTACTATCTAAAACCATTCACATAATGACAATCACTCATAAAATCTATCAATAAAGAATTTTTTTTTTCATCATATACAAAATCTATAAAATCATCCCCAAAAGAATATGTCAAACCATGAAGATTAATTCAAAAAAATTAAACATAATATTGCAGTGGAATCACAAAAATAATGTTAGTCTTTACATTGACTCAAAAGGAATTTCCTAGTCTATTACAAAAGAGAATATGACTCTACATGTCCACCTTGGGATCTAGGTGCCCCTCTATTGGAGCTTCCCAATGTCCCAGCTCGTCAGCTTCGAGCTCCTCCTCTAGGCTATAATATGAAAATGTATTGTACGTAGGGACGAGCACTAAGCTCTGTAGCCACATTCCTCCCAAACTCGAACAAGGTTTTAAAATGTATAAAATAGTTCGGTCTCACTTTCAAAATATCATATATAACTTTGACATAAAATAGTGATTTTTTAACAGATCTCAAGTTAACGCATTAACAATAAATTAAATGAAAAGTAAAACCAAGTTACAAATAGTAAGCCATTTCTAATGACAAACCATTTCCAACAAGTTCTGGTGGAATCCCATACTTCTAACAAATTTTTGTAGAAACCATTTATCATTAGCCACAATCAACCATAGCCCACCAATTTGTACCATTACCCACATTATTTATCCATATCTCAAGTATGTTGGTCGCTTCTCAGGAATCTACTCAACGATTCTAGCTAGTTCACCCATCAATCACAAACACTTTAGGAAAGGCATATACCGTCTTCCACGGCACTAAAGAATCCTTCCCAGGAAAGGTATACCATCCCTTAGTCTTGAACGTACGTGAACAATAGTGGTTGCTCTCACAAATAACAATCCACTACAAGTGTTAGACAACCATCTTACCCCCGCTGGGATAGACTAACCTCTAACACTCTACAACAACTTTAGAATGCAATTCAAGTCCGTCACACCAAACCATATAAGATATATAATAACAACCATTTTCTCAAGTCATAAGTAAATCTAAAAATTCCCAAATTTTATATCCAAATCCATATTTATTTTTCTAATGGAACAATTTAAGACAAATGAGAAAGAGATCATCAAATATAAAATTTTTAGTATTTAATCTAGCACTAGAGTTATTGAAATCAAGAACAAATGAACATTAAGAAGAAAAATCTAAATTTCTCACAAACTATGGTTTCTATGGCTATCAAACCATAAATACCTTCAAAATAAGGTGATATTTGTAAGAACTTCAAGAAACAAGTATTTCATAGTATATATCTAAGATTTAGAAGCAAAACATACATATATATAAACCCTAACGTCAATGAACAAGAATGGAAGAAAACTCATACCTTGCTTCCTTAGTTTTTGTGTGAAGAAGATGAAGATTCAATCTTTCACAACTTGAATCTCTTATTTTTTCTTTCGTTCTACCTCTCTAAGCTTTCCTAGGGTTAGAAATGTTGAAATGAGGCTAATGGAGGCGTGCTTAAGTATTTATAGTGGAATGAATGGCCTCCTGTGCCCGATTCTGGAAGTCAGAATTCGTAATTGGCATTCGAACGTCATTTGACTTTCGAATGTCACTAGTGCAAATGACGGTTTTACGTTCGAATGTCACTTTGGCTTTCGAACGTTGGTTGTTCTCAGTACTTTTACATTTTTATTAGAGTTCATCAGACACCAAAGTACTAGGACTCACTGTCGTTCGAACGTCAATTCACGTTTGAACGTCATCCCAATTTCTTTTAAAACTTCCAATAAAGTTTTGACCCATTTAGAGGTCGATTTGGAAAATATTTGTTAAATACGCTTTCGTAGCCCTTGAAGTCTACTATCTGCTGTCAAAATTTTAGATCAAATGAAAATCTGAATAAAACGTTATGATTTAAATACTAAGATAGTGTCCAAAATCCTTTTTATCCAAATTCTCTCTGAAGTGTGCTTTCACTTCGGAATACTTTCAAACTTCTACAACATACCCTATTGCCTTAACTAACATTTTTATTTCTACTCTTACAATCTACATAGTTCATACATACATTATTACATATATTAGCAGTTCATCACTAATTACTTGCTACATAAATATAAAAGTGTCGGGGTTTACACTCCTACACCCCAAAGTCAGCAAAAGAAGATGGAGGATGGGAGAGGTGGAGAGAGAAAGATGGCTGCCAGGGGGATTACAGGCTAGGTTTTTCCTAGCTTGCTAAGCTTTCAACTCAGCCTCCCATTGATGGAAGGCTTGAACACAGGCTATGGGGACCCTCCATGAACAAAAATGCAAGTCTTTCTACACCATATATTCAGTATTCACACTCACATTCAAAGGGAGGTTACCAAAGCTTAGGAGTAGTGTAGAGAGTGAAAGCTTGGATTTTGACATTTACTTTACCCATTTCACTTGTTGTAAGCTACATTCTACTTGTAATTTTCATTTCTTATATTGCAGCTGAAATTTTGACACAATACAGAAGACATTCAGATCTACAACTTTCATATTTTGTACTATTTCAGATTCGAAGTGGATCATGGCCAAAAATGGAAAAAACAACGGTACTGAGTCAAAACCTTGGGAAACTAGTGAGCTAAGCCTTCTGGAAGGTTTATGGCCAAACCTTCTGGAATGTTTTCATCTAAAATCCATTTTCCTTGGTTTTTTCACCTTCTAAGCCTCTCAATCCTCATTTTATGTGTTCATCCCTTCACCACACATTTATACTCAGTTGCAGGGTTCCAAAAGCCATTATTTATGCTCTAATAACCTGCAACATCAAAATCTCCATATTATTCATAACTCTAACTAACTCTGAGTAATTAAATGCAAAGTTAAGTTAAAAAGCATGAAATACGGCCATTAAATATGCAATGTTTTGTGTTCATCACACCCTCGAGCTTAAGCTTTGCTAGTCCCTATCAAACAAAATGTAAAAAATAAGCAACAAAAAATATACCTATACTAATTTATGCAACAAGCCTGTAAACCCCTAGGTGATCCCTAGTGGACGAGTTTTGTCTTGTGAAGGTTTTCAGTGAAGGTACCTACAAACCTCTTTTGTTTGTATCCAATATTTAAAACATATGCCCTTATCCTAACTAGCAATGAGATGTCAATACTAGCTTTGTCCAACACACCTGAACTAATCACACATGAAACACATCATAGCCTTAAATGTTATTCTTGAGTATCCACATATATATTTATTTTCAAACTCGTGTGTGTAAAAATCCGGATAAATTTAAACTTTTATGAATAACGGGCAAAATGATAAATTGCTACCATGATTCGAGTTGTAAACCTAAATTTTTTAGAGCTCGGATGACGAAACGTACCTCACCTTTGGATTCGTCTCGCGAAACCTATCTACCATGTCAAATTTTATCGAATTTCGAGCTAGTCGGGTTTTTTGCGTTTTACGAGGCGGTCGAACTCCGGGAGACCTAAATACAAATTTTTTAGGAAAATTATGAGATTTTAAAAATAAATGAAGTCAAGAAAAAGTAAAAATATTTTAAACTTGAATCAAAGAGAAATTTAATCGTTTTGGGACAAAAACTAACCCGAAATTAAAAAGGGTCGTGTGGCACATTGTGGACCAAGTATTGAGAAATATAAATAGGGGGAAAATCTAATTTTCCCCCATTCTTGTTCAGCCGGCTAGTTGATAGAGAAGAGAGGGAAAAGAGAAGGAGAATTTCAACTTCTCTCTACGATCTACGAAACTACGGTGCTCGGATCCATTTGGGTCAAGAGGAAAAGTCATTCTCCTCGTCAACGGCTACGCCTACGTACCAAATATAAGAGCTTTCACCGAAGGTGGGGAAAACCAAAATTTTGGAGAAGATTGGATTTGAGCTTGGATTGATTCTTGGAACTTCCCAAGGGCATTCTTCACGCTACAAGAGGTAGAAGATTCTCATACTTAGGTCTATTCACAACCTTGAATGTTATATTGAAATGGGTAGGTTAATATAGATATACATGACTTGCCTATAGAAGTAATTTTGGTGAAATGAGTATTAAAATTAGGTAGAATATATTCTATCTTGAAATGAGTACGTAAAAATTACTTGATGTAATTTTTTGAATTATGTGAAATTGTGGGCAATTTATGTGTTTACATTATGTCATGATTTGGAAGTGTGTTGTTGACTAATATGAGTTGACATGCTTGGACTTGAGTTTTGGATAAAATATTGATAAATGCATGTTGGTTTATTGACATTGTGAGTTATGAAAATTATATGTTTTTGATAAAAATTTTCATTCATTTTATGAATTGTTTTTGAAATGGTTCATATAACACACATATATTATTGAACATCTTATTGTGGTTGCAATGAGACATTGCATTGCATGTGCGTGGAAACATCGTGATTAAGTGGGTTTGTGTGCATGATATTGTCAACACCACACTTGGTAGATGACAAGTGGGCTCGAGTAAGCTAGGTCAATGACTTGGCCGAGTCACACGATTTACATGGTGTTGAGGGTCGGGGTTAGCAAGAAGGGCTAGAAAATCCCTCGATTGCAAGACCCGGTGATTTGGATACGCACTTCTGCTGGTATTAGTCCATAAAGTGTGTCGGTGTACACAGGATCATTGGTGGAAGTCCATAAATCCCGTGTTGGTTGGGTGCCGTTGGTGTAAGCCCATAAATACTCACCCCATGTAAGTGCCCAGATTGATAATGCCATTTGATGTATAACATAAATGACAGAATTATACACATGAAAAATAGAATGTGTTGGAGAGCCGGGAAGGGCTCAGGATCATGGATGATGGGCAAATTCACAATAGCAATTGCATGTGTTGAAGAGCTAGGAAGGGCTCAAATCGGATGGTGAGAGTGAGTCTCATCTCATTTCGTAGCATTGCATTGTAAATTTTTAACATTGATAGCATATTCATGCTTGGAATGGGTGCATGATGACTTGGTTGCATATGAACATTTCATGTGCATTTAGGTTGGGGAGTAGCCTATTTAGGAAATACTCTACTGAGCGAGGCTCACCCTTTATGAAAAAATATTTCAGGTGCAGGGTTTACGCCGGTGGAGGGTTGTCACTTTAAGCCTCATGGATGAAGAAGCCAAAGTGTGGCTTATTTAAATTAATTTGTACAATTACGATAAATGTTTATTTTTGGCATGTAATTAATTGAAATCGCATGCGAATATTGTAATAGATCTTATATAAACCATGTTGGATGCCCAAATGCATGTTATGTTAGGGTTGGATTGGTTTTAGGAAGGTTTGGAATGAATTGGGGATGAAAAATAGGTGAAGTAGCAAATTTGGGCTGAACCTACCAGTAGGAACTACTGGTAGTTAATAGGTAAAATTTTGCCTTTCGGCCCCGAGCTACCGGTAGTCAACCGGTAGCTCATGGTCCAGTGGACCTGAACTACCAGTAGGTCCATAAACACCTACCGGTAGCTCTTCCAAAAATCTGAAACTTGAATGACTACTGGTAATCAACCGGTAGCTCATGGTCTAGTGGAGCCGAGCTACCGGTAGGTCCATAAGCACCTACTTGTAGCCAGTCTAAAAATCTGGAATTTTAAAATTATTTTGTCATGCCTTTGGACTACGTAACCTTATAGTTAAAGGGGGTAAATGGACTATAAATGTGATGTTTTGCACATTGGATCTTGGTTGGGTTTAAATGATTAAAGGAACACATATCATAATTGTGAAAAAAACCCCAGTTAGAGAAAAAGTTATTGGCTTGGTGTCGGGTCAAGTGACATCCACGGGTATTTTCGCAGGTTGATGGATGGTCAACGGTTAATAAAAGACCCCCAGATTTTGGGATGTCACAGCTTGGTGTCATAGCATAGGCCATAGATCTTGTATGAGTCTTATGGGAAATGAGTCTATCATCTTCCATTGCAAGAGAGAAAGAGGTGTAAGCCCTAGGTAAATGGTATACATAAGCTTGATGGGCATTGGGTTTAGACCATTGCATTCCATGTGCATTTCATGTTATGTGCTTTACTTGCTACATGATTATGTGCTATGTGTTATGTGAGTTATATGCATGGTGCGGTGAATATGAAAAAGAGGAGCACTAGGTTTAGAAAATAAAACCTTATGTTCGGAAAAAGGATGAACGGGATAGTTCAAAGTGTGAATGTCTACTAGTGGATGACATACACTCTACTAGTGAGGCAATGAGAAAATTCAAAAAATTTAAAATGTTGATTCCCATCTTAGTATACAATGTGAGACTCGTTTGATATCTGACTTATGTAGATGGCAAGTGGAGGAAGGGGGACACCGAGGCGGTGGGTGGAACAATAATCACCCACCACCGTCCTTTGACCAACAAGCATTTAACGAAACTATGGGCATGATGGCAGCTACTGTTGCACAAGCTAGCGCCAATGCCAATCAGGGAGGCACGGGTAACCTCCAACACTTCAAGGCACACAAGCCTTCAGTTTTTAAAGAAGGGGCGGATCCAATGGTGGCCGACCATTGGTTCTGACAAGTAAAAAAGATCTTAAGGGCTATGGAGATCGCCTCAGATGCCTCTAAAATCAGACTATCTACATTCCAGCTAGAAGGAGAAGCCCAAATATGGTGGGATTGGGTAATGGCCTCTGAGAACTTAGAGACCATGACATGGAAAGAGTTTCAAGAGCTCTTGATGGGTAAATACTTTTCAACGGCCGCTCGATATGCAAAGGCCCGGGAATTCCTAGAATTGAAACAAGGGACAATGAAGGTGATGGAGATGTAGCCAGGTTCATAGAACTAGCCCGTTTTGTAGATGATTACGTGGCCATCGATATGGCCAAAGTAAGAAAGTTTGAGGATAGGTTGAAATTATCCATCCAAGAAAAGATTGTGGGCCTCTGCGTGTAAGAAATTGACACAATGGTCGAGACAGCCATGGCCATTGAGAAGGAAGTTGAAGATGCACGAAGCATCTGAGAGGCTGGTGCCAAAGATAAGAAGAAGAAGGGTCAATACTCTTCTTCTTGCTCGGGAAAGAAGTAGAGGACTTCTACCCTATAAGGGTCTCAGGGACAGGGCAGCGGCCATCAGGGCTAAGGCCAAGGTCGATCCTCCCAAGGTGGGAAAAACTTTAGGATTACCCACCAGACAGGCCAAAAGACTTGTTTTCATTGCCATCAACCGGGTCCCATGAAGCGGGATTGTCCTCAGAGGTAGGGATCCTACAGTTATGGGACTTCTCAGTCCCAATCCTTAGTGTGGCAACCACAGTCACACTACATTCCTCCCTACCCCATCACGGGCTAGGAAAGTCAGTACCACTTTCAGGACACTAATCCAGCCCTTACCACTTTTAGAGCGGGGATTTTGCAATCAGGCCGAGAGCAGGGAGCGTAGGCTGAAACTTCGGGGATCTAGGAATGTGTCTACGCCATCACACCTCATGCTGAGCCAGTGGATCATTCAGTCATCCAGGGTATATTTTTACTCTCTTGCTTATGGGCTAGGGTGTTATTTGACTCTGGCGCATCGCATTCATTCATTTCTGCATCATGTGTTAGAGATTTGGTCTCAGAGATTGATACCTTGGAAGAGCCATTATATGTGAGTTCTCTCCTAGGAGCTAGGGTGAGTCTCGATCAGATATATCGGAGTTGTGAGTTAGAGATCTTGGGGATCCTACTCACCATGGACCTTAGGGTCATGGAGATGTCAGAATTCGATGTCATCCTAGGGATAGATTGGTTGGCGATACACCGATTCGTCATTGATTGTGATCAGAAAAGGGTCACGGCCTATACACCGGAAGGTGTTTGTTTCAAGTTTCAGGAGAAAAAGCACGATGCATTGGCCCAAGTCATGTACGACTCTCGGTGGCATGAGCAGTTGATAGGTTAGCTAGCAAGCCTTAAATTGGAGGAAGAGGAAAGACAGGAGTTGGGCCTACTTCAGGTTGTTTGTGAGTATGAGGATGTTTTTTTGGACGAACTACCAGGATTAACCCCCATAGAGATGTGGACTTTAGCATTGAGTTGCACCCTGGTACCTCTCCTATTTTTATGACTCCACATAGAATGGCACTTGCTGAGTTGCAAGAACTCAATGTCCAATTACAAGAATTGTTGGACAAGGGTTTTATCAGACCGAGCACTTCACAATGGGGAGCTCTGGTATTGTTTGCCAAGAAGAATGATAAGACTCTTCGGCTATGTATAGACTACCGATAGTTAAACCAGGTCACTATCAAGAATAAGTACCCTTTGCTGAGGATTAATGATTTGTTTGATCAGCTGAGGGAAGCGTGGGTCTACTCCAAAATAGATCTCCGCACAAGTTACCATCAGTTGAGGATCAAGGAGGCAGATATCCCTAAGACGGCGTTTAAAACACGGTATGAGCATTTTGAGTTCTCAGTGATGCCATTTGGATTGATGAATGCCCCGGTGGCATTCATGGATCTCATAAATAGGGTGTTCCAACCCTATTTAGATCAGTTTGTCGTAGTCTTTGTTGACGATATTTTGATCTACTCTAAGTCTGAGGAAGAGCATGAGGATCACTTGAGGATTGTTCTCCAGACCTTGAGTGATCACCAATTGTACACCAAGTTCAGCAAGTGTGAATTTTGGCTGACTCGGGTAAAATTTTTGGGACATGTAGTGTCGGCTTCGAGTTTATCCGTAGACTCGGAGAAGGTTGAGGCAGTCACGAATTGGGAGAGGCCGAAGTCAGTCTTCGAGATACACAATTTCTTGGGATTTACAGGGTACTATAGAAAGTTCATTGAAGACTTCTCTCGATGAGCTGCACCTATGATGAAGTTGACCCAAAAGGAGGTCAAGTTCGGGTGGAATGATTCTTGTGAAAAGGCATTATAGGAGTTAAAGAGGAGGCTTACTTCTGCTCCTATTCTGATAGTTCTGGAGAGGAGACAGAGGTACACAGTGTATTGTGATGCCTCGAAGGATGAATTGGGATGTGTCTTGAAGCACTCCAGGAGATTAGTCGCTTATGGTTCTCGGCAGTTGAAGAATCACGAGCAGAATTACCCCACACATGACATGGATTTGGCAGCTATTGTCTTTGCCTTGAAGGCTTGACGCCACTATCTATATGGTGAGCAATTTGAGGTGTTTTCGGACTACAAAAGTCTGAAATATATCTTTACACAATGGGACCTCAACATGAGACAACATAAGTGGATGGAGTACTTGGAAGCTTATGACTTCACTTTCCATTATCGTCCCGGTAAGGCAAATGTGGTGGCAGATGCACTCAGCCGAAAGTCAAGGGAAGCCTTGGCTAGTGTGGCTTCCTGGGAGTGGCTTATGCTCGAGACTGTGGGACAGTTCGGGCTACATTATAGGGGTCAGGGCACTTTGGGGAGCTTGGTTGTGATGCCTTCCTTACTAAGCAAGGTGATTAAATCCCAGAGCCAAGACACGAAATTAGTATCCATCAGGGACCGGGTACAGGCAGGCTTAGATGACGAAGGTTGAGCCATTCATACGGATGGTAGTCTTCGATATAGGGGAAGGATTGTGGTTCTCCAGTTTGTCGATTTGAGAATTGAGATTCTTAGGGAGTTTTATTGCTTCCGTTTTGTAATTCATCAAGGTGGCACGAAGATATAGCACGATCTTCGTCGCCAGTATTATTGGAGTGGGATGAAGAAGCACGTTAGAGACTTTGTCAGTAGATGTCTCACGTGTCAGCATGTCAAGGCCGAGCACCAAAGACCAGCAGGGTTGCTCCAGCCTTTAAAGGTGGCGGAGTGGAAGTGGGAGTATGTCACGATGGACTTTGTGACCCACCTGCCACGGACATCGCTGGGACATGACGCGATGTAGGTGATAGTGGACCGGCTTACCAAGTCGGCACACTTTTTGGCAGTAAGAATGACCTTCAGATTGGAAGAATTCTACAAGCTATATATACGGGAGATAGTCCGGCTGCATGGGGTGCCCTTATCTATACTATCGGATCGGGATCCCAGGTTTACAGCTCACTTTTGGGAGAGTTTTCAGCGAGCCATAGTGACGCAGTTGACGATGAGTACAACCTTTCATCCCCAGACGGACGGTTAGTCGGAGAGGACTGTCCAGATTTTAAAGGATATGCGGCGGATATGCGTTCTAGACCTTAAAGGTAGTTGGGAAGATCATTTACCATTAGTGGAGTTCACCTATAACAATAGTTACCGGATGAGTATACAGATGATACCTTATGAGGCACTGTAGGGGAGTCCTTGCCGTTCTCCGGTGTGTTGGATGGAGGTTGGAGAGAGACCCTCTATGGGCCCAGACTTGATTAGAGACACCTCGGGGAAGGTGAATTTGATACGAAAGTATCTTCTTACTACTCAAAGCCGGCAGAAGAGCTACGCCGATAGTCGGCAACGACCTTTGGAGTTTGAGGTAGGGGATCACGTCTTCTTAAAGGTGACACCTAAGAAGGGAATAGTCAAATTCGAAAGGTAAGGAAAGTTGTCATCGAGGTTTATTAGGCCATTGAAAGGGTGGGCACAGTGGCTTATTAGTTAGCATTGCCGCCAAATTTGTCGGGTGTTCACACGGTATTCCATGTCTCTATACTCCGACAGTATACTCCAGATCTGACACATATGGTGGATTGGGGTGAGTTGATGGTTGATAGGGATGGGACCTTCGAGGAGGGATCGGTGGGTATCATGGATAGTCGGGAGCAAATTTTACAAGGCAAGACTGTGAGACTAGTGAAGGTGTTGTGGGAACACCAGGGAGTGAAGAAGGTAACATGGGAGCGTGAGGACACCATTCGTGCCAGTTATCTGTTCTTATTGGAGGATGGAGGTACATGTCTACAATTTTAGGTAGAAAATTACTTGTTGCATGTGCATGTGGTTAAGAGTGCATGTGTGCATGAATTTCAGGGAAGAAATTCTCTTAAGGGGGGAAGAATGTAAAAATCCGGATATATTTGATCTTTTATGAATAAAGGGCAAAACGATAAATTACCACTATAGTTCGAGTTGTAAACCTTAATTTTTCTAGAGCTCAGATGACAAAACGGACCTCACCGTTGGATTCGTCTGATAAAACCTAGTTATCATGTCAAATTTTATCGAATTCTGATATAATCGATTTTTTTCGCATTTTACAAGGCGGTCGGACCCCCGGGAGACCCAAATACGAAATTTTTTGAAAAATTATGAGATTTTGAAAATAAATGAAGTCAAGACAAAGTAAAAATATTTTAAACTTGAACCGGAGCAAAATTTAATAGTTTTGGGACGAAAACGAACCCGAAATTAAAAAGGGTCGTGTGGTATGTTGTGGACTAAGTATTGAGAAATATAAATAGGGGGAAAATCTGATTTTTCCCCCATTCTTGTTCAGCCGGCTAGCCTATAGAGAAGAGAGGAAAAATAGAAGGAGAACTCCAACTTCTCTCTATGATCTACGAAGCTATGGTGCTCGGATCCATTTGGGCCAAGAAGAAAAGTCATTCTCCTTGTCAAGGGCTACGCATACGTACCAAAAACAAGAGCTTTTACCGAAGGTGGGGAAAACCAAAAAATTTGAGGAAGATTGAATTTGAGCTTGGGTTGATTCTTGGAGCTTCCCAATGGCATTCTTCATGCTACAAGAGGTAGGGGATTCTCCAACTTAGGTCTATTCACAACCTTGAATGTTATATTGAAATGGGTAGGTTAATATAGATATATATGACTTGACTATAGAAGTAATTTTGGTAAAATGGATATTGAAATTAGGTAGAATATATTCTATCTTGAAATGGGTATGTAGAAATTACTTAATGTAATTTCTTGAATTATGTGAAATTGTGGGCAATTTATGTATTTATATTATGCCTTGATTTGGAAGTGTGTTGTTGCCTAATATGAGATGACATGCTTGAACTTGAGTTTTTGGATAAAATGTTGATAAATGCATGTTGGTTTATTGACTTTGTGAGTTATAAAAATTATATGCTTTTGATATAATTTGTCATAGATTATATGAATTGGGTTTAAAATGGTTCATATGGCACACATAGCATATTGAACATCATATTGTGGTTGCAATGAGACATTGCATTACATGTGCACGGAAACATCGCGATTGAGTGAGTGTGTGTGCATGATATTGTCAATACCACACTTGGTGATGACAAGTGGGCTAGAGTAAGCTAGGTCGATGACTTGGCCGAGTCGCACAGTTTACATGGTGTTGAGGGTCTGGGTTAGCAAGAAGGGCTAGAAGATCCCTTGGGTGCAAGACCCGGTGATTTGGATACGCACTTCTGCTGGTATTAGTCCATAAAGTGTGTCGGTGTACGCGGGATCGTAGGTGGAAGTCCATAAATTCCGTGTCGGTTGGGTGTCGTTGGTGTAAGCCCATAAATACTCACCCATACAAGATCCCGGATTGATAATGTCATTTGATGTATAGCATAAATGACGGAATTATGCACATGAAAAATAACATGTGTTGGAGAGCCGGAAAGGGCTCAAGATCATGGATGACGGACAAATACACAATAGCAATTACATGTGTCGAAGAGATAAGAGGGGCTCGAATCAGATGGTGAGAGTGAGTCTCATCTCATTGCTTAGCATTGCATTGTATATTTCCAACATTGATAGCATATTCATGCTTGGAATGGTGCATGGTGAATTGGTTGCATATGAACATTTCATGTGCATTTGAGTTAGGGAGTAGCCTATTTAGGAAATTGTAAACCCCCACATGTTTATATGCATATAGTGATATAATTGTTTAGTAATTGGTCTTCACATGATAGTATAGGTGATATAATATTTGGGAAGTATTAATCTTGATAATAGTAAATATTTAGCTAAAATTTTGTTTCGACCTTTAAAGAATTGAAAACATTTTCAATAGAACATGTAGGTATCATGGTTTATATGAAAAACTTTGTTAGACATGTATGGGATGGCCTTGAAAGGGTTTGGAATGGATTGGAAATGAAAAATGGGTGAAGTAGACAAATCTGGGAAGTGACTACCGGTAGTACCTACCAGTAGTTGAATGTCCAGTGTACCCGAGCTACCGGTAGTCAACAGGTAGTCGAGTGCCTAGTTTACCCGAACTACCGGTAATCGAATGTCCAGTGTACATGAGCTACCGGTAGTCAACAGGTAGTCGAGTGCCTAGTTTACCTGAACTACCAGTAGTAACTATCGGTAGTCGAATGTTTAGTGTACTCGATTTATCGGTAATAACTACCGGTAGTCGCTGTAAAAGTCTTAAAATTTTAAGTCGCGAACCCTCTGTCCTTTCTCCACTCTAAATACATTAGGACGCCTCCTTAGCCTCCATTACACCCCTTCTAACCCTAAAAACACTTAGAGAGGAGGAGAGAAACACAAGATCAAAGGGACAAAACAAGAGATTTAGAGGTTGATTCTAGATCAAAGCCCTACTTCTTCAAGAACACAAGGTAGGGAATTTCTTCCTGTTAAGTGTGGAGGATCAACATAGTATATTGAAGAGGAACAATCAGGTCAAAAGCATGACCTAGTTCACATATATCATTGTATTTATAGTTAATTTATAATACTAAGAATTACACATACTACCTTAACACTATTAACAATTTGTACATTCTACCCGAATACTCTTAACACTCCCCCTCAAGCTGGACTATATATATCATATAATCAAAGCTTGAAATAAATCGCCATAAGACGTGCACGACTCAACGCTTTGGTAAACATATCCGTAAGCTGATCTTCAGATTTCATAAATTGAGTCGTAATCTCCCCAGCTACTATCTTGTCCCGAATAAAATGACAATCAACCTCAATATGTTTGGTTCTCTCGTGAAACACCAGATTGGTAGCGATGTGAATAGCTGCTTGGTTGTCACAGAATAACTGTAAAGGAAGTTGAACTGGAAACCCAATTTCCTGGAGGAAGTGCAGTAGCCAAGTCAATTCACTTGTCGTATACGCCATTACCCTATACTCAGCCTCAGCACTGAATCTTGCTACCACAGATTGTTTCTTACTTTTTCATGAGACAACGTTACCTCCTAAGAAAGTACAATAACCAGTGGTTGATCTCCGATCAGACGGAGAGCCAGCCCAATCAGCATCTGAGAAACCTTCCACTCTAAGATGTCCATTAGCTCGATATAACAGTTCAAGTCCAAGAGCACGTTTGAGATGTCGTCGAATACGAGTAACTGCCTTCCAATATGGGACTCTAGGACACCCCATGAACTGACTTACTATACTGACTGCATAGGAAATATCCGGTCGAGTAATAGTGAGATAATTGAGCTTCCCAACCAATCTGCGATACCGACCCAGATTTTCAAAGAGTGCACCATCATCCACCAAAAGTTTTTGATTTGGATCCATAGGGGCATCAATAGGTCTGCCACCCAACAAACCTACTTCCTCTAGCATATCAAGTACATATTTCCTCTGGCATAAGCAAATACCCTGTTTAGATCGAGCCACTTCAATACCCAAGAAATACCTGAGCTTTCCCAAGTCCTTAGTATGAAATCGATCCTGCAAGAATATTTTTAACTTGGCAATCCCCTCAGAATCATTTCCAGTAATCACAATATTATCTATATAGACCACCAATAGAACATATCTAGCATCTATCTGTCTATGAAATACAGAATGATCTGTCTGACATTGAAGAAGACCAAACTCTAAAACTGAATCTGAAAACTTGCCAAACCAGGCCCTCAGTGACTGCTTCAAACCATACAAAGATTTATTTAACCGACATACACTCTTACCATACTCCCCCTAAGCAGTAAACCCAGGTGGCTGCTCCATGTATACCTCTTCAACCAAGTCACCGTGTAGGAAGGCATTCTTGACATCTAACTGAAACAAGGGCCAACTAAGATTAGCAGCCAAATAAATCAAGATACGAACCGAAGAAATTTTGGCAACAGGAGAGAAAGTCTCTTCATAATCAACACCATAGGTCTGAGTAAAGCCTTTTGCAACTAGCCGGGCTTTGAGACGCTCCATAGAACCATCAGGATGAAATTTAACTGTATACACTCAGCAACAACCAACAGTTCGTTTACCAGGAGGTAAAGGAACAAGATCTCAAGTCCCATTAGAATGTAAGGCATCCATTTCATCCTCTATAGCTTTCCTCCAACCAGAGTCAGATAATGCATCCTGTAAACGCTTAGTAATAGATATAGTAGATAATTGAGAGGTAAAACAAGAAAAGGCAGGAGACAAGGCATCATATGAAACAAAATGAGCAATGTGATGATTAGTAACACACGAACGAGTACCTTTGCGAAGAGCAATAGGTAGAGAATCTAAATTACCTGATGGACCAGGATCAGTAGACGGCGAGGAAGACGGTACGGGCACCTCAGTCGATGGTCGAGGACGGAGGGAGTATACACGAAGAGGTAAAGTAGATGGTGACACAGTGGGCAGCAGAATATCTGAAGATGATGGAAGAGATTATGGTACAAGAGATGACCCAAAGTCCAAATCCAAAGGCTGAGAAGGTGCTGAAAAATAAGGAACAGATTCCTCAAACATGACATCGGCACTAGTAAAGTATCATTGTAGAGAAGGACTGTAGCAACGATACCCCTTCTGTGTACGGGAATAACCAAGAAATACACATTTGGTAGCTCGAGGGTCAAGTTTATCAAACCCAGGACCCAAATTGTGAACATAACAAACAAATACAAAAACCCTAGGAGTGAGGGAAAATAAGGGCTTATCAGGAAACATGGCAGAATATGGACTTTGCCCATTTAACACAGAGGATGTCATACGATTAATAAGGTGACAAGCAGTAAGAACGACATCACTCCAAAAATACCGGGGAATATTCATCTGAAATAACAGGGCACGGGTAACTTCCAACAAATGACGATTTTTGCGTTTAGCAACACCGTTCTGTTGAGATGTGTAAGCACATGAAGTCTGATGTATAATGCCAGTTTTACTAAGGTAAGCTGAAAAATGATCAGATTCATATTCTCGAGCATTATCAGAACGTAAAATATGTATACGACAACTATATTAAGTTTTTATTTCCTTACGAAAGGTCTCGAATATAGAAAATAATTCAGACCGAGCTCGCATAAAAAAAAACCAAGTCACACGAGAATAGTCATCCACAAAGGACACAAAATAAGGATATTTATTAAATGAAATATTCTTGATTGAAACCCATACATCAGAGTGTATCAACTCAAAAGGACTAGACACACGACTGTGGACTCTAGACTGAAATGACGCACGGTGATGCTTACTAAGTTGACAAACTTCACAAGACAAAGACGACACAAAACTCAGACTTGAAACTTGGCGCTTTAGATTCTGGAGGGATGGATGTCCAAGACGACAATGTCATTCAAAAGGAGATAACGAGGTCTGTAGGGCCCGAGTAGGGGAATCAAAATCAAAGTAATATAGACCACCAGCTTCATGCCCCGTACCAATCTTCCTCTTCGTCTTGAGATCCTGAAAGACACAATAAGAGGGATAAAAGGTTACAGAACAATTCAGAGAACGTGTAATCTTAGTAATGGAAAGTAAACTAAAGGGAAACTGAAGAACAAATAACACGGAAGATAGGGACACATCAGGACTCAAATGAGTAGTCCCGTCCCTGAAACTTTAGAATAAGTACCATTAGCAAGAGTAACATTATGTGTGGAAGTAGCAGACTGATAAGTAGAAAAAATATCGGACGCACCAGTCATGTGGTCAGAAGCGCCAGAGTCAATGATCCAGGGACTACGAGTGGAGGACAGTAAACAAGTGGAAGTAATACCTGACCGGGCAAAAGTAGCAGTGGAGGGAGATGGGGCAGCCTATTGCTGGGACAGGAGCTGAGCATACTCCTCTCGTGTAATAGTAACCGATCCAGTGTCTGGGGGAACCGACCGAGGTATAGAAGCAACAACAGAGGTATCATCTTGATAGGAAGCCTGATTCGCAACACTAGAAGGTTTTCCATGTAAATCCCAACAGAAGTCAACAGAGTGCCCTCCACGGCCACAATGAGTACAGGAACAAGGTCCACTACGGCCACCCGTACGACCTCCACTACGACCACTGCAGCCACCACGATCGCCATGACCAACATCACTATGACTACTAGGAACCACAAGAGATGAGCGATCGGTAGGGACACCCTGATTGATGCCTGAATGAGATAAAGTAGCACACTGTACGCGAGAAAAAACCTCAAGTAGTGAGGGAAGACTGGAACCACCCAAAATCTGAGAACGAATAGCCTCATATTCAGGTTTCAGTCCTACCAAAAATCTAACAACATTCATGTCCTTATGTTGTTTTTGCCAAACTACTGCATCAGTAGTAAACGGATGGTAGGTCTTCATTTCCTCACAAACTCCCCGAACTTGAGAGTAATAATCCTCAACACTCAGAGTACTCTGTTCCAGCCGAAAATACTCCTTGCACACCTCATAAGCTCGGGTAAAATTATCGGTACCAGAATACATAGTAGCCAAGTGATCTCATATCTCCTTGGTAGTGTCAAGATAGAGTAAAGTAAAACTAATACTAGGCTCAATGTTATTCAATAATAAAGAAATAATCTGAGCATCCTCTTGTTCCCACTGATCATACCCAGGAGTGTCTTCCTTGGGTTTCGGGTTCACCAAATACTTCTTAAAACCTTTGCCTCGAAGAAAAACTTAAGCGGATCGGGACCATAAGGTATAGTTGGTCCCATTGAGTTTAACAGAGGTCATTGGACCATTGATAATGGTCGGAGGAGTAGAGATAGGTGGCAAAGATGGAGTAAGGGACCCGTATCTTGCTTGGGGTCCATAGCAGTGCAACAATGGAGGAAAGAAGACTGCTACTATACTGAACCGGACCAGGTGGGCCCCCTGGACTACTGAACCGAGTCTAGAATATGGGTTGGACCACTGAAAAATGCTGAACCGGACCCCTGGACCACTGAACCGGGTCAAAAATAGGAGCTGGACCTCTGAAAAATACTGAACCGGATTGGTTTTCCTTTCTAGAACGCTGAACCGGACCGGTTTAGGTCTCTGAACTGCTGAACCGGACCGGTTTGGCTCTTTGGACTGATGAACCTCCCTGAACCGAACCGATCCGGGATTTTATATTAAAATCCTGGCTTGACCCAATCGACTTACCCGAGCTCCTGCTCCTGTGCTTCTTCTTCGTCACTGATTAGGGTTTACTGAAACCCTAATCCTCAGCTGCGCCTCACCACCACGACACACCACTCACCACCACGACCACCAAACGACGGCAACACCACTCCGACAACACCACCTCAACCACGACAGTGTTACCACGACACACCACCTGCGCCTCACCACCACGACACACCACTCACCACCACGACCACCAAACGACGGCGACACCACGCCACAACCACGACAGTAACGACACCACCACAGCGTTGACAAACGACAGTAATGCGCCACCACCACCACCAGATACCAAACGACAATGGCTTTGATGCAGCAACCACCACGCCACCACCACCACCAACAACGACTATGCCACCACCACAAATAAAGTGTTAATTTATTTAGAATATATTTAGGATTGTAAATGCTCTGATACCATGTTATGTGTGGATGATCAACATAGTATATTGAAGAGGAACAATCAGGTCAAAAGCATGACCTAGTTCAGATATATCATTGCATTTATAGTTAACTTACAATACTAAGAATTACACATACTACTTTAACACTAATAACAATTTACACATTCTACCCGAATACTCTTAACACTTCCTATTCTCTTTCATTGAGGCTAGGGCTAATATATGTACATGTTTTGACTCTCATTAATATGTATTTGCTATGGGTTCTTCATTTCTTGGTTTTCTCGTAATTATTATCATGTTTTACATGAAGTTAGGGTTGATACCCATTTTTCGTAATTCAAAAACCTAGATTTCAAGGGTAATGGAGTTCCCTCTTAAATTCTTCCTTTATTGTTGATGTAGGAACCTTTGAACTTTGTGTTGAGTAATAAAATAATATTGTAGTTGATCTCTTGTAATTTTTCTAAGTGGTTATTGAAAATGTCACATGTCAAATTTAGAATTTTTGAGATATGCTTGTAAATAGAGGAAATGAGTTTGGTATTGTATCTCTTATGAGTGTGGGATAACCATGGGTGGCCTTTGACGAGATATCGTAGAGTGGGTAGATATTTTGCTTGCTCCGTGTGGGTTGACATTTTTTCTACCACTCGTAGTGGGATTAGTGCTTTGGTAAGACTAAACTACTATCGCTCACGGGGTACCATGGAAAAGGGTTAGTATACTAATGTCTGGGTTAGATACGTCACTGCCATTGGTATGACATACGCCTTTCCTATAGGATAGATATCTTTGATAAGATTTGTGTAGGTGTGTGTGGGCTACATATTACTCAATGTGTTGATTCATGGGGCTTGTCTCGCATCATATTTGAGAAACATATACATATGGTTGTGGAATATTCAAGTCATGGAGTGTTGGATTATTGTGAATAATGGTTTCCTACAAGAACTTGTGGAAGTATTGAATTCCATAAGGTCTTATGGGAAAACGGTTAAATTTTAGAAAAATGAATGTTTATTTGAAACTTGATTTTTACTGTTCATTTAAATTACTGTTGCCATTCAAACTTGAGATCCATTCTAAAATGCCCATGTTTTACTTCAAATGATTATATATGCTATTTGCGAAATGAGACCGACCTGTTTTACATATTTCTAAATCTTTTATGAGTTTGAAAAGATTTTGCTAAAGAGCTTCGTGCTCACCCCTTACAGTTAAATATTTTTTAGATTATACTCTTAAGGAGGAGTTGGGAATCAAGGAACCTGTACACTGTAAGACTCCGCTAGATAGGAATGTGGATCCCTAGGTGGACACTTAGAGCGACACATTCTTTTGTACTAAACTAGGATATTCTTTTGAAATAATGTAAAATCTAGTTTACTTTTGTTATATTCCGCTACGCTACCTTAGTTAATTTTTGAAATGTAATGGCTAAGATGGATCTATTCTTTTGGAAAAATGTTGTAAATCCTATAGATGATTTATGAAGTCTTATTTATTGATAGATTATTTTAGTGCTCTCATTACGTAAATGATTTTAGAATGTAATGTCGTCCAGGGTGATTTTTGGGGTGTTACAGAAATACTCTGCTGAGCGAGGCTCACCCTTTATGGGAAAATATTTCAGGTGTAGGGTTTACCCCGGTGGAGGGTTCTCACTTTGAGCCTCATGGATGAAGAAGCCGGAGTGTCGCTTATTTAAAGTAATTTGTAAAATTACGATAAATGTTTATTTTTGGCATGTAATTAAATGAAATCGCATGCGAGTGTTGTAATAGATCTATACAAACCATGTTGGATGCCCAAATGCATGTTATGTAAAGGTTGGATTGGTTTTAGGAAGGTTTGAAATGAATTGGGGATGAAAAATAGGTGAAGTAGCAAATTTGGGCTTAACCTACCAGTAGGAACTACCGGTAGTTAACAAGTAAAATTTTGCCTTTCGGCCCCGAGCTACCAGTAGTCAATCGGTAGCTCATGGTCCAGCAAGTAATGACTACCGGTAGTCAACAGGTAGCTCATGGTCCAGTGGGCCTAAACTACCGGTAGGTCCATAAACACGTATTGGTAGCTCTTTTGAAAATCTGAAACTTGAAGGACTACCAGTAGCTCATGGTCCAGTGGAGCCGAGCTACCGGGAGGTCCATAAACACCTACCGGTAGCTAGTCTAAAAAATTGAAATTTTAAAATTGTTTTGCCATGCCTTTGGACTACGTAACCTTTTGGTTAAAGGGGGTGAATGGACTATAAATGTGATGTTTTAAGCACGTTGGATATTGGTTGGGTTTAAATGATTAAAGGAACACATATTACAATTATGGGCAAAAACCCCGGTTACGGGAAAAGTTATCAGTGTGGTGTCGAGTTAAGTGACATCCATGAGTATTTTAGCGGGTTGACGGATGGTCAACGGTTAATAAAAGACCCCCGGATTTTGGGGCGTCACAGTGTATGTGTGAAATGAATATGTAATTTAAGCATTTACCCAATGGAATTCACATTCACATTCAACATGAAGGTTTCCAGTGAAAGTACCTACAAACTTCTTTTGCTTGTATCCAATATTTAAAACATATGCCCTTATCCTAACTAGCAATGGGATGTCAATACTAGCTTTGTCCAACACACCCGAACTAATCACACATGAAATATATCATAGCCTTAAATGATATTCTTGAGTATCCACATACACATTCATTTTCAAACTCGTGTGTGTGTGTGAAATGAATATGTAATTTAAGCATTTACCCAACGGAATTCACATTCACAGTGCTATCCAAATTAAGCTTTGATGCAACACTCACCAAGCGTTTCTCCCAACAATGAATCACACTATTATTATCCTAACATGCTCTCTATGTGTTTATGTGACAAAGAATCTTATACACAAATCTAAGTATGCTCACATATAATCCAAAAAATGAATTGCATGAATAACAATGAAACAACCTTGGCATAATCTCATGAAAGGAATGTTAGGGCATTGGATAGCAAAATCAACTTTTCCTTTTCTTTAAAAGTATACTTTCCCCATGCTTTCTCTAGATCATTTAGGACTTTTCAAAGGCTATAATGGGGCCTTGGGGTGATATCTAAGCAAATGAAATGAAGGATATAGGTTAACAAAGAAGGTTGTTCCGAGTGGATGATCTAGTAGGCAAAACCTTCCTGAAGGTCTTCCTAAAGGTGACAACTCAGGACCATTTTTTTGTAAAATTGCCATAACTTTTGATCCAACCATTGGATTAAGATGAAATTTTGACACAATACAAAAGACATCCAGATCTACAAATTTCATGTTTTGAATTCGAAGTGGATCAAGGTCAAAAATGAAAAAAACTAAGGTACTGTGTCAAAACATTGGAAAACTAGTGGGCTAAACCTTTCAGAAGGTTTTCATCAAAAATCCATTTTTCTTGGTTTTCTTCACCTTTCAAGCCTGCTAGTCCTCATTTTATGTGTTCATCCCTTCACCACACTTTCATACTTAGTTGTAGGGTTCCAAAAGCCACTATTTACGTTATAATTACCTGCAATATCAAAATTTGCTCATTATTCATAACTCTAAGTAATTAATGAGAAGTTAAGTTAAAAAGCATGAAATGATGCCATTAAAGATGCAGTGTTTTGTGCTCATCAGTGAAACACACCGTTTGACATATTTTTCCACCAAATTTTATAAACTTGGATCATATGGAAACCCATATGAATCACACCCTCCAGATAGCACACTAATAGAACGGAAACACAACTTAAAAACATTTTTTCTCTAAATAAATAAAAAATTCACCTCTATTGGAAATTACAAAAAATGAAATAAATAAAAATGTCCGTCTTTCCTCTTCTTTCTCCTTTTTTTCGCTTATTTTACTTTGTTTTTGGTAGAACTTATGAATGTCCTCATACATAACAAGGGCATCACGAATTCTCTAAACATAAGAACTTTCAATTTCTAATCAAAGTAAAGGCACAAGTTATTTTTAAATAATTTCAATTATTCTAGAAATGGTGAGAGTTCTATCATTCATGTATAAAAGATCATCTATAATGCAACACATTTTTTTTGCTCCCGAACTCATTCATGAAGTTTATCAAAGGATTTGTGAAGTCCTTGCTGCATTGCCATTCCCAGGTTTATACTTCGTCACATTTTTCCTACTTGAAGTATCAAACATGAAATAACAAATAATTTCAAGATTCATCCAAAATTTGCTGATATACTAAACTGCTCCTAATTGCACAGTTTGAAATTGATAACCCATGACCACCACAACAAATGAAAGCAAGCACATCAAATCAACAACCACATATATTCACAAAAGCAGCGAAGAAAACCTTGAGGATCAAGAAGAGAAATGAATAGAGGAACATCAAAAAAAAAAACCTCAAATCTATAATATGTCACATAATTGTGTTTGGTAATTACTTGATAATCAACGTAAAATCATCTAAAACCAATCCTAGGATTTGAAGAAATGGAGCAGAGAACGAAACAAGAAATGAAGAAGAGTAAATTTAGAGAAGAGAAGATATTTTGTTTCTTGCGTATTTGAGAGACGGTGAGAGAGGGACTAGTACTAAACGGTGATAGACAGAGAGAGATCAACTTTTTCAATTGAATCAATCGAAATAGACCAAAATTTATACAATATCAAGTATCAACTAACTCCTCCTAAATTTCAAAGAGAGAGATAGAGAAATGTACTTACTGGGTCAAGTGAACGAATGAAATCACAATGCAAAGCCCCAGTCTCAATGAGTAAAGCAAATCTTCAACGATAATTGAGTGCTTGAGGATAGAGGAGTTTCAGTCGTCCAGTACTCAGAGAGATGCGGAGGCTAGCCAAAACAATATACGTGGTTGTTATAGTTTTGGAAAAATTTCAACCACATCCCCTCTAGTTTACCATACCTTTAATGGCAGTCCCTCTATTTTCTGAATCTTCACTAACATTCCTGTTAGATTAAAAATATTAACTAGAATGCAATTTTACTAAATTATCCATAATGTATTTGAGTTCGAACTTCATCCACACCCCCTCTAGATAAACATATATTCAATGAGATCCCCTATGTTTTCTAATTTTTTTTTCATATTAAAATTCGGGCCGATTTAAATATGATTCAAACTAATTAAAATTTACGTTTTATGCATTAAATTTGAGTCGATTAAAAATTATTTTTTTACATATTACAATTTGAGCCAATTTAAATTCTATCTGAGCCAATTACAAATCATTTGTATTTGACTCAAATCAAATTCTAATCAACTCGTATTGAATTTTATTTGGCCAAAATTTTAATAAAGAAAAAAAATATAAATTTTAATTGACTCAAATTTGAATGAATCAAATTTTAATTGATACGAAATTTAATGGCATGGGTTGTCAATGATGTTTAAATATAAACTAGAAGGGGTTTTAGTGATATTTTTGATAATAGAGAGGGTCTCCATGATGATATAATAAACAAGAAGAAGTGTGACTGAAATTTTTCTTATAATTTTTTATTTGAACTGCTTGGATTTTTCATCAGTTGCCCGATTTGAATGGTTGAGGGAAAGAACCTAGCTCATATCCTATTCCGTTTAGTGTTTAATTCTATTACAAATAAAATAAAGGGAGATAGCGATTATAGAATTGGTGTTATTTATAAATTATTAGTCTTTCTTGATATTTTTAATTGTTAGGAGTCTTTCTTGATAACTCTATCAATAGTTGGTGTTTTTTTTGGTTTTTTGATAAATTCTTTAATTTTTGTGTGAAATTATCTTAAGTGCTTGATATTTTTTATAAAAAGAGAGAGCTAATGACAGAAAGGGGGAAAAAATAAATACAAAATATAAAAATAGGTAGTTTTATTTATGGGGGGAAAAACAAGCAAAAAAAAGCCAAAAAAATAAATTAAAAAAAAAAGTCATTGTTATCTTGTTACATTACTTGCGACAGAGCATAGCCCATCACCAAAAGAATGATAATGCAAAATTTATCATTTGTGATGGAAATCCAACTACAACGAAAAAGATGTCGCAAAAAATGATTTTTTTGTGGCGGCAAATCTTACTGTCACAAAAAATTCGCCTTAAAAGACCTTAATTCTTGTAGTATAGGTGGGTCTTTTATTCAAATTTGGCCCACAACCTAAGTTGGGTCTTGGGTCGGGCCCATCAATTATAATGATGAGAGGAGAGCAATTCCTAAAGGTGTTGTTACACTTTATCTCGGTTATTTAGATTTATCAAGCACATGCTTTTGTGATTTAAGTCCTTTTAATGAATAGCGAGTTTGAAAATAGAAGTTTGTGATTTAATATTTGCACATTTTAGATGTTGGCGTTGTTATTCTATTTTTTAATTTTCTGATCTTTCTTGATCAAACAATATCCTTCACAAAGATGATTTATGCTATATTTGATCAGAAAATAATAAAGGACGGGTTTTGGGTTTTATTTTTTCTAATCGTACCTTGTTTTAGGAAATTCAGTGTTGTGGTAATCGAACTTCATTGTTTGCAATTTGCATGCTCGGGTGTTTGTGAGTCTGTGTAGCTTCTGGTCATTAAAGGGTAGAATCTATTTAGGACTTGCCTTTAAGGCTTTAACAATTAACTTTAGGCTGCAACAATGAGCGATCAACATGCTACTCTGGATTAGTCGTGGGCAGGCTATTTTTCTCTTGTTGGAATCATCTATTCGCTCTTCTTACTAATATAAAGCAAAGGGCTATTTTCAGCTGGATCCAATTCAAAATGAATAGGAGATCTATCAGTACGCCATTCGCTCCATATCTTTTATAGTTTAGAAATTCGTTCATCTACAAAACACCTTTTGCAGTGGGAAAACTTCTGTTTTTGAAGGTTGACAAGCGGCTTTCAAGATACACCTACTAAAAAAGACTTCCTGAAAAAAAAATCACGAAGTGACGAGAGGACAAAAAATGAAAAAATGCTCTCAATATATGTTAAAAAGTTGCACACTTTTTACTGATTTATTGCCGTTAGCTAGCGAAGCCAAGATTAGAATCTGGAAAGTGATCCACCTTTGCACTCCATTCACTTATTAGTTCGACATTTTTTGTCTTCAACACAGACATTTATTACTCTAGTACAGGAAACAACTGGAAGGCAACACATGTTATATTTAAAGTACCTGAGCTTTTACAGTTAGCTTAGAAATTGCTTAAAGAATGTGGCTCCTGTTGGACTTTTTCAATTAACGTAAATTTTCCAAATTCTCTTTAGGTGCCTTTATGCAGAAATGCCATAATCTGGATAAGCAAGAACTTTTGGAACACTGTTCACTTGATATCCTCCAGAGAACTTCATTAAGTAGTGGCTGAGCTGTCGCAAAATATTTAGGAATGAAATTTTGTGGTTATTATTGCGAAGTAAACCAAACAAAACAAAACCTTATGTCCCAATTTTTGTCCTTCTTTGTCATTCATTTCGATTATGACCTATACGTTCAATTAAATTAAATATTTTCATATATTTTCTTATTATATCTTTCAATGTTAATTTATTACTTCTAGTACCATTAAGAGAAATTCTATTACTTTTTAAAACCGGTGCCTCTATCTATCTACATTGAACATGACCAAACCATCTTAATATATTATCTCTTAACTTATCCTCAATTGAAGCTACTCCTACCATTTCTCTAATACAGTCATTTCGGATTCTATATTTTCTAATTTTTTCACACATTTGCCTGAACATTCTTATTTCCTCTACACTCATTTTGTCACTATGTTGTTTCTTAGTTGCCCAACATTCCATATCATATAACACTGCTATCCTTATAGCTGTTTGGTAAAACTTACCTTTTTATTTTATTGGTATCTTTCTATCATATAATATACCAGAGACTTTCGTCCACTTAAGTCAACCAACGTTGATTCAATGAGTTACATTATCTCTAATCTGTTCATCATTTTTAATGATCGATCTTGGATATATAAATCGTTTAGTCGTTGGTATTTCTTGATTTTCAATCATAATTTTTTTTCACTATGTCTACTTCTTCTATTACTAAAATTGCATTGCATATATTCAGTCTTACTTCTATTTATTTCAAAACCCTTTCGACTTGAGTGTCTATCTCCAAATTTTTAGCTTAAAAAAATCCCCCTTCGAGTTTCATCTACTAATACAATATCATGTGCAAATAGCATACACTGTGGGACATCATCTTTAATGTGCCTACTGAGTTCATCCATAATTAGGCCGAATATGTATGGACTTAGGGCCGATCCTTAGTGTAATTCCACTGTGATTGAAAATTCTTTACTTTCTCCCATGGTAGACCTAATTGTAATAATAGCCCTGTTATACATGTCCTTTATCACCTCAATATACTTATTCATCACTCATTTCCTTTTAAGCACATTCCATATTATATCTCTAGGTACTTTATCATATGCATTTTCTAGATCTACAAATACCATTTGAAGATTTTTCTTCTTCTCTCTATAACTTTACTATGAGTGTCCTTAATAAATATATAACCTCCATAGTTGATCTACTAGATATAAATCCAAACTGATTTTTTGACATTGTAGTCACAACTCTTATGCGATGTTCAATGACCATTTCACATAGTTTTATTGTATTACTTATCAATTTTATCAATTTATGATTATTTCAATTTTGAATATCTCTTTTATTTTTATAAAAAGGCACAAGAATACTATTTTCCCATTCCTCAGCCATTTTCGTAGTAGCAATAATTCTATTGAATAATTTTGTTAGCCACAACACCCCCTCATTCCCTAAAAAATTTCAAACCTCAATTGGAATCTTATCTTGTGAGACCTGATCATGCATTGCATGCGTATTAGCATAATTTTGTGGGCTAAATTGCTATTATGTGAAACTATTAAAGTTAAATTAAAGTAAACCCTTTATAGCCATGATGTGTGTGAGCATACATCGAGTATGAGGACCGGGTTAATGAAGTATTAGTGAGACCCATGTATTGAATTTCATGCGTAAAAATAGTAGTGGGTCGATTTCAAAATCAATTAAGAACTTGAGGGAGGCAAGCATAATTACCCAATTAACATGAGTCAACCTAATATGTCAAACTATGAAATGGATGTCAATTTAAAGTGCAAGGTGATTGTGTGTGTGTGTGTTTAAACCATGAATCAGTGTGTGTGTGTGTGTGTTCTTTCTTTACTTGAAACCGTGAGTGAAAGAGAGCAAGAGAGAGGGAAAAAATATATGTGTGTGTGTTAACTTAAGCCGAGAGCAAGAAGGAAGAGACGGAGAGATGTCTCATTCCTTCTCATGATGCCTCATTCCTTCTTATGATGTTCCTTGTAAGGATGCTTGAAAAATCAAACCTTGAGGGTAAGAGGTTTCTTGTAAGGATGCTCATTCCAAAAGAGGATAGTATGTGATTTTCTCAAGAGGTTCTTTATAAGGATGCTTGAGAAACCAAACCTTGAGGGTAAGAGATGT
Organism: Ilex asprella; assembly: GCA_023539305.1. NCBI lineage: Eukaryota > Viridiplantae > Streptophyta > Magnoliopsida > Aquifoliales > Aquifoliaceae > Ilex > Ilex asprella. The sequence continues at coordinate 17,018,108 of CM042190.1, read as the reverse complement.
CTTGTAAGGATGCTCGTGCCATGAAGGACAATAGTATAACATGTGTGGGTAATGGTTTATATTTTGGAAATGGATGTTTATTGGAACTTGGTTGTTATTGTTCATTTTTATTACTATTGCTACTTAAACTTGAAATCAGTTGAAAAATGTCCATGTTTTACTTCAAAGATTATATATGCTATTTGTAAAATGAGATCGGCCTTTTTATATGCTTATATAAACATTGTTCAAGTTTGAGAGGAATGTTGTTACAGAGCTTCGTGCTCACCACCTACAAACAACATATTTCATGTTTTTGTCTAGAGGAGGAGCTCGGAATTGACGAGCCGGGATATTGGGAGAGGGAGACACGAATCTCGAGGTGGACGATTAGGATATACACTTTCTTTTGTTGTAGACTAGAATATTCATTTTGAACCTTGCGAAGTCTAATTTTCTTTTGTTACTTCTGTTGCACTGCATTAGTTGATTTTTGGAATATAAAAGTCAAGATGGGTCAATTCTTTTGGGATAATGTTGTAAATTCTATGGATGACTTTATGAAGTTTTATTTATTGATGAATTATTTTAGTTCTCTCATATTGTAAATGGTTTTAGAATGTAATGTCATCCAAGGTGGTATTAGGGGCGTTACAGAATTTGGTATCAGACCTTAGGCTTCAGTTCTTACATGGGAGCTGTAGGTTGTGGAGTATCACTGGAGTGTAGGCTAGGTTGAAGAAACTTTAGGCTTGAATTCTTTTGAGGTTATATGTTTATTAAATAGGGTGATTTGTTGTTGAGTTAGGTTAGGGATTTATTTATTTATTTTTGTTAGAATTCGGTAAGTTGTCTCGCTATGCAATTGAGTTTATGGCCACTGATGGAAAGGGGGGCTAAATGCTTTTAACAAAGTTTGAGGTCTTCCATCTACGAGAAGCTGGTTGCACTCCGAATTTGAGAATACAAGGATCTAGTGGAATGGATGAACGTGATGGAGAGAGACACATAGGAGACCAGACGAAGACAACATTTCGCTAAAGGAATTCCCTTGTGGACCGGTTGCATCAGTGGAATCACACAAAAGGAAGTTCCATATCGTCGACCTGATCAAGCTTCGGGGCAAAGGAACCAAGAAGTTCGAGGAGTTGGGGTTACTCAAGATAGAGTAGCCACTAACACACGCCAATGTTTTGCATGCAGAGAGTTTGGACACTTGAAACATAGATGCCCCACATTTCTACCAAGGACCAATCAAGCAACCGAGCAAGTATCAGCAAACAAGCCACCTCTACAAAGGCCAGCACAACAAAGATCGTTACAAGCTCAAGCCCCCGGCAGCGGCAATCAAGAAATTATTTTTGCTTTGACTCAACCGGAAGAAGACGCTTCCAATGCCGTAGTGGAAGGTATCGTACTTCTCTATAATTCTTGGGCCCGAATCTTATTTAACCTCGGTGTTACACATTCATTCATACGCATGAAATATGCACTTAATCTAGGTTTGGATTTTGGGAAACTTAAACAAGCTTTGAGTATTGATATGTCGACGATAGAACGGTTGGATACAACTAGGGTGTGTAAAGGATGTGTGCTTTTCATTGGGGAGCAAGAGTTAATTGTAGATTTGGTTGTGTTAGACATGAAGGGGTATGACATAATATTTGGGATGAATTTGTTGTCCGCTTTCCGTGCGATGATGGATTGTTTCCGCAAGCGGATCTCATTCCAATTACCGGGAGGGGTAGTCTTTACCTTCAGGAATGATCATAATTCTTCTCATCCATTTCCTACTACGGGTAGTAGATTCTTGAAATCTAAGGTGGGGAGCCAGTTGAGTTTCTTAGCCAACTTAATGGGAGATGATCAGGACAAATCCCATACGGACGTGGTGTTGATAGTATCAGATTTTTTGGATTTCTTTCCAGACGAATTACCAGGGTTACCTCAACAAAGAGAAATTGAGTTCAAAATTGATCTCTATATGAGAACCGAGCTCATATCTATTGCACCCTGTCGAATGGCACCTTTGAAGTTAAAGGAGCTAAGGAAACAGCTAGACCATCTTTTGGCTATTGGGTTTATCCGTTTAAGTACTTTACCTTGGGGAGCCCCAGTCCTCTTTGTGAAGAAGCATGACGAAACACTTCGGTTGTGCACAGATTATCGAAGCTTGAATCGAGTGAAAGTGAAGAAAAGATATTTGTTGCCACGGGATTGATGACTTATTTGATCAGCTGAAGGGGTCTAAGTATTACTCCAAGATTGATCTTCGCACAGGTTATCACCAATTGCGAATCAAAGAGGAGGATATTCCTATGACAACTTTTTGTACCCGATATGGTCATTTCGAGTATACGATGATGCCGTTTGGATTGACTAATGCACCCGCAGCCTTCATGGATTTGATGCACATGGTATTTCGACTATATCTAGATCAGTTTGTCATTGAAGTCATTGATGACATACTAATCTATTCACGGATATACAAGGAACATGAACGTCATCTCATGATTGTGCTCCATACTTTGAGAGAATATCAGTTATATGCTAAGATAAGTAAATGTGAGTTTTAGATGAAGGAGGTAAAATTTCTTGGCCATGTGGTGTCGAAACAAGGTATAGCGGTTGATTCCGCTAAGATTGAAGTCGTATTGAAATGGAAATCACCGAAGAATGTGACGGAAGTACGTAGTTTCCTGGATTCAGCAGACTATTACCGGAGGTTTGTAGAAGGGTTCTCAAAGCTTGCGATGCCGATGACTCGCCTTACCAAGAAGGGGGAGAAATTCTTGTGGACTCAAGAGTGTGAACAAGCCTTTCACACCTTGAAGGAGAGGTTGACGACGAAACTTGTCCTCATTATTCAAAATAGTGGGGAGGGATACGATGTGTTCATCGATGCTTCGTTGCGAGGCTTGGGATGTGTGCTAATGCAGGGAGGTAAGGTAGTTGCTTATGGTTCGAGACAATTAAAGGTTTATGAACAAAATTATCCCATTCATGACTTGGAGCTGGCCGCTGTTGTTTTTGTTCTCAAGTTGTGGAGGTGTTACTTGTATGGGGGAAAGTTTCAAGTGCTTTCTAACCACAAGAGCCTCAAGTATGTGTTCACACAGAAAGACTTGAATCTCCGACAAATAAGGTGGATTGAGTACCTAGAAGACTACGATTTCACACTAAGCTATCATCTGCGAAAGGCGAACGTAGTAGCAGATGCACTAACTAGGAAGTCTCATGGTGAAATAAATTGCCTTGCGGTGAATAGGTGGAAGATGATGGATGCCTTTGAGGAATTCGATCTATGGGTGGATAGACAAGAGGAGAGACCATGCCTATTTAATCTTGTTGCCCAACCGATGCTTCGACAAAGGATCGTGGAGTTGCAACGGTTAGACACTGAGTTGGAAACTATCCAGGCTAGGTTGGAAAGGAATGAGAATGTTGAGAATTGGTCGATAAAGGATGATGAGTTACGATTTCGGGGAAGACTATGTGTACCCAAGAACAACCAGGTGGGAGAAGAAGTGTTGGGCAAGTGCTATCGTTCAAAGTTATGCATACATCCGGGTAGTACCAAGATGTATAGCGATATGAAGCGCTTAGTGGAGTGGAATAAAGCGAGATGTGGCTAAGTACATTTCAAAGTGCGTGATGTGCCAGCAAGTGAAGATCGAGCATAAAAAACTCGAAGGATTACTGCAATCCTTACTTGTTCCAGAGTGGAAGTGGGATCACATCGACTTCGTATCAGGTTTACCACGGACGTCGCGGGGACAAAATAATGGAGACCACGAACACATTAGAGATCTTGAGTAGGTTATACATTCGCGAGATTGTCAGGTTGCATGGAGTTTCGCCCTCTATCATGTCGGATCGTGATTCTCAGTTTGTGGCACAATTTTGGCAAAGTCTTTAAAGAGCTATGGGGACAGAGTTACACTTCAGCACCACATTCCATCCTGAAACAGATGGGCAATCTGAGAGGGTGATACAGATTCTGGAAGACATGTTACGGGCTTTCGTGTTAGACTTCAAGGGGAGTTAGAGCGATCATCTACCGTTGGTAGAATTTGCATACAACAACTATCAAGCAAGTATAGGAATGGCTCCGTATGAAGCATTATATTGGAGACCATGTAGGTCGCCTACTTGTTGGCTAGAAGCTGGTGAAAGTAGCTTATTTGGGCCGAAAATTGTTCAAGAGACCACGAAGAAAGTTCAACTCATCAGGGACAGACTACGCACGACACAAACTAGGCAGAAGAGCTATGCGGATAGAAGACGAAGGTCGCTGGACTTCAAAGAGGGGGACTATATGTTCCTCAAAGTGTTGCCCAAAAAGGGAGTCTTTAGTTTCGACAAGGAGGGGAAGTTAGCGCCAAGATATACCGAACCACTTTGAAGAGATCAAAGTTGTCGGCAAAGCGGCGTATCAATTGTGGTTACCAGCTCAGTTGTCAGGGTTGCATGACGTGTACCAGTTTCAATGTTACGAAAATGTCAAACGGATACAACGTCGGTCGTGGACTTGGAAGATATAGAAGTTCAAGATGGAGCAACATATGAAGAACAACCGGTGAGAATTCTCGATACTAAGGAGAAAGTGTTTCGCAACAAAGTTATCCAAATAGTGAAAGTCTTGTGGCAACACCATGGGGTGGATGAAGCTACTTGGGAACCGGAGCTAGAAATGGGGGAGAAGTATCCATATTTGTTCACTACTTGAGGTAAGTTTCGAGGACGAAACTTTCTTTAAGGGTGTGGATTGTAACCCCCATATGTTTATATTCATATAGTGATATAATTGTTTATTAATTGATTTTCAAATGAAAGTACAGGTGTTGAGATATGCGTAAATCCTATAGGTTTAAAAAGTAGAAAGAAATGCGAGTGAGGCAAAACATTGGTGTGATTTAATATTTTGTAGATGTTAAAGTTGAAAATAGTAAATATTTAGCTAAAATTTAGTTTTAACTTGTAAATAATTGAAAACATTTTCAATAAAACTTGTAGGTATCTAGATTTATGTGAAAAACCTTGTTAGAAATGTATGAGTTGGTTTTGGAAGAGTTTGGAATGGTTTGAAAATGAAAAATGAAAAATAAAAAATATAGGCAAATCTGGGCAGTGACTACCTGTAGGAAATGGCCTAGTGTACCCGAACTATTGGTGGTCAACAGGTAGTCGAGTGTAAATGTACCCGAACTACCGGTAGTCAACAGGTAGTTGAGTGCAAAATGTACTCGAACTACCAGTAGTCAACAGGTAGTAGAATTGTCCAAAGTATATCTGAACTACCGGTAGTCGACTATCCAGCGTACCCGAGCTACCGGTAGTACCTACCAGTAGTGGTTGTAAAAATCTGAAATTTTAAGTCACGAACAAGCCGGTTCCCTTTCCACTATAAATACTTAATGTCGCCTCTTTAGCCTCCATTTCGCTATTTCTAACCCTAGAAAACCTTAGAGAGGAAAAGTGAAAGAGAGAAACACAAGATCAACATGAAAAACAAGAGATTTAAGGGTTGATTCAAGATCAAAGCCCTAAGTCTTCCAGACATCAAGGTCCATTCTTGTTCATTGATGCTAGGGTTATTATATATGTATGATTTGACTCTTAATGATATGTACTTGCTATGAGATCCTTGTTTCTCAATATTCTTGCAACTTTTATCATGTTTTGAGCAAAGTTATGGTGGGAGAACTATAAAAATCCTAGTTTTTTAGGAATGAGGATTTCTCTCTCAATACTCACTAAATCTTGGTGTTGAAAACTCTAAATCTTTGTGTTGAGTAATGTAATGATATTGATAATGATCTCTTGCATGTTTCTCTTTAAATTGCCCTATTTGAAGATATCACTTGTGAGAAATGGGGTGTGACACATCCGGTCGCTTTAACTACATCTTATACGTCGCCATTCTGCCACCAAGTTTCATTTCCCACAGACCTTCTACTCTTTGACTCCCAAAGAACATTTTTTGAAAATTTTCTAATGTCTTCTATCATCCTATTACACATAACCTTAGTCTCATCCTCTAGGTTCCATAGGGACTCCTTAAACATTCTACTCCTAAATAATACTAGTTTCTCATCTTTTAGATTCCACCATCTCGTTCTTGTTTTTCTAATTCTTTTCCTTACTCTATGTTTCCCTTTAATATATAAATCTAGGATTTTTAGCCTTTGATGAGATGTTAAGCTCTCCCCAAGGATAACCATTCATTCTTTACATTCTAATCGGTCTATTCTTCTACTTAAGAAATAGTCTACTTGGATTTTGTTTGGTCCGCTCTTAAAGGTTATTAGATGTTCTTTTTGTTTTATAAACAAGGTGTTTGCCACTATAAGGTTATATGCCATTGTAAACTCTAAAATACTCTCTCTAGCTTTATTTCGATCACCATATCCATAACCACCATGCACCCTCTCATATTGTGTCCTATATTTTTCTACATGTCCATTAAAATCTCCACCTATGATTACCTTCTCTCCTATAGGTATATGTTGCACTAATTCATCCATTTGCTCTCATAATTGCTTTTTAATATATTCCTCAAACCCTACTTGGGGTGCATAAGTGCTAATCATATTAATTATATTCTCTCCGACTATATGTTTGATAGATATAATCCTATCTCTTTTTCTTGTAACTGTTTCAACGTTATCTTTTAGGCTTTTATCTACAACTAATTTTTTCCATTTCTTCGCCTATCCTTTCATGTACAGTAAATCTTAGATCCTATATTTTCTATCTTCTTAGCCTTCTCACCTACCCACTTGGTTTCTTGTAAACACGTTATACTAATTTTTCTCTTGCTCTTAGTGTCTACTAATTCAATTGTTTTGCCGGTGAGTATATCTATGTTCCATGTTGCTAATCTAAGTCTATTAGCGTGGACAATCTTCCTTACCCCCCGCGTCCGTCTATGGTGCAGAAACCCTTGTCCATTTTGTTGAAATTTTTTCTATATTAGACTTCCATTAATTGATAGTAAAATTTTAGTTTGTGAAAAACGAGCTGAATTTATGGTCCAATGAGATGTGACCAATATTATTAAAGTGATCTATTTTGATGAGCTATTTACTTCTTTTAATTGATGTGGTTGGGACGGTTAAGTATAGGCTTTCATCTAATTATGGCACGTAATGGGAGAGCCCATTAGATTCACTATAAATAGCAAGTTAGGTCCTCTCTGCACTTCATAACCCTAATTTGGCTTGTCCCATTGAGAGCCGCCAATTGCTTTGAAGAAGGGGAGGAAGAACTTGCCCTTTCACGAAAGAAATCTGGAGATCGAGTAGCATGGCTCATACAGGTATATTCTAAATTTATATGATCCCAATCTTGTAATTTAGGTGTTCTAAATTTCATATACAAATCATTAAAATTTCTTACATGTGGTATCAGAGCCTATCGTATATGAATTTAGAACTCGATAAAAATTATATTACAATTTTATACTTATTTTTTTAATTGTAGCTTTTAATTTTGTGTTTTGCCAATGACCATGGCTCACAAACCACAGATGTTGACACGGTAGGCATAAAAGTAACATGCATTCACTGATTTTTTTTTTCATGAATGAAATTTGCTTGTTTCTTGAAGAATTAATTGCTATAGACAAGAAGAAGAAAAAAAAGGTGAAGGCATCATGGATGGCAGCCAGTACGTCACAAGAAGAAAGAAAAAAAAAATGAAAGCATCATGGATGGAGGGCAGTACATCATAAGGAAAAAAAAAGGAAAAGGTGAAACATCATGATGGCAATTATTTTTTAAAACTTTATATGTTAAAAACTTTATGTTTAATATATACTCTCTTCTTTTGGATGACTCGTGTTAATAGTATGAGGTCATGTTGATGAATAGATGTAGACTTTACCCATTCAAATTATTTTTTCATGTTTATGTAATTTTGATTGAATTGCTATAATTTGTAGAGGGTGTTTCTACAATTCTAATTTTAGTCCCTAGTGATTTATATGATGAAATATTTTTTATGATCTACATATTATTTATTAAATGTTGGTAAATGTGAATTTAATTACTTAATTTTAAAAGTAAAAATAGAATTGAGACCTGAATGCAACGATTAATGATGAGTGATATAAAGAGATACATATTGATTAGTACCTCATATTGATTGATCACATGATATTTAACTATGGGCAATTTGTTATAATATTTGAGTTTGCCCAGGGAATTGCTGATATAGACTTTGTCTTGAAAGGGAATGAATCTGCTAAACCTACTAGTGAGAGTTCCCCTAATGAAAAAGAACTTTATGCAAAGTGGGAGAAATCAAATAGACTAAGTATGATTTCCATGAAAAAGTCTATCTATGAACACCTTATGAGTGGCTTGCTTGAAACCAAGAATATCAATGAGTTCTTCACTGTTGTAGGAGAGAGATACAAAATAAGACTGAAGCTGGTAGCCAAATGAATGAATTGACCAATATGAAATATGACAGCGTAGATAGTGTTAGGAAATATATCCTTAGAATGGTCTATGTTCAAACCAAGCTCAAAGCCTTCAAAATTGTTATTCCTGATGATTTCATTGTTCATCCCACTCTTAACTCTTTGTCTCGTGAGTTTAGTTAAATCAAAACTGCCGACAGCACCTCAAATGAATCCTAGACAATGAATGACCTTATCCCCAAGTGTGATTCTAAGGAAGAAAAACTTAGAAAAAAAAAGAGTGTAACTGTCTTGTTTGTTTCCCAGCCAAAATCTAGTTTCAAATATGGGTATCAGGAAAATAATAGAAAACCTAATCAAAATACTCTAAAGAATGATCGAGATTTCAAAAGGCATGGTACTGATCAGAATGCGGGAGGTCATAAGGCTGTCATTCGAAAAGATGTCAAGTGTTACTGTTGCGAGAAATGAGGTCATAATAAAAGTAAGTGCACTCTATTCAAGTCTTGGTTAGAAAAGAAGAATAAACAAGATAATTCACTAGCCTTTGTTTGCTTTGAATCCAATTTTGTTGATGTCCCATTATATTCTTGGCGGATTGATAGAATGGCTTTTATCCGTGTTGCCAAGACTTTGCAGGGATTCATAAGCAAACAGAGATCAAGTGAAAGGGAAGCTAAGCTTAAAGTAGGAGATAATAATGAAGTTCATGTTGAGTTAATAGGAACTGGGAGGTTGAATTTAGACATTGACTTTCAACTTATTTTAGAAAATACTTTTTATGTACCGTCATTTAGGCGGAATTTGATTTTAGTTTCTTTGCTTGATAAAATTGGATATTTTTTAAATTTTAGTAATGTTAAAACTAAATTGTCTTTAAATTCTAAAATTTTTGGTCATTGTGTTTTATTAGATGATCTATGTAGTATATGATTGGTTGTCAATAATGAATATGGTCTTTCAAATATTGTGAATGTTGTATCTAAGAGACCTCTCATTAAAGAAAAATCTTGACAGTTGTGGTATAAATGTTGTGGTCACATTTCTAGAGAAAGAGTGAAAATATTAATAAAGAATGATATTTTTTCTCGCCTTGATTTTGGAGACCTTGAAACTTTTGTTGACTACATTAGAGAAAAATTGAACAAGACTAAGAAGGAAAGTGTAACTTGTAGTCTAGATCTTTTAGAAATCATTCACACTGACATCAGTGGACCTTACTCACGTACCTTGTGTGGTAATAAATACTTTATTATATTTATTGATGATTTCTTTCGTTATGGATATATTTATTTAATTAATTAAAAATCTGATGCTCTTAAAAATTTTAAAATTTTCAAGACTAAGGTAGAGAAACAATTAGGAAAATTCATCAAACTTGTTAGGACTGACAGTGGTGGTGAGTATTATGGAAAACATGATGTGTCTGGGTAATATTTGGGACCGTTTGCTAAGTACTTGCAAGATTGTGGGATTGTTGTCCAATATACCATGTCTGGTAGTTTCAAGTAAAATGGTGAGGTTGAAAGGCATAATCGCACCTTCAAAGACATGATGAGGTGTATAATGAGTAAGTGTAACTTACTTGATTACCTTTGGGGAGAAGCCATTATGACAGCTTCATACATTCTTAATAGAGTTCCTAGCAAATCTGTTCCAAAAACACATTTTGAATTATAAATCAATAGGAAACCAAACCTTAACTATTTTCGAGTCTAGGGTTGTCCTACTGAGGTCAAAATCTATAACATTTTTAAGGAAAAGACTGATCCTAGAATTATTTGTTGTTTCTTCATATGTTACCTAGAACATTCAAAAGGACACTGGTTCTATTGTCCTACACGTGGTACTAAAATTGTTGAGTCCTTAATAACAAAATTTCTAGAGCTTGGTATTTGTTATGTTGGTTATTCACAACCTATTAGTGAGCATGAGCAAGCTAAATTTGTTTCTATTCCTTTACCTCACCCAAGGAGGTACTACCCCTTATCCACAAGGAGTAGTCCCTATCCCTCTGATAGGGGAGGAGCAGCAACCTGCACCTCGCGAGCGTCAAGCAGCCCCTCACCATGGGGCCCCTCGCCAGAATACCCTGCGACCACAGGGGCGCCCCTCGCCTAGCAGTCCCTCCTCAACGCGCAGGGAGCTCGTACATCCCCCTTCTCATGTGCATATGCAGGAAGAGGAAAGAGAGAGTCAATATAAAAACCATGAAAGTCAGTACCATCACCCGACCGAGGATGTCCCCAATCAGTGGAACGAGAAGATATGGGAAGTGCAAAACCAGCTTGGCAAGGCCCTCAATGCCATCAGGGCACAGGCGCCTACGACCGTGGACTACCTGGTACGACGCACTGACAGGCCCTTTATCACTGATATTGTCAACTATCCATTGCCTTCGAAGTTCAAGATGCCCAACATCGAAACCTTCGATGGCAATAGAGACCCCTTCGACCATCTGGATACCTACAAGTCCCTCATGCAGCTCCACAATGTGCCAGAGGAGATCATGTGCAGGGCGTTCCCTACCACCTTGAAGGGGTCCGCCCGCCAGTGGTTCTCCAAGCTCAGGCCCTCTTCCATCCGATCCTTCGCAGAGCTAAGTAAGTCTTTCGTCTCCCACTTCATAGGGGGACGCCGCCATAAAAAACCAGTGACCCACCTGCTCACCATCAAGCAGGATAGGGACGAAAGCCTTCGTAGTTACCTTGTCCGCTTCAATGAGGAGGTCCTCCAAGTTGAAGAAATAGATGACAAGGTAGCATTAGCGGCCTTTATCGTTGGACTTCGCACCTCCAGCTTCATGTTCTCAGTCATCAAAAAGCTGCCCTCTAGCATGCCCGAGTTATGTTTAGGGCCCAAAAATATATGAATGCTGAGGATGTCACTAAAGCCCATAGAGGTGAGTCTTCCCGAGGGGAGAAAAGGAAAGACAGTCGAGAAGATCGAAGGGAGACCGAGAACAAGAGAAATAAAGTTGAGAGGGTCCCCGTAAAGGACCGCCTCGGACCACTACCCCCTAGGGACCGACAGCCGTTCACTCCACTCAATGCCTCGGTGGAGCACATCCTACTCCAGATATAGGATGACCCAGCCATCCGCTTCCACACTTTAACTGTTGTCTAACCCAGCCAGTAACTGTCCCCAACTTCTACACATACTTAGCGCACATGCTAGCAACCCTCATGTTATGCACATGTCAGCATTCTAAAAAGAACCGCCCTTGCATATCATGCACATGTTAGCAACTAATTGGAATCACCACCATCTAAAGGGCACAAGCCACAACCGTTCGGAACTACCTCATATGTTATGCACCTACCTTCCTTGCAAGCCCACATAACCTGATTAGCCTTGCCTTCGTGCCTAGCCATGCCAAACACATGGCTTGTTATTCCAAGCTAGCATTTCCCACTGAACCCGACTTGCCTTTGCTTACATACCTGCTTATGCCTACATGCCCACGCATTAATCGCTACACCTAGCCATGTATAGGGCTTCAATCACCCACTCGTTGCACTAAATCATGCCCATGCTTGAGTTGCCTCACTCACCCATGCATGGGTCTTCAAACATCCACTAATCATGCCCAACATGCCCATCCATGAGATGCCACCCTCAGCCTTGCATGGGGCTTCAATCACCCACTGATTGCACCAAGGGTTTGCTTCCTCAAGTAAAACCCAATTCGGCTAAGGTTTGGGAGTCTTTGGGCAAGGCTGCCTCATGCCAATGTCGAGCCAAAAGCTAAGGGGGTAACACTATGCTTGATTAGGTACAACTCCACTATAAAAGAGGAAGGCAATGGGCAACAATAAAAAGGAGGGAGAATAGATCTAAAGGGAGAGTTTAGACAGTTAAAAATGTAAAGGAAAAAGAGAAATTTTGACAAAGATAGGACAAAGAAGAAAGACAAAAGAAGAAAAAAATTATGAAGCTTTACAATAGGTAAAAGAAATCTGCTTACTCTCTTCCTTGTGGATTTAGTCTCTGAAATCTTTTGATTGCAGCAAATTGGTTCAAAATCACAGCAATCCGAAGCAATTACGACAATACCGATCCCCTAAAATTATAAGTTATAGGAGTTTTAAACTCCTAGAGTTTGGTGCAGACACAAGAGTTTTAAAATCTTTTTAGAAATCCTGAGAACTTTATACGTTTTTGAGAAGTCAGTATGAGCTTCATCGTCCATCCTCTCAAATCAACAAGAGTCTTTTTGACTCTTTCAGCAAATAGACGGTAAAAGAAAAAAGCAAGAAAGAAGACCAACAAGTTTTTCATGTTATTGGGCATTGGGTTCAGGAAAAAAAATGGGCAGCAATGGAGTTTTGAACTACTTATAAAAAAAAGGTTGGAGTTTCAAGCTCCCAAAAAAAAAAAAGACTAGAGTCTTTGACTCAAAAATAAAATTTCGTGGAGTCTCTGACTCCATTAGCAAAAGATCATTTAAAAAGGTTGGAGTTTCAAACTCCCAAAAAGAACTGGAGTCTTTGACTCAAAAACAAAATTTCATGGAGTCTCCAACTCCCTCGGCAATAGAGCACTGGTGCAAACCCATACACATAACAACAACAACAAAAAAAAATGATGCATTTGAGATCCGAATACAAGGTATGTCTCATGTTGTGGGCAACAATATGTCGAGCCTTTATGGGACCAAATAGCTTCCTTGGTTCTAGCAGAATTTCAAACTTCTATTTGTTGCAAAAAATCAATGACAAAAGAAAATCAAGTAGGGTAGAAGGATCAACAAGAGTCTTGGACTTGCTCTCCTTCCCATTATGAACACCTATTACAAATGAAGAATGGCAGCAACTTCTGCTATTTCAAAGGCCAATTTGAAGATGTTTCTTTGGATCCTCTTTGGTCTTCCAAAGACCACTAAAACAAATGGAAAAAAGGTTTCAAAAGCGCTGAAAGTAATGTCAATACTTAAGTGTTTGGCTATTTTGGGTTCCTTCTGATTTCTATGTTGTTGGATTTCCTAAATCCCAATTAAAAGAGTTTCCAACTCTGGCTAAAATGTACAGTCAAACTATAAAATAAAGGAGTTTCTAACTCCTACTATCCAAAGCATAAATCAAAAGAGTTTTTAACTCTTACTAAATCAAATAAGTGTTTTTTTAGTTTCCTATACAACGCGCAACGACCTAGAAGTCTTGTGCTTTGCCAAAAGTGCTTGAAAAACAAAACAAGGAATCTTCGATTGCTTTTGAAAAATGAAACAATAATTTGAATATTTAAATCGTTCACCATCTTTTGGAGTTTTAAATAAAATAAACAGTGCAAAAATTAAATTAAATAGTTTCTAACTCTTTATTAAATTTTGGAGTTTCAAACTCCTCAGTGGTCTTTATTAAAGGGGTTTTGGACCCTTAATAGATTTTTGAGTTCTTAAGTCATAACCTATGTGAATCCTAAAATTCACATAAGTCTAAGTTGTTTTAAATACAACTCAAGTTCATCCCAAAGAACAATGGGTCATTTACCCATTTCAAACCAAATCAAGTTAAATTATAAATTAAATGAGTCATTCACTCATTTAAAGCCTAATTTGACCTGTTTTATATCATACAACCAAGTATAAGGGGTCGAATTGTAGTTTTCTCGGTTTAAGTGCAAGATCGTTCCCACAAAGAGTTTTAATAATTATAATTTAAAATAAGAACATTGAAGTTGTTGGTAAAGTAACGTAACATGAGATAGCATGTTGTGTGTGTGTGTGTGTGTGTTAAACTAGAAAATAAATTGCACAAATAAAATGCGTAAGTAAACTGTTAAATAACAATAATATGAAAGGCAACCATTAGTTTAAGGATCTCATATACTTTATATTGGTTAAGTACTGAAAATGTTACCTTACAACAATTAACTCCCAAGTCACTGGAAAGTCAACCAGTAGGTCTAATGTATATTAAATCATACCACAACAACTGTTTAGGTTACCTAGTTGGTATATTCAACAATTGACTAATTCAAGTAAACCATATGGTCAAGCCATTTATGAGGAATACTTGAATTACTCAACTGACAATTTTTTGTATCATTTAAACAACCCTAGTAAACCAGAAGGTCAAGCCATTCAAGAGGATCACTTAGGTTATTCATCTGATAGATTTATACCATGCAACAGTTAAACATCCTTAGTAAAAACAAAGTTTAAGCCATTCTGTTGGATCACTTTAGACATTCAACCTGTAGGTTGATGATCCACTGATGACATAATTTCGGGCTACACATTAAATCAAAAACAATGGCTATGGTGAGACTTAACCCGTCTATAACCAATCAATTGAATTTTACGTAACACCCAATTACGTACATACTATGGCATGCATGAAGTACATAATAGTAGATAGTATAGTATAGAATATTAAGTACCACTCGTTGTTCATAGTTGTAAGCATATTATAAACACAACTATCTTTAAAATCCGGGAAAATTTGAACTTTTTTTCGAAAAAGAGTAAAATGGTAATTTTCCACTATAATGTGAAAATTAAAATATGTGTTCTCTAGACCTCGTATGACACAACGGACTTCACCGTTGGATCGTATCGCCAATTCTAGTCACCCAGACGAATTTTGTCAAATTTTGAGATAGTTGGATATTTTTGCACGTTGTTCAAGGTGACTGGGTGGCGCATGACCTCACGAAGGTCCCAAAAAATAAATATTTTAAAATTTAAGTATGATTGGACTAAAGTACCAATAAAATTAATTTAGACTAAATACGTAATATAATAAATCATTTCGGGGCGAAAACGGACCCAGAAAAGAGGGGGCGTGTGGCGCATTATGAGCCAAGTCTTTGAAATTATAAATAGGGACTTAATAGAGATATTTCAGTAGAAATATCTCATATTTTCAGCCTTTGGCCTGCCATACAGAGAGAAGAGAGAAAAGAGAGAAAAAAACAAAATGTTTTTCAATCTTCTTTTTCGATTTTACGGAGTTCCGTCGCTTCGATTCCATCGAGCCAAGAGAGGAAATCGATCACCGCAACGAGAGCTACGCAACCACCCCAAAGACAAGGGATTTCACTAAATATCCAAAAGAGTAGATTTGGGAAATCAAGGCTTTGGGGTTGATTTTGGGTGTCTTGGAAGTTTTACTACTTCCTACACACTACAAGAGGTAGGGTTTGTCCTACTATTGTTTTATTCCTACCTTAGGAGCTGTTTTTGGTGGCTGAAATGTGAATGTTATGTGGTTGTTTTGTGGCTGTTTATGGGTTGTTTTAGTGGCCAAAATGGGGCTGCATATAGGCTGTTCAAATAGACTGCTTTTGGACTGTTTAGCAGCTGAAATTGAGTTGTATGTGGGCTATCCAAGAGCTGTCCAAATGGACTGTTTTTGGACTGTTTTAGTAGCTAAAAAGTGGATTGCACATAGGCCACTTTGCGGATTGTTTTTAGACCACTTTGAGGACTGTTTTTAGGCCATTTTGCGGACTACATATAGGCCATTTTGCGGACTGTTTTGGACTGTTTTATAGCTGTTTCATGGGATGTTTTATGGCTAAATTGTGGGCTATTTAGTGACTGAAATTGACTGTTTTATGGACTGATTTGGGACTGCATTTTAGACTATTTTATGGACTGATTTGGGACTGTATTTTGGACTGTTTTATGGACTGATTTGGGGCCGTCTTTTGAACTGTTTTATGGCCTGCTATGGGGCTGTTTTGTGCACTGGTAAGGGGCTGTTATGGGGCTGTTTTGTGCACTGTTAAGGGGCTGATTTTGTGGGCTGTTTTGTGCACTGTTAAAGGACTTTCATGGACTGTTTTTGTGTACTTTCATGGGCTGAATTTGTGCACTTACATGGACTATTTTTGTGCACGTTCATGGGCTGAATTTGTGCACTTTTATAGACTGTTTGTGCACTTTCATGAGCTAAATTTGTGGGCAATTATGTGTTGTAACATGCTTGCGAATTGTATTGGATATAAATGTTAATACATGCTAGTTGATGTTTTAACGTTGTTATGGATTTTTGGAGATTATATGCATATGATATAATTGTCCATGATACATATTAAAATGTATGGTTTAATTAGTTCATATGGTACTCATTCCATATGGTTCATTACATTGCATATGTACGGAGGCATCATATTCATAAGCTTAGGCATGAGTGTGAGTGTGTGTATACATGTTTAATCAAACACCATTATTTGTGATTGACATGTGGAATCGGTAAAGTCGGATCGAAGATCCCATTGAGCCGCATGTTGCATGAAAAACTTGTGTCGGGTATAGCAAGAAGGGGTAGATCCCCCCCTTGGGTGCAAGACCCGGCTACTTGGTTATACACTTCTCTGTGGTGAAATTCCAGAAAAGTGTAGTATGGTATACGGAACCGGTGGTATAAAATCTAAAATCCGTTGTCCAACAAGACACAAGATTTTGATTTATAAAAGTACTCATTCAATTAGTAACACCCATCAATGATTTGGTTTTATAATAAAACAACTTTTATTTTGAAATGATCATTGAGTGAATTTTTCGTCGAATGACGGTTACACTGTACGAGTGCATTGCATTGTGTTGTGGGAGTCGGTGAGGACTCGGGTCATGATGCATGAGTGAGCTTCATCTCATTTCATAGCATGGCATGTTAGAATTCCAACCTAGAATTTTCTATTCTTACTTGGAATGTTGATGTGAATATGAAATATTGTATGTGAACATTGCATGTGCACTTAGGTGGGGAGTAGCGTCTATAAGAAATTACTCTACTAGGTGTTGCTCACCCTATACAAGAAAACATTTCAGGTGGGGAAAATACGCTGATGGACGGCACTCACTCGGGCAGTTAAGGAAAAAAGCCGACTTGTGGCTTTCAATCCATTTATTTTGTATCAAGCAGGATAGGGACGAAAGCCTTCGTAGTTACCTTGTCCGCTTCAATGAGGAGGTCCTCCAAGTTGAAGAAATAGATGACAAGGTAGCATTAGCCGCCTTTATCGTTGGACTTCGAAGATTTATCGGGCACTAGCAAGTGGGATACTTCATGAGGATGAGGTAACTTCATTGCCCACCATGGTTGTTCTTTCTATTTGATTTCTATTGCTTTTGGGGCTTCCGGCAGTATAATTATTTCCTTTATTTTGAACTATGGATTTTGTGATGGCCTTCTTAAACCATCTTCACTTTATGCTGATTCACATTGGATATTAAAGTGTTTTCCTTTTTTCCATGTGAAGTTTAGAAATATTGAAAGCAACTTTGTATCACAGGTTGTCATCATGCAGCCAATTAGGACTGTGCGATATCTTGGAGTGGCCAAAGGGTTGTATGTTGCTACTTCCTCAGGTTTTACGTAGTTTGTCATCCCATACTTTTTGTGCTCTGGCAGGTTTGCCAGGAGGTGTTCCAACTACGTTATTTCACTTGTCTTGCCATGTTTTCAGAATATATTGTCTCGGGTGAATGGGTTGTTTTATTATGAGCTGCCATACTTGACTTTACTGACCAATCATTGTTCTAAATGTGTTTGAAAGTTTAATTTTTGTTCTAACCAGGGTAACCAGCTTTGAGCAAAGTTGACGTTCTTGAGAGGGATGTACAAGGTAACTACACATTGGTTCAGGTATTCTACTATAGTGATGTGAAATTATAGTTTATGTACAATGCTCATCAGTTTTTTTTTTTTAATTTTTTATAATAAAGTGACTGTTATTTATAGTTTATTTAACATTTTGCTCTGATAACATTTTTTCCTTTTTTCTAGTCCTTTTTTTTCTTCTCCTTTGTTAGAGATGATCATGTTATTATGCACAATAGCAGCCGGGTGTTCCTCATTTCAATTTTTCTTTAAAAAACTAAGTGGTGGAGTCCTGTAGTAGCAACATTTATAGGCTTCCAACCAGAATACCATTTTATAAAAGAATTTTTTGAGTCATTTGAAATCTCTTTAGCCATGATGACTGAAATATACTATTGAAAGCAGAAAAATAGCAGTATCTATCTACCAGAAGAAAAATTGACAAATAGAATTTGATAGATAGATTGATAGATGGGACTGTATTTTATGACTTTTCACTTTTCGTTTGAGCATATAATAGATGTTCTTTTCGCAATTCAAATATCTATTTGATTCTTGATTGTTTCATAGTATTTTTATGTTAATGCTATAGACGCCAGCATCCGAAATTCAGGACAAGATATCATTCATCATTAATGATTTTTCTACTGCAAATATTGAAGTTAGAGCAAAAGAATTTACTGAAATTATAAAAGAGCAGTACTATTCGTGGTTTGCACAGCATATGGTGATGAAAAGGTCAGAACTATGTGAATTACTTATTGCTTCATTGATTTAATGCATGAGAAATGTGTGTGAGAGAGAGTACATTCAAGTCTAGCTCGGAAGAGCGTTCGTTGCTGAATAATCTAGGAAACTGACTTGGGAAAATTACAATTGGCAAAAATCATGTTTTACGGGCACGGGAGATTGATCCCAAATCTTTAATCATAGAGGTTTTTCTTTTGCCTAAGTTCATTTGGTAGGATAATGTTGCAGATCTTATTAGGATTGGAGGTTGTTCTTATACTTGTTGTGTTTATTTATATAACAGTTTTAGGTAATTCTTGAAGGGTGTTCCCATGGAATCAAAACCATCTATAAGCTTGTTGGCAGCAGAGGTTCTAAGAATCGATATTTTAATTTTAACAAATTAGCAGAGGTTTGATTTGTTCTATCTACACAACTGACTTCATTCTGGACTGGTACTGATCTGCTGAGCTTGGAGATGGTATTTGAAGGCATGTAACTGGATTGCTGCAGCTGTTAAAGTTTAAGAGACATTAAATGTAATTAGAGATGGTTTAAATCCTCTTGAAGGATTAAAATCATTTTTTCAATTTATAGAACTTCTTGTTATTTGATTCTTTTGTAATTAAATTTTTTTTGGAAATAAAATTGTTCTTTTTAAAAAAGATGTGAAATGTAATAAATGTGTTAGTTTTTTATGAATTCTTTTATAAAAAATGATTTTTTTTGCGACAAAATTAAATTCGCCGCGAATATTGTAGGAACAATTATTTTAGCGACGTTTTTTATACGTCGCAAATATATTTAATCAATTTTTTTACATTTTTTATTTTTGTAAAACATTATTAGCGACGATTTATTTTACGTCGCGAAAAATTAATCGCATTATTATTTTTTACTTTTTTTTGTAAAAAAGTATTAGCGACGTTTTTTTTACGTTGCAAAAAACAATTACATTATTATTTTTTATATTTTTTATTTTTGTAAAACATTATTAGCGACATTTTTTTTTCGTCGCAAAAAATTAATTAAATTAAATTATTTTTTATTTTATAAGTTGGTGGAATAGTTTTTTAGCAACATTTTTTTTTCATCGCAAATCGTTTTTTTTGGATAAAAACAAATTTGCGTCGCAAAATACTTTTTGCGACGAGACTATTGCGACGAACATGCGACAAAAAAAACATCGCAAAAAATAATTTGCGATGATTTTTTTTAATTTAGTGACGAAAAAATCGTCGCAAAAAATAATTTTTCTTGTAGCGATGGAGGACCGGTTGTTCGCGACTTTAAAATGTCAGATTTCTTTCGAAAGCACTGCGACAAACTCTCTGGACCTTAGGATACCGATGCTCTGGTACAGTTCAGTGCCGATATGGTTTCCCCAGTTTTGACTATTTCCTCTATTTTTCATTTTCAATTAATTCAAAATTCTTTCAAAACCAACCTAAACTTATACAACATGAATTTGTATATCAAACATAGTTGGTACAAGTTCTATGACCAAGGATTTCATATATTTACAAGCTACAACTAAGTTTTAATTAATATTTACCCAAGTTTCACCCTATCAACATTTCAAACGGAATAATTACCTGTTATATATGTATATATACATATAAAAATAAAAGTGTGGGGTTTACAGAACCATCATGGGAGGATAAACCTGAAGAGTGGGCAAGAAATCACAAGGATTTTCTTGCTATATTTTGGTGGCATCTTCTTGTTGGTTTTGTAATCGAGTGGGATTCATCTGACTTCAACTCATGTTGCGTGTAGGCACTATCAATTACTGAAAAAAAATCACTAGAATTTTAAAAGGGACAGTCGCTCCCATAGACGACGCCAACTGATGATGCTTGTAGCACGACATACCATATTAACAGATTTATAGACACTGAGTAATTCAGTCTGAACTCCTAGGCTCTTTGAGAATTGGATCAGGGGAATGAGATTATGACACAGGGTAATTATAGTGGTTCACCATCTCAGAAACTCGGTTAATCCACTCTCAAAGGAGTCTCTTGCTCTTGGAGAATATATCGATAAAGGGGGATTTTACACAAAGTATTTGAGTGACGCTACAATTGCTTGTTGTGTTTCTGGGGGTTATGCCCCTTATATATAGATGGCCCCGAGTCTCGCTTGATCCTTGGTGAGATCCTTGCTCTTCCTTGTAACGGTTGTTATTATTTTGCAACGGTTGAGAGAGAGTGTTGGGTCGGTTACGATTGTCATGCCTGGATAAGCAACTGTTGTTAATGAAGTGATGGTTGGTGGAAGCTAGTTGTCTTCTATGCTGCCTTCTTTGAGATGCAGATGCAAGGAATTTGAGTTCTAAAGTTGAGGTTTATAGACAACTTAAGTGAACAGATCTCCCGACCTAAGAGAGCATAACGTGAGCTACCGAGCTTAACCTTGGGCATATTCAAGGTGCCATCAAATATCTATCACGCTATCTTAGTAGCCAGTTTGCGTTCAAATTCTTGGGCTTGGTTGGCTGCTCTCTCTCTCTCATAGTTAAAATTGTGATTTTAGGCCGAGACATTTGGAATAAAAGGAATTTGCATGTGTCATTCATTTAATGCGGAATCGCATTTTTTGCTTGCTTTTTTGTATGGGATTTCTTTATGTACACAATTTTTCTGTAAAATGAAAGTTTTGTTTCTTGTAAAGAGAATATGGAATTGCCTCAAGCCGTCCGTTTCTTCATTGTGTTGTAGTTCTCTTTGTTTATTTATTTTTTCTGAAATAATATGTCGTTAGAGATTTTGTGAATTGAGAATGGAATGTTTGTAATATCTACTTATTGAAAATGTAGGATTTAACTTGATATTAGTTAGGAGTCCACCTTTGAAGAGTCTATTACCAAAGTAGGGCAGTATTTAAACTTAATTACCAATCTACCGTCGTTTTAAACATATTTACCAAACTACGGTTGTTTTAAAAGCGAACTTATCAAGTCCGACTTCAATATAAAAACGGATTTCTCAAGTCCGACTTTATTTTAAAAGCGAACTTACGAAATCCGACTTTATTGTAAAAACGGACTTCCCAATTCCGACTTCAATCGTGTGTCTGTATTTTATTGCTTAGTCCACCACAGTCTCTTTTCTCACTTTAGAGAGAGAGACACACAGCTGCCATTGCAGATCTAGATCATACCCTTTTTGGGTGTTCTTGATTTGTGTTCCAGAAACTACATTAATCAAGTTTTTTGTATCATCTTCTTCATTGCTTTAGTTTTTGGCTTGGAATTGGGTGAAATTTTAACTTGATTGGGAGCTTTTTGAGAGTCCTTGGCATGTGTTTTAGAAACTACATTAATCAATTGTTTTTTGTATCATCATCTTCATTGCATTTGGGTTCTGAGTTTGAATCGGGTGAGAACTGGCCTTTACTCTAATGAGTATGTTTGGTAGAGATCCATGGGGTAGGCCGTTGGAAATACACACGACGGACTCGGCCACCGACGATGATCGGAATAGGAACTTGCAGGACTATGACAGGGCGGCGTTGTCACGGCTTTTATATGAGACACAGTAGAGCTAGCTGTTTGGGTCTTGGCAAGCAAAAGAAGAAGAAGAAGTATGTGGATCTTGGTTGTATAATTGTAAGTCGAAAGATCTTTGTGTGGACTGTAAGGACGATTCTCGCAGTTGGATTCTTAGCTGGGTTCATTACCCTCATTGTTAAAACGGTGCTGAGACATCACCGACATCATCCTCCGCCTGATAATTATTCGGTGGCATTGAACAAGGCACTCATGTTCTTTAATGGACAGCGATGTATTGGGTTTTACATTGAACAAGACAGTCGAGTGGCATGTGGAATTTGGGTATTACATTGAGGTCGGACTTGGGAAGTCCGCTTCTACATTGAAGTCGGACTTGGGAAGTCCGCTTTTAAAATGAAGTCGGACTTGAGAAATCCGCTTTTAAAATAAAGTCGGACTTGAGAAATCCGTTTTTAAAATGAAGTCGGACTTGAGAAATTCGTTTTTATATTGAAGTCGGACTTGATAAGTCCGCTTTTAAAACAACCGTAGTTTGGTAAATATGTTCAAAACGACAGTAAATTGGTAATTAAGTTTAAATACTGCCCTACTTTAGTAATAGACTCCACCTTTGAATGTTTTTGCAGATTTGAGTGCATGATTGAACTGAAGAGGCAGGGAAAAATAGAAGTCTGTGTGTGTGCGGGCGCGAGTGCACAAACGCGTGTAATCATGATGGGTGGAGGACAGTAGCATGCCATCTTTATGTAGAAAATAGTTGCGACTTCCAACCAACTACCTGTTTAGCTTCCTATATTGCACCTTTTGAGGATAATGTTATGAAGTCAAGAGCAAAAATTGCTGTCAATCTTTCACTACGCTTAATAGACACTGGTGCATAGTATCTGCTTTTGCCGCAATTATTGTTGAAGAAAGGAAGCTGATGAAAGAAAGCGAGCCCAACAAAACAAATAAAGCAAGCAGTAGGAGAAAATTGGTAGTAGAAGGTAGCGAACTAGAGTGCAGGACAGAGAGAGATTAACAACGCTGAACTCAGGTGCTGCAATCCACTGGCCAATGTTATATCCTCTTTGTACGTAGGCTGATGATGCCTATTATATGTGGAATTAGGAAGGTTCCTATATAAAAAAAAAAAGGTGCCTATAGAGTTTTATGTGGAATGATGTCGTCCTCTTAGATGCTCTTAATTCATTTACTTCTGTCAAACATGGCCCGCAACGGCATTTTCTTAATATTTTTGGAGGAATTATATCTTACATCCCAAAAAATTTAAGAATTTTTAATTTACACATTTAAAAATTAAATATTAAAATTATTGCAATGTAGTCTTTCTTTTAGCTTTTGTTTTTTGTTCCACCAAAAATAATCCTATAGATGTTGACGGAATATGCAATGGAAGTTAACGGAATTACCGCATTGCCACCCTTGTATTATATTGAGAGCGTAATATAAAAAATTAAACAATGCAATTAGGACTTAATTTATTAACTTAATTTATTGACTTAATTCACTATGATCTTTGGATTAACTGTGGGGGTCATCAAACATTAGAACTGGGTGTTGATTCAATGGTTCTATTGCAGTCAGGTCATTATGTCAGTAAATTAGGTCAAATTTTTAGGTCCAAATAGTATTACTCAAAAAAAATTAATCATTGAACAGTGCATAGTGGAAAATTTTAAATTGTTTGGATACAAAGTGAAATTTACCCTAATATTTTTTCCATTAAGTGGAAAGAATGGAATAGTAGGTCCAACGTCTATGGACATAAGTATAGCTGGCAGGCATACGTGGGGCCGCTCAAATAAATAGACGTGAACTCCTCTCTCTAGATGTGTTCTCTCTTTCTTGGCTGTATTAAAAATGGAAAAACAGAATCTCTAACACCAAATGAGGAGGTTATGACAAGGGTACACCTCTTTTCTCTCTCTAGAAATCTAGAGATCCTCCTTTTTTCCATGGCCGGGCCCCTTTTCCACCACACAAACAGTTAACAAAAAAATAAAAGAGACAAAAGAAAAGTCCGAATCCCAATTAACTCAGATTATAATAAAAACAAACTTTTAAATTAGTATTCCTTTTTTTTCAGCAGATTTTTCTTTTTTCACATCGTTCTCTTTCTCCTTTTCTCTCTCATGCCATCATCTCGCTTCCATCTCTCAAACAGAAAGAGAAAGAAAGAAAAAGCAGCAGACAGATTGCCAATTTATTTGCCTGGTAGCTTTCCCAGGGGAAGGAGGCGGCGAGCTGGTTAGATAGATGATGAACACATCTCCTGGGATCTAGGCATATTGCATAACCCACTTTTGATACGATTAAAATCTCTCTCTCTCTCTCTCTCTCTCTACTTCCTTTTATTTGGTTTTACTTTTTTTTTTCAAATTATGGGTCCTCTACTTTTTTTTTTAATATAGAACCTGATTTTCTTGGCCTCCAATTCTCAAACTTTAATTATAAAAACGTTTCACTGTTTGAAAAACATTACCTGATTGCACTTTCCTAGAAAATTCCCATGCATGCTGTTTGACATTTCAATTCCCCACCCCCCTTCCCCCGGGGGCAAGAGAACATCATTTTCTTTGATTCACAAGACAGCATTAGTATTTATAAAGAATTGAACCAAAGCGCTTAAGGATTTTAGTCCCAGATGGGGGATATCTCTCCAGAGAAGAAATCAGGCTGTGGCATATTGAATGCAGTTTTCGGACGTGACAGTATATGGCCTAGAAGAACCACCTCCACGGGTTCATTTCCCGCCGTGAATGTCATCGATATCCCGAGAGTTACGAGCACACCAAACTCAAAAAGGCGACGAGGCGGTTCAGACGAGGCTGCTTTCCTCGACCCGAATTGTGTT